>CM029357.1:50547550-50685067 GCA_017140985.1 Hormaphis cornu
CACAAAATAACTATAACTATTGAACTACTATACTATAAGACATTTTTCACATATTTTGAACTCCACGCGGACAAAGTGAATAAAAAAAGTAAAAGTTAAGACAAAGTTTGCAATAAAAAAATAAAAAAAACTTAGATACCAAAAAAATTGATACTGGTAATTTTTTTTTTTTTTTAGTTAATTCCATTTACAATGATCATAATCCTGCAATTAAGAGGGAGAAGGACCACGTCCACTTTTTCACTAACAAAACTAATTCATAAGCTCATGACTGATACTCATTATATTTACACTACCTTGAAATATAAAAATTATAGTAGTGGTCAATTATTATTCTGTCCATTGAATAAGTCTACAACCGAGCAATATTTACATATTTAATACATTTCTTGAGACTTGTAAAAAAAAAAAAAAAAAATAATAAGTATTTTTTAATTTTTTAACCACATACATTTATGAGCAAGATCATTAATACAAATCACTAATCAGTAATAAATAACATCAGGTTCAATACTACTACCCACTAAATATAAAATACGTCTTGTTGATGTTTTCCAACAAGAGCAGAGCAACCATCCGAGCCAGTCATATAGAAGTTGAAAACAAATCATTTTAACATATCTTGTAAAAGTAAAAATAAACTCATTAACAACAAAAAGTTAAGTTAAAGTCTTACACCATCTCTTTGGTTTATCACGAATGTATCAATTGGAAAATACTGGGACCTTGATTCAGTATAATGAGTTAAATTAAGTATGAGATAATTAAAATTTAATTAGGAACTATAGATTTACATTTCTTTATTATGGTATGAACTATGAATGTAAATGAACTAATTTTAATTTAGTACTTACAATTAACTATAAGATTAATAATAATGTAAATAATTATACTTAATATTAAAAATTAAAATACTGCAATACTTGGTTTTTCAGACAAAATATATATATATATGTGCATATAATTTTAAATAGCAGTAATTAGTTTGTTAAAAAAAATTAACAGAGGCTTATTAAGTTTTTGGATTTTGGGTAAAATAAACACCTACCATTCAAAAAATATTCTCGTTCTACATGTTTTACGCAAAATGCATAAAAAACTCAGGTTTAATTTACATTATAGGAAAAAGGGTGTCTCAGTTTGGCAACACTAGAAAAGAGGTAGCTAATGCATTTCCCTATTGAGATTTAATACATACATTTGGAGAACTAAAGATCAAGTAGTTGTTCAAGGGCATTCCTAACTTCTTTAACCTTTAAGCGGTTGCGCCACGGTGTTTATACCAAAAGTGTAATACGTTGTTTCCAGGGATCATTTTATGTACCAATATATTATTTTACTTTGCAAAACACATAATAAAAACTGTATAAAACAATATTCAAACACATACGTAGACTAAATAATTTAAAAAAAAATTAAAAAGTGACAGTAGTTGTAGCGCGTTGCATGATTACACCATACCAATACTTGATTTTATGTGCACTGAAACTTTGTAAGTTATAAATGGTAAGTACAAATTTACTAGGAATTGAAAAGTATTTCAAGTTATTTACAAACACCCATTGTATGAATAGTAGTCGGCTAACTGCTTAACGTAGATAAAGACAATAGTTTTATTAAAAGTTGCAGTGGAAATATTGCTAGCGCAACCATTTGGGGATAAACTGTACCTAGAGATACTCCAGTAATTACAATTTTTCAAAGCCTAAAAAGCCTCATATCATCTTTAGATTTTGTAAAACTACTACATTTGTGTTATTTTTTTTTTTAACGTTGACTTTAATTTACTTGTATTCAAAAGTTTATAACAATTTCTTTTTTTCAATTTTATTTAAAACAAATATCAAGTTTATTATTAAAAAAAGTTTTTGACAGTGTCCAGTATTTTTAAATTCATAAAATGTATCAGTTTTTAAACAGTAAGTATGACATAAATTTTTCTACTTAGGTTTATCAAACTGCCCCAATTTTGTGTTGTCATGTTTAAATGTTTCAGTTTCATCAGGAATCTTGCCGTCTCCTTCAGATTCTGAAGACTTTTGTTCATCTTCGTCACAATCTTCCAGTTTTTTATCATCTTCGTCCTCATCATCAGATCTTTTTTCTTTTTTCTTCTTTCCTTTTTTAGAGCTCTTTTTATAAAACACACTGTACTAAAATAGTAAAATACAAACAACACAGATAGTATTAAATTATGTATTGACTATGAACAATGAATAAATAAATAAATAATATTACAAGTACATACAGTATAAATAGGCCAAAATGAAGCGAAAAATCCTACATCTTCTGTCAAATTCGGGAACAGCCAAAAATGTAATTTTCCAGTAGTCAGCATCCAAAGTAAACTAAATATCAATAACCGGAGAATGGCCAGAACTATGATGAATATAAGAAAACCAGCTGCTGCAATACTTAAATACTGTACACCCATTCTAAAAACAAAAATATAATATATTATACATTAGTCCCGATAAAAATTGAAAATAATATAGTATAACTTTTATATTCAAAATTTAAGCAAACAACACGTCATATTAAATGTCATTTAGAGGGTAAGTCCGTTCTGAGATCTCTAATAACTAGTGCCATTGTTCACTAGATAGTAGATACAAAACAAAATTTATTGACGATAAAAACCAAACTCAAATCAGCCCAAATTTCAAATTACACCAATGTTAGAGAAACTGTTCAAACCGAGTTGTGCTTATAATTTTAAAACTTATTAGTAAAACTGACTATTTAACAATAATCAATAACAACTAATAATACAAATTAGAATAACAAACATAAAAAGGTGTTCCTAATGGTAAATATTGTTTAAGGAGACAAACAGAAGTTAAGTTAATTGGGTTTCAAATTTGGACAGTTAAGATTTAAAAATTGAATCAAGCTCAGAGTTTTTGGTTTATATTCCAAAACAAACTCATTTCTAAAAAGTAATATACATTTATACTTACTATAATGTGGAATACACTTATTTAATACCAACTTTGATAAAGTCAAGTTGTGGCATTATTTATAAATGGGTTAACTTTCAGTGAGTTACATGGGTTAGGAAAGCCTATTCTGTTAAGCAAGGTAAATATTTTCTTTGCATTTATTTAACACGTTTTTTGTGTACTTTATTATTGTACATTGGACAAAAAAAATATGTAAACATTTTTTCAAATTTATAATTTTTTACATTTATAATAATTGTTACAACCATTCGCCACATATTAACACAATAACTATAAGCCAAATTGAGGAAGCTATTGATTATACAAATATGTGTTTTTTTTCCGAGTCTAACGTGTTGCGCTCCTAAGGTCAAAATATTTTGAAATTTTATAGCTAAGTATAGAACTTATAAAATTTTAATTTATTTTTTTTTGTTCAATAAAAACTTTAATTTTCCAAAAAAAGTTTAAAAACTAAATATAAGGTTGGCAATAGATTAGTTATTAAAAATAAAATTTTAAACATTTTTAGTCACAATCGAGGTCACAATTTTTTTATAACTATTTATATGTCAACAAAATTGGTAAAATTAATACCCAAGAAACATCTACACTGCAATATTAGGTCAAAATGGTTTAAATTACAAGAACGATGATTTGAATCCTATCAGGCTGTACAGTGATTTTTCAACATTTTAGAACAGTGGAAAACTGTTCCTGGCATTTTTTTCAAGCCCCTTAAAAAAAAACAACAGATAAATAAAAAAAACCTAACACTAAACAAAGTAAAAACTTCATCATTACTTAATTAATGGTTTAAGCCGATATATATATTCCCACCACCCCAATAGGTAAGATTCATAAAATGTGAGATTTCATAAGTAATAATCATAAAACTATTGATTATGAATGTATTTATAACTTAATGATAATTGAGTCATATCCAAGCTTTTTATCTAGCTTAAATTTGTGCCCCTCTTAAAAGTTTATTGAAGCAAATACACTTCAGAGTTTTCTAGTTTTCTAATTACTCGCACACTTCAAACACTGGTATTGAACGTATTAACATAGAAAAACCTTAACATTATCTAATAAAAACATAAACACAGATGGTATACAAAGAACATTCACCACCCATGTAAAATTGAAAATTGGTAGTACAATTATTCTTCCACAAGGCCTACTGAAGATTAAATATTATGCTTTTTTCACACGGCGATTGAGAATTATTTTAAAACATTTTCTACTGTACAACTTACAGTGGCATTATTATAAAATTTAAACTTTGAAGTTTTATAAATTCAGGCAGCCGTACTTGATTATTGTCTAGCAACAAAACAGTCTCATCAAGTATCTTTAAGACATAGGTGCTGCTAGAATGACAATTTTGTTTAGCATGAGATGAAAAAAACATGATTAAGTTTTGAAATCGGTCAAGTATTAACATATTTTAAATACATTTTGGCGTCATGGTAAAGACATCTTTTAAGAATGCTAGCAATTTCATAGTGTACTGCACACGAACTAAAATAATGAATTTATTGTAGTAATGGATATAATATTAATATACCTCACATGTGGTGGCCATAATGGGAATAAACATATTCCAATTCCACCAAATACAATGCAAGTTCCTATAACCCAATAATAAAATGGAATTGGATCATAAATCCAAACATATGCATCTAAATTGTCCACAAAAGATTGATCCATATGCATTTCTATACGTATTTTACGACTTTTCTTTTTTCTTTCAACCTATAAAATAATTATGAATATAAATTGTTATTTGTTATAGGAAAAAATATATTTTCAAATTAAAAAACCAAGGGCAGGTAAGATGCAAGGGTATGACAATGAAGGGATGACCTTCCCCTTTTCACAAAAAAGCACATAGTAATATTTATTAAAGTCTACTTATTATTTATTGTGGTATTTTAAGGATAACTAATAATGTCAAAAAACTAAAAATTAATTTCTAGGCAACTAATTAAACCCACATTTAAAAAATCATCAATGACTTTTTAGTCAGAGTTAAAAACTATGTACTTAATACTCATGAACAAACAACACATATTCTCTAAAATGTAATAACAAATATTTAAGAATATAATATGATATACCATTTAAACTTTAAGAATTCCTCAAGTAAATTTAATGTGTTTAAAAGTTATTGTTAAGAGTAATTAATAATTATTTATTTATGTATATAACACGAGTTTATTAAAAGTAACACGATATTTTTTTGAAGAAATTTTTACATTAATCAATCAGGTGGAAGTTATATTTTCCATTAAAAATCCATCGATAAATGCATGACCCATAAATATGCTACAGTTGATATTAGAGCATGTTCTAAATTTGACTATTTTCAAGAGCAATAAATACCAAGCATTTTTTTTAAATATAAAATATTATACTTTGACGTGATGACAGGAAGGTAATTAAATGATTTAAACCGTCTGTTTGGTATGTCATATTTTTAAATTAATTTTTATCATGATAAATCAATGGTGTAAAAAATAAAATTATCGTTGATAAGCATTAAGTAAATACACGAGTACATTTAACAAAATAAATAAAAATATATTCTGACGATTTTTGCTTTAGACGAGATTTAAGAGCACTTTGTATTATCACAAGATATTTACCTAAGGCTACAGAGTAAAATGTTCAACTACAAGTTCGATCTAACGCTGTGAATTAACTACCCTTTATTTTTTACAACACACAATAAAACTATACCTAAATTCAAAAAATAAAATACACTTTAATGTAAAAACTTAATTAAGGTGGTGAATAGAAATTATTAAGAATTCCAGAAAAATCTCATAACACTTAAAGAACTAAATAAAAATACTTGAGTCTGATCTTACCTCGGCACATTTATTTTTTTCGTCCTCGTTCTTGTCGTCTTTGCTGGTTTCTTCGCTTTCGTCATCTTTCTTTTTTTTGTCAACTTTCTTCTTATCGTCTTTATCGGTATCATTAGACTTTTTAGATTTTTTATTTTTTATAGCTTTAAGTTCCTGATCAGAAATCGGTACCTTCTTGGCACGATGAAAAAACTGATGTTTCAGCATTCTGGTCAAGAGAAACGAAATTTAATAACACGAAAAATATTCATTATAACTAATTACAAGATTCAAACATAATAGCAAAATGTCTTACAAATCTAAAAACGCTTCAATTTCCAGTCTTGTGGTAAACAACTTTTGACTGGTCACCCATTTGGACTCTAGAAGACTGTCGACGGCTTTGCTTCCTGCGATCAAATGACATATGCAGCAACATAAGACACAATATTCGCAGCGTATAACATAAAAAAATTATCGTATTCAATTAACCTGTAAAGTATTCGACGTTGTGTCCAGCGAATTTGGTTTTTTTGTGCGGAACATTTTTACGCAACCAAGCGGCTACCGAATACTCCGATTTGCTGGGTTTTTCGACGGTTTTCGGGTCCAGGCTGAATTCCTGAAATTACAACGGAAAATTACACGTTAAACCAACCACTATGTAGGATACAACAACAACGTAACAGCGATTTTGCCCAAGCCGACAAATGTTGTTCCGTCTACAAAATGTAACCGTTGTTTTTTCTCGAGAGGGTCAAAATCAAACGCGCAGTTTTTCGGCACACTCGGTTTTACGACCGGTACGCCCTTCGGACAGGACGGGCTCGAGAGACCCGCGAACCGTTTTCCCTGTTTGTTTTCTCAAAAAAACTCACCTCGTCCCGTCGCCGTTTGCCTTTTCTCTTCTCCGCCATTGTCCACGAGCGACTTCAAAGGGAAACGCGGCACGTCCACCGCCCCGAAGCAGCCCCCGGGTTTTGCTGACGCGTCGCCGAAGACCGTGGATACAATCGTCCGAAACAAATTATAACAAATAAGAGTATAGTGTGACGTTATTGACAACGTCTCGGGACACGATAAGAGAGTTTCGGCGTCGGAACTGCGCACGGCGCTGGGTCCCGTTGTTTGACCGAGTTTGTTGTTTTCGCACGTCGCCGAGGCCCGCCACGCGGCACAGTGTCGGCACGAGAACGGACCGAAACATCCCTCCGTCGACACATACGTACTGCCGCCGCCACCCACCCGACGACCGTACCATTCTGTAACACTCGAAGCCCGAAAAGCTTTTTCTAACTTACCACCACGAATTAGAAGATAACGCGCAGATTCATCCGATCCGTGGAATTACCGCCTCAAAGCTTTTACGTCGAAAACACTCTTGAGATGAAATAAGTTCTTGGATCGCACGTGACTGACAAAATTTGTTATTTGTAATTAGTTAAGTTTGCTACTATTGTCATCAAGCGTCGTCAAGTTGTAGAGGATATAACGTTCAGGTAGAGGTAACTCGTGAGTTACAGGAATCAGTGACGGAACTAGACATTTTAATTAGACTGGGCCACTCATGAGAGTCAATTTTTTTATTACATTTAAAACAATAGATTCTTAGCAAATGTATACATTAACATGGAACCAATTAGCCTGGGCCATGGCCCAGTTGGCCCAGGCCGTAGTTCCGCCTATGACAGGAATCGTTACTTAGTTCAGTTTAAAAAAAAACCGAATTTTTATGCTACCTACTGTAAAAATACTTGATTTCAACCACCCTCGTGTGAATTTGTCTTTAGGTGTTCAAAGGACCGTTTTTTAAGAACAATCGAAGGCGGGCGTTGGAATCGAACCTACACATGTAGGTCATAAAACAACGTTAGTTCCGAAAGTAAAAAAACAAAAATCACTGACAACCGAATAGCAAAAAAATATTCGATTGTAGTTACAAAACTGAGAAATCGTGTTGAAAATCTTAACTGGTAAGTCCGTTTTGGGCGTTAGCTAAGAACAAAATAAATAAATTTACTAGTCGAGTTAAAAAATTCAAATTTAGTAAACTTTTGATTTTTTAACTAGTTAATCTTTGACTTTTTTTTAGAAAAAAATTTGCTCCTCATGGAAATTTGTTATTTAAGAATGGAAATTAAAATATATTATGTAAAACAAAATTTTCTATCTGTTAAAAAATATTTTAAAAAAATCCGTCCGGAAGAATCTGAATGCGTAGAAAAAAAGTATTGAAAAATTGTGTCATTTCGTTGTGACAATAAAATTACGCACTATTTGATACTAAAATAGTGTTAACTCCTCAAATAATGGTCCAAATGGTTTGACATTTTCGCACGTTATTCAAGTTAATATTTTTTATACGTGGTTATGTTATTCGGAATTTTTGAATCATTTTTATGGTTAAATTTGGTTTTTACTGGGGCGTATACTAGACAACTGAGCTGGCTTAGAATCGTATTTTCGAAGGCAATGATTTATCATTGCTTTCAGATATTAAATAATGCGTTTAAACGACAACATCTAAACTGTTGACCCACCCAAAACGTAGTCACTACTCCGTCAAACTACCCACTCGACCTAGAGTGATCCCGGCTTTTTAATGTTAAAAATATTTTTAAAACAACATAAAATTGTATGCGATCGCGTTTTATTATCAATACCAATGTTCAATTTGTTCACGAATTATTTATAATAATTAAGGGTTGAGCGTGAGACTACGGTGACCAGAAGTAGATTGAAGCACTTTGAAATATAATACATAATAATATTATATTATTCATTGGTCTTGTAATTACAGAGGTGTTTGTCTTCAACGCCGTCCACTGTTGAATTTTAATTGTATATATGCGGGGGTACGCTCAAAACGATCCCTATAAGTGAGAACTTATGTTATCAATCACAGTAATTATTGTCTATTCAATAATCATTGCGTTTCTTCAACAACATGTTTTATGCGTATTGAAATTGAATTACTTTCTTTTGTATGACTTTTTCACACATTTTATCAACACAAATAACCTCTTTTTCTGGTGAAATGTACAGTGTTTGTATCAACAACTACATAGAATGTCATCGACGAAACAAAGACAAATTTCACACTATATATTATCCGCTATAAAGGGAAACTTTATAATAGTAAAATAACATATATTATGAATATTATACAAATACCTACTTATAATATAATAATGTAAAGAATAAATTGTTTAGATATTTTTCCGATGGAATAATGATACTTCCATAGTAAACAAATGAAAAAACCGTTTCTCAAACCATTTACTTCTAACAGTTTTATACGTTTATAAGTTATAACTACTTAAAAACTATAGTTTAGTATCTAGGGATTGTTTTGAAAGGTTTAAATCTATTGATACAAGTGATGTCTGGTTTTTTTTTTTTTTTTGTACATATAGTAAACGAATGCATTTGGTTTTCAAATTTCTGTCTGAAAGTGATCGTATAAACTGATAAAAATTCTTAGAATAATACGTGTATTCGTGATGCGTACTCTCTTAAGGGGGTATTTGACTTTTAATGTAAGTATGAACAAAAGGTTTAAATCCAGTAACTATCTACCACTTTGTTTGGGTGAAATTCCGTCAAAAATAGTGTGCGTGAAAGCTGTGTTTTGCCATTGCAGTTTAAAATAATAGAATATAAAATAGAGAATGTAATGACTTTTGGTGGGAAATATATTTATAACTATATATACTAGGATGTTGGGCCTGGATTTTTTTGTTGCTATCAATACCGTTTTCGGTAGAAGAAACTATTTTAATCTATTAATAATGATTTAACGACAATGTTTAGTTAGACAATGAAGAAATTAGAAAAATAATTTGGAACAAGTTATAGCGTGCTGTGAAGTAGAGTGGGTCACACCTCTGACACATCTGAGTGAGTAACTATTTTAAATAGTGTAGTATTACATAGTTAACGTAGTACATAAAAAAAGGAAGGAAGTAAGAAAAGAAAAGAGTAAATTAATAAAAAGAAGAAAAAAACAGAATAAATTTTAAGAACGAAAAGAAAGATAGGAATAAATTCTTAGACAGGTGAGGAATTGTTTGGAGAAGCGGCTACGCTTTGGAGTTGGTCACTTCTTTTGGTAGATTAATGATTGTGTGGAAACCTATTATTTAGTATCTGAAAATTACAATTCTGATCGATTTCGGTGAATTCAAATATACTTGACAAGTCGTACAAATTTTAAGTTTTAAATTTACCCAAAGCTTTTTTGAAAATCACGGAATTTTATATTTATCCGTTTAAATAATGTGTGTGTACGTTTTATGTAGTTTGATTTTTTTTTTTTAATAAAGTAACTGTCAACAAAAAACCCAAAAAGACGAAATAATAACGAAATAAATACGGGTAAAGAAAAAAAAAACACTCTTTTTCAAAAAATTTTAACGCCATGTAGAAAAATATTTTTCAAAAAAAAAGATTGCCGAGCTCAATCAGAATCGTAGTTTTCAATACTAAATAATCGGTTTGCACCACAAGTTCCGAATCATTGATCTACACAAAGAAATCACCAACTCCAAAGCGTAGTCACTATTTCAAACAATTTCTAGCCTGACCTAAAATTTACTCCATTAATTTTTTTCTTTCTTCTTAGATTTTCAACTTTTCTCAAAATGTATTAACTTTTTTTCCTTCCTTTCTTAAAATGTATTTCAATATCAACTTTTGAATTATCTTTATTTTTAAATTTTAAATTAAGTATGTAGTAGATATTTAAATATTATAGATTCAGTAGAATTTTTATTTGTAAGCTCAGAAAATATCTCTGTGCCGCATAGGGTTGTCGCAGCAATGAACAAAATTAAAATTAGATAATTGGCTTAGTAATTCTCATTTTCATCTCTGATAGTTCTTTAAAACACTTATTCCAATTATGTGACGCAATAACATAAAGGTATTTTTCTAAATACCTGAAATGATTTCAACGTTACACAAAGGGAAAACAAACTTAGTTTTATTTGTGCTAGCTCTTTACGACGGAACAGATTCAAATAATTTAATATCTATTGTTTTGATAAGTTGATAGAACAAATGTAAAATGTTTTTAAATTTAAGTTTATGTATTGTTTTAGTATTACGTTAGACGATTCGTATGGGAAGGTAAATTATGCATTTAAATAATTTATAACAGTAGATAGGTACATATATTTTCTTTCTGTGCGTTTGTGCCTTGAGTTATAAGATATTGCAATAATATATCAAATGTTGAGAACATTACCACTGACGTTCATATTACAAAATAATATAATATTATATAGACATGTGTGTAATAAAATGTTCAAATTTTATATGGTAGGTACACTATATTATTAGATAGTTCTGTCATTGTTTTTTTTTTTTTTTATCGATTGCTAAAAATAATAAATTAGAACTTTTCGATTTTGATTACTAAAAAAACCATCTGAAAAAAAAAACTCAGCAATCATGTATTGATAAATTTATTGGCATGATTTAATGTTAGTTTGCCAGTTACAATTAATGATCTTCTATCAAACATGAAATTGGTAAAAGAAAATACTAACGAAATTTCATAATAATATTTTATTTGCTAAAATTGATGCATACAATTTTCGTAAACAAATTTTTCCTGAAATTTCCAAAGTTTTAAATTTATTTACTTAATTTTACTAAACTGCACCATATGTCAGGAAAAATAATATAATATAATCATATGGTTTTGAATTTTCCAATGTCATGTTGGAAATAGTAATTTTATAATGTTATATTTTATATTCTAGGTATGTATAATATACTCGATGTGCGGTATGTACTAGTACAACAGTCCATCAGACTGTATGACAGAATAGTTTTAAGACGTATTTGAGAAGAACAAGAGTAATTACTATTGTTTCAATAAATGTGACGAGACCAACTATTTCCGAAACAATTCTAGCCTTAGTGTGTTCAGTAAAATCGTAGTTTAAAAAAAACTCAAAACACCGAATACTCTACAAACATAATATAAGAGCAGGCAAAAATTAAATATAAGTTATAAATGTGCATTTAAAAGTAACAATAGTTTGGTGTATGTTATTACTATCTTTTATTACTATACAGTAAAAATAAGGATTTTGGAAATGCATCTAATATAATGAGGTACAATGACTTATTCAATGGATTTTATTTTTAAATATTATAGCGTCGTCGGGAAAATTTCTGTTTATACATAGGTAGTTATCATTTCGTTATTTTTTTTTATTTTTTTGGAAATAACTTTTCAGTTCTTCATAACTTATTAAAACTAATTAAAATTTGTCCACATTGTTATAAATTATAAATGGTAAACGTCAGTAAAACGGTCAAACAATGTTGGTTATTTTCAGTTAATTAATATTGAAATTCTCAATTTTTTGCGTAGGCATAGGAGCTTGCTCGAAAGTGTTGTTTTTGTTAGCAACGATTAATTATCGTTGCCTTCAAATTGAATGTAAGAACATTTATACCAAACGTCCACACCAACCGAGAGACCGACCGAACTCAGACAATACCTGTTCAAATTTCATGAAACCATTTCTTTTTATTCACTAAGTCAAAAATAATAAAAATCTTTAAAAATCTACATTTGAATTATAAAATGGACTTTTTAATCTTAGCTAGAAACGCATTTATAGAATAATCCGTCTGATTTTAACACTGCACGACTGCAAGTGTTCGAAGGTTTGTTTTATTATGGTTATACAATATATTATGCAGTTCACGGGTCAAAACATTTAAAAATTTGAAACAAACCTGAGCGATAACTAACTAAGAACAATAATATCGTACATACCAAAAATAATTTACAACTTTTATTGGTGCAAATCTTAAGTGTGTAGCTATACTGGGAGTTTGTACAATCCATGCGTATATTTTGACGTTGCCGCCGACCGTCGTTACAGTGCCAAACAATCAATATACACTGAAATAAAAATTTAATAAAAAACAATCAAATAAAAATGTTTTAAATGGGGTAATACCAGAGTTTATTAAACGCATAGGACCAAAGGATAAAATGTGGCTCGCCGATCTTTTCTCAAACGTCAAAAACACAACTACTCTACCTAAAGTATGGCGTGAAGTAAAGGTGATTGAAATCCTGAAACCCAGTTTATCAGGAAACAATCCAAAAAACTACAGACCGATCTCCTTATTGTCCATTATGTATAAGCTATTTGAAAGGGTACTCCTGGCGAGGATAAAAATGAAAATTGAAGACACCCTACCTAAGGAGCAGGTGGGTTTCAGACAAAATAGGAGTTGCTGTGAACAATTATTGTCAATGGTGACATTCGTCGACAATGGTTTTCAGGAAAAAAAGAAAAAAAAGAAATTGGGAACAGTATTCCTAGGTTTGACTTGTGAATACAACACGGTCTGGAAGCGTGGGTTATTTCTGAAGTTAGCAAACATTTTGAACTGTAAAATGACCCTCAGACTCATTGAATCTATGTTAGCAGACAGGAATTTCCGAGTACACCTAAATGGAAATGTAAGCAATAATAAAAACCTCCAGAATGATCTCCTTCAAGGCTCTGTCATTTCTCCAATTTTATTCAATGCCTATACAGCCGATATAACAAGCACTATATCAAGGAAATTTATTCACGCAGACGTGGAATTTCAGACAAAACAATGTCACAAGTCAAAGCAAACACAATTTTTTAACACTATATCATTTTAAGTACCTAAAGTTTTGGTTCGATTAAAATTAATATCGATTTCACACGCTATTCGTTTCTTATAGTTAGAATCAAAAATGAATTTAAATCCACAATTTTATATTCTATCAGTTAAAAAAAAAATAAATTTTGTTCATTTTACAAGATAATAAAGGACTATTATTTCCGTAAAGGCAATGTTCTTCGCATTTAAATGCGTGTAATCTGATAGAAATTGCCTGTATTTTGCTCCT
Source organism: Hormaphis cornu (assembly GCA_017140985.1). Taxonomy (NCBI): domain Eukaryota; kingdom Metazoa; phylum Arthropoda; class Insecta; order Hemiptera; family Hormaphididae; genus Hormaphis; species Hormaphis cornu. The sequence goes on from CM029357.1 coordinate 50,561,269, forward strand.
TATAATAATTATACGGCTATCCTTAACTACCTGATTTAGGATACACCCTTTATGGCTATATCTATATTTTGTACACGAACGGTTTAACTGCAATTTATAATTTATACCATACTGTTGACAAATAATGTGCTAAACAACATCCGGATGATTATCGTTATTAATATTTAATAGTACTTTAATTAGGTAATGCTCTAGTTATAACTCTAGTTCATTAATAATAATCAATGATTTCCTTAACTTATTGAATTGCTGATCTTTGTTTGATTGAAGTAAATCTTTTACCAAAAATGCATTCATGATAAACCAAAAAAAGAATCAAGTATATTTATCTATATAGTTTTTATTTTGAATTTAGTATAATTTACGTATTATTAAATTTTAATTTAATCTTTACATTGCTATAGTTTACTAAACCGCGGATTATTCTTAAAAAAAACATTCAGTCTCGAAATCATAGTGTAGTAGAGAGTAGTGTTCTATAACATTTAATCAATTTTTTACCAAAAATAGGAGTCACTGACAATACTTTTTACCCCCTGTACTAATTACATATTATTACAATATCCACTAATGACGTTAACCATTATAATAACAGTAGGTAGTATATAAAATAGAAATGTAGCCACTATAGAATTTAATTAAAAACTGTCCAACTTAACCGTATCTAAATGATTTACGATTTACACGACTACCTACCACGTAGGGTTTTGTGTTTAGTACCTATACGTAAAATGTGTAATATGTATGTATGTTCCCTCAATGGAGCCTTATGACTAATGGACCGATTTTAACTATTGAGGTGTCAAAAGATTCGCTATGATTACGCGAGTGTTATAGTTAGTTAAAAAAAATTAATTTTTTTAATCGATTAACAATAGGTACCTAAGTGTTTTTTGATTTTCTAGATCAAATGAGTACGTTACGGTGACAGAAATTGCCTATATTTCACCATTTAAGAGACTTTTATATGCTCTCTTGTAAAATACCGATTTTAACTACCTTGGTATGAGGTGTCTGTTAGTTTGTTAGGATATTAGGAGTGTTATATAGGCTATGGGTTATATATATATATATATATATATATATATATACAAAGGCTATTCAAAATATTCCCTTTCCGAGAAACTAGGCAAAACTCTAACTCTTAAAAAATCAAATCTTATGGTCTTAAGTAAAATAAAAAATGTGAAAAAAAAAATAAGTTTTCAAAAAACTAAAATTGGACTACGGAAAAAATTAATTCAAACAAGCTCATATTTTACTTCGTTCTATTAAATTGAACTTATGATATTCTCTTACATTATTCACAGCTAAGGTCTTTTTCACAACAAATCTGAATATATAATATATATACTGGGAAACTCAGCCGTTATACGGTCGACTAGGAAGCCCAGCCGTTACACGGTCGTCTAGCAGCTTAATATAATAGGATATATATATATAATAGTTTTACGTTTTAGAATAAGTTAAGTACAATAGAGAAACAATGTCGGACGTCATCTATATATCGATAGGAAACATTTTGTCAAAGTTTCAGGTCAGTTTAAATCATTATTTCAAAATTTATGACCAAATAACAAATTCAATTTAATCAAAAATACGTTGCCGTAACTTTGACCATATTTTGTTTTTGGATATAATTATTCGGAATATAAAATTTAAAAAAAACTGGTGGTGGAGTATCGGATACAGGGTCGGCAACAAGTAAAAATTGGAGCTATTCCTTTGGCGCTATGAGTGACACAGCACATAAAAAAAAAAGAAAATCTATGTAAAATCAATATTTTCCTCGCATCGCTCAGTATCTAAAATCAATTTTACCGAATGACTGCGTTAACAATTTTAAATATTTTTTAAGAATAAAATACCTACATTAATTTCGTATATTGAAAATTAAATTTTTATTCAAGACGGAGACATACCTAGTCAAACTAAGGCTACTTTATTAAAAATAAAATACCCAAATCACAAAATAATACACTTTTTTATTTGCGTATACATATTTCGACAGCGATGTTGTCATCTTCAAAATATCACACATGATGATGAGAACATGGTGGTCAAAATACGTATACGCAAATAAAAATTTGTATTATTTTGTGATTCGGGTATTTTATTTTTTATATAAATAATCACAAGTTCTCAAGTATAATTTAGTATAAGGCCACTTTTTTTATATAATTGTTAACACTAAATTATTTTATATGTTTTCAATTATTTTTCTTAAGTATAAGTATATAATTAAATACACAGAATATTATTTTTACAATTTATAAATATAATTCCCAGATTATTTGAATAATCTATAATAGTTTCATTCGAAGGTCATCATCATTAACAAAAAAAATTCAATTTTTACTTAAAACACAAATATTGATGGAAATATTAATTTTTTAGACCTCAAATTAATTATATCTAATAACAAATTCAACTTAAATATTTACAGAAAATCCACTCAAACTGACCCTATAATTCCATATGATTCTAACCATCCTTTCTCACAAAAATGTTCTTATTTTAACTCAATATTATGTAGACTCGAACTTGTTCCCCTAAATAAATCTAATTATGAAAATGAATTAAATATAATTTGTTACATTTGAGTATAAAAGATGATTTTGAAATAAAAACAATTAATAATATTCACAAATAATCAGAAAACATTAAAAAATATTATTAATTTTTCAATCTAATGATAATAAAAATGCAATTAATTACTGTGCAATGAAATATCATAGTTTCGTATCTGAAAAATTTACTATTATTTTAAACAACAATAATAATAACATGACAATTGCTAAGAACGAATAATAAGTTAACTAATACTATAAATAGTAGAACAAAAAAAGAAGAACCAAAACTTCTATCTGCTATTAAGATAATTTCGGAGTTTATAAAATTATATGTAGCTGCGGTAAATTTTATATTGGTTAAACTAGTGGAAGCTTCAAATCACGATACAAAGAACACATTTCAGAAATAAAATTTAAAAAATTATCCCCTTAATCTAGTTTCGCTAAACATGTTTTAGATTGTAACCATAGTATAAATTTCAATATAGAAAATGATTTAGTTATATTGAAAAACCAAAAGAATATTTATATAAATTCAATATAAGAAGAACTTTTTATTTATAATTATGTAAAACATAATAGTTTTAATAATATTTTAAATATACAAACTGATTTTAAACACAATGATATTTACTAATTTTTTATGGACGATACACAATTATTAACAGTAGTTATACATCTATGTCTAATTCTTCGTTTGTTTAGTGTTTCTTATTATAATAATACATACATAATATGTACTTTATTTCATTAATGTTAATGTAATTTTGTATTCATTTTTTTTTCTATTACATGCACTTTATGATGACCTACGGTCGAAACTTGTTGTCATTTATTTTACTATTCAAATAATCTGGGTATTTAAGATATTTTATAATTTTATATTTTATTATATTTAGAAGTTGTTAAAAATATATTCTGCGTATTTAATATACTTATGAGTATTTAGTAATTACTAAGTATATATACTTATATACGTTTTAAAAGAATATTAATCATTTATGCTATTTAATTATTTTTAGTTTGTAAGAAGGTTGGAATGTAAACGTAGAGTTTTTATTGTTTTGAATAGCAACCATTCTTTTCGTTGTTTTTTTTTTTTAATATAGAAAGTATTACTTAAGCGTTTTAATAGTTAAAAGTGCTGGAAATAATAATAATAATTAATGTCTTAAAGTTAGCATGTATTTGAATATTTAAATTGATATTTTTATATTTTTGTTAAGTGGATGTTTTTGTTTGTAATTATTTCGTATTTTTTTTTTTTTTCCAATCACATAAGTTCAAACATTTAGCTACAGAACTGATTTGGAAAAATGAAAAAACACTCTTGTCGTATCACTACATTTTTTTTTTAACAGAAAGTTATCGTATTATGTTTATTGTTTTTAAAACGTTTTTCATGAAATCCTTATAGTATTTACATTGGCCAAAATTTTAAAAACAAACAATATTATAAAAGTAATAAACTGTTTTTTTTTTTAGTGCGTCACTAAGTTTATCCGTTCCTGTTTTTATTTTTATTACAAACAAAAACAAATATTTAATAATACTTTTGACGTCAATCAGATGTCAGACTGTCACTCAATAACTACACAAAGGGTGTTCTACCGGTTTTATCATATTATTATACATTATTCTTTAAAACTTGTATACACAAAAAGTTTTTCAGAAACTTTGACTAAAATCGGCTCTTCAAAATTTCGTCAAATACACGTAAAACGGGACGATCACATAATAACTTTTAGCTGTACTTAATAATAATTTATGTTTAATACTGTCTGAACTGAACAGGATGTTATTAAAAATTATTGGTAATGCTTGCAAGTCACACCACCAGAATATTAGGTTGTTATAGGCAAGGCTGGTCAAGACAATTTTTTTTAACTCGATAATTTTAGTCAATTAAAAAAACGAAGTTACGTAAAAAGTTATTTTTTTAAAAAAAATTTATTTATTAGATGAAAAGTTAGTTAACAAAAAAATAGTTAACTTAATTTAAAATACAGATAGTATCTAGTTAAAATTTTTAATTCACACGATTTTGTACCTAGTACTTATGACATATCTTTCTTTTAAAAAACTTTTTTTTGGAAGGTATTTCTTTTGAAATTTTGTTCCTACTGATATTTTTTTTTTAAAGAATTTAAAAAACAAAATTTTAAATATTACTGATTAACTTAAAGTTAAAAAAGGCCGGTATCACTCTAGGTCACATGGGTAGTTTGACGGAGTAGCTACTACGCTTTGGGTGAGTCACTAGTTCAGAAGTTGTGGTTCGAACGCATTATTTAATATCTGAAAGCAACGATAAATCATTGCCTTCGAAAATACCATTCTGAGCGAGCTCAGTTGTATAGTATACGTTATGGTAAAAACAAATTTAACGAAACATAGATGTATAATAATATAATATAATATATTAATATAACAATACACTCACCAGAAAAAAAGAAGTGACCATAAATAGGCTCAGAATAGGACACACCAAATTAACACACACTTTCCTGATGAAGAAAAAAGACCCACCCACTTGCCCAACCTCTGACTAACCTCTCTGTCTAACACATTCTAACTAAATGCAGGAAGTACTAGCCACAACGTTTGAAGAACAACTTGAGCCACCATCTAGCAGAAAATCTTAACACTGGCACCATTAATGTACTCAAATTTCTCAAAGACACAGAACTCCATAAAAATATATAAAATAGAATCAGAAATAAATATTACAAACGCATATTGTATCGTATATTTTTCATTATGTATTATTGTTATTAATTTTAAAACAAACATGTAAAGTATCTTTACAAAGCCAATGGTCCCAGCCGTCGAGGCAATTATTATCAATATGATATAATATTTCAAGACTCCTCGATGAATATTTTCAAAATTATGGAGAAATAACTATATCTACACGTTATTGACAAAATGCTGTTTTTAGTGATTTTTCACAATTTATCGGTGGTTTTTCCCGTCGCGTTAAAAAACTATTGAGAATATCAAAAATGACCTGTTTAAAATACCATCTTGATCCGATTCGCTAAAAAAAAGGCACTGTATTTAGAAATCGTTGCACTCTTTCTGGTAGAAATTTTGTAAACAGTATAAAAATAAAAATAAAAATTAACATCTTTGTAAAACCACTAGCTTCTTCGCAATCGCTCAGTATCAAAAACCAGTAAGAAAGGTCAAAATTAAAAAAAAACTATTTATATTGAGTTATAAAAGTTAACAAGTTAACAAGCTTAAATAAATTTAAATTAACTAACTTAATTTTATCTTTTAACGTGGTAATGCCCAGCTTTGATTTTAGGTTGGTTAAGCTAGTGTTCATAAGATTTATAAGTCATCACCCTTTTACACATCTCAAGCTCTACAAAACACGACCACAGTGTACAGCCTTTGAATCGAAAATTATTGTTGTTTACCTCACCACATATTTCAATTAATATTAATAGGTACACCTAAAGAGTTACGGTTGTATGAACATTCCCGCATACACTTCATAACTTATGCATAACAGCCTATAGGTATTTGGGTATAGTGTTTCAACGTCCTAAAAACTAAAATTTTGAATACATTATTGACTTGGAAAATATAATAAAAATATTATCAATACTTTAAAACTGTGTAGTGTTTAACCATTTCATAATTAAAAAAAAAATATGATTCCTGGCTAACTATAGTGGAGTTGGTTACTAATTTGGGTGGTTTAAAAATTTGAATTAAATATTATCTGTAATGAAAGTTACACACTCATTAAATTGTAAATATCAAAATTTAACATTTAACTCATAGAGATAAATAGTTTTGACATTTTTATCACGATTAAACTTAATTCCTCCAATAATTCGTATGAATTTCATCGCATATCGCAAGTTTTTGGGTAATCGGTCAAATTAAAAATTAAGTTAATGATAAATATAAATGAATAAAAAGTATCGATTGAAAGTAAACGACAACATTGTAGGTGGAACGCTGGGTTTTCAAGGTGCATGTTTGATGTTTATTATAAAGTGAGGATAAATAGAGAATACGAAAATTATGGTTCTTATCAAAAATCAAACAATTATTCAAAAAGTTGGAAATTTTAAAATTCTTAAAATATATTTTGCTCAAAAATTACCAATCCACTCAAAATTCCAATAATGTGTAAAAGTTTTGTTAACGAAATTACAAAAATAACCGCTGTGAATAAAAGTAAAAAAATACTACCAGAAAAAGTTGATGACTGAAAAAAAAATACACCATTGTAAAATCAATACATTCTTTGCTCCACTCAGAATCTAAAAATAATTGCCACACAAGATTTTTGTAGATCAAATAAACTATGCAAACTCTGCATGTTTTACTTTAACATCTAAACAATACAGATATGGGCACAATATTTTTATATGTCATTATAAAGTATAGTAAAAAAAAATGCGATCCTAGAGTATTTTACAAAATATTGTGCATGATACTATATGCTATGTGGATGTAGTTTACATTTTAATAAATTGTGATTATTTTTTTCGTCAAGCGTAAAAATGTTCGATACCTACCAACTAGTAAGTATTTAGTTCAATTATTTATTAAGTACAGGACTAATAAAATATTTCTGGTGACCACGGGGTAGCAAAATACTTTTTTTATTTATTAAAACCCCAATTCTTTACTTGCTAAAAATTTAAACTATTTAGACATCTAGGCTTGATCATCTACAATGTTCGGTTTATTGAAATTGAAATTTAAACGCGTGACCGAAAGTGCTGTATGTAACTTTCAGTTTGTACAAGATTTGTATATGATCGTTAATGGTTGAGCTAATTTTTATAGTTCGTTCTAAAAATGTTGATGCTATACTTTACCGTCTCTCTCAATTTTCGATTGTTTAGTATAGAAAATTGAAGTGGATGCAATTGAATTTGTTTATTGGAGATAAAAAAATCCTCACTGGAGATAATTTTTATAAATAACGATAGGGGTATTTGAGGTCTCGATTAATTTTTGTTATTTATGATATTTTTTTTTATGGTGATTTATTTTTTACAATATTTATTATTTCATTTGAAAATACTGCGGCTTTACTAGATCTCACTGAATGTTTGACCCATACGAATTTCTCAGAACAGAATGGATAACAATCGTGGGCAATTTATATACACACAGACGCACACGCAAACACCAGCACGCACGCACGCACGCATGAATAACAATAAAATATCCGTGAAATCGCGTGGGGACGATGGATACGTTTAAGTGTTAAGTAAAAAAGAAATTTTCAATTTTGCAAATCCATTTTAATCAAAACAGTTAAGAATAATTATACTAATTCACTCCCAGAGTTATTCGGGACAAATGAAAGAAAACTTTACAGGAATTTTCTGGCAATATTTCACTTGATCTGTGCATGTGAACTTTAGATTGTTGTAAATCGCACGTGTAAAGTTTTGTACGGATTTCTAACTTCGATACACACCGAAAAGTTTTGAATTATTACTCCATGAATACAACCGACGGGTATTTTCAATGAAGAATAAAGTGTTTGCCCTCAAATAATTCTTATGCGCTGAAGAGTTAAAAAATATAAAAAAACATTATAAAATCACAGATTTAAAACTTAAATTGTATGTTGATAGTGAGAAATGATAACGATTTGTTTTTTGTTTAAGTTGTTTAGTTTGTGCATGATAGTGTGAAATTATTATAAAACTTAGGTTTCTGCGTAGTGCATAAGCAACAATTAGATTGCATTAAATGCGAACCGTGCAATTATTATGTAATTATACATAGGTAATATCAAAGGTAAAATATGTAATGAAAAATCATCTATATTCTTGAGAAACGTTTCAACAATAATTACTTTAAATAATAATAGTGTAGCAAATATTTTATTTATTTTACTAGACGAGAATTTTAATTCATTTTTTCTGTGAATACTTGTTTTGGTACGAAGTAAAATATTTTGATCTTAAGATATAATAATTCCAACACGTATAGGTATGTAATTAAATGGAAACAGTACCTTATTTAAAACATTTATGAAATATTGCATGTTTGAAAATTATGACCTTAAGTTAAAAAGTCAAAGGTGTTTCTAACAACTTTAAATTTCTCACGTTATTTTAAAAGCTGAAATGCAATGTAAAAAAAAAATTAATCGATCTTGAGCAAAATATAGAGCTATAAATGTTTGATTTGTTAATTTTTACATCTTAGAATTCAAACAAAACGATTTATAATTTCAAATTATGCGTTCAAAATCATTTTTATTTGTGGAATTAACTTTTTAATTAAAAATAATATTGACCTTATTATTTTTACTAACAAGTTATGTATACGCCTGATTACAATAACTTGGCGATTGATATTGTTCCATATTGTTTTGTCCATTTCGTATCCATAACAGTTATATATTTCATTTATAGATCGATATCACACTGTAAGTACACGTAACAAAATATTCTTTGAAAATTTACCATAAAATGTTATACCATAAAAAAATAATTTTTATAAAGTAAAACTTTTATAATAACTTTGATGTATTTTACATTAAACGCGATTATCGTTTATATTATGGAGGGTTTTATTCTTCGTTAAACAAAAATAATTTGTCACTGATGAATTCTAGACGGGATAAGAGTTTAGGGTGGAAAAAAAAACTTGGGTATCTTGTTTTTGTTGATTTTACTTTAATGAAGGTTTTCGATAAAAAAAGGACCTGGTCGGAATACGTGTTAAATTAAAATATTGTTATGCCATTGGATTTAAAATTAAAATTATAATTTGATCGTACAAAAAAATACCCATACATACGGTAAAAAAATGAACCAATTGATAATACCATGAAAACATAATATTATATTTAATAAATGAATAGTTTCAAATAGGTCATACATGTATAAATTAAACATTTTCTGAAAACAAGAACGAAATGACATCGAAAAAAAAAAATTTTAATTTATTTCTGGATAAAATAATTGAAGTTTTTCATTTATTGAATAATAATTGCGCAAATAAAATGGTTTTGAATCACAATATTTTATGTCTCTCTAGAGGCTGTAAAAAATGAATCAGGTGCGTTGACGAAACATAATATTAGTTTTGTTGAGTTTTATAGTATAGTACACTGGAAAACATATAATTAATTTTAATGCTACCACGTATCATAGCAGTATCATAATGATGCAATCTAGTAGTAATGTGTCGATTTCTAATTTTGGCGAGTCGTTTTTGGATACATCATTATTTTGTTATAAGATAGACCGAATTTAAAACTAAAGTTTAGTTAAAATCAATGTAAAGATAACTTTATATTAATTATGTATGTATATAAATTACAAATTAAAACATTATTCAGTAACAACTGAGTCTACGACAACCACCGAAATAAATATACAATAGCATGTAAAACAACAACAAAATAACTTGTTAAACAAGAATAAATAAAAATAACTAAATAAAAAGACAAAAAATAACTTAATCGGTTATAATAACACACCAAATAAATTAAAGAGCGGTCTTTCACGGAGTTGTGAATTTTTTTGATCAATTGTGATGAGATTAGAATTTCATAAAATAAATTAAAATTTACAAATTTTGGAGAATGATTCATTAGAAAAAAAGTATATATATATATATATATATATAACAGTTAAATAGGTAACCTACTGTGTTTAATGATTGACAATGAAATGAAATCTCTTTTACAATTATTGAGTGTTTTAAAAAAAATAAAACTCAATTATATTGTATTCATACTATTGAGAGTAACTACGTTGAAACGTTGAACATTGGTACTAGACATATATCTTTTTTTCGCCATTAAAAACGTTTGAGTTTATTTACGCTTGCACAATCATCCAAAGTCAAATCCAATAATTTAATTATATATTTTTGATTTTAATGATAAATCTTCATCGTCATCCCGCTATATGACTTGCTGTATAGTAAAATTATTTAATTATTTTCGTTCTTCACCATCGTCAAAGAAATTAATCCGTCTTGCGTCAGCTCTTTTTTTTCGTTTTTAGTTTTTATGCTAGCAGCTTCTACTTAGTGGGGGTTTTCTTTTAAGTTTCGAGAGAAATAAAGTGACATTAATGTTTTTTTATACTAATGTATTTCTCTTTACCACTTTTTATGAGGGTAAATTAAAAACTGCTATGTTATAGTACCTGTTAAAACACGCGTATTAAACACTTGGCATGCGATATTGTAGTTATAACTTATAGTCATCGAAGAATTCAAAATATCATTTACATTCAAGACACATATAAGTATAAGGATATATAGGCACAGTTCATTAACAAAAGTTAGATACTATTCACACGTAGATGAATTTGAATTTTTTTAATTATTATCATTAGGTTCAAAAAAAAAAAAAAATCGTACAGATAAATGATTGCGGAAAAAGATAATTTTTACTAAGTTTTTATTTTAAAGCGTACCCAAAGCAACACAAAATATACGTTATTTGATTAGTTTTTGAGCTCGAGTTTTGTCGTATAGTATTTTGTCCGTCTTTGAGAACGTCGTAAAACACAACTCGAGTTTGTTCAATCACTTATTTTTGAACGAATGTTGACGATTTTTATTTGACTCGAAAGAATTTTTCGAAACACAAATTAAAAGAATATATACATTGTTATAGGTGAGCACATCAAAGAAGAAAACTATACAGCTACTTTAAACCAAGAAGCAAACTTGCACGCCCAAAGTTGTTTACTCTTTATACGCTGCAGCGTTCTATTTGTGTCTTTTGACTTTTTCTCCGAGTTTATAGAGTTATATTTGTACAGACCATATACGCCATCTCGGCTGTCGGTAAGACGGAATATGAGAAAGGGGAAATCCGTTTGATAGTATATATTTTGCCGCCTGAGGGGAACGAACGACCGATGCGCGTCAAGCATACGTATGCGCAGACATAAGTTTCGGGTAGGTACATCTCGAGTTACTGCGTAAGTTCATATATTATTATCCGTTCTGGAAAAGTATTAGGTGTATTTATGTACATTTACCGTTGCCCTGTTTCACATGCTATTATTGTTTGATCTCGCAGAATGACGAAAAACTGTAAACTCGTAAGTACCTAACTCCAGTACCTAATTCCAAGAGGAAGTTTCTATTTATTAGAAACTTCTTATATATATATATATATTAGGTTGATTTTTGATTTTCGAAAAGAGCTGCACAGCTTAACAACGATTCATGTTGAATAAACAGCTTGTATTTTATAAATTGTTACTTAGGTATGTATTTTAAACAAAATTTTTTTGAATTTCAACGCCCCAATGGTATAAACATAATGGTACAAAAAAATACAAAAATAATAGTAAAACAATACGAGTATGCATAATACAAGTTCTTTGCATTTTGAAAAAACGCTTTTCTCAACTACATTTTATGACACTCATTTGCTTTGGAAAGAAGAATGAAGAGCGTATTTGATACAATTATCCATATTCATACAATTTACATTAAAAATATACCTATAATTTGGTGGGTAAAAATTTTTTTTTTCTATACCACGCACAATTAGTGTATACACTTTTTCCATAATTTAAGGCTGAATAGGCCCTGAGAAAAAAACATTTATAACTGATAAATATATACGTATCAATGTGCAGTAATAAAGTTCAGAAATTTCCGATATAACCAGAAATGTCTCTTTAAAAATTTATCAAAAATTTAATTTCCGAAGTTTAATATAACCCTAGTAGGGAAATAAGAATGATGACAACGATGCAGTGGTGCATGTTTACGATTTTTTTTAGGGTGTGCGCAGACGATTGAATCCATGAAGTCGCAAATCCTTACTAAACACCGGGCGTACTTGCACCAAAACCGTGCGTTTAGAGCCGTTTATTGCAACTCCAAAAATTTAAACAACTCGTATTTCAAAAACGCGTTTTTCAGTCATAATAATTCAAAAAATTTTGCGTTTTCGCGTTAATTTTTTATCAAAAAATGAAAAATATCATCTTTGCGAAATCTGCAGTCTTGGCCGGGCTCAGAATTTAGTAGGATTATGTACGTATATATGGCACCCTTCTTCGGCGTAAACACGCCACTGCTAGAGGGTGTAATATTACGGTTGTGCAGTAGACCGCAAAAGGGTATTTACCCTCGGTAATCCGGTTGCGTTATGTTTTATACCGCACATACCGCACGCAACCAAGACGTTCGGGCATCGACCGTCATAAAAATGACGAGAGAGCATATTTTGTATTTTTACGTCCGGTACACGTCACACGAATATAACATAACAATATTTTTATACCACACGCTGAATTATCATACCTTAATATCCAGATAAATCTTCATTCATAATTCGAATACAAATAACTACGTTATTAGTGTTGTTAAGCTTGAGAAATTTAATTTTTTAAAGAAATTTCCGAAAATATCAGAAATTTAAAACCGTACATAGATATATTGTATTATATACATATTAAGTTAAATCGTTTATTAGTTTTTAAATTATAAATATTGTTTTTTGAAAACATAACGAGCGTCATAGAATAGTTGAAATAAGCATTTTTTTAAATATAAAGTTACTAACTTAAATTCTGTATATCACATAACCGATCGACAGTTTATAATATCAATGTTGGGAATGCTACTGAAAAAGATTAACTGTAATAAGTTAAGTTAGTTCAATTAAATTGCCTTCAGCTTAAAGTTTAAAATTAACAACGAAAAAAATTAACTAGATAAGTTAAAAGTCAAGATAAAAATGAAATAAACTTAACAAAGTTAAAAAAAAATTAATCGTTTATTTTTTTACTAAAATATTCACAAGTCAACCTATAGTATAGACCATAGTATATCTATAGTATTTTTAACTTACCTAAATAGTTAGGAAAATAAATACTTAAAAAAAAAGTTTTGGTTATTGTTTCCGCTTGACAACGAAAAAAATAAACCTAAGTAACATTGCAACAATGATAATTAAGTATTAACTATACAAATTTTAATTTCCTTATGCAATAACATTTCAACAGAATAAGTTAATAAGTTAAAAACAAAAATATTTAACTTTTTAACAAGTTAATACCCACCTTTGGTTTATATGAAACATAAGTTGTATATTTAACATAAACTATTTTTAAGCTGTTCGGCAGCTGTTTTCACAAATCAAAATTATAATAGATAAATAATGAATAATATAGAAATAATTTTTTTTTTTTTGAAATTTTCAACTTACATCACTCAACGTTAGCAATCATCTCATCTGGAACTAAGCTATCCTGGCACGGATATGAAATTGTATGATATATTTGTATACTAGTAGACAAGGCGTGATTTACCTAAAAAAACGTTTCATTTTTAGATAAACACAATAATAAAGTATATTAAAGGAAAATGCAGTAAATTAATCAATATTTTTTCTCTCCTTAATAAAACCTCTAAATTTTAGAAACATATGAGTTTATATTTAAATAGTTGAAGATACCCGTGTCTTATCGTTTTTACCAAACATTAAACTTGTATTGTCATTATTCATGACACTTATTTCAGTTTATAAACCTTTCCGAATAATTGAGTTTTGATTTAAACCAACAATTATTACCAAACGTTTGAATGTTTTAACATATATCATAGGTACTCATTGTATCCATTAAATTATAGAACAACTTAATGGACCACTATAAACGTATTTTTTTGTAAAATTAAATTAAAGTTTAATTTGAACTTTTTAAGTTTTAGCCCTAAAATCTTATTAGCCTTAGTGGAATAAACTTTGTTGATTTTTTCGGTATTATTGAGTTAATCATTTTATTACCTATGCAAAAAATCAAATCAAACTAATTTATTGTGTAAGAACAATTGTTGAAAGTTCTATTACAGAGAAAATGTATTCCTGGTATACGAATCCATTATTTCCGAGCTTTAGAAAAAATAAAAATGGGAAACAAAGCTTTTTTTTAGATAAATAAACAACAAACGTTATACGTGCGTATGGTTAATCTTATATAGATGGCGTGGTCGATAGAAGTTCAACTTTTATTCGTTTCAGACTTAAAGAATTATTTTTAGTGTTTCTTTAATTTAAAATAAAATAACGTAGATTCAGTGTACGAGACTGTAATCTACCGAATTCACGCGATTCAATCGGACAAACTACTCAAACACGTAAAAACTTAACGACCAAACTACATGCCCTGACTCGGTTGTTTCAATAAAAAAAATAAAAAAACCACTTAACAATGTGTGCGTTGTGCTTTGTCGTATAAATTGAGCACGACCATTCTTTGAAAAGAACATAAACAATGTACATTACAAAATACAAAACAAAATATTTCAATATCCTTATACTTTTAACAGCCAAAAGTTAACAAATATAACTTTATTTCATTTGAAAACCGATATTTAGACTTTTGTGGAGATGATTCAGAGAGTCATAATTTTGAGAAACAATTTCAGTTTCAGTCTTTAATATTGGCACATAATAATAACTTCGTTTTATTGTTATATCTTTAAATTCGCATTGTTTTTAATACGCTGTAAGTCCGGTGTTACTGACAACTGTGCTTTTGACGTTTGAAATAATATCATATCATAGAAATATTATTGTTTTGTTTTAGAAAGTAATAACAATGATAAAATACTCGAAATAATAAATACTTCCAACTAAAAGGTCTCGTTTTGAAACACAGAATTCATTCAATTTTCATTGAACGAAGCGTTTATTGCAAAAACATGCTATATTTTGCATACGAAGATATTCACAAGTTAATGAAATAATTTTGCTTGGTAAAATAATATCATAATACTTACGCAGTTCTTTATTGAAACATAGTAAGCATGTGTTTGTTATAAACTAACTAGAAATTTTAATTGTTTGTATACCTACCTACAGTATCAAGACTCACAAAATCGTCATGATTTTAAGAATATGCAATCAATGACATATAAACCATACAACAAAGAAAATCATGGAAAAATAACTAGTTACATTATTTTAGATGTTCAGTTAAATAATTATTTAATCCATTATTTTTACAAGAGATTAAAATTTTTATCATTGTTTTTGTCTAAATATTCATAAATGATCAAATACTATAAAACTCGACCACACACTACACCATATTGTAGGGGATGGCCCAAAGAGAAAGTTCAGTCAATGCATTGAGGATATTCAATGAGCAAAAAATGGTGCATATTGAAATGAAAATCACAACTACAGAAACATTGACGTACCCAAAGAAGTGACCCACTCCGAAGCGTTTTCGCTACTCAACGCAACTTCTCCCCGACTTAATTTACTATTCTTTCTTTTTTTATTTCGTTAATTTGACTCTTTTATGTTATAACTTTGATTTTATAATATTTTTTTACTAATAAAAGTGTTTCGGGACTCTAATAGAGATCAATTACCGCCATGCCGTTGCAGTTACCCCCCCCATGTACAAAAATGGCATACGGCCCCATTAACACTTTTTTTTATTTTCTGTGGGTCTCTTTTGTGGGTTTTCAAAGTCAGTTTTACCTCGCTCCACTCAGAATTTGTGTAAGTATTTTTCTCCATGTCACTTCCTCAGTTAAGACAAATCAAATGATACCTTATACGGATTAAAATCCGTTAAGGCTACAGAGGGTGCCAATAAAATATGTTTACCTTTAAAAATTTAAAAACGCATACATCGAGCAAAAAGCATTACCCTTCTTCAGCAAATGGGTAAAAATAATAGTTTAAATATTATCTTGCACACTTTGGGAAAATCGTAAATTTTTCGTACACCAATTAATATTTTACTCTAGACAAAAATTTTAAATGGGCAATAAAACGTAAACGTTTTGTTGTAAATTTTGGTAATATAAGATCACTTCTTGTACAGTTTTAGAGCAAGTTGATTTAATTTGAGATAAGTTATCTAAAATGACGAAAAAAAATTAATGACAGTATATGACGAGTCACAAATGTGGGTCACACGACCGAATACATATTACAAAATGTTTTTAATCATTTTTTTCATCTGGATCTTATCGCATTAAGATTTAAGGATATAGATACTTTATGACTAAAGTAAAATAATAATAAAATAAAACGTTCCGTAAACTATGTAAAAGAAAATACGACCAGTTTAACATAATACTTAGACGCTTATGGCATTCAAATAAATTTTCCCTCGACTACTTCAGTACCTAGTGACAGTAAATAGTGCATAGTATATAAATATATATACTATATATCTATCTATATATTATATAGAAGTAAAAAAACTTCAAATTTATAGTTTGTTTTGTTTAATTAAAACATTAGGAATAAAATAAAATTCTTGTTTTTAAAGATCATTACTAAAACAAAATCAACAATAGAAATAATATATATATATGTACTGTAAAATATACCTAATCTTGAGCATGTGCAAATATTTAGTCACCTAAAACTTTTAAACTAACTACTTATTTAAATTATAATATAATTTATGCATACATTTATATACATATTATGTTAATGACTGTAGAACGATATCCAATAAATATTTAAAAAAAAAATTTACAAGCTCCTAATAATGTATATATTGAAAATTTTATGACTCATTCAAGATAAAAAATCTTATTACTGTAACAATTTTTTTGATTAAGTAGGCATCTACTTTATAGTACGTATGCTCATATATAACAGGATATGATTTTGAGTCTTTTTAATGTTTATTCAATTTTTGGTGGCTGTTCTGACTGACGGTATATTTTTTAGAACTTTAGAAGTTTGACTGACGTATAAAAATAAAATGACTTAAGACAATTTGACATACTTATAGAGTATAGTTGTCGGGTATGCATATTTCAAAAAGTGAACAAACTTACAATTTTATTTTCGGATCATTTTTATTATGTCAAAAATTAGGTATTTATATTTTCACAAAAAACTAAAATTACTAAAAACCTAGGTATATTTGTATACCTATTTTTTGTGTAAAATATATTATACTTACATAGTACATAATAACGCACTAATTTGTATTTGAGTGATTCTAGTTTTGGATATTTTTGATTTTTAACTTAAAACAACCCCTAAAATGACATGAAAAAAAAAAAGATTCATTTAACATTACAGAGTAAAAATATTATTCCTTAAAACTATTTGATTAAAGTTGATATGTATCAGTGGCGTATCCATGATTTTTTTTGGGAGGAGTTGACATTAAAAAGTTCCCATGGTCCAAATAGATTCGGTCATTTATAGAATTTAGTGGAGAAAAAAAGAAAATTAGCCTTTAAAATTAAGCATTCCTTGAAAAAAGTTTTAAATCCTCGGTTGGCGGTGTCAATATTAAAGTCTTGATTACCTACCTATACACCTATACATTTTATAATAAAACAAATAATTTTTAAATATATTACTGTAAAATTAATGGTATTTGTACTAAAAAAACATACAATAGTTCTTACATAAAAAATTTTATTTTATCTGAAATTTTAACAGGGGATCCCGCCCCATCAACTCCCTAGAGCCCCCTTCCCTTGAAATGTGAGTTTATATAGGTACTTCGCATTTTATTCTTTGTAATCATCATATAATAATTCAGTTAAATACATTTTGCATAAATCTATATTTTGTATTTTAGGTACTAGGTACTTTTCGTCAAGGCTGGGCAAGTTAAAAACTTTTTTTAACTCGTTTAATTAAGCCGATTGAAAAAACAATAAGTTTAGTTAAAAGTTAATTTTTAATTATTTTAGTACATTAAATTAACAGAAAAAAATTAATTTTAAATGTAGATAATATTGCATATTTTAATTCACATGGTTGTGTACTTAGTATGACATTTCCGTTGCTTCAAAAATTATTTTGTGTTTTCTTTTGGAATTTTCTTTTTAGTAGTGATAATTTTTTTATTTTTTTTAATTTTTCACTATTGCAGATTGACCTAAAGTTAACATGTTAAATTTTAAAAAAAAATTAATTTACTAGGTAAATTAAAAATTAACGAAAAAAATAAGTTAAATATTAACTTAATTAAAATTGCTTTAACTTTTAACTTGCTTTTTGTACAAAATTATTCCTCACGTAAAATAATTTTCATTTGATGATATTATGCAATTTCAAGATGTTAGTGGCACGAAACTTGAAGTATTTATACATAATGTACACAGAATAAATAACGAATCTTGTATGAAAAATAACTATCGAAACTTATGTCTTCTAATATTATGATCTATTTAAAATAAAATTCTAGGTATTTGTAGTTTTTTTTTAAAGTAGGTACTTATGCAATAAATTTTTGTGTACTTATACTTACGGTATTTTTGGACATTGGTCAATGGACGTATAGTAATGTATTGTTAAATTTTTATTTCGCTAATGGTCATAGCAAACAAAAACCACGTAACGGCCGTTTTAGTGCACTACTTGCCGTGAGTTTCACTGTTTTAGTATCTATACAGTAAGAACTCATATGTTCCTATTTTGGTTTTCTTGTATTTTATCCTTAAATAGGTATACTGACGCTATAGCGTTTAAAATTATGGGTATAGGGTTTAACAGCTGTCGTAACCCTCACCGATAAATAAAGAAGTAGCAGGTAAGCCAGTCGAAAAAGTAAATGGACGTGTCTGATTTATATATGTATACATATTACGCTTAATTTTTGTCCTGGATGTCGGATCGTTCTGTTTATGTAAAATGTTTAATAGTTTTATTTTGATTTTGACTTGTAAGTATATAGGTACCAAATAATTTGAAGTTACTGATACTTTGTATGTTGTTAAATACATATTTATTTTCAAATTTTTTTCTTATCGATTCTCCGCGGAAATCGTTGAACTAGAGTCCACACGTTTGTTGTGAATACGTAAAATTGTGATTTTTTAACCGATGAACGATGATATTGGTTCTCAATTTTTAAAATATATCGAGAAGTTATAACGAATATGCTTTTATATGGCCCATTTCCATATTACAAATAACACAGGTACGGTAAGTTTTATGTGGTAAATCGAGGAACTTGGATAAAGAACCAAGAATATGCGTCCATCACAAAAAGTATAAAAGAAAAAAAACCGGAATCAAATGTTCACTGAATTTATTAGCAATTGGAATTTTAAAATAAAATGGAATTATTTGTACTTAGGGTAATAAATAAATTGTATAAATTTTGTTATGAATTATATTATCTAATTAGCTTATCTGGAACTGGAATTATATTGTAATATGCTGGAATTACCATAACCGAAATCTTAGAAACTACAGTATTGGAATCAATATAATTGTATCCGTCTGAAAGATTAATGTTTTTCTTCTGTAAAACATCCAAAAATAAAACCAATACAAGTAAATAAAATTTAATTACTGACTACGATATTTTGGGCTGACCATTTTGTATTTATTCACGTACCTACGTATTTGTATACCTAAAAATGTTGCAGTGCACTAATGTTTTAATACTTATCATGTATGTAAGTGTAAACAATTTAAACGGTTTTAATCGCAAAATACAACGATATATTATAGTCATTCTTATTATAGGTACGTGGGCGTGTACTACAGTTTTAAACCAAGAATTAATTTTAAGTTTATTAAAAACCAACAGTTTTATTTGGATATTTAACATCTGTATTTTGTGTGATACGATGAATTTGAAGTTTTTATGGAAACGTGAAATTCGTAACAAAATCTATGAAGCGCAATTTTGGAATGTTACGGTATCATTTCAAACGTTTGAGAAACATTAAAAATTAATATTGTTATCAATTTTCAATACAACTGCAGACAAAACAAATGACCCTAATATCGTTTTAACTGAAACGGGTACCATAATTATTCCATTTGGAAAATGTATTAAACTGTTTAAAACGTAATTTATATAACTGAAATGAGATAAAATTAAAACCTCTAAATTTAATATTTATTTACACTTAAATAATCAAAGTTGGTAAAAAATACCGGTTAAATTTCAAAAATATTGTTTTCTATTTATTTTGTAGGAGTAATTCGAATTGACATTTGTTTAAATTGTTATCTTTTGAAAATAACAGCGCGATAATATCTGTGTTAGTGGCATTTTGTTTTGGAAAAATTTTTAGAATCCAACATTATTATAGAGTTGATAAAAATAGGTACTCCATTTTAAAGTCACAAGATCCGAAGTTATAATTCTGAGAAGGAAATTGATGCGTGTCGGACGTTTGAAATCATTGTCTTGGTGTAATGATGATAAAGAGGAAACGGGGACGAAACGGTTGACGGCAGTTGTTGGTTATACAGCTGCAAATGTACCTTAACTTTCCGAGGAAAAAAATGTACAGAATTTTGACCAGGTTATTTTAACAGCGGTTTTTTTTTTCTTGTAGGAATGAATTTTTACATTCTAACGGAGTTTTTTGTAGCTTTCCTTGAGAGCTGGACGAAAATTTAATATTATGAGCTGTAAGATAGAGAATTATTAATTGCACATCATCATCATCATTAATTGCATCATAACTATTGGAAATTAGTATCATAATAATTAATAATAAATATAAATAAACGCTTTACACGTTAATAAATGTTTTAAGTTTATCTTCTACTTACTAAATCCAACCAAAATGTTTATACTTATAATTTCCATACTATCCTTTATAAGTCAAATAGGTACAACTATTTTACATGTAAGTGTAAATATTTTAAAAAATGTGATTTCTTACTAATTGAATTTTTAACTCCATTTTAAATTTTATCTCTTAATGTTATTATTGCTATTTAATTTAGTATATTTAAACTGACAGTGGGTATGAAGTTGTACCTGAAATAGTGTTATATTTAGACTTATATGCTGAACTATGTAAAACAACCCAATTATAAAGTTTATATTTGAAATATATACTTTTAGATTCTAGGCGTTAGCAAAGAATGTACTGTTTTTACAATGATGTGTATTTTTTTTATTTTCTGTGAATAATAAAAGTTCTTGTAGAAAAATTGCATCAATTTTAACGTATCATACCTTGAAAGATAGATAATTGATCCGAAATGGTACTTTATTTGAAGCGTTTTTTGAAATTTTGATTATTTTTTAAGTTCTCAGGAGAAAAAGAAAACAGCTCAATTTTTGAAATTGCTCCGATCGAAAGATCGGATAGAGCTGAAACTTTTACATAATACTAAAATAGAAAAGATACAGATTTGATAAAAGTTTTTATTGTTAAATTTGTTTTTACCAGCACGTGAACTAGACTACTGGGCTCCCTCAGAATCGTATTTTCGTAGGCAATGATTATCATTGCTTTCAGAAATTAATTAATGCGTTTAAACCACAACCTCTAAACTAGTGAGTAGTGACCCACCCAAAGCGTAGTCGGCACAATATTATATACGAAACCTGGCACGTATAATAAGGTCTAACGTAGACGTTCTTCAAAGTCAATCTGCCACGATTTCGCATTTTGACTTGATCCTCGCCATAGTGACGTTTTACAAAATATCACCACGTAGCGGCCAACAGTATTGTATAGATCATTATTATGAAATATTGGCCATTTTATATTTTCCTGAAAGTTTCACGGTTTTCTAAACATGTCACGTTTCGAATACGATATAGTCGATAACTTGAAGGGGATAAAATCTAATGGTAGAAAATTACATGAGTACCACAACATATTGTGACAGAGGACTTGAAAACTAAAAACGAAATTTCCGCAAAGATTAAATTTCTTTTTTTAGTTTTTTTTTTTTTCTTACTCAACAGATAGTAAAAAGGTACCTAAGGGCTTATTTCCAAGTATTATACTATGATTTTTACCCCTTTATTTGTATTCGCCTCTAAGTAGAGTAATTTTGGATAGAAATAAAATTATCATTTAAACATAAGACGTATTTATCGACAGAAAATTAGAAAAAGATATGTGTTAAACAGCGTATAAAATTTTGTTTGAAAATCTCTTTTAAAGTTCATCAAAACTCATAAAATACAGGTGCTACGTGAAATTTTGAATGTTTTAAATCCTATACAATACGTGATTATAATAATAACGTTACAATACAATACTTCAATTACTATACAATTATTCCTGTGATCACGGACCCTATGTATACCTACATAGTACCAAAACAGAAATACAGTAATTTAATAATTTCACTTCGGTATTCAGTAACGTATCACTAATCAGTTATCAGTGTACCTACCATATTGTATCTTTTTCATGTTTTAATCAGTAATTTAAACTATTTTCTATGTTAGTCGTTTATATTACAGATCTAAGTAGGAATATTAAGAGCTTTAGTTCATATAATACCTGCTATCATTTTGTTGGGTTGTTGGTTCTTAAGTTCAAAATTCTCTGACGAGTAAGGATAGCCAATCGGTCATAGATGGTAGGCATTTGATTTTAAAATCATTTTAAAGTTGTTCCCAATGGAACAAAAAAACAAAATTTCTGAAAACGCCTCACATTTTACTTTGAATTTTCACACATTTATACAATAAGAGCTAAAGCGCATTTGCAATTCCAATTTTAACACATTTTTAAAAATTTTAAGTATAAAAATGTTGTAATTTATTAATATTCGAAGTTTTTGTTTTATAAAATCTTGAATTTTCAGTTTAAAAGGTCAATAATTTAATAGAAACTAAATTATATTTTTTCTATACATATTTCGTATAAATATTTTGACAATCAGTTTGAATACATTTTTACAGACGAGGTACACAGCTTATTTATATCGTTTGTATTTAGTTCTTTCCATTGTGTGCCCTTGTAAAAAATTATTTCCAACAATGGTTTATATTGAACACGATTTTCACCCATTATTAGTGTTGGAGATGAACTCGATAAAAATATCAAACAGTCTTGGTCTCTTTTGAACAAAATATAAAGATTAAAATTTATTAATTTTTTCCCATGATTGAGCCGGCTTAGAATCGTTACTTTAATAATGAATGCATTGCTAGAAAATTGAAAGTAAAACTTTTATAACTGCACCGTTCAAAACAGTGTGACTTTCTCCACATCGATGCTTGTAAATTTTTTTTTATTTTGCACTTTACGAAATATTTCGAGTATCGTCTGTTTACACTATACGATATATCGTGTTAAAAAATAAAATAAATAAACATTCTTGAAAAAGCAACACATTTTTTATATTCAAGTTAAACAAAATCACTGAAAATTGTGAATTTTCGACGTTTTATCTTAATAAGTACTATATTTTATCTAAACAAAATGTGTAAATTGTTGTTTGTAATATGTTAACTATTATGAAAACAATTACGTTAACTGTAAATGACAATCATACGATTTTAAAAATTTTCAAAGTAAACCAAGCACATGTTTTACGCGAACAATAAGTTTAAATTTTCGAGAAATATTCTTTATGTGTTTTATTAAAACCACTTCACGCATGATGGTCGAATTCACTACAATACATAATATTATTTTTACGTAAACCCGTCTGTAAATACTACAGAATCACATTAATCATGAATTCAGTAATTTAAGTAATTAAGTCCTAAGCTTAATAGTCTTAGTAATCTTTTATCACTTGTATATATTTTGCGTTTTTGACCACGGATTGTAAAAGCCGAACGACGTTAAAACTAAATATAATACTAAATAGCTACTTTGATTCGCTCAAAATCTAAAAAAATTAATTATTTTACATATAATATGTGGTAGAGAAAAATCGTGCAAATTTTTGCAATCGCTTTCGCGGCGGATAAACACTTCGCAATTATGGTAGATATACATAAAAGTATACGTGTACTTGTTATAATTTTTACCTTTTTTTATTAAACCTATTACCTACCTATTACATTTTGATTTACATACCCAACGCATGTCGTGTTTATACATGTAAATATCACATTATAACGTTTCGCATTCGCGCAAAATTTAGAGTCCTGCAGCGTACGAAGTAACTTTGAAACATTTTTATTACTGTAGGTAGCGCGACGGGGTGTTGTTTGTAAATTAGAAATAACTTCTTAACGCGCGGAAAAGTTCGCGTTAAACTTTCTGACTTGTTCTTAGTAGTAAAAATGAGAAACGGTGATTAATGCTAAGACCAGAAACGTGTCGAAAGAAATCACATTTTATGTGAAAAACACGCTGTGCTGCAACTATAGTAAAATCGCGTCAGTATTTAAGTACAAAAATAATATTTGTACATTACCGTTAATAAATGAGGTTTTTTTATTCATCATTTAAGCGCCCGTAAACATGATAAATTTTACGATTTTTATTTATTCAAAAATAAGTTAAGGCATAAAGTATAAATAAATAAAAAATTTTTAATCGTTGACACTCGCGAACAGTGTGGGATAATCTAGATAATCGTCGCTCGCAGACACTTGCAGTGTTACTCGTAGTTGATCGCCCAAAAGGCGGTAAATTGTACCGAGTCAAAGGAAGCGTCTCGGCGTTTGTAGATAATCGGGGTGATTCCTACACTATGCGAAAATAATCGGAATAGCCACTCGATACGCACTCGGGATTATTGGCGAGTAGTGTGGTACCGGATTTACACAATAAAATGTATTATACAATGTAATTACTATGCGAGGCATTCCTAAAGTTATAGTGCCTTTGAAGTTTGAATAATGTAAAATAAATAATAAAAAATATACGTTTATAAGCCCATTGAAATTAATTTCATTTATCGCACGTTGTCCACCGAACTCACAAAAATAATATAACTATTTCAAAACTCATCCAAAGCAAACTCGGAAAATTGTACGTTTTCTAGATTTTAAAATGATATTAAAATTAATCACGTTTCACGGTATTTGATTGTTTAATATTAGTCCATTTTTATTACGGTAATTTATAAAAATCATACTGAAATGTAGGTTATAAATGTAGGTTATAAATGTATCATTCTAATAAAATAAATAGAATTTGTAGAATCAAACCTATAATCGTTGTACCTACGCGCTAAAACCAGTTGATAAAGATCTCACTCCGTGTTATTGAGTCCGTAAAGAGCTTTTATCAATTTTAAATTATCTTTTCTTCGTGCTATATCTCGCTGATTCAAACATAAATAGTAAACAGTCTTATGTTGAAAAGTGTAAAAAACTTATAAAAATTAAATTATAAATAATACAACTAGGCGTTTTGTTATTAGTCCAATATTATTACAACTTATTATAATTTGTGTTAAAATTTTTTTTATCGTGATGCATATTAATAAACAATATTAAGTAAATACCAACATACATGTTGTGTAAATTCTATTTTTACTTAATTCACTAATTCTTTTACAGATATGTTATTTGTTTGAAATTTAAAATACTAAACGTATAGGAACTAGGAAAACCATTTCTCGGACTATTCAGACAGCAAAAAACAACGTTGAAATAAAACCTGTTAGAAACTTTTGGTAAGTGAATGTTAAAAAGGCCTCTTATAAAACGCATATACTTTTGCATAATGTACATGAAAAATTAAAACTTTACGAGTAACTTTATTTATTGTAAATATATAATAATACGTTGTGACCTCTTTTAACCCGTCGTTAGTGACATTAAATTTGTCACACTATTGTTGACGTGTGAGCATTTCGCTTACATATGAAAAAAAATTATTTTTTTTTTTTTTACACGAAAAAAACAAAACTGATACTAAAAAGGACAAAAAGAAAAATGCGATGAACGAGTTTCCTATAATGTATATTGCTCATATTGCAGATGTAGTGATGCCGCGAAATGGATGTACTATGGCGCGACGGTGCTGAATTTCGTGCCACCCAATGCCTTAATGCACTACGAAATTCGGCATTGTCACTTTAGGACAAAATAAAAATTGTCGAATTATTTTAAATCATTATTTTGTTCCGTAATTGTTTTTGTTAGCAAGACAATAAAGCATGTTTTCTATTTTGACACGATAAAATGACATTTGAATCAGTGGTTCCAAAAATAGCAATTGGGTGATCTCATAGCGCCAACAATGACGGGTCAATTTATACTAAAAATGATAAAATAATAAAATCACATTTTTCGATTACTTAAATTTACAGAATTTGAACTTTTTACGTTTGTTTATGATTAACAAAAGTTAGAATTAATTCGACGTACGCTTAACCATACATACGACAATAAATAACGTAGCAATTTTCTATTTAGTAATGTTAAGCAACTTCAAAATGCACGTAATAAAAAGCAATTTATTGTTTTTTTTTTTTTTATTTTTTCTTAATCAACTTGAAAAAATACTTTAAATAAATGCGCACGTAAGTATAAACTATAAGTACCTATATCTAGTTAACTTTTTTTTTCTTAATAACCTCATTTTTCAGACACGCACCGAAGTCTGTATCTTAGAATACGGCTGAATAACTGTGAAAAAGAGGAGAGAAAAAGAATAAAATCTAATAAAGTGCCCAACTCGACCTTACAGCAGATCCTAATCAAATCTTATGTTTAGCTTATTTTCACCATGACTTCGGAAATAAGCACTATAATCAAATTTTGACGTTCATTTTCATCAGTCTTTCGCGTGAGTACTCAACGTTTCAAGGGAAAAACAAGCCTAAAGAATTCAGGACATTTTAACACAGGAGAAAATGAACATTTTTCGCACAAGATTCAGGATATTTTTCACCTGCCGCAAAGAAATTCGATTTTTAGTTTTTAAAACAATCATTTTAAGAAAAAATACAATACGACATACCTACTACTGGACGTTTTCTCTTCAAATAAAATAAATAATTATTTTTTTGGAAAAGTAACTGAGATTACTACTTCTACAATTTAGATGTATGTAGTTCATAAGTTTACCTAACGGAATGTTCATAATAGTATACCTACTTATTTTTTAAATCATATAACCAGGAATCCCGATTACGTAACTTTAGATTAAATAATATAAATAATTTTTTGATTAACTGAACTATAAATTTCATGTGAAACCTTAATATATGATATTAAAATTATATTAATATATTATATTATATTAATATATTAATTATATTAATAATATTAATTATATGATATTTTAAATCCTGAGTGTGACAAATATACACACAACTAAAATAAATATTATGAAGGTACTTAAAGTTTTAATTTAAATCGTCTATTTTTATCTAAATGTAGAATGTTGAAATTTTCAGATTTGTTAATTTAATTTTCGTACCTATAACAATATTGTTTAAAAAACCCAATTTTGAGACTTTAATTTGAACACAAGCTTATAAATGTACAATATATTGCTATAAGTGAATTATATAACTTAATAATAAATGTAAAATTACCAATAGGAACCGTAATGGTAAAATTTCATTATTTTTTGAAATTCTGAGCGTCAGCAAAGAATGTATTGTTTTTACAATGATGTTTTTTTTTTTCAGTGATCAAAAGTTCTTGTAGAAAAACTGCACCAACTTAAGCGTATGATACGTTAAAAGGTAGATAATTGATTCGAGCTGGTCCTTTATTTGAAGCGTTTTTTGAAATTTCGATTATTTTTCAAGTTCTGAGGAAAAAGAGAAAAAGGCTAAATTTTTTAAATTGCTCTGATCGACTTGAAATTTAAATATTTCATTTAAAAGAGTCTTATGAGAGTTCCGCCGAAATTTCAGTCGGTTTCGATCATTTTAGAGGGTGTTATGGAACTTTGAAGTTTTCGTTATTTTGGGCGGCCGTGTATTTTTTATGGAAGGCACAAATAATTACAGGAAACTTGTTTTTTACACGTCGGTTTAGTTTTTTTTTTTTTTGTGATTACTTTTTCTAGTAGGAAAAATGCTCCGATTTAAACGTATGATACCTCAAAAGATAGGTAACTTATCCAAGATGGTACTTTATTTGAAACGTATTTGAAATTTTGATTATTTTTTAAGTTCTGACGAAAAAACAAAAACGGTCAAATTCCCGAAAAAGATCCGTTTGATTTGAAATTTATATATTTTATTAAGAAAGGTTTAGCGAATTTACTAGGAAAGTACTAGAATTAGTACTAAAATTTACTAATAGGAAAGATACAGATTTGATAATAGTTTTTGTTGTTAAATTTCTTTTTACCAGCACGTAAACTAGACAACTGGGCTCGCTCAGAATCGTCTTTTCGTAGGCAATGATTATCATTGCTTTTAGATATAAAATAATGCGTTTGAACCACAATTTCTAATCAAATGTTCCACCCAAAGCGTAGTTGATACCCCGAAAAACTACCCACGCGACCTAGACTGATCCCAGCTTTTTTTTATTATTGTTTCTTTCCTTTTTTTTTTTTCTCCGTTTTGATGCGGCGGCTTCGGGGGTATGAGTTTCCTATTACTTCCTCGAATTGTTTCTTTCCTAATGAATCCTTTAAAAGCTATTCAAATCGTTTTAGATTATAGTGAAGTACAAACGTATAGTGAACATTTAAAACATTTTTGGCACCTAATTTGTTTAGCCAAGTATAGATTTTTCGTGATTTTTAATGCGAAATCTTCACTTCGCTGCTTGTTAATTTTTAGATTTTATGTTATCAAATTTATTGGTTTATTGGTTGGTCGAACATTATCAATCAACTATATAAAAATGTCTGCAAAACAAATCAATAGCTGTTCTTGAATACTAACTTACCAATATTATTTTTTTCTTCATGAGTCACTGAAGTGAAACAAAAAGTTCTAATAAAAAAGAGACCAAAATTACTCCATTCAATTTTAAAATAAGATTAAATACGACGACTTAAAATATGATTATGTTTTTTATAATTTGTAACCGTTGATCCAGTAGTTTTGTATCAAGTTATTCATTTTGTTGAGGTTCTTTCTTTTGTATATGAAATTTTAGAAATCAATACATTTTATGTAAAATATAAATTAAATTTTTATGAAATTACACAATATACGAGTTATATAAAGTATACTTTTAACGTTACTGCTTTCGTTCGCGCAACCAAAAAAATATATATATCCGTGTTAATGAAACAAAATCAATAACCTATTGTTGCAGTAGGTGTTTGATTCATCATACATAGCATACCTTAAACCGGCTCATAAATTATGTTTAGAGCTTCAGGTGTCCATAAAGATTAAAAACTCAAAATTTGTGGGGAATGTCGTAACATATATGAGCACGTGACAATAATAGATTAATCAAGTTGAAGTGACAAGTTACTATATCATTCAATTTATACACATTTAAGTATCGCATCAGTGTATATTGTTATTTCTCGTCAAAACGTCTTGTCGCTGACACCATTAATCTCTATTTTATTTATCAAATATTGTTTTCTTTCTTGATTTTTAGTGCTGTGCTCGTATATATATATATATATATATCTTTAAATACACTATGCGAGTGGTTGCATTATATTCTTTTTGGACGGATTAGGTCATTCGTTCTCCATCGTTTCAACTTTTCTTTTTTTCCCCTTTAACTTAATGAGAAATTTTTCTCGTCCCATAACGCCATCACAAACCGACAGCCCATCATCATTCATCGAATGACATTTTCTACTTTGTCATCGCAAAATTTGTCATAACAATGTGTATATAGTTAGTGCGTTCGTTAAAAATGTTCTCATCACTACGGACGTACCTGTCTATTAGCGTGTATCCTCTATGGAGAACCATTAGTTCACATCATTTTTCATAGATTTTTCTAAATCCATAACAATAATAACACGATACAAAAACGAAACGATCATACAGTACATTGTAACCTAAAAGTATAACTAAACATTGGTATAACCAAATAATTTTAGAAATACCGCTTTCGACTAGCCGCTGTTCTATAGGTGTAAAATACTTCATAAGCCCAAAATCACAAAAATAATACACTTTTTACTGCGTATGCGAATTTCTACAACTATCTTCATCGCAAATCAACAGATGACAACATGGTTGTTGAAATAAGTATCAAATAAAAAGTGTATTATTTTTGTGATTTTGGATTTATTAAATTTAGTATAAACAGTCGCAAGTCGCACGAGTTTAATTTTAATATAAAATATTTCATAACTCTTGTCAAATGTAGAGTGAAAAAATAACAATAAAATATCGAGTTCTTTAGACAATAGTTTTCAAATTTTTATCTAGAACAATGTTTATCATATATTGTAGTACTTACGCAAAAGTTTTGGTCTGTTGTCTCTAAATGACTTATGTTTTCAAGCACTGGAATGATTTATCTGTGATTTTATTTTTTCGTGTATACGACTAAAAACTAATAATAATATGAAAATTTCAATTGAAATAATTTAAACTTAATAGATGTTCTGATGATACTGAAATAACAGCATTAAATCAACGTTTTTATGGTAGTATAATTTGTTATTTAGTCGTTTCTCTAAATGAGCAACATAGTCGATATACTGGTAAAATCATTTTGAAAACAACACAGCGGGTTTGTCCGCAACACTACAAGTAAATTTCTTTTTATACAATAACTACCATTTGTTTGAATATTTTGAAAATAAGAATTGTACTTGTATTTTTCGCCAAAAAAATGTTTTCAATTTTCAAAAAATGAATCAGTTATTTCAAAGTCTATAAATAATAATTATGAAATATACTTTCAAAAAATGTCAACCCTATAGAAAAATCATTGTATTTATAAGAATCGATCACAGTTTAAAGTCTTAAAACTTAACATTGAAGGACTCTTAAATATGAGGCAAAATCAACAAACATATTTTATGGATTTTCGATACTTTAATTGTTTTCTATTTATTACCTCAACAGTGAAAATTGTTTAAAATTCACGTCTAATTGCATTCAAAAATTAATTGAAATTAATCAAATTTATGTTCACCACTAGTTTTTCTCGTAATACTTTTTACCGTTTTCTGATTGTGTGTAGTTTAAAAACAAGTGATATAAAACTGAAGTATTTTATATTTACAGAAAAAAAAATAATAATAAAACACCTTTGTAAAATCAATACATTGTTACGTTACGCTCGGAGTCAAATAATTGTAAAACGTGAGGGTGACATGTTTGGACAGGATGTAACGCTTTTTACTACACTCAAAGTTTAAAAAAAAATATTCCAATGTTTGTTTTGAATGATCCTGTTACGACTCTGCAGTATTACGAGTATATTTTTACATTCATTTTTGTGGAAAACCATGGAATAATAAGATACACCACAAGACGTGTTTTTATGTGATCTGGTGAATGTGTGTGAAACGAATCGTTTTTTCAATGTACCGGCACGTTGATACTTACACTTACAGGATTTCAATTTTTTAGTCAGAAACAAAAGCCTTTTTAGATTCTGAGCTTAGCGAAAAATGCGTTGTTTTTACATTGATGTTTTTTTCTCTGTGAACACTTTTTAGGGTATAAAAAATCCTCTAATTTTTAAAGTCAGTACGTTTTCTGAAAGGTCTTTGGACTAAACTGGTATTTTTAGGGGCTTAAAATTTGTTAAAAACGCTATTAACTATTAACTACACCTAACGTGCTTTTTGACATAATCGAGTTCGTTTTTTGGCGATAACATCCAAAATAATAATCGGAACTATCTAAAACTTTTACACAATATTAAAATAGATAAAATACAGATTTAGTCCAAGTATCAAGCGATTTCAAAAAATTTTGAGCTAAATATAGAATTTTTAAAGTTTTGAAACTTAAATACAAAGTTGGCACATGTTAATCATAAACTACTAAACGAGTTGAAAATCCATTGTTCCAATTATTTTTCTTTTAGTTGTTTATAGTTCAAAAATTTTCGAAAATTGGTAAAAACCTTTGACTTATTTTTAGAAAAAAATTAGTAACTCACACAAATTTGTTATTTAAGATTTGAATATTAAACATGAAATATAAAACAGAATCTCTATCTGAATAAAAACATTTCAAAAAAATCCGTCCAGTAGATTCTGAAAGCGTATAAAAAAGTTTGTTGGAAAATGGTGTAATTTGGTTACGAGTATAACAATAAAATTACGCGCTGCCATGCATTTGATACTAAAATACTAAAATAGGATCAACTATTCAAATAATGATACAAATATTTTAAAATTTTGACACGTTATTTAAATTAATATTCTTTATACGTGGATAATACTTTCGGGATTTTCGGACCATTTTTATTGTTGATTTTGTTTTTTCCAGGTCGTTTTCTAGATAACTGAGCTTGCTAATAATCGTTTTTTTTAAGGAAAATTTTTAATATTGTTTCAGATATTAAATAATACATTTCAAGCGTAGTCGATACTCCGTCAAACTACCCACTCGACCTAGAGTAATCCCAGTTTTTTTTTTTTTTTTTTGTGATCATTGTAATTTTCATAATACATAGATCCAACAATATTGCAGAATAGGGAGATATTAAGACATTTTCCGATGAAAATCTAAATAATTTAAATGTGGTTTTGATGTATTTTGTTACATTTCTCAGGATAGGATTATATTTTTACTACACATTGAAGTGTATTCGCACGGAAAATAAATACACGACGCGATTACGAATGAATTTAATTTTTGTTCGTGATAAACTTTGTGTGCAAAAACGCTTTTGTACAGATTTTTAGAAGAATTATATTCAAAGTAATAAAGAACGGTAATAATGTAATACCACCATTCAGTATAAAACGCTGTCAAAATTATAATGTCCCTACAAGCAGATTTTCAATGATATTTAATTTTAAACTACCGATTAATTTTTATTTATTTTACATTTCCTTAAATTTATGCAATTTGATAAACTAAATTTAAATTAAATATACTCTTCGTACAATTAAAAATCGTTTTTATCGACCACTCATTCAATACCATAGATTTTTGTCATTTTTATATAGGTACCTTATCAAGACATATTTCGTGAATGTAAAGTTCAACATAACTATATTTTGTGTTTCACATTATAACTCAGCATGTATTATATTTCGAGAGTTTACAGCAGTGTTTGATATTCATAATGAAAAGTCTTCCTATCTAAGTATTTCATTCTACCATATATGCGACCTATATAGGATCATCATTTTGATCGGTACAAATTTAAGTTCTATGTGTGATTACTTAAAATATTTTTTATAATGTTTGTTAATTTTAAGTTATGATTTTTTTATTTTACCATATTTTAGATGTTAATCTAATACCAAATGAAATTTAGCCCGTACAACGTCAAAAAATAAAGTCACTTGGTTCTAGTTTCCCACTTTTTATGAATGACGCGCGTAACCTACTATAGCGTAACCTGAAAATTAAAAATTTAATTTGTTGTACCCCTTGAAAAGAAATCAACGTAGGTAATAATTTCTAACGACGTTTTTATGTAAATCGATGTACTCCATACATGTTTTTGTGAATCACCATTAAAACACCACAATGACCTTAATTTGGGGTGACCGGAAAGTAGCTGACGTCAGAAATACATGAAGTAAAATTTAAATAATTATCATTTAGGGGTTTGATGCAGCTGGTGCTATTTGTTACTGAATATCTTACCTTGGAAAAGTGCTGCTTCAGAAATTAAGAAAAATACCTAGAATTTTTTTAAAAAGGTAGGATGTGGTCGTGAAACGATCGCATCTAACAACGTTTTTAAACATTATATATTTATACTAATTGATTAATATTGTCGATTTTAAGGTAAACTCATAAATTCGGATTGTAATCCGAATCGCTTGTACCTAAATTTTTCAAATAGAATCGCGGATTGGATACAAGTCGTGATTTTAACAAAATTAAAATTGTACTAACCTAAGTTTGAGTCTTAATGATAGTCTTTTTTAATTACTTTTACGAGAACAGAGAATACACCCAATACAACGTTTCCACGCCGAATCGATTTTGCACTTATAGTATGACGTTTCTTTTGCTTCAAAATTGTTTATTTGGTTAGGTTTTTCAAACCGTCTACCTATTCGGACTACCAGCTAATACTTTTTCTTTTTATAAGATAAAGTCTTATTTTAATTATTACAGATTAACGCGTGGAATTAAAAAACACCCTAGCCTAACACGTTAAGTTAACAGTAAAAATAGTTTATCGAGTTGTTCAACTCGCCTGGTTAAAATTAACACAACTTTTCTACTTGAATTGATCTTTTAACGAGTTAACGCCCCCAGCTTTGATGATGATAGGTAATAAATAATATTTATTGATTATCGTTCCTACTTCAATAATATCGTATGTACTACGATTTTACACCGATAAAGTGTGCCTGCATCGTGGTGGTCGCTTCAAACTTCAACAAGGGCGAAGGTTCGGTAATAATAATCAGGTGCGTGTGGAGGAGCAGCAACAGTTCGGCATCGCTCGTCGGCACCGCACTCGTGTGCGCCCTCGGCCAAAACGACCCCCTCGCGCCGCGGCGCCAGTCGTCACGCGACGTTCCGCCGGTGAGGTCCAAGTGGCGTTCGTTTTCGGAAGATTTCGTCGGCAAAGTCGCCGCTGGGTGCAATCGCCACACACACACACACACGATGTTCACTTACTACCTCCCGGGTCGAAACACGGTAAGGCGTTAATAATATTTTAATTTGTTTCATGATAGTTTGTAACGAAAAAAAAAAAAAAAATCCGTCGGCAAGGCCTACAAGTGAAGTTCTTGCCACACAAGACGAATATTTTTCACATAATCAGCTCGAAAAAAAAAATGAGTGAACGATACGCGCAATTTCAAGTACGTGACTTTAGTAATCCCAAAAACAGAAATAAAATCAACCGATGTTTCTGTGCCTGCACACAATACTAATCGACAATAACTTAATTTTACTACTGCGTCGATTTCTGAAAAACTAGATGATAATAAACGGGTTTGTTTTTCAGAAATCAAATCGGTCCAACCGTTTTTTCTCTGTCGAATTAATAATAGTACACACTCACTACCACACGATTCCAGTTGGTGATAACTTCAAACTTGATTTCGTCGAAAACTACTTGACCGATTTTGTTAAAAAATACGCGATGGAAAACTTTAAACATAATGTGTAGTTTTATTTCGTCGTAAACGGAAATCAAATCGGTTGGACGTTTATTGGGAAATTGTTGCCACAAAAAATGTCTACACACACATTTATACAAATCTTTTATGGGTTTGGGGGTCATGATCAGCAAAAATACAAAAAATTACACAGAAGTCCCGTAATTGACTCGAATAAAATGTGGATAAATTTTTCTATGGAAATCTACCTAAAACTGGAAATTATACCTATTGTTAAACCACTACAAAAGTAGAGTAGTTCTAGACAAACATATTTTAGATGGAAAAAAAATATATTCGAGTTTTGAAAAAGAGAACTGATGATGAAACAAATTCAATAAAAATAACGTGATGATAGTTAAGGAAAAAGTCTATGAAAATTTAAATACCCGCTAAAGGTACGCGCGACAAGACTTGGCGAAATGATAAATCGCGTCACGGAAATTTAATAGAAAAAATATCCTAACCGAAAATATGGTGTAATCTATTTGCTCTTAATTCATCTAAAAACTGTTCACTTAATTTAATTAAATTTTTTTAAAATAATTCGTGTGCACAAAGTACATTACAATTTCAAACATTTTTTATTTTAACTGAAAATTGAAATTGGAAATTTCAAATTTTTTGTGATTTGGTTTACTGAGCTTTTTTAGAATTTTTGTAATCATAACTTATAAGCATTGAAGTATTATTATTTCTTTGAACCTTTGTTTTGTACGTAAGATGTTTATTCTGAATGATTCGAATACCTCAAAGCTGCAGTGACTTACTCTACACCACTGGCCGTTATTTTTTTTTTTTTTTTTTTAATAGCAGACAGAAGGTTTATTCCTTATATATTATTGAAAACTTTAGTGTTATGTACAGTCCCTCTAATTTTCTAACTGAAATTACTTACATTATAATGGTATTGATTCCAAAGAATTTTTACTAAAGTTAATTGTTGTTTTTGCTTACACCAAGTACATACGTAGAATCTATCCGTAGAATCCGGGTCTTAATTGCTAAGCTCTATCATTGACTGGCTTAAATGTGTGGCTTAATGTCTACGGCACCGTACATTTTTGCAAAGTAAAATTATTTTTTTGTTTTATGTAAGTTTTCATTTTTGGTCTATGCACAATCATTTAATTCAAATTTTGATTAAAATCGTACTTTATTTTTTTTTATCTAGATTAATTTCTGATAAGCTCCATTATTTTGAAAAAAAATTGTTTAATTTTAATTTAAAAGATCTGAAAGTGTTCAATGAAAAATCATTGCTCCTAAATTTGTATTGTATCTATTTGTTAAAATTATCATTTAAAAATGATGAGTTTAAAATCAACACTTTAAGTTATTATTTTTTCAAATTAATTTTTATATTTCCCTTGTTAACATAAAAGGGCGTGGTAATTATTTACAAATATTAATTATTAATTTGAAACAACAGATTAGAAAACGAGCCTGGCTCAATTAGACAATTATTTTTCCAGAGACCTCTAAACTATTATGCATTACACCTAGATATATTAACACTGTTATGATTACTTTCTCAGTAAGTATTCAAAGAGACGTTTTTCATGTTCGGTGATGTTTGAAGGAGTTCAAGGGATAAATGTTCCAGAATAAACTTGATATTAGCTTCAGACTGTTATTAATATTATTTAAAGTAATGTTTTCATTGATTAAATACATTAAGTATTTAATATTTTACTAACAGCCAGTAATGTCAATAGATAATTATGAAGATCAAAAATACAGTTTATATTTCATTTGTAAACATAACACAAGCCTGAAATGAAGTAGAAATTTCTAGGATCTAGACAAACACTACATCTGTATGTATTTCATGAAACATAAAAATAACATAATTTCGATTTTTATCGTTATTTGAACACATTCCTAATAGATCCAAGGAAAGTTTTATGCTAAAAATGTTTGCTAAAAATTTTACGAATCCAAAGCTAGAGATGAAATTGGTTGATTTATTTAAAAAAATGTTTTATCGGTAACATAACGAGTTGTTTAAATTAAGACCAGCTATTTCAACATAAAAAAGTAAACAATATTTGAATACAAATATTTTAATTTTTTCTTTTAACTCAAAAAAAATTTAAAAATATTATTAAGTGTATTATTTTTTTAAGAACATTTTTAGGTATTTTTATGGAAAACAAATAAGTTATAGAAATTTTATTTGAAATTCTGGTAGAGATAATTTGATGTAAATTCTTGAATGAATAATAATTATTGTGATATTCAAACTTATTCGTCGAATCATGAACACTTGATTAAAGAGGGCAAACTGCCTTGCTTAGTCCGGGGAGTAGGTTAAGGATTATGTTAAATCTCCTTGTTTAAAGTGTGACGATGTACCTTAACTACTACTAAGACCAAGATTAAATTACCATATGCCGTGATTCTCTTTCAAACGGGTCAAATGAAAGTACAACCAAAAAACGGTCGCTAAAAAGGCTGAAAGAGGTAAACGTTTCAATTTTATTTTCAATAATTCCGACGTATTAATTGTTTTGGCAACAGAAAAAAAAACATAAACTTCTATTGTGCAATAATGAATAAAGTTTTTTTTATTTGTTGATTGTGTAATATTAATATTAATACTGAATATTATTTAACTAAAAATTTTAATTCTTGATTCATAAGTGGTAAAATTGCAGTACTTAAATTTAAGGCAACACCTTGCAGATACCAAAGTACTCGTAATATATTTCAATAATTTTTTCAAAAAATTGTCACTTACAAAATTGACGATTCAGAGTGAGTTCAATTAATAAAAAATAAAAAATATTAATCAATCAAAAAAAAGATCAATTAATATTCAAAAAGTTGATGGTTAAAAAAATGCATTTAGTTTAAAACGTCAAAATTTGCTGACATTTTTATTACGTGCAGTGTGCTTTGCAAATTTTATTCCGTGTAAAATTTTCAATATTATTCGAATACTTTTTGAAGGAGTTATTGCCAGAGAAGGACGGAAAATAATAAAATAATAATGATATTGAAATGTCTGTATACAAAAATATATTTCATTTTTTATTAAAATTGTTTATTGAATATTGAGGAAAATATGGTCTTGAATTTGTACCTACTAATTTTTTGAGTGTTTTTACTGAAAACTAAAAGTTTAATGAAACAAAGCCTACAAAATTATCATGTTTTATCGTATTTTGTTGCTTTAAATCGGTCAAAATTGAATACAATTTTAATTGGTCCTTATTATTTTTGTTACTGATAAATAAATGAAGGAATAATATATATGACAACCAAACGTGCTTACGTGTAGTCTGAAATCCAATAGATAAATCTCTTGAAGTTCCATCGGTCGGATGCGATATTTTACGCAGAATATTCAATTATTGTTCGCGTATTCGCAAGCCATCAAATTTAATGAGTTTCATAGCAAATGTAAATATTATAAAACGACTACAATATCGAAGTACGATCTGACAGGTTTCGAAATCTGACAGCCTACGTAACATTGCTCACACACAACTCAGCTGCATGTCATGATTCAAGAGTAAACATTTTTAACTAAACTAGTAGTCCAACACAATTAGAGTTATCAATTGTAAAAGTTAAATTGTCACCGATCCAAAAACCAATTATTATTTAGAAAATTTTTAATTTTTTTATTTCAATTTTCAATAGAATTGTCCGTCAATTCATTCATGGAAGCAAAAAAAAACTGTTCTGCAGTTCTGTCAAAATATTATTAAATAAAAGATCACGTTATGAATACATTCGGTAGAAGCCAAATTAGAGGGTTTTATATTTAAGTGTAAGTAAATAAGGTAACACACCACGCATAAACTTTTTAACGATGCAACTTTTTTATTTTTTTACTAAAACTTATACAATGAAATCTTTAAAAATTATTACTTACATGTCTTACATTTTTAGTTATCGAGAACAATTTTGTATTCTGTTTTTTGTTTTTATGAGTCGTTGATGTTTCAGTTAAATTTCTGTATTTTTATCAATAATTATTTTCCATGTACGTTTCAACTGGCTACATGATATTTACATTCGATTTTTGATCAAATATTTACATAACGCCCGTAGAGCATGTTTAATATTTGATAAACGAAATAAAGTTAATCGTAAAACTAAAAGCTTTATGGGTTCTTTCAAAGTGTTATAGAATATAATGTGGTTAGGTAAAAAAAAAAAAAAAAAGAAATATTCATTCAATTTTCCATAACATTTTTCATATAAAATACGATAAACGCATTTCCAGAGGTCAAATTTTACAAGATATAATCACGCATTGAAATTATTAATGGTATTTCAAAATATTGATGTTACCAAATCCTTGGAAAATACGTGTAGTGTAATAAATAGTGGTTTTAGAGTAGAAAATATTATATTTAAAAATCACCACCATGTTTGTTGAATTATAATGGTATTGCATTATCAAATAATAAATTAATAACTATAATAAAATAAATTAAATTTTTTGGTAAATATTCAGTGTGGAGCAAGTCTCAACTTTTATTTTGTTTTAAATTTGTAGACAATAAAAGTATGTTATTAAAATTTAAGTAATTTAAAAAAAATTCGTAAAATTAAAAACAGCCCTTTTTATGTTTTTGTTATCTATTCGTCGTAAAAAATGTATTACAACCATAATATAATAATTAATACATGCACTTTTGTACTTTATTTTGTATAAATATCGAACATATTTGTATAAAAAATTTAAGAAAATTTGAATATTTCAAAAGAAGTAATCTAAAAAATTGAAACGATTTTTCATTTTGGTTGAAATTATTATTCCAGTTTTTATAAATATTTATAATTTATTATAATGTGTATACATAGTTGATTTAACAAAGAAAAATTACCGTTATATTTTTGAGTTAAATTCTGATTTTAAAACTAAACTACGATTTTTAAAATATGTTTATAATTCGAGTAAATACATTCGTATAATTTTATTTGGTATTTGACTGTAAACATATACACCCATAGAATGCTTAGTAAATAGTACTTAGGAAATTATCTATTTAAATCACTTAACTTAAGATATCGCTTTTCCAAGTTGAGTCCGAAATACTCCATAACCCTCTGCACGATCCTTTACTAAAATATTATGTTATTTAAATAATATTGTGGTTTCCCAATGAAGTACGAAATATTTAACAAAATTATTGTTTTATCATCGTGCAATTTTGTTTTATTACTTTTAAAATACAAAATAACACATTATAATCGTTGAAAATTATTTAATGCAAATTATAAATGTCGGTAACTAATAACGATACACAATTAGATATAAGACTTTCTCGAGAAGAAGAATTTGTATAAAATAAATGAATGACCTAAATTAGCAGTTAAATTTTGGAAGCATGGTATTATTACACTGAAAGGATTTTTCTTATCTCTCATTGTTTTTCTGTTCAACAATTTTATCGCCAACGTATTAAATGATTTTATCTTATATAATAATATAATTATATTATTTAACGTTGGCTATAATAAAATTACAAAACATGAAAACCATTGTGTTTAGGTTGTGTTTTAGATTCATTTTAAAATATAGTGATACAAATATATGAAAATTGATCACAAAATCGAAATTTTGTTTTCTATATTTCTCTGCGTGTTCTTTAAATTGGTTTTGAATTTGATTACTAAAACGAACCCTGACGGTCGTAATACACGATAGAATTATTGTGTAGAGTCCGATTTAATTTTTTGTTTTTCCATCATTATCACACATGACTGATGTTTATTTATTGCACGCTACCAACTACCAGTGTGATATTTTTTAAAAAATATCAGTTTATGGCGCTGTGTAATAAGCTAAGTAAAAGAAACAACTTTGTCGTTTTCTTTGACCTAAAAACATCTAAATAAAAAGCGTCTAAAGTCGAAAAATCTAAAGAAAACTGTTGCAAACGTGGTTTCAGTGTGCTAATAAAATAGACGACAGTTTAAAAATAAAATTATACGCATGTTGCGTAGTAGAACATCAATATTCTGTAATTGTCTACGTTTGAAATAAACATGCGGAATTTCAATTTAAGTTTTACAATTCACACCGTTCCGAAAAATAAAAATAAATTATTTCTCAAAAAAATTAAAAAATTTACATTAATAGGTACTCAGTAGATGGTATTATACATAGTTTTCTTTTAGAATAAAAATATGAACTACAATGTTAATTTTTTTAACATAGTTCACTTTTAATTTAATAAATTTATAAAATGGAATAAATTCATAATTAATTTTTTATTTTTTCAATTGACTTAACCTAACAAATTAAAAAAAAAGTCGTAAACTTTCCCAGCCTTGTAAAAGGTTGTGTGAATTTTTCATTCAAGCCATTTGCTATTGCTATAACAAGATTGTTCGCCGTACATCTATAAGTCTTTGAGTAAGTTAAATTGTATCCAGCATCACTGTTAAACATATTAAGATTGAGCCATTCGCGTCTTACAACTTTACTACCGAGCCAACAATATACTGGCATGTACGTTACACATATTGTATAATAGCTGGTATAGGTACGATTTCCAACATCAAAGACGCCTATTGCAGTTTCCTACGTTTTCTGCGAGAGTTCCAAATTTTCAATAACAATTCTGCGTGTGGTCAAACTTTGATTTTCGTCGAACTTCTAACGCTCTCGTTTAATATTGCACGCCTGCAGTGTTGTAAGTTCACAATGTTAATCGAGTTTAAATGATCGACTTTATTTCCTACAGAGTTGCTAAAGACAATAAATTAATACACTTAAATAAATAATTCTTTTGGAAGGGCTCGGTGCAGTCGACACCGATTTTTCACCCAAAACACGCTTTGCAGGAAAAGTTCTCCAGCCTCGTAGAGTTAAAAATTTCGAAAACCTTTTTTT
Source organism: Hormaphis cornu (assembly GCA_017140985.1). Lineage (NCBI taxonomy): Eukaryota > Metazoa > Arthropoda > Insecta > Hemiptera > Hormaphididae > Hormaphis > Hormaphis cornu. Next base: position 50,603,491 of record CM029357.1, read on the forward strand.
TTTGTTACTATTATTTAAATTTAAATACGATGTTTTAATTGGATTACGTTTTAATGTTAATTTCACACGTGCTTTTACTCCAAAGTTTTAAGTAAAATCGAAGAGTGATTTTAAACACTTCGATCTGCAAAATGTGAAATTCTAACGATTGAAAAAAAAAAACGAAATCGCTCTAGGTCACGTTGGTACTGCGGATCACACCTTTATTGAACGTTTAAAGCGTTTTGTATACAAAAATAACAATTCTAAGTGAGTTTTAGCTCATCTCAATCATTATTTTGGAAGTAATGACCAAAAAATTTAATTGATAATGTCAATAACACGTTTGCCGTAATTTCTATCGTTTTTCCCTTCATTTTCGCTTATTTTTTTTACTGTAACTTATATAATTTTTACGATTAAATCTTTGACCCCTTCAAAGTTTAATGCGACCAAGTAGAGCTACCAGAAATCGGTACTGAGGATAAAGATTGGATTTATTGATAAAGACCTCGTGATTTCATAATGGTAAAAAATAGATAAAATTAAAACACCTCATCTTAAAACCAATACATACATCACTACACTTAGACTACACTGCATTGAAGAGGTTGATATTGCCTTAAATTTAGAAGTTTAATAAATATTCGACACCGAGTCCCAAAACATTTATTTAAAAAAAATAGAGTTTAGTACATCCCGGACATTGCGCAATGACTAACGTGGACTGAAAGCTTTGTTACAACAAACTTATAATTTGTTTTTTTAAGATAAAAATTTTAATTTTAATTCAAGTTTTTTATCTAAAGGTGTTTCCTACACATTTAATGTTTGTACACTTGCGCACAAATTAAATTAATTCTTCAAGTAAAACTAATTTGAGAAAAAAAGGAAAACGAAAATTGGATAAAAATCAGCAACAACGATGATGAGTGTTATGTAAAGGGACTCACACCGCCCGATACTCCATCGTCTTTAATTTTTTCGTTTTAAGTTTAGTTAATGAATCTATTCAAAATATGCTCAGAACTTAATTGATCAAAGGAAGTAAACCTATGTTCTTTGAAATTAATTAGCCAATAGTTGATGAAAAACAAATTATAATACAAGTATGAACTGTTTGATTAGATTAAACAATTAGATGATAAAACTTTTTTGTACATTTGTTGTTCTTGAACATAAATGATATAGCTTCAATTATGTGACCCATCTATTATGATGTATGATAAACAACTTATGTTCTACTTTTCAAATTTTCTCTTTTTAAACTCTTCAAACTTTTAAAAAAGATATAGATATTTTTAGTTGCAATAATTGTATTTTATTTTAAAAAATTAATATTTTCATGACTCGTATATAGAAAAGTTTTTTTGGGCTGTATTCAGTGTAGAAACGTTTGAATTCCATACAACATAGATTAAATATAGTTGAAAATTGAATACTTATTAATTTGCATATTTTTATAATAATTTAAAAAAGTGTTGAATAACAAAAATTAAAATGTGATATACGTTTTGGTTTAGTTTTAAATAGAATTTTGATAGGAAACCAAAAAATGGTACATGAATTGAATGAGTACATGGAATGAGTGGTCTTGTAATTTTCCAACCATATAGTGTAAATTTTATTGTTTTAATTTAATTATTCACTTATGATAATACATATTTGATTTTTCAAAATATTTACATTAATATAAAACAAATTATATAATTTTTATTTCACCATTTTGAATTTTACAAATACAATTACAATTAGAATTGTAGTTTAACTTGTAAATCGTACTATATTAATTAGATAATGTTTGTAAATCGATGACGCTTTAATGAAACAATCAGGAAAAACATTAATTATTTTAATGATTTACTTTTCTTCTGAGCTTTTGTAATTAGAATTAACATTGAAAACTGTAAATTGTTTGGGTACTCATTTAATTACTTTTAAAGAATGGTTTACAATTAATTCACATTTGGATAAAATACGTTATTTAATGAAGGTAGTTAATTCATTGTGCTTGTATTTGTGTTATGTGTACACTGTACACACAACTTTATCACTGTAAACTTTCTAATAATAATTAATATACTCGAATATATTTAGTTAGACCCATGCATTTGTTAACAATACACAAGTTTAATTTGGTTCAGAATTTTAATAATGATAGATTATTGTTGAAGAAAGGACATAATATTTAGGTGGATACTAATAACACATTGAAAGTTAATTTAAATACAACAAATTAAAAAAAAAATCACATTTATTTGTAAAAAAAAAAGAAATAAAATTCATTAAGGAAATTGGAGACTTAGTGGCTTTTTGCGACTTTCTTTTTCTTTCTCTCTGTATCACACTCGAATCATAAGACTTTAAACGTTTCCCTGGCCAAACTCACTGATATAACGATGCAATAAGGGTTGTGAAAACGGATTTTAATTATAATCATTAAATTCATTTTTTTGAACAACAGGAGTGGTAAAATCACAAAATGTTATAGCACTAAAACTTTGGAAAGTAAACCTAAATGGTACATTAGATGAAAAGTGTTTTTAAATTTCAATACATTTTTTTTATTTATTGGGTGAAAATCAAATTTTTTTTTTGAAAATTTACGGCATTTATAGTCCCCTTGAATATACTAATTAAAACATATTGAATGATTAAATTGTCTTTAATTGATTGATTACTCTGCAAAATATTTAGAAGACAAAACATAGAAACTCAATTATTTTGTGATAAGAAAAAATATTAACTACCACACACTAAGCACTTACATTATATACTTGCATGTCAATTGTAATACTAGAAATTATGGTTTTAATTCAAAAAATTTTTGAATTCCGTTATTTTAGAATACACTAACCTCTTTCTTTTATAATTTAAAGAACCTATCTAAGATATAAAACACAAATTCATATTTCGTGTCAGAACTGAATTTATAACTGTAATACTAACAGCAAACAAACTATATAAAATTTAAAAGATTTTATTGATTGCGTTTATTTGAAAATCTTGTAAAGTATGCATCACTAAACAAAAGTTAAAGTCAAATTTTTCCATATTGAACACTTTTCTTGTAAAATTAAGTTTAAAAAAAATATATTTTCATTACTAAAAGTAAACTGATTTATCTTCCCATTTTAATTAACCTTAATGTCACGTTGGAACGTACCGATTTATTTAAATATGGGGTGCGTAGTTGTAAAGTTCTAGTTTTGTTATTTGTTTGTATTATAGTTTTAAATATTTTGTTTAAAGTTCTCGTACTACTTCTTTTTAATGTCAAAATTTAAATATAATTTCATCCCTTGCTTGAGCTTAGTCTAGATAGTAATATTCATTTAAGTTAATTATTTGTTATTATTTGTTTGGTTCTCCGTTACAAATAAACTCGAACTCAGAACGATCGATTGTCTAATGGTTTGACAAAAAAGATGTATAGATTGAAGCTGAATCATGATTGACATTGGAAAGTTATTAATAATATGCCAATATCTGGATTTGACATCTATCTTTAATAGCAATAACGATGAGAACTTCCGGATGTTGCATTCAACATTTATGTTTCTTTCATGACCTCATTCACGTGGGTCCGATTGATTAGTAATTAACAATGTGTCAAAATGCATTATATCATAATTGTAATTGATTGGATATAATTTTGTTCACAAAAACGTCAAAGTTTCGCTATTTAAATGAATTCATGAAGGTAATAGAGAATACAAGAGAATAGTACAAGAGAATATCATTTACTATTTAGTACCCATAACTTTATAGGTAATAATTTTTTTAGCACAAGTGGTGTTCCCTTAGGTGTGGGCGTATATAATATTATAAACAATTCGGAAATAGTGTATAACAGTTTTAAAATATGCAAAATAACTTATTCCGTTGTTGAACCACTAATTTTTATTTTCATCATAATTTTATTAATAAATAAATAAAGACTTTTATCATTTAAAATATTTTGTTCTTGAATGGTTTTTAATTCTTAGTGTGGTGAGTTTATACAATGATGTTTTTATTTCTGAGATCATTTTTCGTGTAAAAAGAGTGATCAGATTTTTATGTATTACGATACAACAAAAAATATGGAAAATTAGACTAAAACTAACACATATTCAAAAAGTATGATACGGGTGGCTTGAAATTTTCTTTTTGGTTTCAGATAGAAAGAGTTTACGATATTCGGGTTATTTTTCCGGTTAGCCCTTAATGTACCAACTAAATGGGTATTTCTTTCATTTAAGTTTTCAGCCAATTTTACACTCGAATACCAATTATCTGTGTATAAGGTACGTCCAAAATTAAGATATGGGTCTAATAACGATTTTATAAGATACATCTGTTTCACGGACTACATCTTTTCAGACAATTTATATGCAGCTAGTAGAAATTATTTTACATTTATTAGTTTGTTTTGAAAACGTAGTATTTTAAAAAAAAAAAATGTTTTTTTTTAAATTTATCGTGATATTGCTGTTGAATTCACCGGTATACGTTAAATAGTTCTTTAAGATACGTGTGTTATTGTACACTTATAAATTAGAATGCGTTTGATTTTCATATATAATTTTTCATTCATTTGATTGTTTATTTTTAGGATTTCCTAACTTTATTTTGCTGTAAAGCGCAAAATTATCAGATCTTTATACCCGGAAAAATAAATAATCCAATTTGGTGATATTGTAACTGTCGTCCTTTTTGGGGCATAACTATAAAAAAATAATCAAAATCAGAATATAAAATCATTCGAGTCACGTCGAGAATAAATATGCTACAAAACGAAGAAGTTGCGAGAGCAATAGAACCGGTCAGTCTATTATTTATTTATTCACGCCACAATAGGAAATTTAATACAAATTTTAATGAGATATATAAAATTATAAACTCAAATTAAATATAATTAACAATTTACGATTATTAAACTATTATAGTAACAATAAAACAAGTAAAAATATATATAAATTAAAAATTAAGGGGTTTTCATTAGCCAAACGCATTATGCGATGAATGGGGTGATTCCGACCATAATTTGTAGCATTGACTAGAACGACAAAAAGAGTGTGAAAACGCAAGGAGCAAGGGGGGAACTCTTAAGTTCACTTGGGAAAAAAGGTTTGGAGAATCAATAGAACCATCAACTAGCTTACTCAAATACTTAAGGTTAGCAGCCAACTCTTCTATTTGTTAGTGAGCTGAGTGAGAGGTAGTTAAGGACGTTGGAGTAGTCATGTTGGGGATGCTCAATATTAAGAGCATAGGCCGCAAAGGAGAGAAAACGCCGTTGCACTCTCTCAATCTCAAAAGAGCTAGATACAGTGTGCGAGTCCCCAAGCACGAAAGAGTATTCTAAAATCGAGCGTACAAAAGAGCAGTAAATCAATTTTAGAGGTGCAGCAAGTTTAAATTTAACCGATATGTGCTCAATAAAGCATAAGACTTTAAGAGCCTTACAACATATGGATTCAATATGTCGGTTAAAATTAAGGGTATGTGTTAAAATGACACCTAAATCTTCAGTCGTATTAACTGTCTCTAAGGAAGACCCACTTATATAATATGATTATTTAATGGTTGAGTGGCTCCTACTAAATGTCATTAACTTACATTTTTCAATATTAAAATGCAAACCAAGACATAACAACCAATTCACTATGTTATTTAAGTAATTTTAAAGAGCAAGACAGTCATGGATTGAGATTTTACGAAACAATTTTAGGTCATCAGCAAAAATAAGAAAATCACAGTTGGGTACAACTTGTTTAATACCATTAATGAATAAAGCAAACAGTAAAGGAGATAAGTGACCTCCCTGAGAAACACCAGAGGGGACGTGAGTAACACCTGACTTGTGACCAAGTATCTTAACCCATTTCATTCTTTCAGAATGGTAGAACCTGATCCAAGATCAACAAAACCATATTTATATAAAACATCAATAAGGATGTTGTAAATATGACATCCGTTTGCAGCTGGTTTTCAATTGAATTGAGAATAAAGTTATTAAATACTTATGATAAAATAATTTTGTATAAGTTCAGAAATTTCTATTATTATATCAGAAACGTTTTTAAAAATGCTGTATTTTGTATTTTAACTAAAAAATATTTGTTCTTACGTTTGAAAAAAAAAAACCCCCATTACATTTAACGTTGTTTTCTACGAGAATTTGTACTATATTTTACTTGCATGAAAGTATAATTTTCTTCCATCATCCTTTATTATTGTTAGGATAAATGTCGGTTCGCAGCGTGCGCCTTAGACGTGTGTTTGGCGGGCGAGAGAGAGAATTCAGCACGTTTCGGGTCGATGCACAAGCTGTTGTCCGTCGAGAGAATAAGTAATTTTTGCAGTAAAGTTTAGCAGCGCTCACTCACAGGCTGCAGATCCAAAAGCTGCAGGTTGTGGGTATTCGATTTGACACCGTAGTGCTCGCGACATACATAATGTATATTTTTTTTTTTGTATGTAAATATATATAGCAATTTAATACAAAAAGGAATTGCATTCTTAACACGACACACGTGAACACAGCTTTACCAACTGGTTATTTGAAACATGGACGGTCCTCGAACGTAGGTGTCATCATAGAATTTTTAAAAAATTTTCGAAAATATTATGAGAGTCTCATCAACATTTTTTCAAGAGAAAATTAAAGAAGTACATGTTAAAACCCTTTTTTTTTCAGGTATTATCGTCAAGTTTTGGGTTGGTCGTCACTCGCCTTTGTTTTATAAATAGTTTCCTCACGCCAGTTTCGTCCTCGTATATAATAAGAATAAAAATGATTATTGACGTTGTCGTATGTATTTCAATCGCTGATTTGTTTTATAGTTTTTATAACCGAGAAATTGCAGCATTTCATATTGTCACTCAGGAATGCATGTATGCATCACAGGCCTAATAGTTAATATCCAGAAAAGAAAATCCATATTATTCTATCGTTATTAAATATACGTCCGTACGGATCATATCTCTATCCATAAAGAAAAAAAAAAACGTTCACGTGATCTCTATTTTTTGCATTTTACTTTTGGTTTTGCGCCACACACGACGTCGCAGTCGTATTTCAGTTTCGAAACGGAAAAAGAAGTAGAAAAATATTATTGGCTGTTTTATATATATATATATATATATATATATATTTATGTGAGCTAATGTTTTAAGGGCAAAACATGTTTCGTAAGTTGATGCGCATATAGGTAGTGCTTTTACCATGAAAATGTAAAAGGTTCAAAAGTTTGACGTCGACAAAATGGCTATAAAGGTTGACGATAAATTTTTCTTTACGCGACAAAAATGTTGTTGTTTTTAAGTGAAATGATACGTTACAATCGTAACCATTTTTGTACGTTTACTAAAATACGACTTTCTGACAACGGTTTTATAGCGTAGAAACTTGAGGTTTCACGTGCAATAAGTTTTTTTGTTAAATCGTGATTTTCAAATTAGAGCTAATAGTTTGAATAAAAAACATATAATTATTTCAAAACAGTTTTCCTCATAAATCTGTTTAATGTATTTATTTTTATATTAGGAAAAAAATTATACTGTGTTTGCCTTTGTGTTTTGGAAAAACAATAAAAGACTTAAGCATAATTCAAAGAAACATTTGATTCGACGGTTTTTTTTTCTGTTTTTGCAAATGCCCGGTTCTCATTTGGCACAAAAACTTATAAAAAAATGTTTCCTAAAAAACAAGATCAATTTGTGTATGTGTATAAACAGCGCGTTTATCCTTCAAGTGACTAAAATTTAAAACTAAATCTTTTAGTCAATACGATTATAGAATACTGAAAAATAGGTAGGTTATTACAAAATATGTAACGGGAATAGTGGTGTGTTGTACTTCTTTAATCCTTTTTTTTTTTTTGTTTTTGGTGAGTAACTAATTTTGATACAGTTGTACCAAAATTTTACGTTAAATTTTAAATTTATAAGAATTATCGCTCGCATAAATGACGAATTTGAGAGGGTTCACCAAAAAAGAACACATTTTCATAAAATTAAAACATAATATACGCTTTGTTGAGCTCAGAATCTAAAACTAGAGAAAACGCTTACGGTGACTTAAAAATTTTATAATTTAATACAAGAATCGCCAAAAAAAATAAAGATGTTGGTTACTAAAGAAGAAGAATACATAAATATTCTATTATACCAATAATAAATTTTCAAAAAAAACAAAATTTCTAAATTTTATAAGCCTTCGTCATGGCAATGTTGTTTGACACAAATCACTTTTTAACAACTTAGAATTTTTAGACATCTGAGTCCTAAAGTTGAAAAGACGCTGACCCTATGATTATAATTATTATGACTTCTTATATTGTATAATTTGATATGTGAACTTAAAAATTCTAATATCATAAAAATTACTAAATTTTATAAGGTTTCGTCGTAGCAATTTTGATTAACACAAATCACTTTTTAACAACTTAGAATTTTGAGATATAGAAACGGCGATGCTCTAAAAGTTTTCTATTCTAAAGAGAAGTTATTTCTGGTTACTTTAGAGACTTGGACTAATCTCATGGTAACCACCAAAAAATATCCATGAATATTACTAGAGATTTAGTGAAGATATTGCCTTAATGTGATCTAGTTAACTTATCGCAAATATATAATGTTTTATTTTATTATCCAAAAGAGCAAATCCATTATTTTTATGACTTTATCATTAGCTGTCAAAACATATTTTTAATAATAGCACGTCGGTAAAACGTACAATGGATTCCAGTATTATTGTGGCTGGCAATAAAAGATTCATTCTTTGATTTTGCTTTATAATCATTTACGAGTTGTATAGATTTTCACTTGATTGTTCAATTATATTAATATAAGTAGAATCGATTAAACACTGGAAATTTCCCTTTGTTTTTTACGTGTGATGGCGTAACTTTTGCAGCCTTTGTTGCAAAAGTAAATGACTCCCGGAATTAAAACCATTTAAACTTAGTTCTTAATCAAACCATTGAAATATGTATTCCAAAAATGTTTTTTTTTCTCTTAAATAATTCGAGTAATTAATTTGTAATAAAACTGTATACGTCGCGTTTTAATTTCAGATGCTGTTATATAGATAATTTTATGTATACAGTTTAATTCGCAAATAAGATTTTGTTTTTAACTCAGTGACTACTATGTAACTACTTAATTAATGCATAACTTATGAACAAATACTGACATCCATATTCATTCAGATCAAATGTTTCATTTTAGAAACAAGAAAACTCGACATGAAGAGAACCTATATAATATTCAAAATATAAAAACATATGTATGAAATCGTGTTACTATAACACTCCAAAAATCATAATATTATTTTTACTATGTTGATACGATTCAAAATTGACTGATAGTTTGAATTGAATAATTATATGTATATTCTGTGGACAAACAGAAAATGTTCAAGAAAAAGTTTTGAAATTAATCGTATTTAATTATGTGAGAAATTTTCATTTACGAACAGTCAAATAAAATACCTAATAGTTATTATAAAACAAATAAAAATGGTTATACTTTTTTCTGAATAAAAAGAGCAGATTGCTTAGCCATAGTTGATATTTATTAAATTAATCGTACTATTTTACAGAAAAAAACAGTTAAAAATTTGAGTGGTTAAAATGCGTTTTTGCAAGAAGACTATAATATTCATTCGCACACAGTGAAAACGGAAATTTATTTTAAACAAAATAACTTTTGTTAGTAGTTCAAACTATCTTAGAAGGCCGTTCATAAAATTGTATGAGAAACCATTGAAGTTATAAAATCTATTATGGAGCGTTTATCTGATATTTAACGGAAACCTCATTTTTCAGTTAAATTAGTTATATTTAATTTGTTATAGCAGTAGTATAAAATGGCTAATTTTCATTCCAAATTCAAACATTTCTTAGTAAATTTATAAAAATTTTTAATTTGTTAATCTGATCTTCAACGAGTTGAACTATCTACAATAAATTACCGCAATAAGCTGCAAAATGTCAATTAACTGAAATTAATTAATGTTTATAAATTATTAGGTACTATCCTTATTTAATGCATACTAACTATGTTAGTTTCCGGGTTTCACTAAGAAAATTTTAGAGAAAAACGAATAAAAGTATAATTGTGATGTTTTGTATTTCTATGAGTGTTAACTATTCTGAAAATTACGCCACGTCACCATAAACACACATGAGTGATTGGAGGTAATTAATTATTATCTATCACTTCTTTTGGCCATTTGAAAAGGACACTTTTGAATAATACACATTTTACTTTTGTAACATTTTAACAAAATGATCATCCAATTTTCCAAGTAAGATTTTTTGTTTTTCTAAGAATAAAATTATGAGTTCCATAAACAAAGCCTTTCTTTTCCTTCCAGTTTTAATTGCTTTTTAATCCTTTCTTTGTTTCTTTGCTTTTTTTTTTAATAATTATAAACTAAATTTAGAGAGTAATATCGCAACTATACTTGAATGTAGGTGCACTATCAAATAATTTATAATTATGTTTAATATTTAAATAAAAACTTTATTTTAAGAGAATTATTTTGTCTTTCAAAAAGATTTCTATTGTTATTTTTTTTATTTTTATAATTTCTTTGTGTGTGCATAAATATTTTACAAATGTGTTGTAATTTACCTTTAAAGTTTCTGTTTGAGACCACAAATGTTAATATTTTTACTTAAGAAATCCTATATCATTTATTTTGCAAATGGTTTTTAAAAATATTTATGATTTTTAATTACTGGGATAACAAACCACAAATTAGAAAATTATCCATACAAATTAAATTTAAAGAAAGCCGTCAATTTTCGTAGTTTTCGGCACATAACTAAGAAAATAATTGAAAAACTAAAAAAATTATCAAATAAAGTATACTTTAAAACCAAATTCTAAACTTTAATGTGTTATTTAATGTAAATATCAGAGTCCCCTGCTATCCGTACAAGTTATTATAAATGTAGAAATTTTAAGCTGTTTTCCGTAAAATATTCAATCAGTTTTCGGTTTTTGGGCCTTGCCACGCATAAATTCTAAAATTTAGAATATTTTAGTAGGGTAAATGTTAGTATAAATCAGCCTTAATTAATCCTCAAAACGATTAAAGATTTGAAATTTTTGTTTTAAATTATTGTATTTAAATATTGATGAAGATAGTTAATTTTTTCTCTCTATATTACTGTAATATACTCAAACTTGTATGTTTTTTTGTTATTATTTAATGATACAATAGGTAGGTGGTAATCTGAAAAAGAAAAAAAAGCCTGAAATTTCAGTGCTTTGTAAATTGTTCAAAAACTATTAATATTGATTCCAATTTTACTAAATGCGTATTAACTTTTCGTGACAAGTTATCGCATAACAAACCCAGTTAAAATTTTGGATTATAATTGTTCAAGTAAAAAATATCGGAGAGTAGAATGATTTTTTTTTTTTTAAACTGAGAAGATATTAATAACTTTGGAGGAGATGCGCCCCTAACTGCGCAAACGTATGCCCTTTTTCTTTTATTTTTTCAATTTGATTGGTATACCCCAAATTAAGACCTGAAGTTGTGTCCGTGGTTGTGCAACGAATATAAAATTCAACAAAAATATTTATAATATTTACAAAACATTTGATATCAATTTAAAACTAGAATCTACAATTATATCTTAGGTAAATTTTCATCTAGATAAGGGTTTTTTATCTTAGATAAATAAAAATATACTTAATAAGCTATTTATCTAGATGAATTCCAACACTGATACTAAGATACAATGTTGAGCAAGTTAATGGAAAAAGTTAACTACAGTGAATTAAGTAGATTTAATTAAATTGTCTTTAATTGACAGATAAATGTTGACAGTGAAAAAAAATAATTTTTTAAGTTAAATGTTAAGATGTAAAATTATTAAGCTTCATTGAGTTAAAAATCAAATTTTTTATTTACACAAACTTTTACTAAGGGTACATAATAAAAAACTCTTCATATAAAACATTAAATGGTTATTGCATGTATACTCATTTTTACTTTAATTTCAAAATGAATTTTAGAATTTAAAATTCTTACAACAAATATGTAACTGTTGCTATCAGATGCTAAAAATTACATTACATTGAAAATGTTAAAATACCACTACCTTAATCATTTATTCCCACTCATAAAAAACTTAACTTTGTAACTACATAAAAGTTGAGTTAATGCAATGACATTAGTAACTGAATAAGTTAATAAGTTAAAAACAAAAAGTATGAACTATTTAGATGAAATTTTTTTTAAAAACTTAACTTTTTGTTTTAACTTTAACTTTTTGAATGGTATATATTTAGCCTACCTTTACTAAGATGTATTATAAGCAAAAGTAAAAACCTAAGTTGGCTGTTATTAAAGCTAATTAAGGATCGTTAATAAATACAAAACAGTATCTTCAAAGTAGGTATATGTATTAGACTGTTGTACATCTGTTTACTTGTTTACTTGTTCACTATGCAAATCTACTAATATATAATCTTTCTGAATAAAACTATGATAAATTACACTTCGCAATTGAGAATTCGATACATAGAACTTGGACAACATACAAAATCAACAATCTAAAGAAAATAGTTTTGAAATAATACCAATAATTACAGTAACATACTAACTGCATACGAAAATATTTAAACTTACATAGGAATCAATCTATAAAACAATATAATATAGATGCCTCGTGAGGTATAAAAACCTATTTGAAAATTCAGAACGAAGATCCGTGACCAAATCACGTCTTAACAATTACTTTTTTCACTAAAAGTTTGTTATTTTGACTTTACAATCTTATTTTTGATGAGATATTACACAGTTCATATTATTTACCGGACCTTTTCATTCATTCAACGGCAAGTAATTATTATTGTTCGATAGACTTTAAAGTGTTTACTAATGCACCCTTTTTTTGTACCTATAAATATTGTGTATTTCAGAATTCATTTCTCAAAGTTAAAAATATAATATCGACTTAGTTTCGTATTAAAAAAAATGTGCGTGACCACCTTAATGACGATGTAAACAACATCCATTAAAACAAATTGGGTCACGTGATAACTCACAATATTATAAATCATCTAAAAATACCGCAAATTTAAGAAAGTATCTATAAAATGATAATATACGTGGTACATAATTGCAGGGTTATTAAAATGGTTGGTGACTCAAATTTATATTAATATGTATCAGATGTATTTATTTTTGTGTGTAACGATCGTAAAAACTTCAATTAAATTTGCCCGTAAACTTCTGTGAACACAATAAAATACACTTATTTAAGAGGATTTTATTTCTATCTGGGGACTGTTTTTAACCTTATACATATAAATAGAGAAACTGTAAATAATAAGTCATTATAAAAATGATACCGAATGAAATTAAAATGTTCATGCTATACGACTATTATTTTCAAATTATTTCAGTAATAATATTTGAAACAGGTCATAATACTTTGGTAACGATGAATACATGAATCATGTGGTAAAAACTAAACTAATACTGATACGACTCTGTAAAGAAATAAAATACTAAAAAGAAAGAAAGAAATTTAGATAAATAATGTTGTAATTACAAAATATGAATAATTGCAGATGTAAAGCACGCGAAGCAGTCACTTTCTACATAATATTATAGTATTTTATACTTAACAGCTATGAAAAGATATCAGGGTGTTATTGAAAATATGCTCTAGGTAAATTATTGCATACGAAAATGATTCTAAAAAAAAAATTCTTACTGTGCTCATAGATAAATTATCTCATAATGTTTAAACAAATTTTAGGACTGAACAAAGTTTATAACACGTTGAGATCAGAAGCAATTTTCTGGAGACAAGGATGCGATTTAATTTCAGATAAATATAAATTATTCTTTTTCTTATCTTTTAGTTTCTCCCAACTCAACGAGTGGATCACTATTCTTCGTTTTTAGCAACAAGTAGCAAATAATAGATTATTTATCAGTGTTCGTATTAATTAAAATATTAATAACACCTAATTTATGTCTGAAAGTGTTAAAGTATTAAAAGATTGATAGTTTTCGCGCGTTTTGTTTCACGAATACATGATATTTTCATGTTATAAATTTGGATCTAAAAATATTAAATATTGCTGATTTTTTTTTTCCAGGAAGTATAGATAACCAAACTCACTTAGAATCGTTTTATCATTTTTCAGATACTAAATAATAAAGTTTAAACTACAACTTCCAAAACATTGTCTTACCCAAAGAAGTAACCCACTCCAAAGCATAGTCTTTCTTTTCTCAGTTTATTATTGACTATTTTTTTTTTTTTTTTTTACGGCCTTTTAGATCACACAACCGAACATAACTGCCTCCATCCTTCACGATTTTGAGCCAATATATGCCAATCCTCATCCGGGTAGAAGTCTGCTACATCCTTTTTGACACAATTCTCCCATCGCATTCGGGGTTTTCCCTCTTGGATTCTCTTGTAGAACCGTTTTTATCATAGCATCAGGTTTTCTCTCTACACGTGACCTGCCCATTACAAACTTTTCCTTTTTATTTCCTTTACTATATGCGGCCTGTTGTACAGGTCATATGACTCCTCATTGTGTCTTTTACGCCATTCCCCTGTTTGCGGGCCAAGACAGGGTTTTTCTTAATATTTTTCTTTCAAAAGTCCTCAGTTTTGACTCGTTTGTTTTTTTCCTTACCGTCCAACTTTACGCTCCATATAGTACTATAGATCTTATTAGCGCGACGTATAGCTGGACCTTTAATTTCTTTGAAAATGTTTTTGACTTAAGTAAGTTGCCCAATTCATAATAACACTTGTTGCTCTTTGAATCCTTTTAAGTATCTCATATCCTATATTATTTGATTGTGTGATCATTGTACCCAGATATTTAAGTTTTGATACTTTTTTGAAACTGTAAGACCCTACCTTCAAAAACTCTTCTACTTGTTTTTATCCAGTCGTCTTCTTACTTCCATACATTCTGTTATTGTTTCTGTGATATTGACTGTATATAGTATTAATATAAACTTAAGAATCATGGCTGTAAAGTAGATTTGTATTTAACTAAAGATAATTAAACACCCAATCTTCAAATTAAAAAATTAAACTACTGAATAATTAATTAAATAACATTATAGCCATAATTTCAATTCGTCCATATACAACAATAAAATAATTTAATTTGATTTCAAATAAATTACAAGAAAACAAAAGTTACGGCGAAAGTAGTACTTTGTAATATATTAACTGTCATACTTGTCTAGCTGAATCATACAATAAATTGTAATCTATTATTCTGTAAATATAAATGTAAAACATGAATATTAATACGCAGTAAAAAGTTTATTATTTTTGTGATTTTTGGATTTATTAAATTTAGTATGAAGGCGATAATTAATGAATAATAAATGGTTACCTATATTATAAGTTAAAGTGCTATTTTCTATTACATAACTGAGAACAGTTATCTTGTATTTTATATGAATTGCTGACAATTTTACAAATAACGATATTTTACGATTCTTAGACGAAATATGTTTTCTCATTTCTTCAATTACATGAACAGAAAATAAAAATGACGAGACAGTAAATTATTAATAACGTTTAATTGAAAATCACAAAGTGGAAAAAATACTGTTTTGTCTCGGTTGTCGGTTGATAAGTCTGTACGAGATATAATTTATTATTAACTAGCTATATCCGGACTTAACTCGAAAATAACAACAAAGTTATCAGCAAACTATTTATTTTTGATCGCAATTGAAAATAAAAATGTATTTCATGTAATGTATGTACTGATCAAATAAACGAATTCAAATTAGGAATCTTTCGACAACAAAATAGCATATTTTATAATACATTTTCTTTGTAAAATTGAATGCGTTTTCTTAATAAAATTATGGTATTATTGTTAAATTTTGTGAATAATATCTAGTATTAAGGCAGTATTTTACTTTTAAATTATTATAACTATCAAACATTTAGTGAATTCTATGAGAATAAAACGTACTGTTAAAAAAAAAATGTATAAAAACAATTGATGTAATTTTACTTTTTATGTTAAAAATACTAAATTTTAAAATACTACTCTGCGTTTTGAAATGTTGTTAAATCAACTTTTTTTTTAAATATAATATAGGTATATGTTAATTTAGGACTCTATGGAGTCTCAAATACCTGTTTAGATTCCTAGCCAATAATACATTAAATGAGTTTAAAATAGATAAAAACTTGATTTACGCATTCAAATTAGTGAATTGACTATTTATTGAGTAATTTAAACTGAGATTGGAAGGTTTAGAAATTACCTTCATCTATTTTTTTGGCACCTTGGTTCTTTATTAAAGCGGTCTGTCACTCACGCTTTTCCCCTCTTTCCGGTTGCCGTCTTCGCTTGTAATTGTCGACTATTTCATTTCAGTTCGGTTGCGGTTCATTAATTCAATGCTCGTAACCACGGTAAGTATATATAGTTTATACCATCCACCCGTATTTGACAAGTTGGGGTGGTTAATTGATCTTAAGGATTTATTCCTATAGCGTCCTCAAAACCGTTTCCACGATTGTCTTATTATTATTTTTTAACGTTACATCAGTGTGAAGTAGGTGCGTGTTTAATTACACATACATTTTCATTAAATATTTTAAGCCTTTTTTTGACTTTAAACTACCCAATGGGGTAAAATGCATGAAATTTTATTACTTTGAAATCTATGAAAAAGGTTTAATTGTTTAAAGTACCTACCACACTTGAATTCACCAAATTAAAAACTTTTACAAAAATTTTACTTAAATTATCAATCTTAAATTATTCAACTAAAATTGAACCTTTTTTGCTATTAAAAACGAAACTGGTTTGTGTGATTTACGCAGGTTTTGTACTTAGTTACATAAATATACTACATTCAATAATATGCTTTATGGTAATGAATCCATGTACTTTTACCCATTAAATATTGAAATCTAGTTGTTAACATTCTTATTAAATGCTTAGGCTGTAATTTGTCAGTACAATTAAAGTACGTTTCAAAAAAATTTAATAAACACATTATATTATATTATTTTTAAATTTTAAAAGAAACAACTCGTTATATTAACAAAATTCTTAATTTGCAATGGTGAAACGCAATTGGGATAGAGAAATTTAACCTAATTTGCTATAGGTGTATATTATGGGCATCTTTTACTTCTTATAGACTCAGAGACTGTTACCATCTTAATTTTCCTTTGTTGTCGTTTGTGACCCTCACTATAAGTGAAAAGCAATTAATTCATAATCAATAAAACACGAAATGTAATGAATTTCACGTTATACTAAAATCTAATCTAACCAGGCGGTTACATATTATGTAATACAATATTTTAAAGAAATTAAATAAAACTGTTTGTGGTGTTTTTTTCAGTATGTTTATATTTTTAAACAACTATGAAATTAAATGCTCTAATTTTACAATTAGTCAAATTGATATTGATCGATCGTAATACTTTTAATAAATGAGATTTCGGGAGTTTACAAATTTGTGTGATTTCTGTTGCTTTTGAAATTATATCTTGTCCAAATGAATGGGACGTGTGCATAAATTATACATGCATACATATCACATATACACATCCTGCACTTAGTGAAATAATCAATATTTTTACAAATTGGACATCCAAATTGTGATATTTGTCCAGATAATAATATTAAATAAAATTTCGTATTATAGATATGTTGGTCTAATTTAAAACAAGAAAAAATCTGCTCATGGTTATTCACATGCACAAATAGTTAAAAATAAACCAATATTTTTTTTTAGAAATATTCACATAAAAATTCCCAAAAACCTGCAATACTATGAATTTTTAGTTTAGTAAGTATGAATTTGATAATTTTTTTTTCAATTTTACAACACTATCTCAAAAGCGGCTCCTAAGATATTTTTAGAATCTAAATTAATTCAAAATTAAAACCCAAGAACTGTAACACAATACAAAGATAAAAATAAGAAAAGGACTAATAATCGATTCGCTTTCAAAAGTGATTATGTACCAAATTACTATTATTACCTAACACTTGTTTTGTTGAGAGCTAAGCCGTTCTTACAAAAATAGTAATAAATAATAATTTTTTGAACTTACAAAATAACACGTTTTTGTTAGTAACATTTTGTTTGAGTTATAAAAAATTTAAAACGTTTGTACGAAACGAAGGAAGCGTAGTTTGAAATTGTTTATAAATTAGCTTTTGGAGGTAATACAATAACCAATTAAATGTATTTGTTATTACAACCGAATTTTTATCAATTCATCGAAGGACTGATATCACTTAGATGGTTGGTACTTATTTACCATAAGTATAAATATTTATTTTTGAATCATTTTAGTATATTTAATAAAGTTTCATTCATCTAATTTTAATACAACAACAACAACAACAAACTCATTGAAAATAGATTTACGGCCTTTTGTATAATTTGAAGTATGGCAAAAATAATTTTAAGTTTAACAAAAAGTAGAAACATAATATGACGGTAAAAAAATAAAAGAAACGTAATAAAAATATTAATTAGAACGCATTATCATTTGTATCTTTCAAAATTATATGTCACTGAAAACCGAGTTGTTTTTTTTAAACAACTCTTTTCAGCTCACTATAGAGACTAGAAAGGTTTTCATAAAATTTGCATTTGTTCTTGTGCCGTCGATTAATATATCGTTTATCATGTACACATTTGTACACTATAGAGGAACGAGTGCAATTGATGTGTTGTTTTTATACTTCTATTGAACAATAAAACCACTCATTAAAATTGGTAGGCATATTATTTTAAAAAATATAAAAAGTAAAAATACGTATATACATATTGAATAAACCGCAAGAAGAACAAACCGAGTTGGCACATACGTAATTTAATATTTTAATAAAAACAAAGCTCGTGAGTAGTAATGGCAGCGTTTCTTGATAAAATAATAATGTTACGTACGACATAACATAAATCATTTTTATTAAAAAAAAAAAAGAATTTTCGCTATACGAGTCTGAAAATGACGTCGATTTTAAGGAATTGAGGTCTCTTGTGACTTCCCTCGTAGGTATATAACAATAATAATATGATACACGTTGTTTATCAAACAAAATAAAAATAATAATCGTGTTCGGAAAAACAAATGTGTTCTATAAATCCCCAGTGAAATCTTGCTTATGACTTGAACCAAAAGGTAAAAACGAGTGACGTAAATTTCGCTCTTTCAATATTTATATGGCTGAGGTTAAACTAAACTGCGTATTGCATAAATTGGTGTGTAAATATTCAAGCATTTTTTTGAAATTGCACTAATAAATCCAGAGCGTACCTAAGTAGGTAAATTTTTTTAGATTTTGAGCATAGCAAAAAATATAATATTTTTTTTTCTGTGAATACTTCTCAGGGTATAATGAATTCTCGGATTTTTAAACTTAGTAACTTTTCTGAAATCTCTACGGACTGAGGTGGTACTTTGAAAGGTCTCAACTTTGAGAATTGAAAAAGTTACAGTAAAAAAAGTAAGTAAAATTTAAACGTCAAAAATCCTGGTTAATGTGTTAAAAAAATAATGTGTTTTTTGACATAATCGATTAAGTTTTTTGGTTTCCAATATAATGATCGAAACAAGCTGTAACTTTCACATAAGTTTAAAATAGGTGAAATACAGATTCGATACAAGTTTCAAGTGACTTTGAAAATGTTTAATCTATAAAACTTTAAAAAAATTTTAAATTTCT
Organism: Hormaphis cornu; assembly: GCA_017140985.1. NCBI lineage: Eukaryota > Metazoa > Arthropoda > Insecta > Hemiptera > Hormaphididae > Hormaphis > Hormaphis cornu. The sequence continues at coordinate 50,623,198 of CM029357.1, forward strand.
ATTTCTTTTTGTAATTTTTGTTTGATAGAAAATTTTATTTTCTAAAAAAACGTTTGAAATATCAATTTAAGTTTGGCAACATGTAAATGCATATGCTACTAAGAAATGTGTTAGTTGATTTTATTGATATATATTGATCACGTTGTGTTTTTGCATTTGCCGTAGATATGGACTGGTTAAACGAATAACACTGCGTGTTTTGGTTGTAAGAACGCAAAATGACTACAGAAAGTCCTGCAAAGATTCCTGCAGAGTTCCATAATCACTTAAAATTAGAATGTGATCGCAAACTAAATGAAACCGTCTACAAAAATTCAAGTAAGTCATGTCCAAACTAACACAAATTAATTAAATATTATTAAATATTTCAAGCCATTCATTGTTAAATCATATTTTACAAATTATAAGCGATTTTAATTAAGTTAATAATATTTTGTTCGTATGATACATACGTATATAGTACAAATTTGTAAATTTATATATACATATAGGTATAACGTTTTTTTTTTTATCCTTGTACAATTATTATAAATTATTAATATAAACTATTATGCAACTTATTACTAGTGAGTAATGATGTATACTTTATTCATACATGAAAGTTGAATATTCTTAATACCTTACAGGATATTCAGTATTCCAGTTTCCAGAATTTGTTAATTAAATCAAATACAAAGCCGTCATATGAACAAAAGGTATAGTTAGTATAATGACAGATTTAGAGGGAAACAATATTTCCGAAACACAAAATGTCAAAATAAACTCCACAAAAAATATTCATTATCTTGTATTTTAGGTAGATAATCATCAGATAATTTATTCGATTAATTTAAATTGTAATTTTTTCTCCCATGGAAAATATTTTATTTTGGCTTGATTTTGATTTAAAATTGTATTTACACGCAACGTGCGAATTGTAAATTGACAACTATTGGTTGACCTAATCAATTATGACGGAACTGTTGTTAGGTTAATTACGAGTGCTGCTTTTCATCTACAGATGTACCATTTAATTTTGAATGCATTCTGTACGAATGTTGTGTACATAACTTAATTATAATTCAATATTTTTGAGAGTGAATCGTTGACGTAGAAAATCGATTAAAATTGTATAAAATATTATGCAGAATTACTCGAGAATAAGAAGCTTTGCAAAGGAAATATTTATTTTATGTTTAGGTTATTAGTGGGAACATTTGGGTGTGTTGACCACACTACATGGCACAGAACAACATTTTCATTGATATTTGAGTGTTCATAACTGTAACTGTACGGATAAACAGTGGATTTAATACGGGTGCGCTTCAAAAAAAAAATTAATCAAGATTTTTCAAATGAAATTTAAAAAAAAAGCATTAGTCCTTATATGAACAAATTAGTACGAATTTTTTTTTTTGTTTCATTCAATTTGAGAAGTATCGAGATGGAATTGTATAAAAATAAAATCAATAGAATCATCCAAATCTTTTTAAATAGTATTACCTTTTAGGTTTCTAAACATAGATTTTATTGTTTTATTAGGTACGCAATAATTAATAATAATTGTGTATATCTGTTTGTCAATAGTTACAAATATTGATTTAGTTATTATTAAAGTCGATAGTGTTTGGTTACTAATAATTTTTTTTACCTAGTTTTAAAGAACATTGTTAATTTTAATTTATTTTTAACAAAATTGCTATAAACGTATTTATGTATTATATTCAATTGAGTAGGTATTCGTTTATCCTACTTACGGCCCATAGTAATGTATGGTTGTGAAACGTGGTCAACAACTAAAGGGGACGAGACAAAGCTACTAACATTTGAGCGAAAGGTTCTTAGAAGAATATATGGTCCCATATATAATACGGAAACAGGTCAATATGAAAGGAGAACTAATGCAGATATTGAAAGAATCTTTAACGGACCAAATATCCAAAAATATCTTGTCTCAAAAAGATTGGAATGGGCCGGACACATATGGCGAGATAAGGACAGTCTAATGAGACAAGTTTTGGTATCTAAACTAAATAAAACACGCCCCAGAGGAAGACCACGTCAGCGTTGGCTGGATCGGATAAAGAAAGATTTAATTCAAGTAGACGAAACGGCAAGAATTGAGGATGCAGACAATAGAGACCGATGGAGGGGTTTGGTAGAAGCAGCGAAAGGCCTTAATGGCCTGTAGAAGCTAAAAAAAAAAAAAAAAAAAAAAGGTATTCGTTTAATATATGGAGTTATAGAGCATAAATGTTATAAATTATTGTTTGAAATACATTTAGAAACCAGGAAGAGTTTTTTTTTTGTTCAGTTTCTAATGTATATCAAATATTTTCAATACAGAAAATTAACGCCCAAAATTAAATTTAGAAAAAGTTCCAAAACAATAAAAAATATATAAATTTAGTTACTTATCAAAATATTTACTAATAATAAAACTATATTTGTTTTGATATAATATTATAATCTCAAAGTGTGTTTTAATTGTTCTCATTCAAATAGTTTGTGTAACTGATTAATATATTAATGTCCTAACAAATTGAATCACACTTGGTAAAGATATCTGTTAAAAATCTTCAAACATACTCTATATGTACTCGATAGTACATACCTATACGAGTAAAATATTAATCAATAATAATTAGATATTACTGTTATCAAGAAATAGTACAAATAATCAACGTTGAATTTTATTCTTAAATTAGCTGAACAAAAATTAATTTCTATCCAACAGTCTTACCAACAAATACCATTGTAGATACCTAGTAAAAAATAAAAAATAAAAATACCTACATAAAAACTAATGTGTACCGAATAAACTTGGAAAACAATCCAAAATATACTGGGTTATAGCCAATATGGACATTTTGAGAGAAACATTGTTCTGATGATTGACTGATTTGATGCTAAAAGTTAAAACGTCTGTTAAAATATCTAAATGCTGACGACATTTCACTGGTATAATTCATCTTATTGTTCTTTCTTTCTTACGGTCAGAGAACCGTTTGGTTTCATAACTGCTTGAACCTTCTTTCTGACATAATCGTGTGTTATAACGAATTGCTTATGAAATCAGAATGATCATCTAATTATACATCTGAAAATCATCAAATTTTAAACAGTTAACTCAAGTTTAAGTATTGTTTAAGTCAGAGCCTAAAATATATTGGATTTCAGGGTACACATTTTTTAAAAGGTCTATTGCAACTGTTGATAGATTTTTATGACAAATTTGTAATTCAGAGTATACACTTTGAATTTCAGGGTACACACTTCGTGTCGGGGAACACCCTATTTTAGGGTGTTTTAAACCCTGGTTTAAGTCTTATGAAAATAGTTTCAATTAAGTGCAACCTGCGGATTGTGTTTAAATATTAATGTCACGGGCAAAAAACTATCCGACAACATTCTGTAGAACTAAAAAATTAAACACAAAAACACAATGGCATCTACTTTTTATTTTACGCTTGGGTATTACATTTCACTGCTTTAGAATTTCAAAACACTACAATCTAATCTCCATAGTTACATTCGTGAAACAAAGTGTAGATGTGTGTATGTATAGTTGATACACGGTATAAAATAAATTTAGTGATATTACTCTTTTTAAGAAACAGGAAAGTAAAGAGTTAGCGAGATCAGACAGGAGGGAATGGTTTATTAATATCATGCACATTTATTTCAGCCTGGGAAAAATGGTGTGTGGTTGACACCGGCGTAAAAGATAAACGAATGCCATGATCTCTGCCGTTTTATGAGTTCGGTTATTCTAAACGTTTTTTATTTTAATGTCGCATTAAAAAAAAATAAATGCATATATCCGACAAGTGTTTCGTTTTATGCGTTTTACTGAATTTTTTTTTTTAATTTTAATTTTTTTTATTTTAATCAGCGTAATGACTTTTATGCGACAGCATCCCGTCACACTTTGCCGTTGATTGAATTTTTAAATAGTATGCATATTTTACGTATATAACAAAAATGGAATAATTATTCTGGCAAGTAATACTATTTAAAATAGTAAATACGTTAAAAATTTAGGTCAAATTAGTAACACAGCTTTAAACTCATCTCGAAGAAAATAAATTTATTTGAAATTCTGAGCGAAGAGAAGAAAGTATTATTTTTACAATGATAATTTTTTTTTTTTTTTTGAGAATACTTTTTTAGATAGGAGTGATCCGACCTTTTCATGCAGTACATCATTATATGACCGATTTTCGGATCTAGATGATAATTTGATTGAAGCCCTTTTAGAAATTACGATTATTTTTTTAGTTATGACCCAAACATAAAAAAATCAAAATTTTTAAGAATGCTCCAAACGTCTTAAAATATTTAAGGAAATGCATATTTATGAGTGCAATCGAAACACATTTTGACAAAAATGTTTAACAATTTACAGAGTTTTGTGGTTTTAAAATTTGTAAACTTTCAAAGTACTTTTTTTATAAACCATCAATTTTCAGTTTACGAATTTTGAAACTTTTATAAAACTTACTTATAACGTACGTATGTGGCTGACAATTATTTAAGGAACTCGATTTGAACAATTTAAGTTTATAGACATTTTTAAATTGTAGTTATGTCATTCCATATTGTTTGTTCTGTGTTTTTGACGAAAAATCCTTGAAACGTTTTTCAAATTTATTGAAATGTATTATAAGAAATTAAAAGTTTTCATATTTATTTTAGGTTTTATTTAATAGTAAACATGTAGTTTTATAACGAAAACTAGAAACTTTTTCACAAACTTTAAAACATATTTTTTGATATAATGTGAACAAATTTTGTTAATTTGTTTTATTTTTTTTTTTTTTTTTTTTGTTATTCATCATATTATTTCGTACATATCGTTCTTATTTATGGTAATCATTTTGCAAAAATTATTTAAAGTAATTGAAATTTTCACAATCATAAAATAGAATAATGTTTAAACATTATTTAAGTTTAAACCAGTTTTACCATTTATGAGCAGAATATATTGAACTTTAAAATGTATAAGTTGTTGATTTTACTTACTGAGCTCGCTCAGAACTCTATTGTTGTTCGTATACAATCCATTGCATATAAATATAAAGTTACTCTTTCTAATTCAAGGATCACCTCAAATAAATGACTCCAAAATTGAGTTGCTCTAATTATCTTAATAATTGATTTCTAACGTTTTTAATGATAAGAATCTAATAAATTAGTTTTCCGTGTGACATTTATTTGGGTAAACTATATTTCAAACAGAATAGTTTAATAACTGATGTAAAGAGAAATAATAATAATTTAAACTATATTAGTACAGTAAATTTTTTGATGCATAATATATTTTTATATTAATTGCATTTAATAAGGGAAAATGAGAGACAATTTATACAAATATAAAATTCAATAGTTTGAAAAAACGTGTTTATTATTATGTTATAGGTACATTTTGTTTAATCTCTGTTATCATTAAATAGAGTATTTAAAATTGAAATATCATTTTTATTTTTGTACGTGATTAATAAGTTAAAAAGTTTTGGACTTTGGCGAAAATTACCATAAAACACGAAATACTATCATTTTAATGTTTTTAGTACTTCTCGGAATGTGACTCAAATAATATTAAGTACACAAAAAAAATGACTTTTACTAGGTAGAAATTATCTGTGTAGAATTAAAAAAAAAAAAAGTAATATTCATATTTTATTTGAGCTCTAAAAAAAATTCAAAACATGTAAAACAATAAATTAACATACACTACAAAAAAAAAATTAATCACAAAAACTCTGAAATAACAAAATAATAAAAGCAATAAATTATTTGCTCTTAGTAAGATCCAAAACGGTCGCAAACGTCAGATTGAAAAGTCCACCGGGATGTTGGTTGAATGTAATTTGCATAAGAGTTTAGGTAAGAGATCAAAATTCGAAAATCTGATTCGTAAACTGCATCAACTTAATTATTATTATAAATTATACGTATTCGGTATTACTTTGCGACAAAATCTTAATTGTTTGTACTTCAAAATGTATAAAAAAAAAAAAACTGTACAAAATAAATGGAATCGGTTAATGTCAAGTCGTAATTTTTTTCCATGATTAGGTTCTAAGAAGTATTATTATACTTACTGTATTAAAAATATAGGTAAAATATTTATGACAATTTTAGATTACAACTGGACATGCGTAAATAAATATGCATTATAAAAAATTTTACAAGGAATATTGTTATACAAACGGCGTTTATTATTTAATCTGTGCCACATGATTCACCTGACGCTTTCAGTTCTGAGACCGCTTTTGAATTTCGTTATTGAATAGCACTGAACATAAATAATAATTATAAGATAGAAATAGTCGAAATTCGGAAAATTGGCCAATTGGAGTGTACGAGCACCATTGCACATCATTATAAGAAAACAACGCACACCACGAAAATCCACGTATCCAAATTCTTCTGCACGGATCTAAGCTGAAATCGCGTTAATAGATATTAATGTTAATGTAATAATAATAATATGATATTGCGTTTCGCAAAGATATAAATTATAATTTAAAAAAATAAAATAAACGAGCAATTTTATTGCGCATGTACTTACAACGGCTGCTCTCTTGTTACACGTCCGTACGTACGGTCGTAAAATATAAATTTCCTTTTTTCATTTCGCGCAGGTCACGGATCGAGTGACCGACCCCGTTCGCCCGTCCTATGTGCCCGATATGGTAACTGTAACGAGCTACGGATAATAATTTATAATAATTCGACCACGGCATCCCCGCGGGTTCCGAGTATAAAATATTTTACGGGCCATTTTTTTTGTTTTTTCGGTCATCGTCAAAATATTGTTGTGGAACATTGACGACCATAACTACACGGCCTTTACAGTTTATGTTGTTTATTCAGAAAATAAGTATACCTAAATATCATATCGATTATTGTTTATGCGGAGGTTACTTGTATGTATATTGTGTCCGTAGTGAAACTAGGATTATGCTGGAAAAATAGTTTTCATTATGCTGTAAAATGATTGGATTTCGCGTACCCGCTATAAAGAAGACTGAGGGCGATAAAATAAAATTATTCTGTGCTAAATTTTTTTTTTATAGAGAGAAAACTGCGTTTAATCACAATTGTTTTATTTTACTCAAGATTCGTCGTCTATGGTATCATACGAAATCCAGTGGCCTGAATAAAAAAAAGTGATCATAGCCACAGTTTTTTTTACCGATCCGCGCCAAATCGAGCACACATATACTTGGGCCTCTGGACAAGTCATAGGAGTATTTTGAACTTACAAATTTGCAGAGTTATTGTTTTATATTTTAATTTTGCTCAATCAATTTTTATATGATTTGCGTCAATCGATTTAGCAAGATTCATAGAGTGTCGTATATCATGCTATTTTTTCATCCACACCACTTTCCTTAGTTCGTACATTATAAAAAGGTAAAAAAATGACGAGAGGGTGTAAAACGTGAAAAAATAATTCTCTGATCACATTTTTAATATCCAGTAGAAAGTAAACATTGGTTATTAAACCTACTCATACGACTCCAAGCGGATCTCTCGTCGTAGATTCGCCCTGACGATGACAACGTGATTGTCATAATACGTATTCACAAATAGAAAAGTGTATTATTTTGTGATTCGGGTATTTTATTTTTAATATTTTTTTTTTGTAAAAATATTCTTGAAACAGCAATGCTAAGCCAAAATTACTGAAATAAGGATTAATTTATATTTTACATAATCATTAGTTTGCAAAGAATGTATTTTTAGGATTCAACTCCAAAAATGGTAAAAATGAAAAACATTTTTCATAGCAACGCACTTTGTTTTGATATTAAACAAAAACTTAACCTGGATAGTAATGATTAGAGAACAGCTTGAAAAATATTGTTGTTTACTGCTTTGTAAAATGGTCAACAAATTTGTCAAAAACTATGAAAGTCATAATAAAGTTTCAATTGCGCGGTAAAAATTTAGTTAATTTTTGGTGATGCTAAGTTACTTTTTAAATATGTGTTTATTTTCGCCCACTTAGAACCCACAATTTTACTTGACTCGGAAAGTGCCGGATCAGAACAGCTAATTTTCAATATTAATGTTCTGAAATATTATGTTGATATTACTTGAATTTAAATATTTTAGAAATAGTTTTGAAAAAGTTATACAAAGTTAGGCCACATGTAGTTTTATATGTAATCAAAATGAAAATCGTTCGTCACAATTATTTTTCAATCGTATAAAGTTGGAAAACGGTCGGAAATTGATCAAATCTATGATTTTTTTTTTTAACAATTAACAGTTTTAATATTTGAGATTGAAAATGTAATATGTTTAGTGAAACAAAATTTTCCGTCCGAATTCAAAATGTATGAAAAAATACGCCCAGTAGTTTCCGTATTCGTACAAAAAAGTATTGATAAAACGGTGTTAATACACAATATAACCGTTACGCAGTTGACACGCAGCTGACGCAGTTTTAAAAAATCCTCAAATACTTGTTCAACCAAATTTAAAATTTACGAGTCGTTTAAAAAAATACTGTTTTTAACTGTGTGTGTTTAAATTTTAGAATTTTCTGACAATTAAAGCCGTTTCCTATGAATATAACTGTGGATTTTTTATGGTTTTTTTTTTGTTAATAGGTTAAAAATAATTTTCTCATGCTGTTAAAATTAAAAACTCATAAACGGTTGCAACTACTAGATTTTAGTCAATTTCAACTTTCTTACCAATACGCGCCAGAAATATACTAAAAGAATAGAGTAAACAACGTTTTACTGAGGTTTGAGCTCATTTTTTCTGCATATAAAAATAAAAACTATAATACATTGCTCTTTTAAAATAAATAATATAATCGGTATAAACAATTAAATAAATGGCCACCTATTCTACTTTTGAAATTGTAATGATTTTTTTAAATAGAACCATGCGTATGTAAATTTAATACACTAGATCTATAAATATTCCTGAATACTAAACATTTGACGAAAAAATACATAATATAATAAACAGTTATTAAATTATATTTGTATTGCGAAGTGTTGTTAAAGGTTTTAAGAAGAAAAAAAATTATCTTACTAGTAATTCCAGCATCCTACTAATATTGGCGCTACCTGGACGTATAAAAATAATATTATATTATTTTTATTTATAATTAATTTGCGATAGAAAATAATAACCATTGAAATCGCTTGTATTTACTGTACAAAACAGACATAGTAGTATTTTATAGAAGGACGGTTAAATTTATATTATAATATCAGTAAAAACTAAAAAACAATGACGTTTTGCCCGTATTTATGAATTTGACACTGATTTAGGTTCCCGTCTACCTATAAATACTTTTTCCGTATAGCTTAATACACGCGTTATTGTAGTATTACGTTGACATTGCTCTTCTGTTTCGGACGGATTACATTAACGTGCATATTATTATTTACCGGATGAACGCGTAATACAAGAGTAGATTTGTTTTGAAAATTGTATAACAATCATAATATTATACTCAAAAACGATTTGGTATCTACAAATGACAAATGAGTATAAGAGCACATAATTTTGTTTTCGTGATTATTTATGTTTAGTCGTACTTAGCGACTTGGTTGCTTGAGTGAATTTTTAAAATTATAATTTACATATCACACGATTATAATGTAAGTATACCAAGTGGCGGCTCGTGCCCAGGTGTGCAGGTGTGCGCACACCACACAGATTAATTTAGATATAATAGTAAAAATGTATTTTAATTTTAAACACAATATCTGTTAAATTTATTCTCGTATAATACAAAATTAAATTTTAAAAACATTTTCTATTTGCTTAAACACGACAATTACGAGTATTACACTCCTAAAATGTAATCGAGTCATGTAACAAATACGCATCAACTGGTGTGTGCAGCTCAGTCTGAACACTGTCTGTCCGTGTAAAATATGTTCGGTTGTCGAGTGGAGGAATCATATGCGACCATGGTGTGCAGCTACTACTGCCACAGATTAGATCAGAATATTAGATTTTATCTAATCTGTCCTACTGCCAGCGACTACTGCACACTCGTCAAAAGGTCGCACGCGATAAACAGTACACCGCACAGTGGGCCAGAAAATAATTAAAATGGGACAAAATTATTTTTTTGCTTATTTCACTTGATTTGGGTTTATAATAGTCTTAAAAGTAGGTACTTAAAAATCAAAATCAAAAACGACTTATTTATTGCTTCCATTTGTGTTTTTTTAATATAATCTATACACATATAAATAAAATTGAAGTATCTGTCCGTCTGCCTGGGCTAAAAAATAAGAATAATGTATTTTGTATAGTGAAATATAATTAGTGAATTATGATTTATTTAATATTAATTAACAATATAAATCAAATAAACAAGATTAATACATTTTGTTTATTGAAATATATAATTATGTATTATGATTTGTTTTAATTTGAACTATATATGGTGCACCGTATTTGGCTTTAATTTGAAAACTCCACCGTTTTTTTTTCAATTTTTATCATTAATATTGTTCCGATCATAATAAACTTATTATTATATCATGATTGTAGATTTATAGATTATAGATTATTATAATATGATTCCGATTGAAGTATTGTTTCATTTTACCAAAAGAAACTATGTTGGTAAACAGTTATCAGTTGTTGTTTGCCAGCATTAGTTATACATTTTTGTCTGAAATTGTGTACTGCAGTTTTCTTTTACTATACCCACAGGCTGTAATTTTATTTTTTTTTATTTCTTATATTATAATCCTGAATTCGGTTTTTTGGAAAAAAAAGTTTTCTTTACTTTAGATGAAAAAATTAGTATGAAAACATCAGGAAGGATTTAAAATTAACAAAAGTTATAAAAAAAAAAAACACGACAATTTACTCGTTCATTTACAAATGACGCCTACCCACAAATACAATAATTGGCTACGTGGTTGTGATAAAAGAAATGCAGTTTTTTGTTTTCCGTGTTTGTTATTTGACGGGAAAATGGTATGGACCAAAACCGGAATGAGAGACTTAAATCGTTTAAATGATCAATATGAAAAAACACGCTTTAACTGTTAAACATATTATGAATAACACGTTAATTTTGGCGACATTGGGTAAAACAAACGTTCTTTCAATAGCGGTTACAGAAGAGGTTGTTTATTTCACAGCTTTAATTTAAGTATTCTGTACACTTAAATTAGAGCTGTAGAGTCAACATATTTTACTTATGTATTCAATAATGACTTTTTTTATAGTATACCTGCATATACGCTCGATAGATATAAGTTTTTACTATCAATAAACTTCAGTAAATTACTATTGGGTATTTGAAATCACTGTAAGTGTTCACTGTTCAAAATATGTTAACTGGATTATCAAAAACATTATGGAATGTCGTCAACACAAAACTAAATGATAAAATATAACACTGTTGATCTGTGATTAGTTCAAACCAAAATGAAAACATTTTCATTTCGGATAATTTTCTACAAAAAAAAAAATATTATACTACTCTTTAATAGTTTTATATTCAAAAATTGTATGCGATATTTTTACGTTCTTATCAAAATTTTATTTACAGCTGGACCGAAAATACATAATATTTTTTTGGCGAAATAAATAACGAAAATCATCCGAGACTTTGCGGTTGAGTATTTTAGCTGCGGTTTAGTTCGTGATTAACGGTACTGACGTGTCTCCACTAATTAATCACTTTTATCGGTGTGAAGTGTCCAAACACAATACATCATTATAATCGTTTCAACTGAATATTATAATTATGCGACATTGATTATTACTGATGTCTCGAAAATGCCTAGAAATTACTTCGTTATCAGTTTTTTACGTTGTACATTTTTTTTTCTTCGGTAATTGGTTATACCTTATGGCTTATACCATAATTAAGTACTTAAAATTTTTTTATTTAATGATACATCAAAACGAAACCTTTTCCTCATTTTATTTACCTTGCCATCAAATAAAAATATCATAAACACCATTATTATAATAAAAGTAAAAGCTAAGACTTTCTAAATTTGATAAGAAACCGTTTTTAATTCTGAGCTCAAAGAAGAATGTATTTATTTTACAAAATACTGTTTTAATTTTTTTATGAACGTGTATGTTGAATGTAAACTTGCTCCAACTTAAACATATAATTTCTGCAAAGATGGAAGATGGAAATAATTTGAAACATATTGCAAAATCTTGCTTGTTGTTTTTAGTTATGACTTATGACTCACTCATTAATTTTGGCTTGAAGCCATAATTAAAAAATTGAGTTTAAAAAGGGGCTATCACATCAAATTTTCACATATTATCAAAAAAGATAAATTAAATATAAATAATGTATTAATTTTTGAGCAAAATAAAACACTTTGCAACCATCAAACATAGTATAACTAGTAAATATTTTTGAGATATAAATAAGCGATAGTTTGTAGGGATCAATACTGTGGTACAAGACGGCATTGGTACTAGTATACCTACTCTGAGTGGTGGGTTTTATGACTTTTATTTATATTGTATTTAAAATTTACCAGATTGAAAATCTGATATTCTATTTATTACTCACAAAAACATTCGTCAATGAAACAGCTCGATAAAGGGGCGGATTTCAAACATTTCACTAAAACAGTGTTTCGTAGAAAATATACACTTTTATTTTTAAAACACGTAACTACATTATTGAAATATAATATCAGATCCAATACTTACGGGAATACCTAACAAGTAGATTGAAGTAATTGATGTACAAAAAAAAAAAAAATATTTACAATTTTCCCGTAAAATCCATTCTTCGAGTACGTGTCAAATGTCTTCCTTCTCGTTAGAAAACTATCCGGTATTTACTGTATTACGAGTAAAATCAGACAAGTATAAAATGTTTAGTATTTTTCATTGTGACCTTTAAGAAATAGTAGAACTTCGTAGAACTCGGTATGCAGCACCGACCGTTCTAACATTATATCTTAGATAAGGATCTAGCAAAACATTTAAGTACCGTTATAATATATATATATACACAACCAAAAGATTCAAAAGAAGTGTTAATAGTACGATGTATCCCGAAGAAAAGTCCGTTTTACTGTTTATATAGCACAAAATATCCCCATCGACAGCAAATATACAGACCACGGGCACTACAATATAATATGATACACACACGCGACAGGTATTGTCGGAAAATATCTTGGAGCACGTGCATTGTATTTCGAACAAAGCCTCTTATTTCGCTTATCATTGTGATGTTTGTATATAGGTACTTACTATATGCTTTTCAAAAATCTTAACGTATATACCGACATAAAATATTTATTTTCTCTGTTAGTAAGTAGAAGTCGTTCAGACATTTCTGTGTGAATTTTTCAATTGTGTGGTTAGGTATACACCTATACGCGTACTATACAATTTACACCAATCAAAATCGCGTTTCACGATTTTACAATAATGCTATGATAAAAAAAAAAAAAATGCTTAAGTGATATACTTTGAAAATACTAAGAACGGTAAATGAATAAATCATTATTTATCAGAAATGTTGTCGAAGAATTGATACCAATATTAAATTTAAGAATAGTCGTAATTCGAAATCTCACAATTTCATAATATTGTATAGAATCTTAAAAAGCGTAATATGAGTTCGGAACGATCTGTGTTGAAAATTCTAACTAATATATTTATATACCGACTTGGTTAGCGATTTTAATTTAGATTCTAAAAGTGGAAATGAAACGTTATTATTTTACAATAATATTTTGGATTCTAAGTGGAGCATTTTGCCGTTTTGGCTATTGGTTTTACAAAGATGTGCGTTTTTTTCAAAACAAATTTGTTTGTGTATTGCACACTTCTAGGGAACTACTCCGATTCAAACAGTTTATTTTTTTTTCAAAATTTTCAACCCCAAAAAAGTTATACACAAAAATAAACTTCGAATAACCGGTAAAAAGTACTTACTTACGGCAAACACGGTTATGAAAAAATCAATTAAATTATTTGGTCGTAAAAAAAAAAAAAAACAATTAAAAAGATCTGAAATTTACTCACACTGTTGATATGTGTAAGATACAGGTTCGGTACTGATTAAAAAATATTTCGATAATTTTTGAGGGGAAAATAAAACTTTTGAAATATTCGAAAATTTTATTTTTTTTTTATTTTTGTGAGTTCAAAAAAAACTTAAGTTTTTGGGGAAAAATTTTGAAAAATTAATACAAGGTTAGCGACACGTATAGTTTTATATGTGATAAAAAAAAATTTAAAATCGCACGACAAAATTTTTCAATCGTTTAAAGTTGAAAATCGGCAAAAATTGGTCATACACTCAATAATTGTAATTTATTTTTGGGAAAAAAATCGTAGTCTTTTCTTAGTTTCATGTTTATTGAGTTAATGTTTAACTATTTGGATGGAACAGCCATAATAATAGATTTTTAATAAGAATAGTAATTAGCACAATGAGATTGTTCACTATTATGTATTCCACTATTGTCGAGTGGGTCATTAGTAGTTTGTTTGCCGTTTGTAAGACAAAGACCAATTGTTTAAACTTTATTGCTATTGTTGAATCACACATTAGTGGTGATTTTTTAATATTTCTTATCACTGTTTGTATTTATTTATATATCAACGGTTCAGTTAGTTGATAATAGGTTTATTACTACAATTATTATTACTACTCGTTCAATGTCAGCCCGCAAACAAAATTAATCTATTTACTTTTGATGTCAAGTTATCGACTAAAAATTCCAAGTAAAAAATTAATATAAGTATAATTGATTTTAAAATTACAGTCATCGATGTATGATGTGTGTATGATGGAATCTATCATTGTTTTACATAGCATTGATTTATGAGGATATTTGTAGGAATTGAATTATTTATTGAGTTAAAACTTTAAAAAAAAAATAATTCCTGTACTTTAACAATAAAATAATCTAAACACATCCAACAATAAGTAATGTTAACGTTTTTCACAACGTTTTCTATCAAAACTAATGTGCCTATCATTTCCAATCCTTTGAAAAATAGTTCGAAAACTTTAAAGTTTTTGAATATTTTATTAATTTTATAAATAATAATTAATTAAAATTCTTATCTCTACGTTCTTTAGGTCCTGTGTTTAAACAAAATATACATAAACGGCATCAATGTCTACGGTTTTTACAGTTTTAATTGATTTTAATTGATTGGTTCAAATTTCGAAATAAAAATAAAATTTTTCAATTTAAAAACCATTTAACTTCCTTAAACAACTATAGTAATTAATATAGATCAAATTATTCAACATCCATTGTTTTCGATGACTTCTATACGGTCTTTAAACTGTGCTTGATTATTCAAATTTTAAAAAAAAAATTCTATAACTGCGCGTGAAAGTTTTGCGATTGAGAGCATAGTTTACAGAGTAGAAACAGATTCAAACAAAAATAGTTTACCAAAAATCCATTCAGAAATTTGGAATATAGAGGATATTTTTTTTTTTTGTCATGTAAATTTACATTTTGTAATCGAAATCATAGTAAATGAAATAATAATTTCATTTAACTATTCGTGCGGTCTATATTTTTTGGTTTTATATTTAAAAGTTTTGAATCGCATTGCAGGTAGTGACGATCAATATGTTTCGTTTTGATTTCATTTCAAAAGTGATTTTAGAGGATTTCATTCTGTATTTTTTTTTTTAATAACTTAGGTTTTTGATGATACCCAATATTATCGCTTCCAGGAGGACAGTTATTACCGATTCCAGAGTGTCTCGCATCAAAAAAAAAACGATGAAATTGTTTTTTTCGTTATTTTTTTTGAATCGTTCGTGTACGGTTAATACGGTAGGACCAAAAAAGTTTTCCTCCCGGTTCGGCAGCTTAATAATAATCGTTTCACGGTGTGTATCTTCAACGCGAATCACTCGGGCGAACCGCAGTTGTGGATTTAAAACACATCACCGCCGCCGCTACGTGGACGGTCCGAGGGCTTAATATTATTTTTACGATATTCACCGGACAAATCGCCGTCGCGGTGAACCACCGGCGGATTAAGATTGAGCCCCCGCGTTCTTTGTGTTAATCCCGCCGGTCGAAATAAATCATGCATGACCCCCGGGGTGGTGAAATTTACGAGGATGTTTTGCATGATAGTCTCTCCTCTTCCTACCCTGCTGACCAGTGGCCGGGACTTTTTTTTTCCCGGTAAACAATTCATTGTAGATTAAACGGCAAAAAGCCAACCGCTCGTTTCCACCGCTTGTTGTTATTATTTTCAATAAAACGCGAATTAAACGAGCGTAAATAAAATAATCGTATAGAGCAGCTGCGTACTATCTACAGTTGTTTAACTGATCGGTGCAACGGATTTTGGCGTTTCGATACCGTTTTTACGTTACGTATGTTCTAAATTTTGAACGAGTTAAAAAATATGCGGAATTACTTTATAAAATATTTCTCGATGGTTAACGTTTTGAGTGTAATTATGATAAATGCGTGCGCATAACATTGCGTATACGCATAACATTTTTCGGACGTACCATATTTTTTTAAAACATTTATTCGTCTACACGGGTACATTGTGTAGGTACATAAACGATTGTGTGTGTACAGTGTACACAGTATATGCGTGCCAATATTTGAAAATTCAGATATGTTTCAAGTAACAATCGAAAAAACAAGAAAAAAAGACGTAGAAAAAATATGAGTGGGTTATTGTTGGTGTGAACGATAATTATTAAAGTTGTATTCTACTTGTAGTTGTCACGATTTTGTAATACCTATCCTATATAGTTTTGTAAACTAACCCAGATACTAAAATTCAATATTTTTCCATAAAATTATAACAGTTTCAGATTCTGAGCGAAGCGAGGAAGCTATTGAGTTTACAAAGATGTGTTTTTTTTTTTGTGTGTCTGTGTCACGTGTAGCTCCAAGGGAATTGCTCCGATCTTCAACAACAGTGCCACTTTTCGGGGTAGAGAATTTTATATCCTAGGTGCATTATTCATTGTGATTATTCAACATTTTCAATTCCAAAAAAATTTCTTCAGAAAAAACAAGAAAAACAATTTATGAAAAATGGAAAAAAGTACGGAAAACGCGTTTTTGACAAAATCAATTTTGTTAATTGGTCATAACTCCCAAAAAAAAGATTGGAGAAACTTGATATTTTTACACAATGTTAACATTGGCAATGTACAAGTTTGAGGCAAATTTCAAAACATTTCACAAATTTTTGAGCTAAATATAGAAAATATTCGAAAATTTTCAATTTTATTGTCATTTAATTTCAATAAAAACTTAAATTTTCCAGAAAAAAGTTTGAAAATTTAATACAATATTAACAACATACATAACTGTTTGTTACTAAAAAATTTTAAAAATTGTTTATCACAATTTTTTTTATAGTCGTTTTAATTCTGAAAATTGGCCGAATTTTGTTATTTTTGTAATTTATTTTTTGAAAAAAAATTGCAACTTACTCAATTTTATTATTTAAGAATTAAAAATTTAATATGTTATGTAAAATAAAAATGTCTATAAGTATACAAAAATTTCAAAGAAATCGGCCCAGTAGTTTTCAAGAGCGTACAAGAAAAGTGTCAATAAAATGGTGCATCACACTATAATATTATAAATTGTTCGTTGACTGGGTGCCGCGCTGGTTCCCACTCCCGGGAAAAAGTTTATCGCGTTTTTTTCCAAGTATTTTTTTATTTTTAAATCTTGTAATTAACATTTAACCCACATTCCATTGGGAAATTTGGCATACAACTTTGTTTACGATGACAACACGTTATGGAAAAGACAGTAAATGAAGACCCCTAGGGGCTAGGATTAGGTTTTTTTTTTATTTTTGTGATCACTTTTTCTAGTAGAAAAAATGCTCCAATTTTAACGTACATTACCTCAAAAAATCGATAGTTGATCCGAGATGGTACTCTATTTGAAACGTTTATTTCAAACTATTTTCATAATTTTTAAGGGAGTAATAGAACTTGGGAGGAACAAATAATTACGAGAAATGTGTTTTTTCCACATCGATTTTGATTTTTTTGATCATATCATCCAAATTAAAGAATTAAAAAATTACGACTATATATTTATTTATCATTTGAAAATTTCAAAACTGTAATTTACTGACGTCTAACTCTAGAATAATTGATAGGTTCATTTTTCTGATATTTTACAATTTTAATGAAAATAAATGTACTATATTGTAATTGTATAACTTGTTTATGAGCCCAATATCTAACTAAACCTTAAAAATTAGTGACATACGACATTAAACTACTCACAAGTCCTAGAAGTTCACGGGTTTTTCTAAAATGTACCTCCTATCTATCCTTTCTTATTTATGATTTATAATTTACCTATACGTTGTGTTAATAATTAATAATAATTAATGAATCTTTATATAAGATCAACTTGTTATTTGTTTACATTTTTTAAATACCTTTGAATTTATACATTTTTGGTTTTTCGAGCATCAGTTATTATAATTTATACGCAGCAAACTTTTTTATAAACTGGTCCGTACAATAAATAACTGTCTTATCAACTGTTGTCGACGTTTTTTTTTTTTTTTGTTTCTGGATTACACTTGGTTTTTATTGTTTTAGAAATGAGTACCTTTTCTATTACCATTATCTTATTCATCAAACCATAAATTATGTTTGTGAATTGGGTCATAAAGGACTTATAGAACTTTTTGTGACTTTTTACAACAAATCATTTTAACGTTTCAAAAGTTTTCAAATAATGTTAATTTTTTATTTCAAACAACAAATTATTCTAACGAATTTTATTTCATGATTTCGTATTTTATGAAATTTAATAATATACTCACTAAATCAATTCATAAAGTCTTACGTATGACGTGATGTAGTTAGATATGATAAAACTATATGTACGTGTTATGCAATAAAATGTATAACAAATATAAGACGAGTAGGAATGAATAAAACATTATAATATCGATCACGTTCATAAAAAATTAAAAGGTGCACCTACCTACTGGTATACACAATACTACACGCATTCAACCCTTTGTGGCCCACCGGAAGTACGAATTTTTCTTCATTTATATCACGTCGAAAAAACGAATTAGTAAAAATTACTTGTTTCATTTATCGTGGACGGTGATAAGTCTGATCTGATGTAGAAGATAAAATAATATTTCATATTGATTTTTTTTTAGAAATACACTTCTTAGAATAAAAATGGTTTCATAAACTCTGTGTACGTATTATTTTATTTGATATTTGTCTATAAATTAAAGTAGCGATAGTATTTTAATAATTATGCGATTTAGTTATATATATTTTATTACTCCGTTAAAATTTGATATAAGTACAATGATATATTTAAATGTTGCTCGTTGCTTGAATAGTTTACACTACGTTAAAATTCGTGTATGGTGTTTTATTTGTCAAAACATTCAAATCTATTATTTTTATCGTAATTTGGTGGAAAAAAAATGTCTCTGTCGTCGGTATGGACGCAATTATTTTTTTGTTTTACTTCTTTAAATGTGGATATATATATGTATGAATTTTTATTATTTTTACTACCTTCCGTAAATTGTGTTACTTGAACATTAGTATATTGTAATCGATTATGTGTTTATTTTTTTCTGTTCTTGCGTAACTCAAGTGTAAGTTACTACTTTTAATTGAACGTTTGTTATTGCCCACACAAATCTACACATCTAGGTAGGGTAAATTTTTGTAAATAACAGTACCGGCTACTTAAAAAATACCTAAACAAATGTTACGCTTAAACGTTAAAACAACAATTCAAGTTAGATTACTCAACTTATATGTTTATTATAACTGCTATTATTGTTGTTATTACTTATAATTAGTAATGATGAATCTTTTTTTTAAATATTATATTAAATTGCCCGATGGGCGTTGATTATAAATAAATAAAATAAAGAAATCAGACGTAAGAAGCCTGCCATCGGTGCAACTACAGTCAACCATTTTGGGAGAGGAGGGAAAGTTAAAAATTTTTTTATATTTTAAGAGTGTTTTTTTCTTCAACGTAGACATAAAACAAATTTTTGGGAGGAACATGAGCGGTTTTAGGGTGGCTCACCCCTTATTTGCATATTTGCACCAATGAACTATTGATTTATTCTGTTTGATTAATACTGATAATACTCTATGATTGTGATGTAAATCTCCATTAATTTCTATAAAATGTACGATGTGTCATATTGCAAGTATTCCATATCAAAAAGCGCAAGCAATCATGGTAGTATTTTATGTGTTTGTATTTTTCACTACAAATATAATGTAGCGAGTCTGTTCAATCAAGCGTGAATATCATCACCCGTGCATTATACATCATCGTATGGCATACGTTTTATTTTGCACTTTAAATTTTTCGAATATACGTATACCTACATGCTCTTTAGTTTGCTGTAGGTAGACTGTGAAGAGAATTGTTAAGGTTTGTTTCGTTTGTTGGCAGGTATACATTTTTGCCGTGGGACGTTTGATGGATGGCTTTGTTGGGCCGATACCGAAGCCGGAACCACAGTACACCAACCGTGTCCTCAGTTCATCTCCGGATTCGATCCAACAAGTGCGCTTCGTATAAATTTATGATTTGTGACCAAAAAAAAACTCTATGAAAATCAAATTTTGCTCATTCTAGTTATTTTAATTTTGAAAATTAGTATTCAAAATAATACATTCGATTCGCTTGTATCATACTTAGTTTTCGTGATACGTGATCGGGTATACGCATTTGATTGTTCAAATGTCATTATTTTTGTGTTGAATAAAGGGTCTTAATGCGCTATAGCATTTAATAAAAAAAAAAAAATTTCAACGCAAGTTAAAACCTTATAAAATGGAAACAATTCACCTCGGCTTTGTTCACAAACGGCTTTAAATACCATAAAGACCGTGGTGAACTTAACAATCGTCCCGAAGTAATAATTTAGTTTAAACATTATGTTAACGGTCGCCTTTTTTACTTTTCTTAATATTATTCGAGGCGAGTATTTTATAGCACTATGATTTTAAAACTGAGTATTGTACTACTCCTATGAATATAAATATATGTTAAAAAATCCAACCATTCCTAGTATACTCGCAGGTCGCAAAAGAAAACAATATCCGCTATAGTTATGTGTGTACCTAGGTACATATTTCATATTAAAAAACAACAAAATGTGTTTTTTATTATTTTTAACAAAGAACGGATTTCGCGCATTTTTGTTTTGTTAAAATAAAAAGTCCTTCACCTTGTTGGCTGGTTTTTTCTTTACGTTGATATCATTGTACTACGTAAATAATTGTAAATAATTAAATATCAGATGTTTTGTCATTGGTGTATGGATTCTTCTAAATCAACTCTGTACTCCTATTTTAAAGAGTTGTATTTGTTTGTTTAGAACAAAACTATTTTTATAATTTTGAAAGATACATGCAGGCTTATTATTATTAATTTAGTCATAAAATTGCATAAAACGGACGACACCATTGGCCCGGTTCATTCTTGTAATTGGACACCGTTCAAATAATAAATAAAAACAAGTATTACATTTGTACGTAGAAACCTTTTTATACAATACCTTCCTTGAAATTTGTCTTTTAGGGACTGCTTATAAGATTTGCAATAAGGATGGGACATGGTTCAAACATCCAATATCTCGTGCAGTATGGTCTAACTACACAACTTGTATCAATATAGATGACTATAAAGTAAGTTGTATTACTACGCGTATAATAATTAACAACTAATTATGTTTCTAGTCAAACGAACATATTATGAAACATGTTATTATAAAATGTTCTAAATCAGAGTTTATCTGTTTTATTTGTTTGTCTTATGTATTCAATGTACAATATATTCAAATTTTCTTACTACAATGTATAAATTATTTTTCGGAAAATTACCCAATTTTGGTGATCCCAGCAACATCCTGTAAAGAAGAAAAAGAAACGGTTTTTGATTCGTAATATCGTAATTTGGCTGACTGATTTATGAATCAGTCAGCCAAATTAAATCAGTTATTAGTTCAAAAAATAAGAAAATTAAAAAGTTCACTATCCAACTATAGTTATTAAGTGGATATAATATATTCATTAGCCAAAAATTAATGAATACTTCATGTGTCGTGGATATAATGTTCTGAGCTTGGATATCAGATTTTTGTTTAAAAGTATAAAATATATTTTTAACAGATCAAAATAATATGGAACATATCAGATTTAAAATGGAACAAAAAATTCGTTTACACCGAGTTATGAGTCTGAGTCGTTAAATATTTAAAGTCATATACCTATAGTAACGACAAATTGATATTAATTTAAAAATAATGATTTATAACTGTAAACTGTACAGATTATTTACTTGTCTCTAAATTTAAACTATACACACTCTGAGTGTCCTTCATCAATGTTTTCTAAAGGCAATTTTTTGTTGGACATACATTTTTTTTAAATATTTTTAGTGCATTCAAAACTTTTGAAATAATAGGCACTATTAAGTAGGCTTTTTATTTTTGAAATGTGTTTAATACTTCTGCCCCTAATAACGAAAATTGCCAACTGTCGATAGTATCAAACCTTCAAAATTCAAAGTAAAACATAACCACGAACATTCGCTTATTTTTATATCAACTAACAAGATTTAAATAATACCCACATGTTACTTTTTAATCCTTTGACCATAAATAACGCTTACATGACATTGTTCAACAAGAACAATGCACTCAAAAGGACAAACAAAAGTAACAAAAAATAAACTAAACAAATAAACTTTAAAAAGCCGAAAATGTTTAGGTTACGTGGGAAGCTTTTTGGATTAGTGACTTTGCTTGGGAATAGTTTACAGTTTTTAGTAGGTCACATGGTTCGGAAAATGTAGTTTGACGTTTTATAATGAATTTGAAGCTAGTAAGCAATGATAAATCATTGCACTTATAAAAATTATGATTTTGAGTGAGTTTAGTCAGTTAAATACTCAAAAATTAACAAATTGTAAATTTTAAAGTTTTTACTTGGCTGAAAAAATAGTCAATATTATATTTTCGACATGTTTGTTAATCACCCGTTTCAAAAATGATATCCAACCATACTACGCTAAATAAAATAGACAAATTGGTTTTTATAATATTTTACAATTTTAAGTTTACGCCTAAATTAAGTTAGTTTATCATTTCAAAATAAAAACTGAGATACTCATCTTTGTTTTAAGAGAAATTCAAATGTACAAGTAATATTTTTTTATAATATTAGCACTGAAAATAATCGGCGTAATGGTGTTCGGAACTAAAACATTGTCTACTAGCCAGTAGACTGAAAAAAGGAACCCTGTATGTATTATTATTATTACACGCCCGTTTATGCCTCCTCGTTACCGTTACTTGAGAGTATTCGTCGTACCTACACAAGCGGGCTTTAAATGTGTAACAGCTTACCATAAAACTAAATTTTTACAACCGTCTACACTATGACAACGTTTTAAACATTTAAATTGCTTTTTTCTATGAAAAAAAATTCGATAACTATATAGCGGTCCGTTCATTACCGGTCAAAGCAATGAACAATAGACCACGTGAATTTTTATGGCACAGTATTCGAATAATCAAAAGTTCAAAAATTTCAAAGCTGATTTTCATATTTTTCACTATATTTAAAAAAAAATATCATGAAATTTGTATTTAAGTTTTATGTGTTTAACTCAACTAAAAATTAAAGATTTAATTAAAAAAAACCACAAAATTTCAAATTCAAATTAAATAACTAATTTAAAAGTTGTATATTTACCAAAATATCAAAACAAAATTAAATTAAATAGGTAAATAGGTATTTTATATTTTTGGTTGAAAGAAGGTGATAAAAAAGAAGAAATATATTTTATATTTGAAAAGTTTCGAGTTTTTTAATTTTAAATCGAAACTCATGAAATCAGTATGCAACGTTTTAAAAAAATATTCCTAAAATCAAGTATCACCTGCCTCCGTCCAAGTACCTATAAACCTTTGAATCGAGACTTTCCTAATTGTACATTTTACTATGCAAAGTTTAGAAAAATTCTAATTCTCAAAAATGTAACAACAAATATCATAGTAAACCCAATTGGTACATTGCTTGTTATTCTCAAAATCTAAAAAATAATTAGTCAATATTGAGATTAACACAGTCTCTTATCAGTCTCAGCACCGCTTGTTTTAGGTACAAATCAATATAAAATAATCAACATCTGGTTTAACTTCAAGTTAATATCGTAGTTAAAAAATAAAACGTAAAATATTTTTAATTTATATTAAAACGTACCTAGTACGTTTCAATATAAATTAAACCTAACCCTAACGTACCTAGTACGTTTTTCTTAATTTTTTATTTTATGAACGGAAGTTAAACGTCGAACATCGTAGAATGTTTACATTTAAGAACAATCAACGTAAAATCTTGAAAGTAATAATTCTGTTTTATGTCAATGCATTTCTTTATTTCTTTCATTTAAAACCCTTTTTTCTAAATTTGAGCTCAGTATTGAATATGAGTATACTTTAAAATATTATTTACGTAAAATTTTGAAGACACAAATAACGTTAAAATATTTTTTTCAAATATTAATTAAGAAAAGGAAAAAATTGTTCTGATTTCAAAAAATAATTTTTTATACGCTTTCAGAAACTATTGGGTGGATTCTTTTGAAATGTTTTGATGCAGATAGCAAATGTTGTTTTACATAACAAATTTAATTTTCAAATCTTAAATAACAAATTTGAGTGAGTTACAAATGATATTCCAAAAACAAGTCACAGTAAGTCGTACCGTGTCGCAGTATCATTTTGACGATTTTCCAACTTAATACGAATTAAAAAAAAAAAATACTGACCATGGATTTTCAATGTTTATTAGTAGCATATTAAATTATACATCAGCACTGTTTTATTAAACTGTCAAATCTTTTTCTGAAATTTTTTATTGAACAAATATTACAAAAAAAGTAAGTGCCGGGATCAGTCTAGTTCGCGTGGGTAGTTTGACGAGGTAGCGACTACGCTTTGGGTGGGTCACTAGTTTAGAAGTTGTAGTTTAAACGCATTATTTAATTTCTGAATGCAATGATAAATCATTGCCTTCGAAAGTACGATTCTGAGCGAGCTCAGTTGTCTAGTATACGTCGTGGTAAAACAAATTTAACAATAAATACTCTTGTCAAATCTGTAACATTCCTATTTTGGTATTGTGTAATAGTTTCAGCTTGGTTCAATCTTTAATTTGAATGTTATGATCAAAAAAATCTAAATCGATGTGGAAAAAACCCGTTTCCCGTAGTTATTTGTTCCCCCGAGGTCGATTACTCCCGTAAAAACGATCAAAATAGTTTGAAAACTAAGCAATTAACCCGTTAAACCCTTTTTAACGACACATATAAATTTCAAGTCAAACGGAACACTTTTGGGAATTTGACCGTTTTCGTTTTATCCTCAGAACCCAAAAAATAATCAACGTTTCAAATAAAGTACCATCTCGGATCAACTATCGATCTTTTGAGGTAATGTACGTTAAAATTGGAGCATTTTTTCTACTAGAAAAAGTGATCACAAAAATAAAAAAAAAACCTCATCTTAGCCCCGAGGGGTCTCCCTTTACTGCCTTTTCCATAACGTGTTGTCATCGTAAACAAAGCTGTATGCAAAATTTCAGCTCGATAGGACAATGGAATGTGGGTTAAATGTTAATTACAAGATTTAAAAATAAAAAAATACTTGGAAAAAAACGCGATAAACTTTTTCCCGGGAGTGGGAACCAGCGCGGCACCCTGTCAACGAACAATTTATAATATTATAGTGTGATGCACCATTTTATTGATACTTTTCTTGTACGCTCTTGAAAACTACTGGGCCGATTTCTTTGAAATTTTTGTATACTTATAGACATTTTCATTTTACATAACATATTAAATTTTTAATTCTTAAATAATAAAATTGTGTAAGTTGCAATTTTTTTTCAAAAAATAAAACACAAAATGACAAATTTCGGCCAATTTTCAGAATTATAACGACTATAAATAAAATTGTGACTAACGATTTTTAAAAATTTTTAGTTACGAACAGCTGTACGTTACCAATGTTAACATTTTGTGAAAATATCAAGGCTTTCCAATCATTATTTTGGGAGTTATGACCAATTAACAAAATTGATTTTGTCAAAAATGCGTTTTCCGTACTTCTTACTGTTTTTTCTTAAATTTTTTTTTTTTTGTTTTTTCTGATAAACTTTTTTGGAATTGAAAATTTCGAAAAAACACGATCCATAGTGCACCAAGGATATAAAATTTTTAACCGGAAAGAGGTACTGTTATTGAAGGTCGGTGCAATTCCCTATGAGCTACACGTGCCACAGACACAATAATAATAAAAAAATTTAAAAAAAACACACATCTTTGTAAAATCAAAGCTTCCTCGCTTCGCTCAGAATCTAAAAAATGAAAACTTTTCGAAAATTTCAAAGTTCGGTACGCTTAACACAATAATTTTCGAAATTCCTGAAACTTGTATCAAACCTGTACCTTACCTATTTTGATATTATGCGAACATTTCATCTCATTTCAACAACTATTTTGGTTGTTATCGTCATAAAACTAATAAAACGATTATGTTACCAAAAAGTTTGCCATTTTTGTTTAATTTTTGTCGTAACTTTTTCTATATCTATGAACTCTCTAATCTATCTATGACTCCTCAAAGTACCACTATGACGAACTACATCTACCGAAAACCGGGCAAGTGCGTTAAGATCGGAGTATTATTGAAAAAGTTATTGTGGTTTTATAGTGGTAAAAATAAAACTATTTATAAAAGACACGCTTCGTGTGCAAACCAATACTCGCTACGCTCAGAATCTAAAAGTCTAAATCTGTTCAGATCTCATAAAAAAAAAAAGATCGTTTAATCGACAAATAAATGAAGTCACTCGAGTGTAATCGTTATATTATAACGTATTTGTGGAATCCTCTGTACATTATTATTATAAACCTTGTTCAGCTAAAAGTACACAAAATAATGCAAATGCCCCTCGGGAAACGACTCGTATATGGGTAAAAATCCTACATTAGTCTGGTGCACGTGTAGTATAGCTAACGAGCGTATAAATGTTATCTAGCAGTTAGCGACTTGTTTTCACTGCCACATTGTTTTTATGGCGATATACCTAACTATCCACATACCGTCTCGTAGAAATCTAACTCGATCTTCACTTAGGTAGGTGCAGCGTGCTCTCACAAGTCGATCTCGAGAGACCTCTTATTTCTTAACGCGTTTAAAATGATCCTGCGGCGCGACGTCGTTTTAATATCATCATATCGTATATTGTCACATCAGCTCGTATTACCTTAGTGAAAAAAAATCCAGAAAAGTAATCTCTAAAAAAAACATATTATACGGATTATAATATTGTTGTCGAATTGAAGTAGGTACATTAAAATATATTTTGCGTTAGTAAGCCTAACCGCAGTCAATTGAAATCGGGTTCGTTAGATTATTGTATTGAATTTCGCTTAGATTATAATCATGTACTTATAGTGGCAAAGTATATTATATTTTAGAATACTCGTGTAGATTCACTATATAAATTCAACATTTTATTCTCCGTCCAGTGGCGTATTTTATATTGAAATTAAAGTCATTTTTGTTCGGCCCAATAGTTTGGAAATAGACAGCATTTCAAAATAAAACTCGCTTAATTTCGAAAGAAAATAAGTAAATATACGTTATAAATAAAGAGAAATTTTATTCATCAGCTTACTACGAAATTGTTTGTCATAAGCGACGGCGTAATTTAACAAACCGTTCGTGCTCAGAAAAAATTAGGAAAATTAGTCGGATCACGCTTTTATCCCTTAAAATTATAATAATATTCTGATATTGTGATGTAATTTATAGTGGCAAGTTGTAGTGAGTTGTTTGGTTAGACGAAAAAACTTAGTTCAACTAAGTACAAGCGAACCGTATCAAATGTGATTTGTTAGCTTACGGGTCGGAAAGTTTCCACTCGGGAACTAAACAGCTACTATATACATATTATATTATTATGTAAATCGCCAGGAATTTTGAACTGTACAATTTTCTCACCACCGTCGTCCGTTGTACGCCACAAAAAAAAACATTTTGCGCTGGACTTTCTGATTAATTTCGCACATAGTAGAAGGGTTTCTATCATTTCATATTTATTTTGAAAAAAGTAATGATATTGAGCTGGATACACCTTTTTTTACTCGCATCCATGTACGGAAATTTAAAGTGTTAATTGAACAATAACTTAAGATTCACTAATTTAATACTATTTCAACTTTAGCCATCCGATCATTCTACGGCGAAATATTGAACATGCATTATTCTTCGAGCGAAAATGGTTCGGTAACTTCTATAATAATATTACGTTGATTGTGTTTTTATGCAGAGCTTCTAGATGTCTTATCTCATCAAAACAGTTATTATACTACCAACTATTATCTACTTTGGAAAATTGTTAAAGAAACATCTTTTTGGATTCCAGAATAGTTTATCCACAGTTTTAATTATTTTATATTAAATCTAATTAATTAAACTTTCGTCCAAATGTGTGTTATTTTTATAATTTGAGTTGGGTGAAGAAATTAATGTATTGATAAACATAATAAGGATATTTATGTTTCCAAACAGAAAATTTATAGTTTACGAAACAAAATTGTGAAATTCCAAATGTATCCTAATTTTTGTAAATTACTAAACAAATTGTCTTCATCGGATACAATTTTGACTGAATTTTTTTTTATAGTACAAGAATAAGGATTATGATGGTAGTACAATACCCACCCGTCCAATTAAACTATATGGAATTTTCTCGAAAATCTTGACCTTTTCATTATTACAAGATCGTAAATCCGAAAAAAAATTGAAAATTCAAGAATATTACCATTTTGACCCTATCTTATTTTTTTTGTAATTTATTATAAGAAAATACAATTTTAAGTCATTCGGATCATAATTTTTGAAAACATTTTAGTTTTTGAACATAAAATTAAAAAACTAGAAATCCATTAAAAAAAAATCCCTTTTCATTCCCATTTACAATTTTTTTTTTTTTTTTTTGTGATTATATATGTAAAAATAGGAGTTTACGAGTAAAGTTTATCGTTCTAAAAAAGCCTAAAAATTTAAAATGTCTAAAAATAGATCAATATTGTTACTATATATTTTGAAATTAAAAAAAACCGGGATCCCTTTAGGTCCCGTGAGAAATTTGGCGGAGTAGCGACTATGCTTTGGGTGAGTCTCTAGTTTGGAAATTGTAGTTCAATTGTATTATTTATATCTAAAAACAATGATAAATTTCCTCATATTGCCCCAATGTACCTCGAAGTACATCAAAATTGTGATGAAGATGTAAGAATCACTAAACGAGTATAAATATATTGAACTATTAGCGGTTTGTTGAGTTGTATATTGTCTTTTCAGTGAAAATTGTACATTACGAGTGGTTATATATCTTTAAACTATTTCTAAATATGTGCTAAATATTTGTCATCAAAATTGTTTTTATTTTTCTGTTTCAGTGGACACAACAAATCATAAACATTTACCAGTTAGGCTACTTGGTTTCATTTATTGCACTCTTACTGTCGATTGCCATTCTAATCTACTTCAAGTAAGCTATATTACAGATTTTAAATTTTTTTACATACCCCAGTAAACAGTTTTATTTTTAAAAACATTTCTTAAATCATCTTGACTAATGTATTATTATTACTTGTAATGTAAATATTTTACAAATTCGTGAATATCCTTAAGTCAATAAATTATTATAATACTGATAAAAATTTTAATTTAAAGCTGTGATATAATTAAAAACTGAAAATAATTTTAAATGGTAGTTACCATACAACACTATCAAAGCGTTTTCTAAAATAATATGATAGTATGAACTATAATGTTACATTTAAAAGGCATAAACAATTGTTATGAGAACTACTAGGGATTTGGAAATAATTGCATTTTGCATTAAATTGTATGATATTATATAAAAAAAGTTGTACACGTTTTTTGTACACTACTAACATACTATTTTTATCACTCATTTTTTTAACTAACAAATAATTTTAATATTATTGTAAATATTGGCTTTTAATAAAAACAAATTTACAAATGACGAATATTTATCTACTTTTACACAGTAACTTGATGGTTGTTGACAATAATTGACCCCCCGCACGCTCAACCACATAATAAACATCGATGTGCCTAACGTTTAGATGTATTTCAGAGCATTGAAAAATGTCACATACATATTTTAGTTTTTAGTAGTACCCTCATTCACAATTTTCCACTGCTCGCCGTTACACAACTAACAATATCTATAAGTTATAACATAAGCATTTCAAAGGTCTAGTAAAATAGAGGTTCTCGGTTTTCCTGCAATGTTTAGAATACAATATTAAGGGTTTGATTGATATTGAATATAATATATGTTTTAAAACACAAATTCTCTCAAACTTCTTAACAATTTAAAGCAATTAGTTTTATTTTTTTCATTTTTTCATTTAATTTTTTTTATCCTACAAATGCAAAAATGACCATACTATTATATAATTGAGCCATTTTCTTGAAATTCATCTGTATTTAAATAGATCAATAATACAAAAAATACTTAAAGCAATTACATCATCGCCTCTTACAAAATGTTTTCTTCTTAACATTGAAA
The DNA here is from genome assembly GCA_017140985.1 of Hormaphis cornu. NCBI lineage: Eukaryota > Metazoa > Arthropoda > Insecta > Hemiptera > Hormaphididae > Hormaphis > Hormaphis cornu. The sequence goes on from CM029357.1 coordinate 50,653,868, forward strand.
GAAATAGTTTTAAAAATTCTGAAAATTCAAACCTTGGTATGATATTTTCTTGTCAAATTGCCCGAGGTTAATGATTTTGTTTTTTTATTTTTATTATTTACTAATAATCTTTAATATTTCATTGTAAAGATTTTAAAAGCTTTTAATCAAAATTAAAGTTTTTAGTACAAAAATATTGTGTTTATTTTTTAGTTTTATACAAAAATGTAAGAAAATTGCCTATACACAACGCCGTTCAATGTTTGATAATTGTTATAATGAAATTCTTCAGTTATTCTTTTCTTAAAATTTAAAACGAATACTATCATTTTTATCTAAAATCCGTATGGTAATTTCACACTCAATGCTAATTTATGTATTCAATAAACTTAAATTAGTTTTATATCTTTTTCCATTAATTATTTTGATAGGTACTTATGTAATTTTAACTATCGCCATGAATCGCCAAAATAAATGTTTCAAATAAAAACACATGGAAAAAATTAACTAAGTTAAATTAAATTTTTAACCCTTACGTTTATTACTTTGCTAATCAATTCATCTCATCAGCTTAAAATTAAAAGAAACTCCAACAAATTTAGCTAACCTATAATTATATTCAGTTTAAGAATAATCCTTACTTGACATTTATCGTTCAAAAATTTTTAACTTTTTGCATTTTTGACGTACTTAAGTTTACAAGTCTACATTTCTACGGGATATATTACGTTTATTTATTTAATGTAGGATATAGATGCTTTGTCCAGAACCGTTTCCATTGTTGAAAATAACACATGTTTTAAATTTTTTCTTAACTTATCTACCATAAGCTTTAAACATGTGAAATATAAAAATATTTATTTATTTTGAGTATTTAAAACAAAACTTATATTGTTTTATTAAGGTATATATATAAATTTTTTTTATTCAACACATTTTCATACTGGTACACAATTAGATGTAATAAATATTTGCCACTTATTTGTTTCCATGAATAATTTACTTTAGTATTTAAAAGTCTTTTTAGGCAAATATTTTCAAAAATCTAATTTTTGGTTCATTCAAACATTTATTATTGTAATATTTTTTGATGATATTAGTTTTGCATTCATAAATTAGATTATACTACTAGAAATAAAAATGTATTTATAAGGTGCGTACCACTATCTACGTATAATATAAATTTACAAACAATTAAAGTTTAAAACGATTTATTATAATTTAAATTGTCTATCTATTTTTGTTTTAATTATACATGTAACATGTGTATAGCATAATTTATTATGACTAAATGAAAACAAGTTATTATTTACGTACATCTATCCCCAGACGTGTGGCAACTAAAATCGTTATAAACTTAATATTATTTGTTGTTTGTATTGTTTAAATTATATAATATTCAATGTCCGTTTCGGGTTTTACTATCGTATATTAAATATATATTATTCTCGTTTTATTTTACTAGAAACGATAAACGTTAATATAAATTTAACAACGGAAAAATATGACAGCTAATACTTCTTACTTCGTACTCAGATATTATTGAAACTAATAAACTATAATATAATATACTTTTTCAGGATTATTTGCTTTTAATTTTCTATTACATTTGTGTTCCTAAAGCATGATTGGTTGACCTCACTTGTTTATTGTTCAACATCTATTTGGAATCCTACACACGTTACAATCTGTGGAATTTGTCATTTACGAATGGCCCTTTGTGTCTGAAGCCCAAAAACTTTTATGGTTAATACTATTAGTCTTATACATGGTAGTTGTTGTTACATGGGGCTGGCCACCGCGATTATTTTTCTCAGTCCATCGCTCACAAATCATAGGAATTGTTACATTTTCCTTGCCAATTGATCTAATGATGCAATAAATATTCTAGAAACTGATCTGAATTGACCGTAAAACATACTTGTATACTAACTAATATCCAACATTTTTGATTTTCTTTTTTTTTTTGTCATAAGTTCTCCAAAAGTCAAAGACAAAACATTTTTCAAATATTTTTCATTCAAATTTGGTTTGTATAAATTAACAAGATAAAATAAATAATGGGAGATAATCGTTTTCAAGTAAATGTTATGGCAAATTTAAATCAGTTTTTAAAATCCTTATTTTATTATTAGATCTATCGGTACGAATTGGCAAGGTAAACGTTTAAATTCCTATGATGTGTGTGTTGTGATAGACGGAGAAAAAAAATCGATAGGTAACCCGACCGCCTTTATACTAAATAGATAATAAAATGGTCGAAAATTTTGTACGAAGCTATTTAATTTTTAATTTTTTCTTCTCCTTTTTATAAAACCAAACATTTTAAGACAGCCATAACTTTTTATTTACCCACTCTTTTATGACCCACGTTACATTTTGGTATTTTAATTTTTTTGAATAGTCGTTTAAAATATTTGACTACACAATGAACGTCGGAATAGGAATAATAATTAAGAATTTTGGTATTGTTCAAGAAGTTCAACGAACTTTTTAATAGTTAGAAGCAAAAACATTTATACCCACAATTTGTACTGGATATCTGTATTGGGATTATTCATAAAAGTTGGATTTTTCTCATTTTTTTTATACCTACAAAATATTAGTAGATAGGTGCTTTTTAATATTTTCTAATCAAATGGTGAGGGCCGGTGTATATTTAGGAACTTGTTAAAATAACCGTTTCGTCGTTAGTTCAAATTGTGTGAAACAGAAAAAATTAAATGTAAATATTTGTTCTATTAATTTAACCCTCAAAAACATTTTTTAAGTTTTTAATTTGTTGACAATTATTCGGTTTTTGAGAAAATTTATTTCCATTTTATCAAGGAAGTTGTGTTCAATATTTTTAAAAATATATCACTACAGTACTTTGTTATAACCGTTTTTTCCATTAGGGGATTTTTATGTACCTGGGATTCAATATGTACCAATTATATTTCATCCGCTAGATATTAACCGTGAATAATCACGTAAATTATCAAAGTCAATAAAATATAGGTATCAACATTTATAATTGTTTGAACTAAAATGTCGTGTTTTGTGTGTTTTCCAAAAGTTAAATTAGTTCTCGGTTAGTGTAACATCACTCACATCTACACGATGTTTACATTACATTATTGTTTACACAACGAGCTGTTCCATGCATTTCTATATGGATACAAGACCCGCGCGTGCTGCTTTCTCTACACGTTCCTGCATTTTGCCCGAAACTTGCAAACCGTGTTAATATTTACCTAGATACATTATCTGTAGGAAAATAATAATACGTAAAAAGTAAAAAACATGTTTATTTCTTTGTTCAAACATGTATTCAATTTCGAACGACCAACGACGGGTGCTACTGAATCCTTAAAATTGATTTTATGAACACCTATCCAATCACAAATATTTAAACCATTATTATCGATTAACGTGTGCCAAACAAATAACTTATACAATAAAAAAAAACTACCTATTTATAATAATAATCGAGTAATTTAGAGGATCAATTATAATTTAAACTCGTTCATCAATAATTCAAAATTTTTATTTTCTTTAGTAAATAATAAATGTATGTAATATACGATAGTGTTTGACAAACACAGCTAATGAACTTCAAAACTAAATCAATTTCAAATTGGTCTATTTTCAAAAACGTTTATTGATACATATTGACTACATGAATTACGTAAAACTAAATATTCACAAAATTAAAAAAAAAAAAAAAAAATTGAAACAATTTATACAACAAATTATTAATGGAGCAGAATAATCAAGTGACTTTAAATTGAATGTTACTCAGTTGTTGAAGGAATTATAATCACGCGACAGATTGCATTCCTCTCTTTGGTTTATAGCATTTGACTTTAGTCTTTAAGTTGAAAAACCGTGGTCCGTTGAAAAATGCGTGTTTTCATAATATTATAATCATGAATTCTTACCCCAAAATTACATGTTGGTCACTGCGTGATTCTTTTTACGTTTTTCTAACGGTTTTCTTTTCTATAACAATCCACCTGTTCGATGATGTGCTAAAATCATAGACCTAATAACATATACGGATTGTGTGTTCCACTACACCCTCCAATGGAGGGCCTCCATAGTAAAATATTCGGCCAAAAATAAATATTCTTGAAAAGGTAAAATTTCATGGATAATAAAATTTTAATAACAATAATATAATATTGGGAAAGATAAAATACGAAACGCAATTTTTTCCATGAAAATGTACTTACAACACGTCTAAAAACCGTGCTACAACAGTTTGTTATATTGGCCGAATATACGCAAACCCAGACCCTTAACCAGCGACTTTTTTTAGGAGGAGCAGATAAAAAATCTAAATCTAAAGTAGAAAACATACCTACTAGTATGTAAAGAAACACCATGGAGTAAAGAATAGAGAAACAGAGGATTAAAAATACTTGATTCAAATATTTTTTCCAAATGTATTGTGATTACGAACGTTAAATTTTCCTAAAAAAGGGGCTGCAGTTACTCTGCCTGGACCACAGTCACACTAACTTCTTATTTTTAACAAAACTGTCAAGTTCAAGCATCCACGGTAGTAAATGCCTAAAAATTAATTATTTACAACTGTTAAGTAGTTGACGGTAATGATACAACGTAAATAAGAGAGAGCCAAGTGGTGTATCACCCAACCCAAAAAAAAAAGCCAAATCCAATCTTTCAATTCACTAAATGTTTATCTCTCCCACGATATTATTTAATAGTTTTTTTTTAATTATTTGACAATTCAAATACCGATAGTTACCTGAGCTGGTAACTATTTGTTAAATAAGTTGTAAACGAAAAAAATAAAATGCTATACTTATCAAAATGCTGAATAATAATAATCATTCAAAACCACTTGATTTTTCGGCACCACACAATATTCTACTCGGTTTGTCTAACAAAACAAAATAGAAATAATATTCATTGACGACATTTTTACAAAACCTGTGTGTACTCGTTAAGAACCATGGCTATGAGAAAAACACAACAAACTCCACATAGACGACAATCATCCAATTCAAAGATTCTTTTGTTATTCATTCTGTACTCGAACGGATTTACTGATTCTAGTGAACATCACATTATGGCGAGAACTGTATCGTACTGTGTTGTTTCATAGTTCTACAAATAAAATTAGGAAATTCTTCAGAGCGGAGGTCAGAATCACATACTAGAATATGTGTCAGTAGTGAAAGCTCGTGGCTTCAATGTGATTTGACAAAAGGCGGACATTGTTTTTAACTTTTCGTAGTGCTTTTACAATAAAGTTAATTTTATATAGGTACCTTGAGTGCAGAACGTGTTTCTTTTACTAAGGTGTTAATTTATTTTTTCTTGAATTATATTTATTATACGAAATGAAAATGTAATGTAGAACGTGGATTGTGTAGGTACATAACGGCGTATTATGTAATAAATGTTGTTTGCTTTCTGAAGTTGGTCAATTTTCGCCAGAAATTTATATTTAAACTCAGATTTAATATTTTTTCCAAAAAGATCAAAATGAAAGTCGCTTATTCGACACAATACCAAAATGTTTTTATAATAGACTTACCAGAAATCGCCATGCCAGAAATGTACACTTTACATTTTTTGCGATCTCATATGACAATGTGTAGGTTTATTTACTCGTAAGTACTTACTCAAGCAAAAAATATTTTAAACTTCATTAAATACAAACCATATAAATATTACCATCCAAAATAAATTATTCGGTATAAAGTTCTACTTTTAACCTAGTAAACCTCGGTAATACCAGGAACAAAATGGTAAATGTTAGTATTTTTCGCTTTTCCCGAAATTTTTAGGTGAAATATAAATTATGAACTGTTTTGTTCTGAATTGCACTTTTTTTAAGCTTTCAGTAATTATTTGTTTTTAAAATTGTTTTGATGTTTTTATTTGTTTTCGAAAAAAAATCAAAAGGGTATAAAGAATTTGTTACACAAAACCACTCTACAGTTTGAGTTAAAAAAAGATAGAAGATCTTAAAGAAAATATAAAATTTTTAATATTTTATTATAGATGCCTATGTAATTTTCAAAATTATTAATTGTTTAGTTATTATAGTGAAATTAAAAAAAAAAAATACTTATTCACAACATTTATCTTATCCAAGTATTAATATCTTATTTAATATTTACCTATATATATTTTTTTAAATCATGTGGACAAACTTAGTAACGTCTTGATTTAACATTGACAAAAGTTATTTACAAATAAAAATAATTAATTATTATAACAGCTATATAGACACTAAAACAAATAATGAGTATTTAGGAAATTATATGGTATTGTGGAAATTATAGGGTATTGACTAGGTATTTATATTCTAATGAAAAATTAAATTTTATTATACTCTTTAAAGTAATCGAATCCACAAAAATTGATTTTTTCGATTCATTGAACTTAAATTCACTTGTGGTAATTTACAAGTCTAAAATGATTTATTTCTATGAGTAATGTGATGTTAAAACTTTTAAGTAATTATTTATTGACAACATTTACGTTCAGTGCGCACAAAAGTTTAAAACTAAACCAAAACAGATTAATCAAAGACTTTGCGTACCCCTACTATAAGTAGAATGTAAACGAATATAATTATACTTAAGTTGCACAATAATGTTTACGTCAAATTCAGTATAAACCTAGTTACGGGAGATTTGAAAATAAAAATCACACTTTAATAATGAAAACAATAACTAATGGTACTGAATCATCCAAAAATATTAGACCTATAATTTATCTTATATCGATATTTATAAATCCAAATAATATATATATCAAAATATTAATTGGTCTAAATTACTGATTTTTAAATATTTTGTTGTGTATATTATTATGTCTGCTGTATAATATATAAAATAACACGTCCTGACTGATTGACGGAGGTACTGACTGACTAATTCATTATTGTCGAACCAAAATCGATTTAACTAGAAGAATATAATTTGGTCAGTAATAATTTCTTTTTGTAATGTAGAGACCAGAAACACACTATGGAGAGGTTTTTCAAAATTCGACCTTTATGGTGGTGTAAAACGTCTTTTTATCGAATTTTTTGATATTTGTCACACATACCTACTCTTTTATTCAAATAATGAATTATCTATCACCAAATTTTCAAAATGTTTCCTCTGAAACGCTTGAACGTAGATAAAAAGATACAACAAAATTTTCTTCGATAGTTCGCCAACCGCTACTAAAGTCATATAATATCTGATCAATTGTATGATGCAAACTCTTAGAATTGATTTTACAAAATTAAACCCTTTTAAAGAGATTTAAAGAGGTAAAAATTAAATAAACAAATTATTATGATAAGATTTGTTTTCAATTTTATATAAATTCTCTGTAAAACGAATAATGAAACATACGTTGGCAACTTTTAAAATCCAATTTTTAAAGGGGGAGGGGAGGTTAAATTATGAAAGTTGAAAAGCAATAAAATATTTTGTTGGAAGGATTTTTCGAAACACAGAAAGTATCCCGGTACACGTGCTCTGAAGTACGAATTTAGATTAACAAATTATAGCGTTTTTCAAAATTAAGCCCGTAATGGTGTTCCTTCAGTATACACAGAATGGCTGTGTGGGGTGTATGGTCAATTATTCTTGTTAGCAAACCGAACTCGCTGAACATGCATATTATAGAATTAATTCTGAAACAGCGACCAACCGCAAAGTCGTAACATCACTACACTCCAACACAAACTAAACCACCGCTGACACTTTACTGATTTTATTTTTTCCCTTAAATATGATTAATAAACAGTAGTGGAATATTTGAAACTTTTGTCAAAATTCAAACTGTTATCTAACGTGTTTAAAATTTAAATTGTGCCACGTTTCGTAGATTCTAATCGAAAACGATCGTTAGGCATCATGGTTTTTATAAAACTCGAAACTGGATACAGAAACAATATTGCGACCTTGGTAAACTGAGCATTTTCTTAACTTTTTTGTTATACGTTTATAACATTTTTAAATGTGTTTTTTTCTTTAACTATAACATTGTTTTAAATAGTTTTCAGTCACTATTCATTAGGTATAATAGGTATACGCCTATACCCAATTTATAATAAATAAATAAGTAACTGTGTTTATCTATTCAAACCTGCAAAAACATTTACAATTTAGTTCATCAAGAAATAATACGCCATAACGATATTAACTGCACAATTACCTTTCTTTGTACTCTTGTATTGTAAAAGATTAGCACAGAAATTAAAATATCCATAGATTCTATTACTGTAGAACCTATAGACTGTGTTCAACTAACAGATTGAATAAGCTCGATCAAGAAAAACCACCAAAACGTAATGAAAAACTAAGAAATGTATCACTAACCTAACCTTGCTTTGCCCTAAAATAATTTTTTTTTTTTTACGTTACAACGAATCGATGAAATTCGGTTGAGAAACGAGCAAAATTTCTTGTCGTATATTCAAATATTCCAATGGTTTATATAAGCCCTCTCATTATTTGTGTTTTCTAAATCCGCACGTGTATATATATATATAAATTATACACGCGTTTATAATTTTCAGGTCTTTGAGATGCGCCCGCAACACGCTGCACACTCATATGTTCGCGTCGTTCGCCATCAATAACTTTCTGTGGCTGCTGTGGTACAGACTGGTCGTCGTCGACCCGGAAGTTGTACATCACAACGGGGTACGTGTACGCACATTTCCAATCCATTGTCCACACACGCGTTTGACTGATTATAGACCCGATGTGGAGCGTATTCGATGAACAGTATAATATTATACAATGATATATTTTTCACGTTCATTCATTTTTACCACCGAAGCGGAAAAACTCGGTTTCAGATTGTTGTTGTACACAAACGCATTTTGTTTCGACACCAAAACAGTTTTTCCCAAAGTATAATAGTTGTCGCGAATCGAACAAATTATTTGAATAGTATCAAAAAAACATCGTTGTTCGGACAACAGCATTCACGTCTCAAAATTCTTATGTTTAAATACATACAATACGAAAAATAAAAATTATTTATTTGTTTGTAGTAAGATGAATAAGTGATTTTCACGCATTTGAACACCAAAGAGATATTGATAAAGGCACCATTTTTCACCCGAAAAACGCTATATGCGGGAACAGTTCTCCTGCCTCGTATAGAACTATAATATTGTTTGAACACAATTTTTAAGTAAAAAATACTTTGCAAATCACAAGTCACATATAAATTTATTTTTTAACACTTAAATGCTTTTGCTATTTATATGTCATCGTGTGTTTTTGATCGTACACAGCTCCTCCGAAAAATGTTTAAGCTTATTGGAATTTTCACGCATCGAACGATGACATCGAATGATGTTTACACGTTGTATCATATGACTCAAACAGATTGGATCGTTTTTGGCAATAACTCATCTAAATATTTTCTAAGCTCATTGAAATTTTCACGCATTATTTAAACGGGTATTTTTTTATACAAAAAAATAGTAACTTCTAAATTTACAATTTACGGAGCATTTACAGTTCACTGCGAAGCTTATCTGGCATCGTTATTTTCATAAGCAGTAATTTCTTACAGATTTAATACAAAACAATAACTTCTAAAGAAGTCTAAACGATTAACCACGCAAATCTATGACTTACTCCAAAGAAAGCCGTTTCTCCAACAAGCTTTCCACCCGACCTAGTATTATTATTATTATTTTTTTTTTCTGTTAACTCATTTTCAGGACTGTCAAATTGAAATGTTCGAGAAATGTATATTTTATAAACTCCACACACCTATGTGTTTTAAAATATTCCGTTGGTGTATTTTTATCTCACCAAAGTTTGACACTGGATCAAAAAGAGTTTACGAATTTCGTTTAATTTCACAAATTATATGACTCAATATTGAAAATTTTAAAACATATTTTGCTAACTAAAAGATTTATATGTATATAAAGTTATATAACACTTTTAAATTTAATAAAACATCAATTTTTGTCTTTAACGATACGAAATGACTCATTAGTTACTAACCCAAAAAATTTTGTGTACAATTTGATCAAGTTGTATTGACCATAAGGGCAGTACACGTAATACAATTTATTAGAAAATCAAGTTATAATTATAAAAATTATAAAAATGCCAAAATTAGTATACATCTGTAACGGAAAAATATGTGTCAGAAACGCATGCATTAGATCACATGATAAACCCAGAATAATCTTGGGAATCTGTTATATTATACTATTTTCTAATATACTTCATAAAAAAAATGTTTTTCATGTCATTCATATTTAAATAATTTCCGTTATATTTAATTATTAAGCACTTAGGTGTGTGTATATAAGTATACTTGTTTGATTTATTTATTATACAATGCTTCGTATTGTGAAAAACAGTCATAATATTGTTTTGGCGTTTTGGCGATTAAATTTATAATTATAGTAACAAAAATTCTAATGTAAATTATTATTTTATTTCATATATTCGCCACACAAAGATGTGTACCATGATACTTATTGATATTATAGGTATTTTTTACGATGTCTGTCGAATTGATTTTTTGAAAAAACGTGAAAAAAAACTTTTAGCCTCAAGTCGGGATATCGTGCAGCTGACAAATGAGCAGACATTGGCTCGTCGTATGGCTCCTATCATTTGTCATCCGCATTGGATTCCATTAGTTGATTATCAGTCACACCCCGTTTTAATACTATTGACAAGGGAAGTCTGGTCAACAAATGTGTATTGTCTTATTGTTACACTAAAAAACGTCAAACTTAAATACTATATTATAAATAATTTTTATATTTTTGATCTAATGTAAGAGCTTTGTAAAAATCTTATAATTATAACTCTCAATATAGCTCATCTATTTTTGTGAGTAATGTATGTAAACCGAAACGTCTTAGAATAGATGGTTTTTTAAATTTTTAAAGAACTTGAGTCATCAAAAGCGTTTCTAAGTCATTTACAGATAGACTTCATGACGAGTTCAAATCCGGTTTCAGAATCGCATTATTAGATCAATCGGCACGTCGGGCACGGTCTATATTCCTATGATTTGAGTGTAACAGCCTGCAAAGAGAAAAAGTCAATGTCTCCAGACTTCAATCCCATAAGAAGAATTTGGACAAGGATTTCGAGTTGAATAACATCGAAAAATCAAAAAAATGCTATACGTACACTCGTCTTTGTAAAACAAATGAGAATTTTCTTGAATCTTTGTAGCCTACTTAAATTAGCCGTACATAATTTCTTTTATTCTGGTTATAGTTACTTTTTCTGTCTATTGGTAAAAAGATCGTTAAATTTAAAAATTAATATTTCTATCAATTCGATCCTACGTTGGGTGTCCCATAAGAGACATACTTGGCACCATCTGTAATGACATCTCATTGTGTAACACCTGTAAATATAATCAGTTATCACTAATCCGTAAAGTTGATTGTTCGTTGTTACTTTAGCCACAGAATAAATATTATTATATATATATATCGTGACTTAAGCAGGAATTTTATATTCTGTACTCTAGTCTGTAAGTTTTTTTGCGGCTGTGGCAATATATAATAATAATAATAATAATAATAATATAATATATGAATTGCTATATTCTTCTCAATAATTTTACAAGTTTATTCAATATAGATTGTTTAAATACTTAAAAAAAAAAAATGTCACGCATTTATTAAATGCATACTGATTTGATTTGTGTACAGTGGTGGTGTCAAATACTACACGTAGTTCTACACTATTTTTTGCTGACCAATTACGCTTGGATGTTGGCCGAAGGTTTTTATTTACATACACTCTTAGTGTTTGCCTTTACTTCTGAAGACACGCTGGTCCGGTGGTCGTGGACGTTGGCTTGGTCTACACCACTGGCTGTCATTTCCTTATACTCGATGCTCCGAATTACAAACGAACACACGTCCGAGTAAGTGAAATAATATGTTATTACCACGTACAAAAAACGGCAGTCTCTTTTCAGTTTTATGATACCTAGGAGTAAACAATAAAAGTTCTTACTTCAATAAGTTTTGATTTATACAAAAATGGAAACTAAGCCTTAAAATTTGACTTCTTTTTGCTTGAGTTTTGGCAGATTCACATTTTACTAGAATTTAAAAAACCAACAATAGACAACGGAAATCCAACACGATTTCTGTGTAAAATTTTAGAAAAACTTGTTTTAAAAGCATAGATAGGTACCTAATTTACTGTTCATCGTGTGTTATAGTGCAGTATATCAACCATTAAAGTACATTAAATTAATGCTAAACATAAATCACAGTTTTTTTTTTTTTATGTTGTTAAGTTAAATATTTTAAACAATTATGACGATCCCGATAATAAATCCTAATTTTAGATTTTAACGGCAAAAATTATTTTTCCGAGATCTATTGGCTCGTTCGTTCCGTAGTAATAATTGACATAATATATTTTTTATGATCTAGTGTACCATTAACTGTTAGTTTTTCTATTTTTAAATAAAATCATCTTTATAACGATACAACACAATTTGCGTAAAGTAAACTAAGCTTACATGGATTTGTTATTTTCCAAGTAAGTGCGTATAATTGTTTGCGAAACTTTTAACCTCAACTTTAAAACCCTGGTAGATGGTTTCCCGTCCAAATCAGTTACATACTTAAAAGTTGTAGTCACTATTTACAATACACCTAACCAAACGCGCCTCGTGAATATTTTATTTTATACACTCATCGTCTTACGTTTAACTTAGTTTACAAGTAATTTGGTTAATTTTTTTCTGTAATTTGTCACATTACACTATTACGTATATTGTACAGTTGACTCGAGAATGGTTTTGATTCACAATTTGATCCAAAATTCCACCCCTAAGAGTTGTCTTAAACACAAATGTTGTCAAAAATTTGATATTTTTTTTGTTTTATTATGGTTGTTATGGTTACACGGGATAAAATTTTAGTTATTTATTTAGCTAATAGTTCAAACGTTTCATTTTTTATGATGAAGAGAGCAGCTAAGAAAAGATTTTTCAAAACTCAACCTCTAAAGATGTCAAAGTGGGTGAAAGAGGTAAAATAGAAAAAAATCGTCTGGCCATTACGCCTGATCAATATGAAGTTTGGTCGGTAATTTCATTTTATGATGTAGAGCCTCACTAAGAAACGGTTTTCCGAATACCAACCACTAAAGGCGTTAAAAGGGGTCAACGAAGGTAGAGTTAAAAATAAAAACAATTTTTTTTGGTCAGATTTTTTTTTTAAACTTAGCATAGTTACATCCGTTGTATAAAACAAACAATGAAATATTTATCCCTGCGTTTTCTAGAATCAAAGCCATAAAAGACGACGGGTAAGACATACGAGTACAACTAGACATTTTTCGGCGGTTTTCGATACCCGCCCTCATTTTCCTCATATGACCTCAAAGGGTTTTGATTTTTTGAGATGTTTCGGAAGGCGGGAGGGTCAACTTTGAATTCAATATTTAACTGTACTCCCGAACAGCTGGTCAGGGGTGTATTTAAAGGGTGCACGTGGTTTACGCACATTTACTAAAATTACAATTCGTTCGCGCGCTGATTATTTATAATGCAACCACTAGTTAGCGCACACATTTGCCTCCCCACTTGCATAGACTTAGGGCTGTCAGTGAATATTTTAACTTCACTGGTGCGGTAAAAAATGTGATTTTGGTGTGTTTGGTGTTGAAAAATATATGTTTTACGGTAGCGATCATTTGATTTTGTTATTTATTTATATTTATTACTAGCTTGTACCTATTTATTACTCTCCGTTGCCCGACTTTAGATTCGTTTTTGTGACCCGGCCCGTGATGTTTGCGCGTGCACACGTGCACAAACAGTGGTGGGACATTACGGAAATACAGAATCGTTTTACTCCATTATTACACATCTGTACATTGTGCACGTATTGACAGGTAGGATGGTCGCAATATACCGTAGCAGGTGGTCGGTGACCCACGGCCACTCCGCTGCGCCGCACCGTCAATAGACCTCAAACTTTAAACTACTCCCTTTTTACCTCTTTACCGGTTGAATTTTGTGAAATCCTTTCTTAGTGCTCACCTACGTTGCATAAGAAACCTCTGTGCAAAATTTCAAGCATCTAGAGGTTTGGGCTGTACGTTAATCGATATACCAATATTTGAACCCCTTTTTAACCCCTCTAATTTAATTTATTTGAAAAATTCTTGCACCAAAACCTTATCGGAGCCTCAACAAATAAACATGCAAAATTCGGAGAAAATTGGTAAAGTAGTTTGTGAGCCTGTTCACCGCGAACATGCAAACATTGGCATTATAATACAGTAGAAAAGATAATTTTAAAACGTTTAACGGGAGGAACACAAAAAAAAAATAGCGAGCTTTGGAGCGCTACAGCTCTGTGGGTGGGCCAGTATTTCGGACGGTGTATGGAAGCAATAATAATAATTAATTGTTGAAAAAAAAATTGTTCTGTTTGTGGAAATTTCAAGTTATTCGAAGCGAATTTTTCGATTTTTTGGATAGTTTATGGATTCACGGATTTTTTATCTAGGAAAAACAAATCAAAAAAAGGTTGAACGAAAATTAACATGAGGGCTAAAACTCCTTCCTACCGGAAAGTGTTGACAGAGAAACTAGAAATATAGAAAAAACACGTTATTTAAACAATAGGTACACACTTCGCTGCGCTCAGCGTTTTAAATTCATATCGAGTATGATACAAAAATTATTAAATACCTGTTTATTGTTTTAAAACAATTTCTAAACAGTATTAATAGAATTGAGGGACGGACGATAGGCATCATGACATAAATACGAGTATATTATTCAATGTTGTATAAAAAAAAAAAACTTAAAAAAGTAAAAATACGGTCTGTGGGAGCCCCTCGTGACCATCCCTTTCGTATTGTGCCACTGCAGCTAGTACTGTTTCGTATAAGTAAATGATTTACATTGCTATTCGCGCGCGTCGTCGTCGTAGGTGTTGGATCAACGAGTCGCCGTTCTCGGTGGTGCTGGCGGTGCCGGTGTGCGTGTCGATGGCACTGAACTTAATATTCCTGTGCAACATCGTCCGCGTGCTTTGGATCAAGCTGCAAGCGGGTCCGTCGCACCTGTCGAACAGCACACCGTCCCGGACCCTGTTGCAGGCGTTCAGGGCCACGCTGTTGCTGTTGCCGTTGCTCGGCCTCCATTACTTGCTCACGCCGTTTCGACCGCCCAAACAACACCCCTGGGAACGGTTCTACGAGGTGGTGTCCGCCACCACGTCGTCACTCCAGGTAAACAGGGGGGTGGTGACACAGACAAACGGTTAATTGTTCAGGCAAAACGGGGCCTAAAATTTTCCTTAAACTCGTATCGCGCGGTCCAGTGGCGTGGCGAAGTATATTGCTTTTCACCGGGCAAATAATTTCGGTACACCCTCCCTTGGGCCTTATCTATTTTTAATAATTTAAAAAAAAAAATAAATAACCAACTCAATGTATACGTCACGAACACTTTTAATTGTCCTTTCCATTTGATCCGGCGGCGTCGGGGATGCGAGTTTTCTATTACTTCCACCATCCTAAGGCCAGTGAAGCGACTTTGACTCACTGGCCTACTTCTCCTTTCTAGAGAGAGGGTGTTGCCGCAAGCGGTCATAGTGCGCGTCTAGCCATCTCTCTCACCCGGTCGTCGTCCTCCTTTCGGAGGATGATGGATGGCCTTCACCATCGCCACGAAGGCGTGGCATGGCTGCTGCCATGATGCGAGTCTGCTGACCCGCGTCGTCATGGAGGGTGCCAAGGTCGAGACCGCATAAGAGGTGCCGAACGTCCAGCTCCCTCTCCCTCGCCCGAATCGCCGCCACCGCGGTTCCGGGCTGCCCATCGGACCTAACCTGACGCATCATATACCCACCACCCACCCCTAAAAAAAAATCAGGCAACTGCTCTTCAAAACCACGGTCACCACGCCACTGCCGCGCACACTTTCCGAAATTTACCTAAAACGTCGTTACTCACTCTCTGCTTTTCTATACCCCAACACCTATTGTACTAATGAATTTTCGCACTTTTAGTGCCGCAGTGCAGTACCGGTATCACCGGCGATTTTTACCTCCCAAATTTTTACCGGGAGGGGTAAAAATCGCCCGAGGTAAAAAAAAAAAAAATGTTCATATTGCCACAGTTTATTTGACAAAAAAATAAAATAATTGAAAATATTTGGAAGTAAAGATTACCGACCATCTGCACTGGTCCATTCCTTTGTGTTTTGTACCTATGTCACGTCTTCTAATTATCTCAATCTTACCTTGAAGCTTAACTAACTAGCAAAACTACAAAAAAAAAAAAAATATAGTAATAAGCATTAACTTTTGAACGAAAAAATATATTCTCAAACATAATACAAAGACGCGAGTAAAGATCGCTAGTTGCTACGGATATTAAAAAATATACTAGTAATTATTATTGGTAATAAAACTTAACCAACTTACGAACTTCGAACACCTACTTACAAATGAAGACCTTTAACTTAGAATTGGCTCGATTCAATTTGGTCGATTTGGTTAGAATAGGTTTGGCCAACTTTACACACGTTATACAATACAAGTATACATTCAACAAATTTAAAATTAAATCCTACCTGCAATTACGTCTGACACCAGTCGATTTTTACCCACCGGTAAAAATTAAAGGGGGGTAAAAATCGCCTGTTACACCGGCCCTAAGGTAAAAATAATTGATATAGGTGAACGTTGGGAATTTCATTTCAATTTATAACACAATCCGTTGATTTCAGCTTTTAATTACCTTTTACATAAATTTTAACTGTCTTCGCATTGTATTAAATTTCTTCATTTATAATGTATGTTATCGTTTTTTTTATTTTCCGTGCATATCAAAACGAATGTTACAAAATTTTTGTGTTTCATGGTATTCCTTATTATAATTTATTGACTGTTTAATTTAACTGAATGTTTTTTTTTTTTTACCTAAACGAATTTAATAGTAATATTCCGAGCTAGAATGGGAATATGTCAATTTCATAATGAATTTTTTTTTAGAACTACTATTTAGAAGTATCAAGTACTTATAGCTTTTTAATACAATTATTCTTGACTATTTTAATATTTAATATAAAACGTCAAATTATTCCTTCCAAACCCACGCTGACATACAATATTATTATTCATGACTGTATATTGTTACATATTTTTATATTCTGAGCGCGTTCGCGAACGTGTTGATTATTTACAATTTTTGTTTTTCTGTTGTTTATTCCTGGAATCGGTTAAGATTGGTCCATTTCAGTATTTTACCTGCCAGATAATTGACCATTGCTCTGACTAAGAATCCCAAACCGGCGATCCATCAAAAATAGTGTCGATACGCACGATTCTGAGATTTACTTCATTGCGAAATCGATGTACTTTTTAGATTTATAATTTTTGTTGCCTATTTATCCAATAAAAATCGTGAAATTTGACTAGTAAAAATTACAAAACTTTTTTTACAGGGACTTTGTGTTGCCACGTTGTTTTGCTTTCTTAATGGAGAGGTAAGCTACCAAATAATGTTTGAATATTTTAAATATAACTATAATATGAGTGGTATAATAAAACGATTAAAATATATATAGTAAACTAGACCTACCTATTGGCACTGAACATTTGGAATGCTGATAAGAGCGTAAATTTGTTGGCCAAGGGCGTATTTTAGCGGGTACTATTGGGGTTATTTCCCTATGACCATATATCAGCAATATGTATTTTGGAGGGTTAAACTGTAGAACATAGGAAAAATTTTAACACATCACCCTACCCCGTGTAATTAATAATTGGCTTGCAGTAAAAATCTTACTAATTTTTTCAACATTTTCAATACAGTATATTAAATAGGAACCAAGGCACTTAATTTCTATAGGTACTAGCTGATTTCAAAAACAAATTTAAAAAGAACTTTGTGTAGAATACAATTTTATATCCAACGCACTACAATATAGAAAACAACCTTTGTTCTATAATAATACATTTTCATCTCAAAGACGTTTAATAGTGTTAAATAGAACTATTTTATTTTCTACATATTATTTAAACATGTTATTTAAAATAGTTCAATTTAATGATAAACCTAATTTTATAAATAAATATATCATAGGTTATTTTTAGATATGCCTGCTTAATTTTATAGAAAGTCGAATAATTTCTTATGTACAAACGATTTACACTCAAACAGCGGTCTACTCTACAGCAATGCACATCCACGATAACTATACCGCCCATCCATAGAGCAAACCCACAAGCACACAACCACAGCTAATTTATTTAAAAAAATAATTGTCACTGTATGAACCATTTTGGTATAAATTAAAAATGGGGGTTGTGGAAATTTTGGAAAATAACAAAAATTAAAAATATAATACTTTTGATATTCTAAAATAAGTAATCAACAAAGTAAAATGTCACAGTATAATTTACTGTGGTTATTCGTAAGTTTTACCAATAAGGCTAATGAGTAAATTTTACAGGAGTGTGGCGAGACCAACCATGTTGTATGTTTTGGAATGTTGGGCAGTTGACAGGAAAACAGAACAGAGTATGGGTGTGGCAGAAATTAGAATGCTTCGACGGATAAGTGGAGTAAAAAGATAAGATGGAATAAGTATAGAGGTAGTATTGGCGTGACATCAATAGTGGATAAGATGAGGGAAAATAGGCTGAGATGGTTTGGAGCTTGGAAATTTGATGATGAGAGAAGAAACTGAAGTAGTAAGAGTGATTATGAAAATGAACGTTGAAGAAAAAAGAGTTGAAGGAAGACCAAGATAGAAACACCTGGAAAATATATTATGGTTGTTAATGAGTATGTAGGGATATAAATTATCGTGATAGTTGCAAAAATAGAACGAGAGTGGCCGAACCCAAATAGTTAGAAGAAAGGCAAAGAAAAGGATTCGTATGATTTACAAACAAAATATGATTTGATAGTGTATTGTTTTATTTTCACTACAGAATACTTGAGTTTTTTTTTTTTTTTTTTGGTATCGTGTTTCACTGTAGTATTGTGTGTTTTTGACCTACAGGTTGTGGCTCAAATTAAAAGACGGTGGCAGTTCATGTTTTTCCGGACAAGGGCCAACTCATACACAGCAACAACGGTCTCGGTACGTCAGGTTAGCCCCTCTTCACTATTTGCACGTTGCACGGATCACCACAGCTCATATTTAACTAAACTAAAAATATATATGATTTTCAAACATAATTGTGTACTAGTATTTTGTTACAATTTTAATATGATACTTAAATATAAAAGTGTGTCTATTCAATAGTTATTATAGGTTTATTATACATGATATTGCTATAGATTTGCGAATAGCTCCAATATTTCTCCGATTATCACTCTTTTTTCAGAATAGAAGTTAAATATATAATCGAACTAATTCATTTCATACTTATTTTCAATTTAATTATTCAGTTTACCCAAATATATTTTGGTCGTTTCATTTTTAAAAGTATTTACAAATCATATAAAACCGATAAAATGTTTTTTATTTTTTTATGAAAATTATACGATTGCAAAAAAAGAATTATCCAAACAATTCTACGGACCTCAGAAAGAATTCATTTTCTATTATTAGTATCTATTGGTAAAAAGTTTAAAGGTATTTAACACAGTCAACTTTTTTTAAAATAGGATTAAAGGATCTGGATCACGCTTTTTTCTTTGTCCCATCACACACAAATCATAGGAATTTAAACGTTTTCCTTGCCAAACTCACAAATTGATCTAATGATGCAATAAGAATTTTGAAAACTGATTTGAATTTTCCAGAAAGTCTACTTCCAAATTTCAAACTTGATCACTTTCCCAAAATGTTTTATTTATTTGTCCCATACTGTCTAAAATTTAAATTGAATTTTTTTCTTAAATTTGGTTTGTATTAATTGAGGAAATTAAATAAAAAATGTGGAGATATTATTTTCAAGTAGACATCATGATTTTGTTGCATATATAGATCAATCATTTCATTTCTTAGATTCGACAAAGATAACGTCTAAATCCCTATGATATTGCAGTGTGTGATAGATGGAGAAAACAAACAATGTTCCCAAATCCCTTAAATATCATGTTTATTTTTTCAATTATTTACTAAGCTAGTGAAAATTCACACATTATAAATTATCGGTAACATAGGTACATTTTGGTTTTAATCACAAATTATATGTTGTCACACTGGATTGAATTATGTGTTTTCAATAAATCAAGGTAAGTATGTAGTTTTTAGATACATTTTTGTTGCATGAGTAGTTTAACGGAGTAGCGACTACGCTTTGGTTGGGTCACTAGTTTAGAAGTTGTGGTTTAAACGCATTATTTTATATCTGAAAGCAACAATAAATCATTGCCTTTGTAAATACGATTCTGAGCGAGCTCAGTTATCTAGTATACGTTTTGGGAATAACAAATTTAAAAATAAAAACTTTTATCAAATCTGTATCTTTCCTATTTTAGTGTTACGTATGTAAGAGTTTCAGCTTATTCCGATCCTTATTTTGGATGTTATGATCAAAAAAATCTAAATCGATAGTATTATAAAAAAAAATAATTTTAAACCCCGTCGTCAAGGTAACGGTCGCCCACGGAAACCACACTATATTTTTTTAAATAAAATTATTAAATTTTCGTACATTTTTGGTAGTTTTTTGCGTCGCATTAAAAAACTGTTGAGAATATCGAAAAATGACCTCTCGAAAGTACCATCTTGGTGGAATTTGCTAAAAGAAAAGCTATCGTTGGTAGAAATCGGAGCACTATTTCTGGTCGAAAATCTGTTTACAGTAAAGAAGAATACAAAATAAACATCATCGTAAAACCACAAGCTTCCTCGCTAACGCTCAGAATCTAAATTAGAAATGGTAAAAAAAAATATAGGTATTTATAAAAATAGAAATAATCAGAATATAATATTACTTTATCCAAATAAGGCATTTAATTTTGGTTTTGTGTTGCAGTTTGTAAGATCGACAGCAGGTCCAGGCGATAATGAAGAAAAAGTATAGGACAATTCTCACCTATGACGTCAATGTTTTCCTATATGAAACAACCAATTTTTTTTTTTTTTAATAATTTAATATAAGTATTATTATTTGTAAATTAAACACTTGTGTGGCTTTTATTCACAACACAATATTACAAAAATAATAATTATTGTTCCTAGTTTTTGTTCAACTATTAAAATTTTTATTTAAATGTTATTTGTATTATTATAAGTATTAATAACACTGATTTTAACATTTTTTGAATAGGTACATTGGCATATTGTATTATTATTTGGTCGTACTGTATTTGCGTAGCCTATATACAAAAGAAAAGAATTTGAGTAACCCGAAAATATAAAATATAATTTTATTGTTAAAATACCTAAGCATATTCTCTATAATGAAAATTGAAATTAAGTGCCATTGACATTTATTTATAAATTTACAACACAATATGCAATGTACCTATTTGAACGGATTGAATCGAAATTTTTCCTTTGAACAATTACGGTGAATAGTGTTTTTTAGAAGTCTAATTTTTTTTTTTTTAAACCAGCGATAACGAAAACTTTGTTATCTGTGTTTTAACAAAACAATTTTTATTATTTCATACTTCGAGTAAAGCAATAACTGTTTTTGAGAAAAAATCTAATCTCAGTTTTGATACCAAATTTTTCAAAAATTTTATTTTTTACGAATTAAAAAAATAATATTTTTTCTTTGTTAATGTTTAAAATACAGTGCATGATTGTAAGAAATGAGAAGATAAAACCATGAAATAACCATCAAGTTGTAAAATTGCAATTTTAAAAAATACAAGGACTTACACAACTCTTACAGTACCTACCAACATAAATATATTTTTGTTCTGTAACACATTTTAAAATATTTCTTATTAGATATATTACCTAGGTAGCTACATTCTTTGAAACTTTCTCGTTAGAAGATTAGCTTTAATAACCATAGACAAGACAATGATGTTTTAATTTTTTAAATAAAAAAGATTAAAATTTTCAAGATTGTAAATTGATAATAGGTATACACATATTATTATGCTGTTATTATTAGGTTTTGACCAAAAAGGTTTCATAAATATCCACAAATATTTTTTTTTTTTTAATGAACATACCATATATACGTAGTAAAAATTTAATTTTTATTCATAATCTCATTTTATATTGTCTATAATTATAAAAGTGTTTAAACATATTGTATGGCACAACATTTTCGCAGTACGCATAGGTAGGTACATCGTATATTATGTAGCGACCTTTATATTATTTTATTTATAAAGAAGTATTTTCTGTATAATTTTAAATTAGTGCAATCTAAATTTAGTTGTATGTTTTACAATGTAAGCAAAAATCATATGATTTAATACGTTCATGATAAAAATTATCAAAAGGAAGGATGAAATGAGAGTAAATTTGAGGTCGGATGAGATATTGTTTTGCGTAGTGATTACGCTTTGGAGTGGGTCACTTTTTTGGATAGGCCAATGTTTTGAAAGTTGAGATTCAAATTTATAATTTAATATCTGAAATCAATGATGATTAAATAAAATGATTAGTATAAATTTTAGTTGTCAATAATTTAAATGAGAGGTTTCATTCTTGAATTTTCTTTGGGCCAGACGATTCACATTTTTCAGAATGGTTGAGGATTATGAATCGTCCAATTATTTTGTTACTGTGTAAACTAGGTGGTAGGTGATATTGTTAATAAAATTTTCTCAAAATACATAAATCCAGTCGTTTAAAATTGTTTTTTATTAATCGAAACTGTCATAAATTAGAAACTAGGGTAATTATATCTACAATTCATAATAAATTATGTACATGCACAATAGTCAATAGGTATAAAATTAAAATAACAATTTTACTCGTGTACAGTGCGTATAACATATTATATATTATGTATACATAGATGTATTAATTTTATATTCTTAGTTACAAATATGATTATTACACATACCTACTAATTGCTCTTGTTTCAAAGACTAGAAATTAATAATAATTGGACAAAAATAACATATAGGGTTAAAAGGAAGGTATTAATTCGGTATATCTTTTTTTGATAGAAACAAAGCGTAGTATAGTATATAATATAGTATCATTAGCTGCAAAAACTATTTCACAATGTATATTAAGTAAAGTTAACCACAAAGCCTGTCTTGCAGGCCCATACATTAAATATAATTCAACTCAGCAATCTTTTAAAATTTCCTTGACTTTTCAAGGGTTTTCAAAAATTTGGTGAATAAATGTAAGGGAGAGTCACGCAATTTGGACAACCCCCTCATCTCAAAAGCTTTAAACAGATGATGCAGTCTACATTATTACCACATAATAAATGAAATTTTTTTTATAAATTTCATTTATTCTGTGCTATTACGTTTAAAAACACTTTTATTTATAACGTCTGTGGTACTACTACTAGTATTAGTCGGGTGATCAGCTAAATAACCGATTTATATCACAAATAAGAAAAATCGAGACGTCTGTGTTAATTTTTCTTTGCTGTTAAATGCTATTTTTGTTTCAGCGTTTATTACGGACAATTTAAAAAAAATAATCGCATAGATTAGAATATAAAGACAAGATATAAATATTAAATTGTGCACGTTTGATTTTCTAAGTAGATATAAAGTTGCTTGTGCGTTGGACCAACTATTAGCCTTAAATGCATTTTAAATACGAAAAAAGATGTTAAATTTTGTTTTAAAAAATTGAGACGACTTAATGCTTAAAACGTGTAAAATCGTTATTTAGTTCGTAAATGTTTTCTCAAAAGTTTTTTTTATTTTACCTAAAATTGAATTTTAAAATTTCAATGTTCAAAACGTAGAAATCATTGGTCCAATATAAGCAACCGCGGTTGCCGGCTGTATTGGACCATTTTGTAAACTTATTTTAAACGAAATGTTTGATAAAAATGAAAATTTCAAAAATTAACCGAGCCAAATTGTAGTTTATAACCTAAAGAAACATTTTGACGTACCTAACTAAAAAAAAAAAAATGTTTCAATATTTTGCCAGGAAAGTAAAAAATCTCCAAAGTGGTCAATATAGGTGACTCTTCCGTAATTAAGTTGTGTCCAATCCTTGTGCAGGGCGTCGGAGCTTTCTTTCTTTTTTCAAAACATTTTAGCGCAGCTCTACTAATAATTATTCAAATACGGAACATACATTGTGTCCTCTATCTTTGTCCTGATCAGGTTTTTATCCGATAGTAAAACTTTTATTTTTAAATTTCGATGTTTAAAAATGTAGTATAGGTAGGTAAACACGCAAAAGAATTAAACGTCGTCATATTGTTCTACAATACCGTTTTATAACATCGTAACGTGAAAAATAAAACGTACAACTATTGCAGAAAGTCAAAAATATTTCGGAATTCTTATAATGACCCCCCATCGGAAATCTTGGTTACTCCACAGCTGGAAGGACTGTCGTAGGTTGTAGGTGTCAGACAACTAAACGATTTCATAATTATTCAATTGATCAAACAACGAATAAATAAATAATAAGCGTAGGTAAAGTAAATATTTCTAAGTAACACGTCGCGTACTCTTATATTTCTACGGATATACTTCTATGTTAAATCTAGATAGTTAAAATGATTTTTGGTCACCTACCTCCTAACAGTATATTATTATTATAACTATAATTTTCTAACGGGTACATAAAAATATATGCTCACGAATAAATTTTTTAGTCGTATCCAATAAATATTTTAGTTTACTGAACAAACTCGCGCGGCGATAAAGTTGAAAAAAGTTGCGTGTAAATAAAAAATAATAAAAAGTCATTATATTTACTTGAAAACCACGCATCACCTGGTCAAATATTCCGTCTGTTGACGGAACGGGGAAAAAAAAAATTTCTGTTTTTTTTACAGAACACATCATACACGTCCTTTCGACGTAGATATTTTCACGTTTCCTAAACTGCACTACGAGCGATTGGCACCGAAGGGTTGAAGCTCTGGTTGAACACACGCAGTTTGTGTAGCACGTTCGAGTCGTCAAAAAAAAAATCAATAAAAGCTGGGAGCCTGTTTCTTCGGTTTTCGTTTCCCGTTCAAGTTGTGTTAGTACCATATTGTCGCGATACGTTTTCAATGCTGCCGTCGGTTATATTTGCACTTTCAAATTTTAGGAGAAAAAAAATGAAAACACAATTAGATTGAGTAACGCGAATGTAGACATCGGTATTTTACACCGACGAGGATTATTCGAACACTTTGCGAACTCAATAACGCGATACAAAATGCACGACCGCGCCAGGAAATTAATCGCCGCTTACTGCGCTTTGTGCGTTTTGGTAACAAGCGGCGGCTGGTGCTTTCACAAGCACGTCGAAACGTTGACGAGTAAAGTGAGCGAATTGTTGGGGAAAAAACCGTGCGCGGACGAGAACGATACGCCGGCGAGAAAAATCAACCACGACTCTGCCGTAAAACAACAGTTAAACGGCATGGAGAACGACAAGCCGTTGCATCGCATTTTTTTCGGTATCGACTGGAGCCATGTAAGTATAGAGATTTCAAACAACTGGTGGATCATCGCCTTGTCATTGCTGTTACCGTCGATTGTCTTCTGGCGGATCCAACACGGCATGAGAAAAAGGGTAGGTAAACATATTGTACATATTTCACAACGAGTCGTTAACTATTAACAAGCGGACGTGTGTAATTTCAGCTCCAAGAGTGGAAAAGACTGTTTGTTCGAAAAGAAAAAGCGTATAATTTTTCTAGAAGACTAACGTTACCGGATTTAACTCTGGCCAAACACGTTCGCAGGGAGTCGTTGGCCGAGTTGACAGTGAAATTAAGCAGTTAGTTAAAACAAAATACATCTCAAACATTAAAACTTACAACCATCACTTGTTTGTATTTGTTCAGATCATCCCAGAAAACTGTCTCAGTGCAATAGTTTACAATTGTTGAGGAAGACAAAACAGAATTTATTCGAAAGGAACGATGACACGCAAGGAGAAACAAAGAGAACACATAAAATTAGACGACCGCATTAACAATGTTTTTTAATGATGTGAATTTTGATCGATTACACGTTTTATACAGTTTGAATTTTGTTGCAAACTTTTTATGAGACTGCATACATTATAATTTGTATAAATATATATATACATATTTGTTAAATTTGAAAAAAATTATTAAATTTTAAAGATTGGACACTTTTGGTCGAGATTTTAATAAGATAAGAAATAAATTGTTTTCAAAAATTACAATAGATAACCTTCATTATTTTTATCACACAGAAATTAAATTTTAGACTCGTAAAATAATTATAGCTTTATAATTGTAGTAAGTCTATTTTACTCTCCCTTAACTTTATCTTCTTGATAGTGTAAAAACACAAAACTGAATACAAACACACCAAACATCATTGAAAAAGCACTTGCATAATATGGATACGCGCTTAAGATAAATCGTTCGTACTGGGTGTGTTCTAAAGGAATTACAGACACCTGTAAGAATAAAAAAAATGTTGTTTCTGAATGAAATAAATAACATAACAAAATCTGCAGATATATTTACCATGGTTGAACTTCTGATTCCGGTGAATCCAACTCTATTATATTCTACTTTAAATTGATACACTCCATACGTATCGGGTATTTTAAACATGAACTCGTACTTCCCATTTCCAATGTTTTTAAGATTACCTCTCCAAAATGGGTCAATGCGTACAAATTCAACTTGTACATCATTGGCGTTATGAGGAATCCATTTTCCATTTTCCCACCGTTCTAGTTCAACCAAATAGACCTGTGTAACAACAAAACGGTTTGTAATGGATGTAGAGAACAACAAATAAAAATAATGCAAAAAAAATTACAGCCATGTCCATGATAGTGTAAGAAGATGGAGGCGATGACTCGCCCAGTTTATGATGATTTACAGACTTTACTCTAATCATGCCTCTATCTTTTAGAGTCCATAAAACAATGTTTATAGCAACTTCTTGGTTTCCAGATACATCAGTTATTTTCTTGTCCTGATAAAACAGTAAGATAAAACAATATTACTATTATTATGTTACAATGTTGCCTGTTGAACCTATTAAATTCATTATTATTATAAACTGAAACTTACATTTCTTTGGACAGACGATCTAAATGCTGCATCTGAAAAGAAATATAAAGATCCAGAAAACACAACTCTAGCATTATTTCTTGCTTGTAAAGCTGCGATTAGTAATAGATCTTTGGCTGTTCCTAGTGCATACTATAAACAAAGTGTATTTCATAAATAATTAATTATTTTAGAGTACCATAAATGTAAATATATTTATAATTTAATTACTCACATCTTTAACAGGAACGTCCGGTTTGTATGAGTATGCAGTAGATTCTGCGTGCAGAATGGGGAGCACCAAAGGATTTTTAGGGTCAGTTATTACAGTGGTTCCTTCATATAAAAGTGGTTTCTCATTGCTTTTTCCGACAATTTCTTCAGAATTAATGAGATTAGATGGACTTGTTATAACTAAAGTATGCTAAATTAATCAAACAAAACATTTGTACATTATATAAAAAATATATGTTTGTCAACCATTGTACCTCAAATAGGGATATTAGAGAGGCTTATTCCCTAACCTTAAGTATTGCAAAGTCACCCTATAAAAAATAAACACCTAGTGAAAATATAAAATAAGAGTATGTCAATGGTAAACGAGAACTGTACAACGCACTAAAGATTCCCTGCACACCGTACCACTGCCGTGGCGTGAGGTCTTATTCTTTTACAAAATATACCCTTGGACTTCCTATAGTATACAAACACTTTTAACTATTAAGAATCAATTTTAATATCAAAATTTTTTCTATCAGCCTATACAGAGATTTTTCCCAAAGTTTAACACTTTTTATGACCATTTGAAAAAGTAAAAATTCTTATACTACAAATTTTAAGTAGAAATTTTTTTTTAAATATGGCTCTTTAATCTATACGTATATAGCAGACACTCTAAACTTTTTAATGGTATATTTGAATTTATTAAAACTTAAAGGCTTTAAGTCACTTTTTTGAAGTTTAAATTTAAATGGCAACGTAGATTTTTCACTAATTATTATGAAATATTTTTACTAATTAAACATTAAACCCTCTCAAATTTATTCCCTCCATGTTTAGTTTAAGTCTGGTCAAAATATTTTTTTACTTAACAATAATTTAAATTAAATTCACACAAAAAGTTTAAAATTTTAAGTAAATACATACATATTAGACTTTGATTCAAATTTACTGAAAACAAGTAATAAATTTAAAAAAGTATAGAAGCTACCAATTGGGTAAGTAGCTTGTTTGAGTACAATACAGCTGGTCAGTGAGTTAATGTTTATACCAGTTGATAATCTTGCTGTGGTCAAAATGACAGCTCTTTTTTTACTTGATTTATAAAACATATAAATCTAATACTCAATATTATAACTTTTAATATAATAATTTTTAAACTTGTTTATACTTTATAATCAAAAAATTGTAGAAATATTTCAATGGGTGTGGTCTTTATAAACAAATATGATAAAATAGTATTTGGCTGAATAAAGATAGAAATTTTTTTTAAAAAATAATAACAAACTTAAAATGTTTTAACAGCATAGAAAAAAGTATGTTTTAAAGCTTGTGTGAAAGTTTTCATTATTAAATTTGAAAATTAAAAGACTTGTTAAACAAATTCTACATTACTATGAAAAAACAAAACTGTTTTATAAATGTGTCTTCTTCTATTTCACTGTCCGCCCAACTATTTGGGTCAGCCACCCTTGTCCTATACCACCACTTGTTGCAAGCATTCACATCCTCTACACACACACACACGCACATACAACAGCCCTCATATTATTTTTAATTGATTACTTCGATCTCTTTTTTGGTCTTCCTCTACATCTTTTTCTTTTTTATTTTCATAACCGCCCTTACTGTTTCAGTTTCCTCTCTTCTCATCAGCTATCACATGCCCAAAATATCTGTCTACTCTCTACAGTCTACCAATACTACATCTTACATATTTGATCCTTATTTTATCTTCTCTTGTTACTCCACTCATTCATCTAAGCGTTCTAAATTCCGCCACACCCATACTCTGGATCTATTTTCCAGCCAACCGTCCAACACTATGAATCATTTAACATGGTTGGTCTTACAATACTCCTGAAAATTTAAAGGTATTTAAAACAATTTTAAAACTTTTGACTTTTATATTTCTGAATCATAGAATAAATATATTAAAATTAAATTCAAATAAGTTTCAATCAAGCTACCACCTAGGACTGAGAATATATAATTTTTGTGTTGTTACTCATTAAGATTGGAGCGCTCATTTTACTAGAAATAAAAAACAAAACATTAATCAATAAGTCAATATCTACTTATCTTAATACATCTAGTATCCATCTATAAGTATATTCAATATCAATAAAAAAAAGTGACTAATGTCTGACAAAGTATTCAGATTTCTACTAATATTGTTTTAACTGAAATTAAATAGAGTTATTAGTTTAGTAGTTCTGCCATAAATGATATGTTCTTTCTATTTCTCAAACTATTTGACTGTATATTAGTTTTTAATAAATTATAATTAATATGCATTACAATTTTAATGATTCATTATTTAATATTTGGTTAATTATTTATAATTTTCATTTAAATTATAAACTTATTATTTAGAAAAAATAATTTGATAATAGTAATGAGAAATTTAAAATATACGAGTGAGAATATAAATAACACTATATCACTATAAATAATTATACATTTATAATTAGAGAAGAAAAAACTAGGGTTCTAGGAGAGTAACGACGTATCCAATGTAAATCCGGTGAGTACAAAGAAGTTAAATCAAATTAGTTTATTTTTTGCTGCATCAGATTGGAACAGCAAGGCATTAAATAGAATTTGTTTGTACTCGCCAAATTTACAACAGACGTGGCAACTGGATTCAAATGTGACTTTATTTGAAGCAAAAATTGATTTTTTTAATTTACCAGTTGTAATCAAACATTTTAAAAATGGTTCTAAATACTGCAAATTTTCACACATTAGAAAGCAGAAAAATGCCAATTTGATAGAAAATTCAATTTTTTTAGACTGTTTTTGGACTAAATACCTGTTTGAACATTAAACTTTTAAATTTTAAACTTTTTGAATATTTTAATAGAATTATCAAAAATTAGGAGAGGTTTCGTATTATACTCCTTGGTTACACCAATGCTTATATCAATATAATAGAATTGTATGTTATGATAATAGTATGTTTCAATGTTCTGTATCTTAGGGTACATGCCCGTGATAAAAATAAAAGCAAAAAATAAAATAAGCACTTATCTATGTATAAGTGTATAACAAATAATTTGTTAGTATTATTGTTATTATTACTTTTCCAGAGTCACTGGCATCATAATTTAAATGGTCAATCAACGACGAATTCTCTTCAGTCACCTCGAAACCACACTCGGCAGCAAGTTCTCTAAGAGCAGAACCAGTAGACACGCCGCCCGTAAACAAAACATTGCCTACATCAAATAAATAATTATATAATTTTTTAACATAAGCACAAATAATATCAATTATCAAACAATAGTGAATTTTACCTCCATCATCAATAAATTGAGTAATTGTTTCAACACTGAGAGATCCACCGAATTCTTGGACAGTTGGTGCAAATATAATTAAATTTTCATAATAGTATTTTCCATATTTTGAGAGCACCAATGATGGATCATCAGCCGATTTGAAAGTTAATTGATATCCTCTTTCTTATCATTGAAAACAAGATGGTTAGTTATATAATTTCATATGACATATTTTAATACAAATAAAAATAAAACTATACTGGAGGCAATGCTAACGTAATTTTTCAATGTGATACTCAGTAAATCAGTAAATCGCGCATACAAAGTAGACAATAGGATTACAATTGAAATAGCAAGGAAAGACGGAGAAGTTTTATATAAGAAATAAAAATAAATTTTAAAATACTAATAAATTTAAGAGTAACTGGGTGTTAAGGTACATAACTAGGTAGCATAGAAGTAATATAAATTATATTACTTCTATGCTACCGAATGGACTGTAAACTAAGATGCCAAGATGGAGTGAGTGAAATAGCGATACATTTGTGGGCTTTAAATATACATGAACAAAGGAGAGAGTGGAACAACAATACGTTTGTGAGCTGATTTTGTTCAGTAATACATATTGACAAC
>CM029357.1:50685467-50722687 GCA_017140985.1 Hormaphis cornu
AACTTTCAACAGTATTAAAACAAGTTATTTACAATTTTAGATTTCTGAGGGTATCAAAGAATGTATTAGTTTTCACAGGATAATTTTATTCTCATTTTACCAAAACATTGTAAGAGCTAACGAAAGAATTTTTTATAAAACAAAACATTGAAACATTTGAAATTTAAATCATTGATAAGCAAATAGTTTTAATATTTTTGAAATTAATTATAAAACTGTTTAAATTAAAAATTAAATAAGGAAACATAATCCAGTATTTCAGTAACATAGGCCATTACACAATTTTTCATTTTGTACTACACACCTAACATTTCGTATTACTCAAAGTGTGTCATGCTGCACACAATTTTAGTTCCTGCATTAAAAATATAATACAAAATAGAAAAATATTGCAGGCATCAAACTTTATATAATTTATTATACCATTAATGATATAATTAAGAAGAGAATGAAATAAACCATAGGGAGTATAATATAAAATAATAATTATAGATATCAAACATACACTAGTCACTAATGACAAAATCTGAGTGTTTTTTATATATTTTTTTTTTAGAAGATCCAAAAAACTGATTATTTTTCTGATTCATTTTCAAGTTGTTTAAATAATATAAAAACATCACACGTACACTTGAAGTTTCTAAATTTTAATGGAATCTTAGAAATTATACAAATTTATCTTATCTGTATCAGTAATAAAATGTACAAATACAAAAGTTCCGACAACCTCATATTAATTGTTATTAGTTTTCTTAACTCTTACTTATGAATAACTCATAAACTAAAATATAATAACATCAGTTATAAATAAATATTTTTATAATTAAATTATTCAAAAATTATAGTATGTACATCGTTCAAAATTTTTCTAAAATATTTCAATAGTTTAAATGAACAAATACAATATTTATTATACATACATAAATTATAACTTTATTCATCACAATAGCTCAATGACTTGAAAGGTCATAAAAAACAATTAATAAAATCAATACAGCCATACTTAAAACAACAAAAATAATTGAGGTTGGAACAAATATTTAAATGAAACTTAAACTGTCAACTTATCGACAAATTCTAGTATTAAATGTTATCATTTAAATGTAAAGCTTTCATATGAGAATTTAGTCCCCAACTATGATTATGTGTTCCATCGCAAAATATATTGTGTACTGGTCTCATTGGCAATGGATCCTGTATTAAAATGTATATTAAGTAAAAATAGACTATTAATATACATATTAAATATAATAGTATAACTATTAGTTATTAGAATCACTGAGGAAAATGCATAAAATAATTAATTTTTTAAACACATCATTTTGGATTAATCAACTAACTTAGTGTATTATTGTAGGTATTCAATTAAAACATAACAATAACAAGCAGATGTATGAAATAGGTGAGTAATTTGGGTAGGGAACTATATTGAATGATGCAGTATGTACATATTACATTAAATTTGAAAATCAAAAACAATTAAGAGATTAGTAAATGAGCTTAGTGAATTTAATACTCAATAAAATTGAAAATTGAATTTTTTATTTTGACACTTAACTCAAAAGCAGTCAAAATTGATTCAAATTAGTATTGCGTTTGTACATCATCTTTTCTAAACATTTCGATAATTTTAACATTTTTAAGAGAAGTTATTGTAATTGAACAAGAATGAAAAAAAAATCAGGTATTAATTTTTTCTTTCAAATAATTTAAGGAAATTTTTAGCAATTAAAAGTATTTTTGAATTTTAGACAATAACTCAAAACAAAGATTAAAAGTGACTTCAATTAGATTCTTATTAAAGTCTCAATATTTAATCTCTCAATATTTTGGTAGAGGCCTTTTAACACAAATTTAATATAAACAGAAAAAAATATTTTTATAAAATCATGTATCATGTAACCTAACCTAACCGACCATTAAATGACCAAAAAAAAATATTTTACATTTTAACCTCCTCCGCCCATTACCTCTTTAACCCCCCTAACGGTTTTTTTTCTTAAAAATGCGGTCGTCACCCAGCGTTGCCAGTGCATTGTCCATCCAGCATTGCCCATGTGTACCGTTTTTTCCCGTTTTTGTTACTTTTGATCAAATAAATATATTTCAATCCATTTACAATAATTAAAATTATTTTAACTCAATACTACTTTTTTTTTTTTTTTTTTAGTTATCACCAACTCCTCTATTTTATTCCTTTTGACATATCTACAGCTTTAATATTGGAAAATGCACTGAAGAATATTTCATTATTTGTACTATAGAATAATGAATAAGATGTATGTTAAGTTTTGAAAAATCCATTATCACAATAAAACGAAACTACTGACAAAACTTCACACCAAATCAGCGGTAATGGATTGATGTTTTTTTTTTTTAATTTATCTTATTCACCTTTTTGAACATTCTTAAGGATTGAATTTTGAAAAAACTTTTCTTTTTGGGTCTTAACATCATAAAATGAAACTTTTAAACTACAGGATAAGTTGCAGATAGCTAGAAACCCGAGAGCCGCCGTGCCGCACAATACGTATTGGCAATGAATAATTATAATTGTTAATTACTCCACTTGAACGCAACATTTTATAAAATTTTCTTATTGCAGAGTGAAAATATGAGAAGAAATTCTATTCCAAATCTCAAGTTTGTACGTTGCGAAGTATGTTTTTGAGTTACAGCGATCAGTGACTAAGTGGTAAATTGATTAATATAATTACATCTTTGCCAAACGGAGTAGGATTGTTCAAAGACACGATTCGTTCATTTTGATCCAAAAATGCTCCATCTTCAAGTAATCGTATACATATCCTTGATATATTATATGAATCATCCAATCCACTGTGAGGATTACCTTCGAATTCCATATTCAAATGTGTTAACATTCCATTGAGATTGCACAGCACTAAATGCTACAGTTTAAAATATATTAGTAAAATACTAATTAAGTATTACCTAGTAATAAACCAAAATCTGTATAATAATTGACTATATTCAAAACCATGGTTCATTTGATGACAATTAAATTTAAGTAATTAACAAGTAAAAGTATTACAACTTACAAGTTAAGTTAATTTTAATATTTTTACTACCTTACTTTAAACTTTAACATTTCATTTTGTAAACTTAGTTAACTTGATAAGTCCAAAATTTAAACTATATTTAGCTGTAAACATTATTATTAAACTAGTAATCTTTAATAAAATAAGTGGCAAAAAGTTACTTTTAGATTATGAGCGTAGCAAATAAATTTATTGTTTTGACAATAAAGTTTCATTCTGTATGAACACTTTTTGGGTAGAAGCATTCAATTTATAATAAACAAATAAGCCATTATATAGTAATTTTTGGTGACCGATCAAACAGTTTCAGCCACTGGGAGCACTATCAGTATACTTAAGTAAATAAGTATTTAATTACCTTAACATGTTTTGTAAAATAAAATGATCGAAATATTTTTCTGATATTAATCCATTTAGTAGCAAATTTTGGGTATGGAATTTTGGACATCTAAAAATTGTAATAAATAGTTAAACAAATAATTTTAATACTTATTACTAAATAGTAAATAATAAATATTAACTTAAATATAATAATGTAATTACTAGTAAATACAATTTGATCAATATCACTATGATACTGTTAGGTTGAGTTAAGTTCTAACCAGTAACAGCTTTAAAATATTTCAATGGTTTTTAAATTTTAATTTCTAAGACTAAAAGACTGTTATGAAGATATAAGAGTTTTTCAATAGCCAATAATTCAAATTAAAAGCAATCCAATTCAAATGTCAGGAAGACATATGGTTTAACTTGGTGTATAATAGGATGATCTGCAGTTTAAATAAAAATCTAATTCATCTAATATTTTATGAACTTAAAAATAATGTGCTTTTTTTATTAAATTTAAAAAAATTAGTTGAGTATATTAATAAATATTTCAGAGTATTTTGCAATTTTATTTAAAGTAATAGGTAGTATACATATCAAAACTAAAACTGTATTCTCCCTGTAGATTGATACACCAATTTTAATAGTATAATATGTGATTAAGATAATACTAGGCAGAAAATAATAATAATTACTAGAATGTGAAAGTGAATGAGTCGAAAATCGGTATAGAGCTAAAAAAAATTATTTTATTGTTATTAGAATCTATTAATAAGAAAGGTCAAAATTAACTGGAAAATTTTTTTTTCAAAATTAAGGTTATTGTCAGTCAATATTTTTAATGCCAATTAACAAAACTGATTTTGAGTATCAACTTGAGACAAAACTCTAAAAAATGCAGAATATTTAAATTTTTTCAAGTAATAATTTGTTTTTTTTTTTTTTAATTTTTTCACTAAAATTAATAAAAATTAAAAAAAACTATTATTTAATAAGTCGTACGTAATTAATTAAATGTTAGTAAATTAATTCAAGGGTTTATAAAAGTACATATAAACTTGTGTGTCTTATGAAAATCAATTACTTATTAGAACTTTTAAAGTAGGTGGTAAGGTAATTCATTTTTTAATGTAAATATTCTCATCTAAATTTAATCTGAACACCTGATAAAAGTCAATTTACTTACAATACATTGTCCATAAAGAAACCTAGCCATGTCAAAAGGACCATCGGTGACAATAGAAAATAGGTGTTTAGTTCCAAGCTCGTGTTTTTCTAACCATGCAGTAAATCTTTTGAGGCATACTGGAAATGGATCAGCATTATCAATCTGATTCTAAACAAAATTTTTAATTAATTAATAGCTGTATAAAAACAAAAAGGAATCAATGTATATCATAACGTCAAATGTCTTAATAAAACAAAAAGTAATAAAACACAGTCTTAAGATATCTTCTGAAACCCAAATTATAAATATTTAAAATATAATTGTATAATATAATTACTATGATCATACAATAAAAAAACTATATTTATAACAATGAAAATCAAAAAACTTAAATTAAGCTCTACATAAGGTGGATATAAAGTATATACAATGAACAATCAACAAACTAATATCCGGCCGCCCGGTAAGAGAAGCAGATGAACTACTACTAGAATACTACATTTCATAAGATAGGTAGAGTGCAATGTTTACAACAGATGTCCTAGTATTTCAGTAAAAGCATTTTATGTTACAAACGTTATTTAAATTTGAATCTAT
Source organism: Hormaphis cornu (assembly GCA_017140985.1). Lineage (NCBI taxonomy): Eukaryota > Metazoa > Arthropoda > Insecta > Hemiptera > Hormaphididae > Hormaphis > Hormaphis cornu. The sequence continues at coordinate 50,690,619 of CM029357.1, forward strand.
AAATTTATTACTTTTTTTGACAATACACATGATCGGTAAAAATATTAAGTGTTTTGTTCTTGATTGTGATGTAGGAAGTACTCAACACTAAAAAGAACATTTGATGCCAAATTTTAAGTGATCTTATTCTAAAGTAAAGATAGTTAAGAATGAAAGGGTGTAAATTCTAAGAAAGGATTGAAAAAAAATAGTTAGTTAAGAAGGAAAAAGTAATGTAAGTATTTAAAGGACAAGGACTAAAGTAGTCAGTTACTGTTATCATAATAATGAGTGGGCTATGGCCTATGGGGTATTGAGTACATGATTGTTTTTATTTCAAAAACTAGTCAAAATTTGAAAAAATTACTATAAATCTCAGAATAAAGAGATTTAAATTCAAAAATACTTACTTGTGTTATACCTGTTAGTTTTATACAAAACTCGGATAGTTTTGGATTAATAGTTGGTTTAACAAAAGCTTGGAAATGATCAATTATTTTTCGTTCTTTTGCATCAACCAACACAGCAGGAAATTCTATGATTTCAAACCTAAAATTGTAATACAAGTATAATATTTAAATGTATAATACTGAAACACTGAATAACATAATATATTTTGTGACCAAATCTTAGTAATATAAAAAAAAAAAAAAACTATAGCAAAAACTGACTATTTCAAATGGGTAGTTCTCTCTAAATACTGAAAACTACGATTTTTAAGATTTCAACACAATAGTAAATGAAAAGTTAACCAATAAAAAACAATGATTAATTGCAAAAAAAACAAAAACAATTATTAGATACCTAGTAGATACTACACAACATAAAAAGTGGAAAAAGGTAGCAGACTGTTTTAAAAAAAATAGAATTTTTTAAATGCTGATACAGAGATACCAAATTAGTTGTTCACATTATTATATAGAAGCTAAATTAGTTATTTAAATGAATTATTTTTATTATTTACAATAAAAATAAAATAAAATTATATTATATTATAATATACAGGTATCAGGTATGTATTATTTAAAATTGGAATTTTAATCATTTCAGATCAAATGGGTTTTCTTATAGATTTTTAAGTAAGTATCTACCTAAATACACAATTAAAGAAGAGCTCTTTGTAGAAATACATGTTATGTTGGTATGGTCATAGATTTTTTTTATACAATATAATATATTGCACTTAGGTATACAAGACCAACAGGTGAATAAAACATTAATTTTAAAACAAATTTAGGTACTGGTTTGTTTCAGCCCCACCCAAATGCCCAAAAATTTTATGGCCTCGTCACTGAAATTTGCTAGTTTTTTTAGTTTTTAATTTTTAGTTTTTGCCTTTTGGCGTCCGAAAATCACTGTGATTAGATTTTTGTATCAATTGATTCATCTAAATATTTTAATTTTAGTATGGAAATACAAGGAAGATATGCAAAAAAATTGATTTTTTTTTTTTTGTTTATTGACAGTGCTTGACTTAGGTGGGAAGTGCACGGGAAAACAAAGTCCTCGTTTTTGTTTTTTAATTATTTTAGCCTATCCTTTTGAATTACGTACCTTTACAATGGTCAAGTATAGGCACTTTAATATAAAATATAATTTTTAGTTATTTGTATTTTTTTACTATTTTTTCAAATCAAGCGCTGTTTACTTACACGTCCTTCACCTTAAAAGATCATAAAAAAAATGTTTGTATTGCATTAAATGTCTTGCAATGTACCTGCAGACGGATTGGTATACTCTCAAAAAAATGAATGGGAACACCACTGTTTATATGTATATTTTATAAATTATTATATTTTAAAACCTACGTCGTTATAATATTTGACAAAATTGTCAGTTTTTAAAAATTTACTTAAAGACATGTTCATTCAATTCATTCAAAATTTTCATTCAATTAACTTCATAGTATAATTTTTTATATTTTCTATGAATTAACTATTATATTTTAGAGCCTATTATCTTGCCTACCAATTTAGTGTTGTAGTGGTGACAGGGTGATAGCAAACCCGAGTGGCGTGGTTTTCATTTTTTTAGGCGGTCAGCTGGTGCTATAACAAACCAGTACACAAATTTTATGTTTATAAAAGTAAAAAATAATTTCGACATAAATTGAACATAATAGTTTTCAAATTAATGACTTAGGTACGCTAAAAGTTGTTGGTTGGATCAGAAAATGATCAACTATTTTTAAGTTCATAATTGTTATGTATATAATCTACTTAATGGGGTAAATTAAATAACTAATGTACTTATTGTAACTATAGTATTCATTAAAAAAAAAAAAAACTATTAGATTGTAGGTGTACCAAAAACATTCAACTCTGCGGAAAATAATTAAAACCTACATAAATCCTAAATATTGTGTAGATAATCATCTACTATCATGAAAATGTATTTTCGCAGAAAATAGTTACAGCGCACACAAAGGGAAATAATTTATAAAATTTAACAACTTTAGGCACTTAACAGTTTTAGCAATCATAAATTATTATAAGTTTTCAAATGATTTTTAAACATACTTAAAATCAGGAGGATTGTCGTCAGTACACGTCGCTTCAATATCAATGACAACAAAGTATGGAAAATAAGTTGTCTCCGATTCACAAATTTTGGCTTTGATCAACGCTTGCATTTTATAGTGGTTCTTTAAACGTTTTCTCAAAACATCTATTTCACCGTCGGTGTTGAGACTTTTTCTCTTCATGGTAGCAATTAATTGACGTCGTTTCATACGATTTATTTTACCATTGACCGATGCTAAACGCTGGAACATGGGCAAGTGCTCTGGCGGTATCCTGTTGGTATCACAGTCAAATTCTTCATTATCAAAATCAATACCTATATCCGATCCTCTGGCTTTATTTGACATTTCCGTTGACTTTTCGAATGCCATTTCATAAAAATGACAAACAACAGTCGAACAATTAATGGAATATCGATTACATCCAAAAAAAGTAATTGATAATGTACTTAATATATTAACGAAATTGCATTGCACAGTACGAACACCAATGCGTCAAGTACCTATAGTAGCATCTAATAAAAAACAATTAAAGAGCAAACGCGGTACTGCATCATTGAAACCCAATGATAAAAAGTATAAATGTAAAAATACAATTTTGTAATAAAGAAAATCCTACGTCTTTTCAAATATAAGAAGTAAATTAGGTAGTAAAAACTAAAAAGTAAAATCTATTATCTATAGCAATCACTATAAATAATATATAAAAATATTAAATAATCAAGGCAAGGTGAATCTATATGGGTAGGGGGCAGTTGTTCAAAAAATGATAATAGATTAATGATAATATGGTTTGCAAGAGTACCAACTTTGAAAAAAGATAGTCTGTGCCCAAACCCAGACACTTGGCGCGCGATTTAGAAGAATGTTGGCAAGGGCTTAATTATCGTACAATATTTTTTTGAAACACATTTATCGGCTGCCGGGTTGCTTATCAGTTTTCGGACAACCGCCTTCCTCCGGGACCAACTGTTGGGTTACAGCCATAGCCCATGAGTTACATATCTATATAGTATCTACAGAAATACAGAATATACACAGGCGTATAACGATATTATTTCGTTTTATATAATTGTGCGAACTCGGGAGTTAAAGCGTGACTGTTCAATGAAAGTGAACCTACCCATTACTTAGTGCTTACATACTATTACTGGTCAGGACTAATCAGTAACGTCGATAGTCAATACCTACGTAGTTCAAAATTTTATTGAAGTACTTACCCAATATTGTAAAAGAGTAAATGCTGAAAGGAATATTGGAAAACGCACCGAAGAAACAATAATATTTTTCAACAGTAACATTATGTCGAAAATGAGTACGTTTGTAGAATTTATTGGCAAAAAGGTAAATAAGATAAGATGGAAGCCGGAAGAATTGATGGCGTCCACTATGTTTGTAACCGGATCCTGGGATAACGATGAGGTAAATAAGAACGTTACTTACCTAAATTGGTGTGGTCATGTGACTCTTATACGTATCTTTTGCTTTACAGAACAACACTTTGGAACTGTGGGAACTGACATCCAAAGATCAGGACACAGTCAAAGATTTCCCTCCAAAACACTTGGACTCTATACAACAGGATGGAGATGTCACACAAATCAAAGTATGTTTTATTTTCCATAAGTTTAAATATATATATATTGATTTGTACCTTCTTCTTCTGGCCGTCATAAGCTGACTTTGAACCGAATTAACTGAATTAAAAAATATCGTTGACTAGCCCCAGTCTTGATCGATATAAATATAATATTCTATTTAACAACGACTAATATGATACTTAATTAAAAACAAAGAAAATTTGCCTATTGATTTGTTATTTTTTAAATTAGGTATATTTTATGCATTTAATTCTTAGTACAAAGAATAATTGCTCGCATCAAATAAATCAATATCAATTTTAGACACAATACTCTGTTAAATCTTAAGATTCAACACAACAAATTAATTGTATTTGTCTTACGGTTTTTATTTTGGACCCAATTACTACACTTTATTTTGCTAAACTTTTCATTTAGCAAAAATGTGTGACTATACTCCTTGCAGCAAGAGAATGTAACTTACACTTTCAAATGACCATGCACTGCTGTCCCAAAGTCTAATTTCTGTCTCTAAGCGACAACAATGTGGCTTTGAGCCAGCAACTGGCAATCAGTCATGGAAAACACTATTTCGGCAGGATGGTGTCAAGAGTCAAACGTTGGTGTTAGCGTATAGTTTTGGATATAAAGTTTTGGACGCTATTTGGTCACCCCCAAAAATTCATTTTCTTGCTGCGCTGAGTATAAATAGAAGTACGGATAGAAGACTTTAAAATAAATGTTAATTTTTCATTAAAATCAATCATTTATCTTCTTTGAAACCAAATCAACAATCTGAACTATGTATGATTTTGTAATTTTCAAATTTTAAGCGCATCCAAGAATGTACCAATTGTTTTTAGAATGTTTTTTTTTTTTTGTAAAAACTTTTTTATATTAGTAGAAATGCTTCAGTTCTTAAACTTAATTCTATTTTTCTGCCTTAAGTGGTAGAAACATTTTTTGAAATTTTGATTATTTTTAGTTATAACCCGAAAATGTAAAAGTTAAAATTTTCAAAATTGCTCTGAATCGCCTGAAATTTTCAAAGTACATAAAAACGGATTGAGCACATTTTATGTATAAAATAGGAATCAAAATCAAAAATTTTAATTGATTTATAAAGCTTTGTAATTTTGAATTTTGTAGAATTTTGCAGTTGAGTACTGTTTCAAAAAAATCTTTTATTTTCAGTTAAGATTCTTGTTACATTAATACGTTCTAAACAATGTATTTATTTTTGTATTTTCCTATATGTGGATAAAAATGTTCAAAAATTGATGTACTCAATTTTGGTAAAATACATTTTAAAAACCAGTGACCCACTCAATACTGTGACTTATTCCAAAATAAAAACTCTTTATGTTTTTTATTTTATTGTTTTTCTTAAATTGTCTAATCTTAAATTTTCTCTTTCCATAAAAAATTATTTTTATACCATTGTCTGTATCCTGACATTTTTTTTTAGTTTTTAGACAACAAATATGTTACTGTCAGTACAAATAGTGGAACAGTAAAATTGTATCGCGTTATTGGTGAAAATGAAGCACCAAACATTCATCTTAAAGAAGTCACAGCTTGGGAAAATTTGCATTCATTTGGGTATGTAATATGTGTACTTTTTTATATTATTTTAAATATATTTAAGTTTTGTGGCTTATTGCTTACTTTTATTTTAATATTTCTTATTTCTATACTTCTCTAAAAGTGTCTTTATCTTTATTTAAGTAATACATATTACTTAAATGAAAGATAGACACTTTTGTAACCAACAAATTTTCCCAGTTTATGCATAACTCCTGTTTATGCTCCTTTTTATTATTTTATAAACATATACATTGCCAGTACACAGTTGTGGTATACAGCCATAGAACGTATAACCAAAGTCTAAAAGTCATGAAATTATGTTTAAAAGGTTTTTTGCTGACCAATTTTTTTATACCTCTCTTAGTTAACTGAATAAACCAAACTTTAAAATACAATTAACAATAGTTTGCGTGATTTTTATTTTGTATTTATTTTTTTCTCAAACTCCTTTATTAAAATATTCATGTAATTTTTTTAAATTTTGGTTTCTTGTATACTTACTTTAATTCCAGTTTTTAAACTTGTTCTCTTTTCTATAATTATTTTCTTTTTCCAAATTAGCATACTTTGATTATTTAATGTCTTTAATTTTCACATTCTTTTATGTCTCCTATGTCTTTAAATATAAGTACAATGCAACTCTTCTGTCTCTACTCTTCTGACATTTTCTTTTTTACTAGAACCTTATTAAAAATATTGGTCACTTAATGCCTTACAATCCCTAACATTTTCCTTATAAATTTCCTTGAATTTTGATAACTGATTATAGTTTTTATGTCCTGAGCGTATAAAGGAATGTATTGATTTCATAACGCTCTTTTTTTAGATTTGTGATTTTTTTTTTGTTTTAGATAAGTAGTAAAATTTCTCTGATTTTTACATAATATAGTACATTTGAACTTGAAATATTGGTGATTACCCTCAAATGGTCTTTAGGTTGGAGATTTTTTTTATGACTTAAAAACATAAATGGAAATAATTTTGAATTTTCAAACATCATTAAAAAGAGTTTAATAATTTTGGAATTAATCAAATCTCGTGCAGTTATTGTTTAACCTTTAATAATTATCATTTATTTTTAGCTATAATTCTTCCAAAACGTATTTAATTTTTTTTTTAAGTTTTCAAACACTTTACTTTCATAAAAATTCTAAAAAAATTTTACCATTTTATGCTAGGTTAAGATAAAACCTTGTAAAAATACTTAAAATTTTTCAATATTTTACAAATTTTATTTATTTAAACACTTATTTTTTAATGAAAATTGTTTATATTTATGAGGTAAAATAATTGAAGTAAAGAACTTTTAGATATCTTACTAAAAAGAAAACCGAAAATCTATAAAATTATTAGTAGTTAATTTCTTTGACTTTCGTTTTTATTCATTTTTTTTTTTTTTTTGTTAGTAACTTCTCCAAAACAGTTACAAATTAATTGCAATTTTTATTTTTTACACAATATTAGAATGAATATAATACAATGTTGCTAAAAATTTCTACCAATTAAGCCAAATATAGAAATTTGACATTTATAATTTGTTCTAACTCGCCAAACTAGCTCAGAATTGTTATATTTAAAAGCAAGTTCTTTACTTTACCTTCCAAACTAACAAACCCATACTGCTTGTTGGTCATTATTCCCTATTTTTTTCACTGCATCAATTATTAAACACATCTAACCCGTGTGCCACAATACATAACATATTTTCTTTAATCCTTTTTATTCAGTACTTTCTCAAAATACTCTTTCTATCTATTTTCCATTTTGTCATCTTAAATTAATAAAAGTATTACAGAATAATTTAAGTGTAAAGATGCATATAATTGAGCATATTCTGATATATTTGCTCCATTTTGGCACACAACACACGCTATTCATCTCTGGCAGATTACCGTAAAAATATACACAATGCACATTCTAACACAATTCATTGCATTCTGTGCATAATGCTGCTTAATGGTTAATAATTTAATATTTTATAATTAATTATTGAATTTTTTATTTGAAGTAAAGGACAAAGGTGCTCTTGTAAAGATCTTGCCGTCTGCAACTACTCATTAGCAACAATCGGTGATGATAATAAAGTTAATGTCATATCTCTGAACACTAAACAAGTTCATCAAGTTTTAGGTAAGTTATTATGTAATACTTATTGAAAATGTTATGTTTTGATTTTTTTATTCTGAGTGTAACAAAGAATGTATTGATTTTACATTTTATTTTTCTAGAAACACTTATGAGTTGAATTTCTTTAATTTTAGATTCTGAGCATAGTGTGAAATGTATTGTTTTACAATGATTATTTTTTTCTGTAATCATTTTTTGGGATAGAAGGAGTGGTTTAGTTTCACTAAGTCATAGAACTAAAAAATATGAAAAGTGGACGCAAATGTACTTGAAAAGCTTTTTAATTTTTGATTATTTCTTTAGTTATATAGCAAAAACCAAAAATATTTCAAATATTTACGTCAAAAAGTATGAAATTTTTTCATTTTCGATTTATGATCATGTTTGTGTAAAAAGAGTGTTCTGATCTTAATGTTGAATATTACAAAAATCTAAGGTTTTGACTTATAATTTAATTTATTCAAAACTTTTTTGATACTTTTGATTATTTTTTTAGTTATGTTCAAAAAATGACTTTTATTGAAAAGATACAACTAAATATAGATACAACTTTTATACTAATGTTATAAGAAGTAGTTTCTTGTCACTATCACATTCAAGGTGCCTTGCTACCTCAATTTTCTCTCTGTCTGTCACACATACATTAAAGGAATTTAGACTGTTTTTTGTTCCAATTTATTTATTTTAATTAATTTGTTGCAATATAGAATCTATAAATTACAAGTAATTTAAATTATTTCTTGGAGACGTCTAATTTTTGGATCTTTTGAGGCACATTTTTTATCTTTTAAATTTTAATAAATTAAGTTTAAAAGACTTTGTTTTTTTAAATTTTAATTCTTAAAGTAAGTACGACAAGAAAATAAATAATGTATGTCAAAGAATCCAAAGCAGACGTCTTGAAGGATTCAATCAGTTTACATATTCTTTATTTCAATAATAGATTGATTATTTAGCACTAAAAACCATCTAAAGTCCTATGATTTATGTGTAACTGTAATGTTTAAGGTAGAAAGGTTAGTAAGCCCACAATTTATATATTGAACAAATGATTTATTAGTTTAGACTTTAGGACACAGACAACATACGCTCAGACGATTCAAACGATAATAACGCGACTAACGTCATTATTATATTTGTATTCTATATACATTTGCAATTAAAACCCAGTAACCACTGCTCCGCCAAGTACTTATAATATATTGGTTAGTAACAACCAAACACTACGCCTCCTTTCTTATATATAACATGCATTTTTTAATCATTTTATAATAATATTATATTTACAATACCAAGTACAATATTATCTAACTTTAAGCAGACAAAAAAAACAATATATATAAATAATTAAGAACTAACATCATTAAAAAAAAAATATTATTTTATTCTAGAAATCGACCTGACTTTTGTTTTTTCTTTGGGGTCTAATTTATTCAACTACATTAATATATTCTATTTATCTAAATTATCTCTCGGTAACTCATTACCTGTATCCTCTTTAGCCTCAAACATTTGATTAACATTCCTTGTACATATTTTTCCTGTTAATAATTTGCACTCATGTTTTAAGTCCCTTTCTTATAATTACTAAAGCTTTTTTCAAAGTTTCTTTACCTCCAGGTAGATACCATCTAACCATTACTAAATATATCTCCTTAAACTCTTTTATTCTTCACCCCTTGAGAAATTGTTGGATTTTTTAAAGAAATTTTTTAATAAGATTTAAGATTTTTTTTCTTGTCAATACTATTTTTGGTAGGAGAAGTATTATCTATAAATACTAATTTAATAATGATAATGCCGAGTTAGGCAATGAAACAATTAGAGAAATAAGGTAAAAGTAATATCATGTTGTAAAGTAGGGTAGGTCACACCTCTGAACGGGTTACTATTTTAAATAGTGTAAAATTACATCAAGGAAGGTAGTAAATTTTAAGAAAAGGAGTAAATTTAAAAAAAAAAAAAAAAAAGTTAGTAAATTTTAGATCAGAAGGAAAGAAAAAGAATAAATTCTAAAAACAGAAGAAAAAAGGAAGTAAATTTTAAAAATAGAAAGAAAGAAAGGGAGTAAATTCTAGGTGACCTTTTGTTGATGGTAATCTATTTATTATTTATTAGTGTTAAAAATTTAATATTTCATTTAAAGTTTTGAAAATTTAGTTATGATTGAAAACAATTTACTGTTAGTCATTTGAAGTTGATAAATCATAATTTATCTATAATTTCTTTTTCAATAAAAATTAATAACTAACAAAAATCTTTTTGTTAAGATTTGATAGTTTAATAATATGTTGTATAAATCAAAATTAGCTTTCTGATATAAAAAAAAAACCTTCCCTTTTGTTTTCCAAAACTCGCCTGAAACAGTAACCCTATTGCCTCTATTTTTTAGTTTTAATATATTTAATTTTTATTTGAAATTTTTTTCAGATGATGTTAGCAGCTCTCCTTTAACATGTATATGTTTTTTAAGTGAATCTGAAGTACTCTGTTGCAATGCCTTAAGTCAAATAAAACTTTTGGATTTAAGAATTAACAAAAATGATATTACAAGTGATATCAATAATTTCTCGCTGGTAATATTAATATTGTTTTAAATGTTTTTTGTTCTAATTTAAACGTGTTCTTATTGAAAAACAAAAAAAAACACTGTAAAATTATATCAATTTATTGATGTATGTTACAGAATCAAGTACCCATAACTTGTATTGCTCAACATCCCAGTCAAAAGCATTTCATTTTTACTGGTTCTGAAGAAGGAGATGTAGGCATTTGGGATATTAGGACCAACAATTTATTAACAACTTTAAACAATGGTGACACGACATCACTTACTGAGTTGGCATTTCACCCATTGGAACCTGATCATTTGTTTTCGTGTTCATTTGGTGGAAGACTGTTGCAGTGGAGTTCTAAAAGATCATTTATGTGTCACACAGACCCAGGTATTGTATTAAGATCAAAATTTAATTTGAATTCCATAAAGTAAGTTAAAAGTGTTAAAAAGTTATGTGCCATAAGATTGAGTTCTGTAAAAAGTATGCCATAAAAACATTTATTTACTATACATGCTATACATAACATCATGCATTTTATTTTCAGGTGTTTAGAGTTGTTTAGTATTAGTATTTTTTTTAGATTCTGATCGTAGAGAGAAATGCATTGATTTTAAATTTATTTTAGGTCCTAGATTGTACCACTTTCAAAACAACTTTTTGTTGTTGAAATTTTCATTATTTTTTTACTCATAATCTAAAAACAAGAAAAAAGTAATTTTCAAAATTGCTCCAGACCACCTTAAAATCACTCATCATAAGAAAAATTTTAAAATTTACATGTATAATTTCTTTCAATTTAGTTTACTTTTGAATGATTTACATATAGAATCAACATTTTGAAATTTATAGATTTTAACAAAAATTGTTTCAAAAAAACAATCTACTCTGTAGACTCTGAAAGCGTATTAAAAAAAAAAAATTATAAACTGTGTTATTTTGATTATAACAATGAAATTATACACTGTTGTAGAGTGATTCTGACTTTTAGGAAAATTTTAAAAATAGAACATTCAATTACTCTATGGTATTTGATTTTTTTGGTATTAGATTTAAAACTAATTTGTCATAATTATAAAATTAAGATTCTAAACAATTATGAAAGACCAATAATAATATTTTATTGTTATTGCACAATTTTTATTGTTTAACTGAGCTCACTCAATTGTTACTTTCGTAAGCACTTTTTAATTCCTTACAGATTTAATACACAACTTCTGTAGAAACCTTCCAAAATAGTGTCCCATAGCATCAATCTACCCACGCGACCTAGAGTGATTCTGTCCTTTTTTTTTTTTACTTAACTTCCAAAAATTATACTATAAAATAATTTTTAAATTATTGAAATTAAAAATGTCAAATGTCATAAAAACTATTAAAATTTTGGCTTTAAAAAAACTTTAAATCTTATAACTTGTTAAGCCCACTCGGAATCATAAATTTGTCAGTAATCCATGGCTTTAAAATTTAAAATAAAAACACTTAACTTAAAATTCCAAGATTTTAATATTTTTTTAATATATGAATTGTTTGAACAATAATTTTTTAAATATATGTAAGAAAAACTCTGGTGTTTGTAGGTTTTATGATATTTAATAAGTTATGGTACTAATTGTGTATACTAATATAAAAATTTTGTTTTATAGGAGATTTGGAGTATTCTAACTTTTGGGTGAACACAGACAATATTAAAACAAGATTATCAGTCAATGATGTAATACAGCCAATATATATGCCCATCAACTCCTTAGATATACAAAAACAACAACTATTATGCGGTGCCGATAATGAAGCGGTTTATTTTCAACGGAATCTTAAGCTTTAAATTCCAATAATTTCTAATTTTGTACACAAGTCACAACCCAACATTTTTATTTTTATTTATTTTAGTTCATTAATGTTCAGAAATAGAAATAAATTTTCCAACGTTTATATATTATATATTATTATGTGTTATGAATATTTAATTTAGCCGTGTGATATTTTTAAGTTTACAGATTCATTAAGAGGACATCATTATACCGACTGTTAGTTTAGGTTAGGCATAGTTACGGGGAACAACACGTTATTTACACATCAATTTAGATTTTTTCGATCATAACATCCAAAATAAAGATTGGAACCAAGCTGAAACTCTTACATAATAATATACTAAAATAGGAAAGATACAGATTAACAGATTTGATACGAGTTTTTATTGTTAAATTTGTTTTTATCACGACGCATACTAGACAATTATAAGTTCGCACAGAATCGTGTTTTCGAAGGCAATATTTTATCATTGCTTTCAGATATAAAATAATGCGTTTAAACCATAAATTCTAAGGTAGTGACTCACCCAAAGCGTAGTCGCTACTCTGTCCAACTACCCACGCGACCTAGACTGATCCCGGCTTTTTTTTCTAGACGCTTCAATGCTGCTTCCTCATTATACAATTTTTTAGCATCTAGAATAATTATGTCATCTACACACAACCTTTTCCCATAAAGAGGATCTACTGTTTCAGGAAGTAGGCAATCCGAGTAAAATCTAGAAAACATAACTTATTTTAACTAATTAGTAGTTAGCAAGTAAATTATTGATTTAAATTTTATTATCTTTCAATTTCAATTTATTAAACATTATACTTTTCAGACTTTTTTTTTAAAGTATCGGTTTTTTTTTTGGTGTCTTATCCTTGATTCTTAAATGTTGTGTGTCATTTTAATAAAAACGGCCTGTTCATCAACAGATATAACTCGTTAAAAATAAAATACCCGAATCACAAAATAATACACTTTTTTATTTGCGTATACGTATTTCGACAACAATGTTGTCATCTTCAGCGCAAATCTACAACTGACCGTTAATTATTATCCTAATAATTAACACGAAAAAGTAAAAAAAAAAAACAAACATTTTTAAGTTGAAATATTTAGCTTTGTGAACAATATATCGAAAATCGAACGGCTGGCTACATTGCCCTCGAAAATGTTCTCCTCTACAACTTTTATGAAAGGTGTTTTACTCTAAGACCACACAGTAAGCCGTACTCTTGGAACGCGTAAACACGTTTTTAATCCGTGTTTTTCACTGGTGTGGCGAAATTAACTACCAAACTCTAGTATATCAGTACTTATATATGTTTTATGTATATTCCTATATTAATATGGAATAAGCGCACTTATATTGAAATTTAATATTTAAATTAAATACCGCTTTATAAATTATTTTTTTTAGCATTTTTAAATTCTGAGTGTAACGAAAAATGTATCGGTTTTGATGTGTGTTTTTTACCTCTGAATAATCCCTATTCTATGATCACGATGACTTCTTCAATAATGCTTCGATTTTTAAAGTCAGTACCTCTCTAACGATAGGTGTATGGCCGATTGTAGAATACAATTATAGATATCCATAGCCGTGGTTATACCACAGATTAGATCAAATTAAAATTATTTTATATAATCTGTGGTATTGTTCGTATAGTATGTGGTTGTTATACTATACAACGATTTATTTTTATTTTATATATATATATACGTATTTGTAAATTGTTTTGCTATTATTATTTACTATGAACAATTAATAAACGATATGTATAATATATGTATTGAAATAATGTTTTATACTAATCATTTTTCAAACCATCATTCGTATAATAATAAATGAATATAATATATCGTGTGAACAAATTAATTTAAAAAAACGCGGCAATTAGTTTTGGAAGTATGACGACCACCGTGTGGAAATGGCCGCTAGGGTCGCGCCGGTCGCCGGCAAGTTTTCGCTGTCGCACAGCATGATAAGAACTTTGCCAGTCGCCACTCCGCGCACTCGGCAGTTACCGCCAAGAGCCGCTGGACTCCCGTCGACTGTTGTGTTGAGTTAGAATAGCGAACTTAAATTAATTACTCCTAAGTTGTAACAGTATATTTTTAGATTTGGATTTTTATTAAATTTTGATTGCAATTTCCAACGCAGAAGTATGTTAAAATTCAATTTTCTACAAGATTGATCGAGCTGGTCCGTTACGGGTGCGAACGTTGCTCGTGCACCTCGGTTTATTCCGAGTTCTCTACCGATTGCACTGCTTCCTGTCATAATATGATAGTATTGTGTTTGATGTAAGTACCATCTATACCATTACTGATTTATTTGTTGACAGTAATGTTTTGGAAATTTTGACTATTGTAAACGAGTCCGTGTTTAAAATATGATGTTCTACTATTGTGTAGTGAACAATTTCCTTTTATTTTTTCTAGAATTTGTTTGCACTAATTAAGCTCGGCGATTGAATTGATGACAATGGAAACTATTCAAAACACAGTGTCTAGTTGTGTTCTTAAGTGTCTGCGTAATGTAAGCGATGTTTCTGACACTATACACCCGCTTAATTATGGAGTGGTATGTAAATAAATTTAATTAAATTCAAACTTTTTGTTCATTTTTGTTTCCTAACAGTTTTAGTAGTATCACATTAGATTAGTCTTTCTCAAATGTTGGTTAAAGGCCCAGAGATTATTTGTCAGTGTCCATTGATTCACTAAAGTCTATGACTGTTTAAAAAAAAGACAAACATTTATGTATTATTAATAACTAAAACTAAAGTCATATACTTATCTCAATAATAATTTTGTTCTTGTTCTTACTCTGTTTTATTGTACTTTATACTTGAAACAAATCGATACCAATTTATTGTTTAAAAATTTTTAACTTTCAAAGTTAACTTTGACCCTATGGATTAGAATATCTAAGTGCACCTACTTATTAAACTTTCTTTTATTTTTAACTTCAATATTTTGTGCATGTAAATCTAATAACTACCAAAAATTAAATTAAATGGTAATGTCCTCAATGAGTATATAATAAGAACATAAGTATAAGTAAAATAAAAATTTCATTTTTAGCAAATATACCTAGTTTTAGTTTTATTGATGTTTTGTTATGTTATTCAATTATATTGTTTCTACTATTTTATGTAAACTATACACAGTGCTTAAATTGAGGGGGACAGAATACCCTTTAATTTTTACAAAACATTTTAGCGTATTCCTTTAAGTTTACGTCCTCTTGTGGTCTGGTATAGAAAAATTGTTATATATTTTTATTATTAAATATTAATTTATTATTATATATTTCTATTATTTGTTATAACGTTTATAGTTACTTGCTCAACAACATTTTGTCCTCCTATAATCCGACACAAAGTTGCTAAAATCCTACTCTTTTAAGTTCTATTATGAATTTAATATAATAATCTTTTTGTTTTTTTTTTTACTTCAGAATACTATTGGTAGAGTCTTACTTAACGATATTGTACTCAAAAACTTGAATATATCAAGAAACCATTGTCACTTACGAATTGAAAAAAATGGATCAAAAGATATTGCATACATCAAGGATTTAGGAGTAAGGATTTAAAATTAATTTATTAATAGTTTTAACTTTTTTAATACTTGTATAATTTTATAATACATTAATTAAACACATTCCCTTTTAATAACTTCTTTTTCTACATTGAGGACCTCAATTAAGAATATTTTTGTTTTATAATTTATGTATTTTATGTTTAAATCACAAATAAAAATTGTGTTTTCAACTGCCTTAATATAATATATTTAACTACACCTTCTAAAATAATGACCTACTCCCCCCACAAGATTGTTACTCTTTTTTTAGCAATGTTTTTTTTTTTCGGAAGTCTTAAATACTTTTTTTAAAGTAGAAAACTAAATTAATTAATGCTATAATATGTTCTTATAGTAATTTATGTAGTAATGAATATGGTACATAATGAGGAAAGTGAGGATGGAAAAATCAAGTATTATATTTTATGAGTATATTACCTGCAAAAAAGTTTTTAACGCACTATTGACTAGTTATTGAGAAAAATAAGTATTAGGCCACATCAGAGTAACTCCAAAGAAAGCTCAGCAGCTAAATCCTTCACATTCTGATTCAATTTTGTTCACCTATTTTGATGTTTAAGTTGCTACCAACAAGCTTAAGAATAAATACTTATTTGGAGCTGAGATATAAGAAAAAAATTATATTGTTCATTTCTTATGATTTTTTTCAGACATCAAATGGAACAATGGTAGGCAATGAAAACTTAGTGGAATTTGAAGAGCGCCAGTTGAATAATTTAGACCTAATAGTTTTAGCTAATGATGATGAAGGAGTAATTCTACAATTTATAAATAAAGTAGATCAAACTATTGATCTTTCAAATTTTGATGTAAGTTTTACAATTTTTTATTTGTTCTTTGTTTTTTGTTATAAACAGCACATCTATTTTCAGAACAATCAATCAAATTATAAAAGAAAAATAATGTGTAAAGAAAACTTAGACGAATCAACTGCTGTAAAAGTACCTAAACTGGGTAAATTTTCTCCATATGCATTTACTTAAAAATTGAATTCTCGCTTTTGAATATATCAATTATTGGTCTCAAAAATGTCTGTTTACATTATTTATTAAACACAGAAAAAAGTATAGCATTATTAGAGATTAGAGTGGCTTCACTCTCTTCTACCATTTCATTATTGTAAAAAAATTTATACAATAGAGATAATAAAATAATTACAAATTACTAACAAATGACAAATAGTAATTAAGTATAGTTAAAATATTATACCTTTTAATATTATTAATTAACTAAGTATTGAATTACTTTATAGTTCCATACCTATGTTTCAATATTATTCAATAATTTAATCACTGGTAATAAAATATTTTTAAAATTTGTTTATTACTATATAGCCATAGTTTTTTTTACTCCTAAAAAGTAATAATCTTAATTCTTTATCAAGTATCATGATCTCATGTAGGTACAGACGTTGAAAAAAATGAAGTCATAAGTATGAAAAATAATGCTGGACTGAAACTAATGCCACAAGTTGTACAACAGTATTCTTCATATTCTAGCAGTATTGATTCTCCATCCACTACTAAATTTAATTCACTTAATCAACCTTATTTTGAAACTCTTAGTATAATATGCAAATGGAATGTTTTATGGTTACGTGTAAGTTTATTACAATTATTAATACATATTTGTTTTTATTATAAATATTTTTCTTACTAAAAATGAATGTGTGTTATATCTAATTTAATAAATAATTTCCTATTTGTTTAATTTTTATTCAGGAGGAAAGATTTTCAAATAACCCTCCACCTTTAGTTCAATCTACAAGTAAAATGAAAGGAGTATTTGAAAGTCTAACAGAATATTCTTCTATTGTACAACCATTGCTGTTGTATGAAATGTGGTCACATATAAGTGAATCATATAACATGATACTTCATGAAAACCCCAACTTTGAAAAAAGTTTGTTTTTAGAAAAATCCCTAAAGAAGTAAGAATATTGAATTTAAATACCTTAATATAATTACTTTTATTACAAGTAAACTATGTGGTTTAATTTTTAAGTACAAATTATTATTCAAACTCATTTTTCAATGTGGGTTTTAAATAATTAAATGTTTTAAAAATATTAAACAATTTTTTTTTGATATTTTACCTAATTATTTTTGTTGCTATATTACATAAAATGCCTTTTTATTTTAAAATAGTGTATCTTAGCTTTATTTCTTATGATTTTAGTGAAACAATTTTCTGATGTTGCTGATTGTAGGTTTTTCATTTTGATGTATATTTTGATCCATTCCTTTACCATAGTTGGCTGTCTAAAAAATTGATAAGTGACCGTTATGTGCTGGTTCATGGTTTCACTAAAAGCCAATGTACCTCCAAATTATGCGTCACGGTCGGCTGCTACTGCAGTTCATTATCTGTAAAACGTGCATATTTTGGAAATCCGTTCCAAAAATTTGCCACCTATTGAATAGCGGTTACTGGCCTACTGACACAAACTATATATATATTAATATTATTTAATGACATAATTTATATTATATTTACTTTTTAAGAGCAATTTTTCATCATGTTTACTATAGTTTTATAGTGTTTCTTGAAACAGAGTGTACCCCCTTCCCCAAAACAATTATTGCTGTCTTAACCAAACTTCTTATCTATTCTGCGCAAAAACGTATTTTTTCAAATTGGCAGTAGGGAGTATGTGAAACAGTGGTAAACGTCAAGTGGTTAGTTAATAAAAATGTTAAGAATGTGCTGATATTATTTTATTACTTAATGAATTACAAACTGTTCACCTACCCAGAAATAGTTCACCGATGACGTGAACTTATAAAACACAAAACCCTATTGGTTTGTTCATGGAGTATTTTATTAAAAAATAACATGTTATTAACACCTAACAAATAATCATATTAAAAAAATAGTGTGGGCAAAAGTAAAAGATGTATAATGTACTATTTTTTTTTATTAGTTTTATTTGTGTTTAGAAATTTAAAGTGGAGGCAAATGACTATCACGAAAGGGATGCTGATTTTTTGTTCATATATATGTTCAATTTCTATAATTGGCTTAAAAATAGTCAAACAAGTTGAAATTAATTTTAAACAGTTGTTGTAAAAATCTAAAGTTTAGTTATTACTCAAAAACATGGATACATTTTGAAATATTGCATTTAAAAAAGGACCATCTTACATTAATATCTTTAAATGTTATTACAAAAATTGGTCGTCTTTTACGAGAGATCAAAAATTCTTAATAAAATCAATACATTCTTTGCTAAGATCAAAATCTAAATAAAAATTAATAATGGGAAGGTTAACATTTTACTCCACATTTTAACCACTCCTTTAATTTTTTTTTTTAGGTATAGTTCATTTTCTATTAAGAACAAAGTATGTGTTATTGTAGTTTACATTTTTTTTTCTAGTGATGTGCCGTTTCTCACATTTGATGTCAAGTCTGTGTGTCAAAAATTTTACCAGTCTGTGCAAACATCAAAACCTCCTAGTGATTTATTATGGTGTTTAAAATGCACAGGTAAGTGATAATGTAGCTTTATTTCTTTTGAGTATTAATAGTTAATGTATAGATTTAGGTATTTTAAGAATAATTGTTTTCAGTTTTGTTTATCCCTATGGTTTACTAAATTATTTTTTTTATCTGAATACAAATCTAATTATGGTTAAAATACTTATCTTTTTTTAGAAACTAAGAAGATGAATGTAGAAACTTTAACAGGACAAACACTTTCACTACAGGGATGTTTGTGTATTGCTATAATACAATCAAATAACTTTGAGACTGACAATATTAATGTGTCAACACCAAAAAAATCTAGAAATATTTTTTTTGCTTTTGTACACTCGTCAAAAAAAAATAGTAAGTATGTTTATGTAAAATATAAAGGGGTACAAATTTCATTTATTTATTGTCTAATATGTATTTTCTCAGGTTACCGCAATAACACCCAACTATACATAGATCTTATTGTATCTAAAAAGACTGAAAATATTCCTATTGGTACAACTATTCATTTGATTGTAAGTTTGGCAAACAGTGTGTTTATGTTTGATTTTTTCTGCTAAATTAAATAGCTCTAAAAATAATACTTTTTTCTACTATAATGACATATTGAGTACATAATTACATTTTATGTTTTCCATAGTATTTTTGGTCGTTTATTGAAACACTTAAATGCTATTTTTATAGAATTTATGTATTTTAAATATAGATTTTAAAACAATTTTTGTAAATTTTTACTAAATAAAAATTTAGGCTTTAATTAATACAGCTTGAAACGACCGTTTTATATTATAAATAAAATACATTTAGAAATTAATTGTACTATATTTTTTTCTTTACTTTTGAACCTGTGAAAAGATTGATTCTTGAAGAAAGTTTCTTGATCCCACCACCAATATTAAGTATTTGTTATTTAATTAAAACATTAACATAGAAATTAAAAACTTATAAACTATTATGTCGTTTAAAAGTTTGAATACCTATTAATGTATTAAAATACTGATTCACGCTTGCTATTTAATATTTTTCAATTTCATACTAATGAAGTAATGAGCAAAGATAATCTTTAATTGTTTAATGCTCAACCATTCATAAACATGTAATATACATTTATTATTGATTGCATTATACTTATACAATTGAATATTATGATCAATTAATTAATTTAGGTTTTGATTTTCCATAACAATTGCTTAGCACTTGTGTTTTGTTTGTCAAAATGAAAATTATTGTTCTATGACTTCAAACTGATTAAATAAACTTATAAATTGTTTTGTAATTAATGACCATTGTTATTTTCAGAGAATTGTTTATTTACATTCAGAACTGCGTTTATTTCAAGCCTTAAGTAATGTGATAAAGTCTTCACTCAGTAACGTACTAATCACTCCTCAACTCCATAAATATAATGTTGATTATTCAAAAGATCTAAAATATTATAACATAAATGTAAGTAGCTTAAAACTTTGTGTTTACCAATTTCTATCGGTATTTAAACTGATATTATTTTTAATTATAATTAGAGTTTAAAGTTAAATGCCAGTCAAAAGGAAGCTGTTAAAATGGCTATATCAATTTGTTTATCAAAAGAACCAAATGTTGGTTTAATTATTGGACCACCAGGAACTGGAAAAACAATTGTTATCTGTAATATTATTTTAACTTTAATGTCCAAACTTTTAGCAACAACAAATAGTAAGCCAAAACTTTTGATATGTGCACCTTCTAACGAAGCTGTTGACGCCATAGTAAGACGATTAGTAGAAATAAAAAAAGATTTAAACAGTAAGTTAGTTATAATATGTTGGTTATAATTTATGAACAATTGTATTTTATTTTGTTCAAGGTGAATTGCAATTTGATGTAGTAAGAGTGGGTAATGAACAAAAATATGATCCACATTCTCCCATAAATGGTGTTATGTTGGATAATTTGGTCAAACAAAAATTTAATAACCCTGTAAGTTACTATTCAAAATTCTTGGATTATTCACGTTTTTCAAATTAGTTTATTATATCTTGTATGTGCTTATAATTTTCAATTAGCAATCAAATCCACTTTCTGTATTTACCAATAAGAAAGATCTTGAAAAAGAAATATTACTAAATGCTGATGTTGTTGTGACTACATTAAACTCGTGTTTTTCTTATAGAATGGAGAATGCTTTTATGTCTTCAAGGGATAGGTAAATAGACAATGAAATATTGTTTATTTTTTATAAATATAAAGAATTCTTTTTTCCACAGGACAACCACCAGTTTCCATTTTACTGCTTGTATAGTAGACGAAGCTGGACAGTGTGTAGAACCTCTCAATTATGTTCCAATATTACTAGGTATTGATAAATTGGTTTTAGTTGGAGATGATAAACAGCTTCAACCAGTTGTAAAAAGTAAAGTAAGTAAAATTTCTCTTCTAAATAAGTCATTGAAAATCAATTGTAATAAAATGATCATTGGTCAAGTGAGGGTTAGTTAAAAAACCATCATAAAAGTTTTCCTAACCATTAAGTGTTATTACATTTTATTTGTTTAATGTCTTGGTAAGATCCGGTTCTATTTTTATTTTTTTAGGTAGCTAAAGATAATGGATTTGGTACTTCTTTAATTAAACGACTAAAAATGTGGTTTGAACATAAGCGTACTACACGGAAATACAATCCAGTTACAATGTTAGATACACAATACAGAATGCATCATGAGATAAATTTATTTCCATCAAAATATTTTTATAAAAATTTAGTAAAAACTGCTCCGTCGGTCAAAGCAAGACAGAAACTATGTATTCAACCATATGTTATATTAGAACATGAAAGCCAACAAGATAGTTCAGGGTAAATCTATATATCTGTTAAACAATTTTATTTGAATAAAAAATAAACTTGTTTAATCAATTTTAGTGAAGTAAATATTGGTGAAGCACATTTGATTTTCAATTTGATAAGCGTTTTAATGAAATCAGAATGTAAGTCGTTAAATATTGCTGTTCTGACTCCTTACCATAAACAAAGAGAACAAATAAATCAACTACTGCAAAAAAAGTACAAATGTCATTATTGAATTACTAAACTAATTATGTATTATTAACAGCAGTGTTTTTTTTTTTTTGTTAATATAAGGAAAATCTCTTTAAACGTCAACACAATTGATTCGTTCCAAGGTGGAGAATGTGATATACTGTTGATATCAACAGTTCGAACTCATGGAATTGGTTTCTTGGATGACATGTGCCGTTTGAATGTTGCTTTGACGCGTTCTAGACATTCACTAATGATTTGTGGGAACTTTATGTCTTTAAAAGTCAGTTATATTCTTAAACAATGCCGTTCATTGTATAATAATTTTTTGTTTATAAATATTTATAGGAAGAGCAATTATGGTGTGACTTATTAGAAAATGCGAGAAAACGTAAACTAATTAAAAAAGTATCAAGCAAAACGATAAATAATCCAGAAGTTTTGTTTAATATGATTAAGTATAAAGTATGAATAATATTTTTACAAAACATGGTTTCTATTTTTATTTTTAAATTATGAATTTTTATATAGAGTTATATTTTATGCTTAAAATGAAATTGACTTAATTCATGTGCGAGCTATACATATATATATATATATATATATGTACATATATATTCATCTATATGTTATTAGTCTTAAGTGTATATGTATAGTTTAAATTATAATAATGAATGTGCGCAAAGGAAGTCTTTTGTTCTGTTACAATTAGTATAAAAAATAAACTTTAAATTCATCATAATGTTATATAATACTATGTGTACCAAGATTTTATTTCCTACTTTATATATACTGGGTGTTCCAAGTTAGATTTTACAGCAATCGTATCTGAAAGTATTGAAAATAGAAAAAAATATTTCTTTTGATAGTTATTTTATTTTATGTGGTCAACAATAAATACAGTTCCAATTTTTTTTTTATGTTCATTGATGTTTTTAATATCAACTATTAAAACTCGAGTAGCAAACTATACTTTTTTTTATGTGTTTTGTTTTTAATCAATTTTGGCAGTAGAAACACAAATTTCCATAAAAACTAGTTAGAGAAGTTAAAAAAGTATCTTAAAAGTATGTGTTTCAACATAATAGCAGTCTGGAGTTGTCTTATCTTACTACGCATTAATTAGTAAGTTATTACCTGGTAATTGTGTTGACATCAAACTAAAATAATAATAGTGCATAATATTCATTATATGAATATCACTTTCTAAGATAGAATAGTATCAAACATTTTAATTTTTATACTTCTACAAAAAGGAATTAAATGCATAGGGACTATATTATATTTATATTTTTAGATTCTGAGCGTGACAAAAAATGTATTGTTTGTGCAATCTTTTTTTCTTTTTCTGTGAACAACTTAAACGGTGTAAGGAATGATCCAATTTTCTTTTTCTTTCAAAAGTCTAAAGTATCTAATGAAAGGTCCATGAACTCTGATTGTACTTTGAGGGGGGTCTCAAATTGAAAAAAGTTACAGTCATGAAACTAAGAAGAAACTTTAATTACAGCAAACATGTTTTTGACGTATAAATTTAGTTTTTTTTACCATAATCCAAAATAATGATCGGAACAAGCCGAAACTTTAACTTAATATTAAATTAAGTAATTTACAGGTTTGATACAAGTTTCAAGTGATTTCAAATATTTTTGTGCTAAGTATACTAAGTAGAACATTGGATTTCTCAACAAATTTACCAGCACGTATACTAGACAACTGATAGCTCGCACGAAATCGTATTTTCGAAGGCAATGATTTATCATTGCTTTCAGTTATTATGTTACAATACGTTTGAACCACAACTTCCAAACCAGTGACCCACCCAAACCGTAGTTGCTACTCCGTCAAACTACCCACGCAACCTAGAGTGGTGCCGGCATTTTTTATAATGCATTGTGCTTTAACTAAACAAAGTTCTAGATGTCTTAAGTAACTATAACTGATATTTATACAAAATTAGTTGTGTTGAACAAAAGTCTAACAATAATTATTAATTGCTATGATATGTCCCTCAAGCAATATGTTTAAGAATTTTATTTTTTATTTTTTATAATGATATTGTAAAGCCCAAACATAAATGACACATTTTTGAAATTAAATAAAAATATAGTCAAGTTCGATAAGATTGTTCATGTAGCTCATTTTAAATACTTTTACATTATATTATTGTACTTACTGTTTACATTTCTATTTTCTCGTACTATTAAACTACATATTGGTTAAAATTAACTATTAGTATGTTTCATTTCAAAAATGTTTCCAGCATGACAATTTTTCATTAGATATAGTTACATCAGGATTCAGGAATAATGCAGTCTAGTAAAAGGAGAAAATGGGCAATTTATAATCATAATAACGATTGTAAGGATCATAGTTGTTCACCATCAGTTGCAAGTTATTTTTATGGTGAATGCTTTAATGTTTTTCACTTGTACTAATTAATTTTATTTAAAACAAATGTTATGATGCATAAGCTCGCATCAACTACACATTTTGTGGTTGCATGTAGGTACTTGTCTTATCATTCGTGTGAAACTTGTCCAACATGACAAAGTACTAAGTAGATTCATCTGTCATATTATCTAAAATAATATTGTGCCTACTGTAACGTTGAATAAGTCAATTACACTTTAGTTTTTACTTTATTAATTTTTTAGTTGTTTATTCCACAATCCATTATATTATTAATTAGTAACTGCAACAACACACTTTAATTGGACACAAATTTAAATGGATTCTTTGAAAGGTAAATACATGATACACGATAATATTCTAAATTTTAAAATTTATCACAAAAAGCAATTTTCTTTCATTCATTTACAAATATTATTTCTTGCGGTTAAGTTATACTCTATACTTTATAGTGCTTTTGCATTTTACAGAAACCGTATTTTCTGTCACTATTGTCAGTAATACATAATACTATCATTTACCACAATCTCTATCTCTATGTAACTTAAAAATATCATTTTTATAATATATGGTTAAATATTATAAAAAAACACATCGTTGTCGCCAACGACCATACCACGTTGAATACACCAGTTCTCGTCCGATCACTGAAGTTAAGCAACGTCGGGCGTAGATAGTACTTGGATGGGTGACCGCTTGGGAACACTACGTGCCGTTGGCATTTTTTTTCTTTCATCTCTCTCTCAAGTTGTTCAAAAATCATGATATAAAATAATAACCTAACTTTTATACCATAGTATACTGTAATTAATTATAATGGTACAAGTTTAAAGTTTTACAAATATAAAATACGATATAAGACATTTATTTTTATAATAATTATATAAGTACCATTGATTAAATTGGTACACTTATCATCCGAAAAAATGAACTCTATTTATAGTGTTAAAAAAGGTAGATCTCAATAAAATAAAACTTTATATAACTTTATACCCAGTAATGGAAAATTTTCAATCGGACGTTTTCTAGGTATATCTATAGATTAACAATACTATCCAATTATCTTTTCACAGCATTACTCGGCGATCAAAGAAAATTTTGTCAACAAGTCGAACGCTTGACGTTGGAAATGGATCGAATCAACAATGATCCTACGGTCAGAGAACGTCTTGATCGACTTAAAAAGTCCATTGAAAACTGCAGTTTAGAGAATGGCCGGGTTCATCTCTATGGTTCTCGGCTGTATGGGCTTGCGAAAGAAGACAGTGACGTAGACTTATACGTTGACAGCACCGGTAATTTTTTTTTATAGAATACGTCGTATTATATGTATGTATGGGCGGGCATTTTAACAAATCATTATTACATCGCAATTATGTATGTCGTCGATTGACTCGAGAAACCACTGCACGTTTATATACGAAGTATGTACACCAAAAACGGTTTTGAAACCATCACAAATATTACAAGCACAGATTTCTATAGTACAGTAGGTAGGTAGGTGGTAATAATAGTCTTTCATTAGTACTTAGTACGACGAAGTGTAAAGATACACTAACATGATTCAGGCACAGAATAATTCTGTGGTTTATAGGTACGGGGACGATTGGACTCACCCTCTGCCCGTAAAAACATCGTTATGAAAACAAAAAAATTCAGTGCCACGCTCAGAATCTAAAGCATGTAGGTACTTTACGCCTATGTGATATATCCTCCGCATACGGTTTTACATAAATTACAAACACCGACGTTTAAAATATAAGCTTGAACAAGAATCATTCGGCGTAATCTGAAGTAGGTAGGTACGTACCTAACTCAAACTTTTGAAAACAGCTTAAAAGTTTTGCGCTACGCATCGGTATTTTCAATTAAAATAATAATTTTGCGTGTTAGGTGACTTTTTTTCAGGGAAAATCGCCCACGATTGCTCACAACAAGTACAACTCATAAATATGCTCGTCGAGGCTGCCGATAAAGAATTTATTGGATTACGAGTGCTCACAGACACTAGGGTACCAATCGTACGTTTTCTACACGAGTCCACCAATTTCAGGTGTGATTTGATGTTTCGCAGTGGTCTTGCCGTGCTCAATTCGGAACTCGTCAAGTAAACAGGGTTATGTTAATATTGTTGTTACGCTGCATAAAAAAATACGTCGATTGAGATGTAGTACTTACCCAGTAATTTGATGTATTCGATTGAAGATAATTGTTGTTTTTGTATCAACGCGAACTACACAGTTGGTATAATATTGGCGTGTTGGGTGAAAAAGTTTCCGAATTCGAACGAGAAAAAAAAGTATAGTTTAAAATAAAACGATTTGTACTAAATGACATTTTTATGGGTGTACATTGTTACTGATTATAAACGCTACATTAAAATTATTAACACTACAAACGCTATAAATAATCAATCAATGACAATATTAATAAAATGGCACACGTTTCTGCGGTCATAGAATGGTTTAAAATGGTCAATAGATAATGTACACCAATAAAGTTACGTGCTTGGGTTAAAATGTTAAAATAACTTTAATTTAAAAATTATAAAAGGGAAGTATTTCATTTTAAACTATAAATTATGTTTATCATCAAAAAGTTGAAAACGTGTACCCATTTCATCGTAGAGTATAGAGCCGCTGGACCGGACTATTTAATTCAGTCCAAACTCAAATGATACAACGTTCAAGATTGTCTTTCAAAAATGAACGCTCGTTTTTGTTACTAAAGCATAGTATGAAACAAAATCACGGTACTAATTTAAATAAATAATTAAAACCCTAGATATTTTTGTCAGGAACAACATAGTTTAAAACATTTTGACGTTCAATAAAAGGTTTGCGAGTTTGATAAGTTATAAAAACGAAAAAAAATGTTGGTGCAAATTTACCTACCTCCCCAAGGTGTCGAGTATCCTTATTTTACGATACATTGGCCGTGCATAATATATTAATATTATATATGTATGTTTTTCTTGTTCATAGATTGTATTTATCGATGGATGAAAGAGTGCGTTGGGTTGTCGTCGCTGTTAAACATTGGGCGTTTACCTTAGATATTATAAACGATGATTTTTCTAGTTTTTCCTTAATTTGGTTAGTGTTGTTCATCATGATACATTACAAAATCGTGCCACCTATAGTAGATTTATGGAAAACACGCAGACACACTACTCCAATTTATATTGAAGGTAAGAGCACTCATTAACCTATACTACCTAGGTGTATAAAATATTACGTATATTAAAATAATTAATAGGTACATTAATTAATGTACACTCAGGGACGTTGTGGAAAGAAGGGTCAGGAGGTACACCGACGCATCCCCTGAGATTTGAGAGACCATTTGGTACAAGAAATTTTTTGTGAAATGTTTTTTCTTCAAAAAACGGTTTTGTTATTTTTGTTGCTGTATGTAATAGACTATTACTAATAGTTGTATCCACGTGGATCCATCGTTAGAATAGGTCCACAGTATCTCCTGATTATTGTAAACGACAATTAAAAGGAGGTAACTAAAGTAATTTCGTCTCTATACCAACCATCGGAAATTTCTACAGTAGAAATAATGGTAATGGACAGACATGGTAGTAGAGGCAGCTATAGAAAGTACTTCAATTAATGGCTCACCAACTGTGATGTAGCGAGCAAGAGGAAAACTACTGCATTAGAGACAATGCCCAAGTATTCAATTACGTGTTCCTTGAGGACAGACACACGCATGGCTAATTTTACAAGGAGTTGTCTTTAGAACAATATGATGATGAATAGTTTTATAACACATTTAAAACAACACTTACTATACACTACTTGTCATTTGTTGGCTTGATTTTACTCTTTAAAGACAAATATGATCTATAAAATAAGTTTAGCGACTACGGCTTTAGGTGTGGTACACACCGGTTTGGAAAGTGGGGCCGAGTTGATGTTTTGTTGTAAATTTATTATTGACTAATAATAGCCTAAAGCTTTCGTTACCCTGCGTTGCGCGAGATTTCGATTGGCATAATTGAATAGTTTGAATGTAAATGAGATAAACAAAGTGTCGGAACAAACGAATTGATAATCCTCACAAGTTATGAGTCATAACAGAAATTCAATGGACCCTCCCAGAAAAAATACCGATTTTCGATGTTCAAAATGTGTTGTTTATAAATTGTATTAATGTTTCAAACCGGGTTTATTAAAACCCGAAAACTTGAACTTTTTGACTTACTACTCGTGAGTTAAAACAATTCGACTCGTATGGGGCTAATGACTGTGTATAATTTTTGTTTCAGGCTGGGATACGCGTGTTTGTTTCAATAACGATAGTTTTCAATCAAAACATTTTCCCGCATCAAATCACACAAAGTGGGAGTTACTCCGTTACTTTTTTGAATTCTATTCCGATTCAAAAACGTTACATACTTACGTATTGTGTACCGTGTTTGGAGAGTTACTTCCGAAGCAAAATTTTTATACGAATTTTATCAGTAAAGCTAATGCTGTAGAAGATTATGGTTCCCAGATTGAAAAATTTAAAAAATGCGAACATTTAGTGACCGAAAACTTTGGAAACGTTGACAGTATCGCATTGCAAAATCCGTTAAAGTTATGCAACAACGCTGTTTCTGGACTCAACAATTACCATATGAAATTATTTATTGATCTGTGTAAAAAATCCAATCATTCAATTAATCATAATATATAAAATTTCAATAGGTTAATGGCAGATGGCTGTACTTACGTACACAATCTATCTTAATAAATAGGTATGAATTATTGAGAGTTAAATTAAAGTCTAAAAGTTATACTCAGAACTTGGAAGCAAATATAACAATATCACAAGATTATGTAGGTACAATTTGATATTTTTAACTGTCTTACGATTTATTAAGAAATTGTTTTATAAATTAAAAATAGGTTACGTTAAGTTGTTAAAAATAGTTCTTATTACTGTTATCTCCGATCATAAATACTTTAATGTAATACTATACAAATATGTGTACTATGTAAAAAATTATGAATTGTAATGCAATATGTTTGGATATTTTATGAGTAGGTCTATCGATTGAATCATAGTATTATAATTTATAAATATATGTTAATAATATTCTTTGTTAAACTTTGTCTCAGATTTATGACGAAGATGCGGGATATCTAATAAGTATCCATTTAAAAATATATAAGTTTAGTGTACGAAAATGTATAATAAAGATCAGTGAAAAATAAGTAGCGTCCCTGTGTCTCTATAGTCTGTACCATAGAGACTATAGAACTTTAAAATTAGTAGCGGTGCACTTAAATATTTTGAAAAAAAATAGAAGAGCTTCGTTCCCGGATATGTACTTATAATTAGGTATATATATATATATATATATAAATGCACTATAACTAGCATACAGTTGAGAAAAATCTTAACAACAAATACCTAAGTGGACTATGGTGATACCTGCAGGATCAACATTCAACTGCACAGCATTGGGATTGTTATCGAAACCACCTTATTTTCCGAGTATTTTTCATTTTTTTCAAACCCGAGATTCTCAACATAAAATTAAAAATCGCTTAAAAACCGTTCAATATGGCTAAGTGTTAGGTTGTTTATAATGAATAATTTTAATTAACTTTGCTTAATTTATTTCTACAGTTTAATTAGTCAAAAGCGTCATTAAATAACAAAAAAAATTTAGTTAAATGTACGTTTCTTGCCTGTTAGTAAATTTAAGTTTTAATTATAATATTTTCACGAATTTTAATGCGAGTGATTTTCAATTTATTAGAAGCATATAATCCTCTACCTACTTTCTGGTACGTTTTGTAAAAAACTACATGTTCCCAATAAATATTATGACCATTTCTATTAGTTTCCATTTGTCTACCAAGGTGTTCCCAACCAGCTTGAGCATATGCGCAGCATCTCAGAAGATTATTATTATTTCTTGCAATTAGATTATGCTCTATACTTTATGGTGCTTTTGCATTTTACAGAAACCGTATTTTCTGTCACTATTGTCAGTAATATATAATATTATCATTTACCACAATCTCTATCATTTACTTTATATGTAACTTAAAAATATAATTTTTATAACAAATGGTTAAATAACATTAAAAAACTCTTAGTTGTCGCCAACGACCATACCACGTTGAATACACCAGTTCTCGTCCGATCACTGAAGTTAAGCAACGTCGGGCGTAGTTAGTACTTGGATGGGTGACCGCTTGGGAACACTACGTGCCGTTGGCATTTTTTTTTTCATCTCTCTCTCAAGTTGTTCAAAAATCATGATATAAATAAAATAATAACCTAACTTTTATACAATAGTATACTGTATTAATTATAATGGTACAAGTCTAAAGTTTTACAAATATAAAATACGATATAAGACATTTATTTTCATAATAATTATATAAGTACCATTGATTAAATTGGTACACTTATCATCCGAAAAAATGAACTCTATTTATAGTGTTAAAAAAGATAGATCTCAAAAAGTTAGACTTTATATAACTTTATACCCAGTAAGTTCAACATTTTATGGAAGATTTTCAATCGGACGTTTTCTAGGTATATCTATAGATTAACAATACTATCCAATTATTTTTTCACAGCATTGTTCGGCGATGAAAGAAAATGTTGTCAACAAGTTGAACGCTTGACGTTGGAAATGGATCGAATCAACAATGATCCTGCGGTCAGAGAACGTCTTGATCGACTTAAAAAGTCCGTTGAAAACTGCAGTTTAGAGAATGGCCGGGTTCATGTCTATGGTTCTCGGCTGTATGGGCTTGCGAAAGAAGACAGTGACGTAGACTTATACGTGGATAGCACCGGTAATTTTTTTTTGTAGAATACGTCGTATTATATGTATGGGCGGGCATTTTAACAAATCATTATTACATCATTATATTACATATACTTTAGTTTTTACTTTAATATTTTAGTAGTTTATTCCATAATTCATGATATTATTAATTAGTAATTGCAACAACACACTTTAATTGGACACAAATTTTAATGGATTCTTTGAAAGGTAAATGACACATGATAATATTCTAGTTTTTAAAGTTTATCACAAAAAACAATTTTCTTTTCTTTCACTTTTATTTTTGGTGAGATATGATGAAAAATAGACATAATAATATAGATAATATCATAACATGCAGTTTCCGTTCATTGAGCCTTGAATTTCATGTACTAACTGTCTTTTATAAGCAGCCCGAAACTGCACAGCATTGGGATCGTTATCGAAACCACCTTATTTTCCGAGTATTTTTCATTTTTTTCAAACCCGAGATTCTCAACATATATTTTAAAATCGTTTAAAAACCGTTCAATATGGCTTAGTGTTAGGTTGTTTATAATGAATAATTATAATTGCCTTTGCTTAGCTTATTTCTACAGTTTAATTAATCAAAAGC
>CM029357.1:50723087-50805437 GCA_017140985.1 Hormaphis cornu
TCGGCGATCAAAGAAAATTTTGTCAACAAGTCGAACGCTTGACGTTGGAAATGGATCGAATCAACAATGATCCTGCGGTCAGAGAGCGTCTTGATCGACTTAAAAAGTCCATTGAAAACTGCAGTTTAGAGAATGGCCGGGTTCATGTATATGGTTCTCGGCTGTATGGGCTTGCAAAAGAAGACAGTGACGTAGACTTATACGTTGACAGCACCGGTAATTTTTTTTATAGAATACGTCGTATTATATGTATGTATGGGCGGGCATTTTAACAAATCATTATTACATAATTATATTACATATACTTTAGTTTTTACTTTAATATTTTAGTAGTTTATTCCATAATTCATGATATTACTCGTATTAATTAGTAATTGCAACAACACACTTTAATTGGACACAAATTTAAATGGATTCTTTGAAAGGTAAATGACACATGATAATATTCTAGTTTTTAAAATTTATCACAAAAAGCAATTTTCTTTCACTTTTATTTTTAGTGAGATATGATGAAAAATAAACATAATAATATAGGTAATATCATAACATGCAGTTTCCGTTCATGGAGCCTTGAATTTCATGTACTAACTGTCTTTTATAAGCAGCCCGAAACTGCACAGCATTGGGATCGTTATCGAAAACACCTTATTTTCCGAGTATTTTTCATTTTTTTCAAACCCGAGATTCTCAACATATATTTTAAAATCGCTTAAAAACCGTTCAATATGGCTAAGTGTTAGGTTGTTTAGTGAATAATTATAATTTCCACGTTCTACTACCACGTTGAAGAGACCTGTTCTCGTCCTATCACTGAAGTTAAGCAACGTCGGGCGTACTTGGATGGGTAACTCCGCTATAGGGAACACTGTACCAATAAAAATGTCTAGAAAGCGTCAGAGCCAATTAAACGTCCACATGTCGTTCAAAAAACTAATCCCAATAGTTCGAACTGTTGATATAAACAGTATAAAATCACATTCGTCACCTCGGAATGATTCAATTGTGTTGACGTTTAATGAGATTTTTTTATTAACAAAAACGCCGCTGTAAATAATAATTCGGTTACACGTAATTTAAAAAACCCGAAATCACAAAAATGATACACTTTTTACTGCGTATACGTATTTCAACAACTATGTTGTCATCTTCAGCGCGAATTAAACTGTTGATTCGTCGTTGATCAGTCGTTGATTCGCGCTGAAGATGACAAGATAGTTGTTGAAATACGTATACGCAGTAAAAAGTGTATCATTTTTGTGATTTCGGGTTTATTAAATTTAGTATAAACAGTCACAAGTGCTCAAATTTTAATTTTAGAATAATTAGTTTAATAATAATACAAAAATGACATATGTACTTTTTTAGCAGTAACTGATTTGTTTGTTCTCTTTGTTTACGGTAAGGAGTCGGAACAGCAATATTTAATGACTCATTAAAACGCTTATCATATTGAAAATCAAACGTGCTTCACCAAAATATTTGCTTCACTAAAATTAATCAAACAAGCATATTTTTTATCCGAGTAAAATTGTTTCACTGATACATATATACAGCTTTACCCTGAACCATCTTGTTGGCTTTCGATATAACATACGGATATACCAATCATATGGAACCATACGATACGGTTGAACTCGTTCGCGGAAGGAAGACGAAACGTAGATTTTTAATTAAATAAAACGTCTAATTCGTGTAAATCACGCTTAAAAATCCTAAAAATTTCCGC
This sequence comes from Hormaphis cornu, assembly GCA_017140985.1. NCBI lineage: Eukaryota > Metazoa > Arthropoda > Insecta > Hemiptera > Hormaphididae > Hormaphis > Hormaphis cornu. The sequence continues at coordinate 50,724,814 of CM029357.1, forward strand.
CAAGATTAGGAGGGCGATACAGAGATGTATCATGATTTGTGACGAGTCGTTCCGCTCATTTCAGGCCGATATCGGGAAAACGGATTTTCCAATTGGCAAGAAGACCATTTTGCATTTTTTACAAATTTTTTCTTATTTTTAAAACCACTAGACTTTTGTAGTTGTTACGTACAGAGAATATTTCGGACGTGGCCACACAATTGAACATATACCATTAATTTTATTTGATAATTGAGAGCAAATTAAATACAAATTATACAAACAGCTATTACTTAAGTAATACTATTGATACACGTTTTTATTTATAATATGAAAACACACTCTACGATAACTATTATATTAATCTAATACTAATACGTATGAATAGGTAGGTATCGAGAAATTGTTTTCGGGGGCCGATAAAAAGTCGTGAAACACGAAATACTATGTTTTTCCTCCCCTCAAATTTATTTACAGAGAACGTATTTTCTCATAATGGCACGTTATTTTGCGAAGAACCCCGGGATGAATATCATCATCACTCGTAAAAACGTTTGCTGCGACCGACGAGCGGGCGACGAGGTGGTGCTCTCTAAACAAAAATCAAACGCGTCGGTCGCCGAGAGCCGCCGGCTCTTTTGAGGTTTTTATCCGCAGCCGCGTGCGTGTACCGTCGACGATGACGCTTATAGTTATAACTCGCATACACTAATGTAACACGTAATTAATATTAAAAAAAAACACGTTTGTAAATCTATTGTAATACACTAATAATACGAGTAATAATACTTAATGATAATTTTAACAACTACTGTGTACGCACGAACAGCGTCAGTACGAGCCCGGCGGTGTACGTGTATATAAAACGTATCACGCCGATCCGAAAACGGTTCGAAGCTAATAATTATTATTTTAAGTTGGCACGTAAGCTGTGTTTATAGAAACGGTTCACGATTTGTTTTACTACACCGTTAGAATATTTACGGAACGTTTGTTTCAAGCAGCTCGCAAGAATTTTTACCAAAACGTGTGGAGCGACGCGTACGTTGTTACACCGACGAGTTCGTGATAGCCTATTTTCGAGTACCTACAGCCCGCAGACTCTGTACTCGACGTGGACACGAGTGTGTAACGTGTGTGTAACACGGAATTTAAATCGCTCGGAAGCGTCGAATTCATCTTGGCGTAGTGTGATCGTTACATTTTGTTAAAATAATAATATACCTAGGTAGAAAATGGCGAATGGATAACGCCTGTGTCGTGCACGGAGGGTGGTGTGCGTCTAAAGAGGACTCCGGGGATTCGAGAACTTGCGCGTACCTAGTTAGGTTAGGTTAGGACTAGACGTCGTTAGGAATAGACTATACGTCGTTTTTGGCACGCCGTGCGATTTTTACACGAACCGAAAAAGCGGACGGAAGGGCTAACCTAACTCATCAGGCGAAATGAGTGAATTCACGCTGAACACACCGGCAGAGGCAGTCTGATCGCGGTATTCACGATTGGCGGCCACGGCGGTATGAATTTCGCGAAAACGGAGCGGAAAAAAACATTGAACAACATTCCGTCCGGTAATAAGTATTTACGTGGAATGTAATAATGGGTATGTAAACCGTTTTTTGTGGCTACTATCAGTTATACTTTTATACGACGCCCCGGAGTCTTTTTTTTTTTCTCACACAAACGCCGTATCGCGATGATCTCTTATAAAAATGAATAATTTATCAGATGACCGTTTTTGTAAAATCAATATTAACGGACCATCGTCGCGGTTCGTACGTGTTAATACGTGAGGTTGTCCCTGATGTAAGCCTTCTTCCTGTGTTCGTGCCTGTGGCACTTTCCCCACCACGTCTTCTTCGTGCACACCCGCACGCGCTTCAGCACGAAACACTTGGTCTGCACCACGTTGAAGAACAGCTTGCCGATCAGGTTCGCGGACCCGGTGCCGACCATTTTCAGACACGACCGAAACCTGGAACACACACATCGCGGTTAAAATACGATTAACGGGTTACAAAAAAAAACCCACCCCCGGATCGACTCCGGGGGTAGTTTGACTGGGGTAGCGGCTGTTGCGCCTACGCTTTCGGCGGGCGACGAGGTTCAAACGCGTCGTTCGTTAATATCTGAAAGCGACGATCGTCGTTTTCGAAAATACGATTTCGAGTGCCTACAAGATAATAATAGCTCAGTTTTACGTCCAGAATAACAAAAAACAAATTTAACAAATGGTCCAAAAAAAAAAAGACGTATCCACGTAGAACATTAATTTAAATAACGCGGTCTGTGAACCGTTTGGACCGTTTGATTGCGCGTAACCGTCATAACCGAATCGCGACCAATGGGAATTTCTAATTTCGGGTTAGGTTTTTCGGAATTTTTTAGTAATTTACGTGTGTCCTAACCTAGGTGTTAAAGTTTCGAAATTTTTTCTCGGAAATCAAACGTTTTATCGAACAAAAACCACAAAGAAAACGGAAATTTTTGAAAATGTTTACAGTTCTATACTTGGCTCGAACATTTTCAAAATCGCTTGTGTAAAAGTTCACGCTATTAAATCTCGAAAGTTACGACTAAAAAACTGAACAGATTAGGTGTGTCGAAAAACACACGTTTGTCGTAATTTTTAACGCCTTTGATCAACAAACTCGACCTACTCTTTTGATTTTAACCGCTTTTCGAATTCGAGACCCCTCCAAGTGCAGTTGGAGCCAAAAGACCGCCTTTCGTTAGACGTATAGAACGTAAAAATCGGAGAATTCCTCATGCCCTTCAAAGTATTTACAGAGAAAAAAATAAAATCATCATTGTAAAAACAATACGCTGACGCTCAGAAAACGGAGTAGCGACTGCGCGCTTCGTGCGAGTCACTGGTTCGGAGGAAGTTGTGATTCGAACGTTATAATATTTTAATATCCGAATCTATAGTATAATTTACAGGATCGTCGATCGAGTCGTAAACAACACATTATTACTTAGTTCCTCCACCTAGTGATGATTATTATTTGCATAAAGGTCACGTTATTTCAATGGTGTGAACCAAAACGGTTATTGAACAGCGAAAGATATAGTTGCTCAGATGACATCTTAGTCAGGCGAATTATAATCATAAAAATATTCACTTTTTTAACACATAAGAAGTTTATGTCGCGAGCACGTTGACCAAAATTCATTTACGGGCCTACTTTAGGAAAATAACTATTCGGTCTTAACTGCAGGCAAATCGGAGAGAACGGGTTGACAACGTGGCGTGTTTACAATTTTTATATATATGTATTTACATCGGAACAAACACCGCGGTATCGAGTTTTATCGTAAACTTTTTTTTTTTTTTCAAGCGTGAATAAAAAACAAACCATAAATAATAAAACACGTTATGGAACGATTCAACTCTGATAGTAGTAGCTGGTGTAATTACAATGTGCAGGGTGTGCAAGACCAACATTTTTCATAAGTCCCCTAAAAGTACGTGATAAAATATTCGTCTACGTTTAGTTTTTCAACAAGACTAGTGGCTGAAAATTGCCATCCGATTTATAACTATCGTGTCTATAAGTATAAAACCGTGGACAAGTATTATTTCGATCGCAGTAATTTATACGGACGTATCATAACTGTCGGTAATAAATTTTGTTGTTTCACCACATTTTCATCACCGGAACTGTTTTATTTTTCAAACGAAAAATCGAAAGTTTAAACTATTTTAATACAATTTTGTATTCTATACTTGAGAGGATATACCAACGACGACGATTATTATGATATATATATATATTAGGTATTATAAAACCCGAACAAAATTATAATAATATCGTGTTCGAAACGATTGTATCGTCAAGTACCTACTATTAGGTAGCGTCGTTGGTATTAATTAAAAACGCGGGGGGCGCCCGTATTTTTAAACGGTTTAAAATATTACAGTACAGTTAATTGTAATTTGAACAGAAACGTAACCGACGTGCAACAAAAACCGTTCTTCCGTTCGCTGTTTTTGTAGTATGCGCATTTGTTTCAATTTCGTGCGACTGTTGCAGGTATTTTTTTTTGGCCACCGAAGGGGCGCATCATCATCATCGAACGTCTGCACACCCTCTGTACGCGTCTTTTTACGCGTTACACCGTCTCGGAACGTGATACACGACGCGAGCAAATCCGATCGAGGTTTTTTGCGTATTTTTTTTCTCTTCTACACGCGAGTTCAAGGTTTCGAACGGTTTTGTTCCGCGCGAAAACTATCACACGCGAGTATAACGATAGTTTGTCTGCACAAAATACGTTATTTGTCGTACAATTATTACGTTTTGTAACACCTCTATGTCTGCGCCCGTCCGCAACAGGTATCATCACAACAACATGGCGAAATCCGACCGACGACGATAGCAGCGATATAATGACCGGACTTAAATAATTTTTACTATAGGCAAATCACCGTCCATCCACGTGTGTCGCGTTGGTCGCGAGTTCGAAATCCGGCGTACACGTATATAGGAATCGACTGTCAACCGGACAAATCCCAAAGAGAGTTGAATCGGATAAAAAAAACACGGTTAAAACGTCGTTTTTTAAACGCTATTAAACGCCGCAGAACACGTAATAATATACTGTGAATAAATACGCACGTCATTTCGGTTATGCGGTTGAGGGCCCGATGAATTTCCAGTGGGCCAAAAACCTCGTCGTAAACAAACATGTTTACAATATAGTAATTAGTTAAACGGTTTGAGTTTAGTCGAAAGGTTTTTGTTTTCTTGAAACTACTTTCAGCAGTAAAAAATGTCATCGCGTCAACTCAACTTTTAACGATTTACCGTATCAAAGTTCCAAAGTCAATCTGCTTGTTACGTGATTTATTTTAGCGTCTGTTTTTTTTTGCTGCTGCAGAAATCGCCCTTGTCGGTTGTAAGAATGTAAAATTCTATAAAAATTCTACTGTACATTATATACTAGGTACCCATAACATAATACGTTAATGCGTGTACCTACCCTTATTTGATTTATCTATAGACAATATGTATTATGACATTCATAACTCAGCCAGTAAAAACGTGCGAATAGTTTTATTTTTTAAATCACTATTATTATTAAAATTATTGTTTATAAATCGTAAGCGATGCTAAAACATGATTTTTTTATCACTATAAAAATATTACAACAATACATGTGTATTTTATTAAAAGTTTGAAACTCGGAGTGTTTCATTAAAACAGTGTATTCCATATTGTATAATATACTTATAGTAATAACGATTGTTCACGTTAGTTTTCATAATACTGTTGAGTATTTCACAAGTTCATTTAAAACAGGAAACTATTACACGAATTTGTAAACATATTTTTCTATACGCTGTTAACAAATCTTGATAATGGAGTGATTTTCATTTTATTTTTTTTTCTTATTAATCACATTTTCGTTATCTTCGAAGTCCTCTCAACTTGAAAAAATGTTATATGCTTTTGAGTATACTGCTGATCGACGTCATTATGAAAAAAACGACTAAATACCTTGCCGCATCTTCACTATACTCTATGCCGCATCTGACTTCTACGACAGTTTACGCTCGAGAACTAAAATCTCTTAAAAAAAGTGAGTAAATTCTAAGAACGGAAAGAAAGAATAAAAGTAAATTCTTTTGATTCGAGTTTTCACTATGAAACTTACACGAAGCACGCAATAATATAGCTCTATCGTCTACGTTTTGGAAAAAAAAAAAAATAGTCGATAACTATTAATTAAAACTTTAACACTAAACTACTACAAAAATTTTTAAGAACCACGCAAATAATATAATTGAAAGATTAGCTTATAAAATTATAATAAGTACTTAAATTTTGTGTGAAAGTATTTAAATCTATTTACATCAAATAGTTTTTAGTATAATTCGATTTACTTTGAAGAAGAATTCGAGAGAAAACAATCTACTAATCATACAGTCGTCAGTTATTACTATGTAGTATCAGTATGCTATTATTATTAAGAACCAATTATAACAGATTTATTAGTAATTTGTGTTATTATAACAGATCATTTTTTTTTTTTTGTAGTTGCGTTCATATGCAATACAATATAATTAACAGAGAGATGTATGAACAATTTGAAACTCAATGCCAATGTACGTTGGAAAATATCCAAAGCTCCAGTAGAATTCTGTTCGTCATCTCATTCCCGCCAAGGATTTAAAACGAGTATGAGTACGATTGAATTTTGTTTTTACTCTTTTACTTTTCATCCAATGCCAACAACGTCATCGAAAACTAAATTCCTACGTGCACGTACTTATGTCCTAAAAAAACCTAACTTTAATTGAAAAGACCATTTTTGAATTTGAGAGCGACGAGTGGCGATTATAGAAACTCTGTGTTATCTTATAAGTTTAAAACTACTTTTCGGCCGCGTTATTTTGTGTCTAGTTTACACATCAGTGGTCGCGGATATAGTGTTTAAATCTTTAAGACTTTTGGTGAAAAAAAAATCGCAGCTTACTAAGACTTAAGTTTAAGATAGTCAGAATTCTAAAATAATGTGTATAGGTATATATTTTTATATTTTTATTCGAGTAACTGCAGCAAGTAACGATAGTTTACAAAAGCTAAAAAGATGTATTACCGAATCTAATACCAGTTAAAAGATTAAACTTTTAAGTCGAGTTGATTAAAGAAGATATTTTTAAACTTAATCTTTAAATGATTTTTTTTTTAATCAGCTTAAAAACTCGAGTCACGAATCGTTCTAACAGACATCGTATTAATTCGACTTTTCCAGTTAATAGTTATGCTCACCCGGTTGATTCTTTGAACTTTGCAGGATGAATTATTAAAATTGTTTTTCAGTTTTCAATACTTATTTCAGGTACCTACTCAGTTAATTTCTTTTTTAGTTGCGCAAGTTTTAAATTATAGCTATGGCTACAATAGTTATAATATTTTTGGTTACTTATTTAATTTTGGTTTGACGTCCTTTAAGTCGGTTTAACTGAACAATCAAAACAAGAATTGATTTTAATTATTATTTGTTTTACGAAAATATATTTCAATCCAACTAAATTTTGTTTCATATATGTAGTTTGACTGTACTTAGTAAGTTCATCGAAGTTATTTTAGTACTTATCGGGTATTAAGAGTTTCTGCATTAAATCCAGAACTATAATAAAATATTGAGAAACTAAAGAAATCGAAGATTGATATGAATATGGAGAATATAGATGCGACAATTTTTAATTTATAAAAACGTTTTATGCATAAAGTGTTAGTCACGACTCGTATTGTATTTATATAGTTATTACAGTTTCATGGGCTGTAACAGTTTATTCCAATGTTTAATAATAGTTTATCCCAATGAAACAGGAAATTGGCGGACAGCGAATAATAGTCGTTTCTACCAATAAACGATACAACGTAGTTGAAGAATAATAGTACTAATAATACTTTAAAATTCACGCTGTAATATAACGTTTAAAAAAAGTGTAGGAAGAAAAAAATTAGTTGGCTTGAACACAACTCACAAATACAAAATGACACGTTCAAATTACTCATAAGGTATTTATGGTTTATGATACATCGTTAGGCACTTATAACAAATAATCTATAGAAGATACATGCCCAATATTTCGCACTTATTCTCTTGTTTAAAAGGCCAAACCTTAAACTGAGCAAAAAAGAAATTGACGAATTATCATTGAGATATATTCTTTGTATTCTACAATTGACTCACCTATTTATTATTAAGCACAAATTGCGTTGAATACAATTTTTCTCGGTCGACAGTGACTGTTTTTAACTTGTTTAATTCGAATAAAACGCCTACAGTACCCAGAATGCAGAAAATCAATTACGAACTGAAACAGTTCCATTTATATATATATTATGCGTTACAAAAGTAAACATAGATAGGTATGAAATTTAAATTACTCCATTGGGTTGAAATATTAGAACAACCAAACTAAAAATTAATTCACAAAATACATTAAGACTATCAACTATTTAAGATTAACTGAAATTCCACGGGCTGTATGAAATGCGTAACAGACATAAATTTGCCATTTGGAGGCATCATCGTAAGCAGCTGATCGCCAATATACCTTTACGTGAAACTTGAATCCGGTGTTAGAACGCTGTTTATCATTATGCAATATCATTGTGTATTATTATTATACATTGCATTGTTTGAAGCAGTTTTTCGTGTCAACAACAATATTAAAATAATCAAACCTGCTTCAACACACTAATGATTGTAGGTTTCCATCTCATAAGAAAACGTCATTTTATTTGTCAGCTATTCGAAAAAGTATATAGTTTGCGCAAGTCCGTGTTTATAACTTCATGTAACATTATGGCTGACATTAAAAATGAGCGATCTACATTCAAGGTTGTCTTAATCTTCTTCAAAATTACTTTTGTTATTGTTTATTTCGATTAAAAAAAAAAAATAAAATAAAATTCAGTTTCTCATGGAAATTTGATTCATGATATCACAACATAATATTATCCAGCAGGACGTTAATTTAACACGTCTTCCTAGACAGCGACCGGACGTCATGTAAGTATACGATAATAACGGATAATTACTAAATTGTTTTAATTTCGTTCTCCTTAAATTGCTTCTAGTTAAAAATCCGTAACTTCTCATGCATATACTTACTCGACTCGTTTAACAAACTCAACAAAATAAAAAACCCATTTTGTTTGAACGAGTCTTTTTTTAGGCCAATGCGTAATTGTGGCTGTACGAAGATAAAATACATTAGATCAATGATGTAAAAAAAAAATTTAAAAAAAAATGATACACCATTCACTCGATTTTATGCGAAATCTGTACGAGACGCGTATTTTTATAGAAATGTCTATAGTTAAAAATACACACACGCGCACAACAAATACACTACGTCTCACAAAACCACCTTCACACAACTAGGTACTGTTGCAAATTATTTACACTCAATAATTTAATAATAATTATTATTACATATTCGCAAGGTTCTCGCGTATTGATATAATAGTTGTTTGACATTGAACGGATACGAGTTACTCTAATAATTAATGTTCAACGACATCGGCTGCGAGCAGATATTAAAAGTCAGTAATAGTTTGTTTCTTTGACTGACGGTTCTATCAAGGCTGCAAATCAAGATACAGTATACACTACTGGCTGCACTATTATACGCATAAGCATACACGTCAATATAGGGATCTTAGTATTTACATTAACTCAAAATCGATAGTTAAGTATTCAATCGATACGAATCGTTCAATTCAATATCCGATAGAGTTACTAGCGAATTTCGCCAGAGCGCATTCTATACTTAATTTCTATACAGCAGTATCTTAGTAGGGAATATTAGTTCGTTTACAAACGAAACAACATTAATTGTATTGAAAAATGGTTACGATTTAGAACACCTGTCTACTGACGTTGAGTTTTTTTTTTTTAGAATTTCGATTATTAAAAACAATATTCGTAAAAATCAATTTTCAATAACAAGGTCAAATTTGAATTGCAGTGAAAAACGATCGATTTCAAAAATCGGCCAATGACAGTGGACCGAGAAATATGAATAGATTACTATAAGGGATCTTATATTTCTGGAGCTGTTCACGTTAATATTGGAGTATAGTTTAAAAAACAGAACACCGTAAAATCAATACGGTAAAAAAAAAAGTACCAAATTAAGGCTGATGTAGAGCGCTGAGTGTATACTATATATAAAAGTGTACATTTTCAACAGTTTTTGTACTCGAAAGAAACGAAAAAATGCACACGATTATTGTACGACCATAAGTTTTTCGACATTACTCTAAATCTGAGAAATGATAATACAAAATAAGTGCGAATGGCATCGCGCGTAATTAATATTATTAATTATGTACGTATTGCTTAAAGTAAATCGTCGCTATCATCGGTTGGCAGTTAGAACTCGTTTTACAGTACCAACGACAGCCGGTATATTATCCTTTATAGTGTACGTGTGTTTTTTAGTCCACACGTAGGACATTATAATATTGATTTTAAGTAATAAATTGCACAATTTACTCTGTAGGCAGGCATATTTCGTGTATATTTTAGAGGAGTTTGTACCGTAATAACTAGAAAATCGCGCGGCGAGTCTCCGCATTCGACTCGGCGTGCCTATATTTATGGGTGCCACGGTAACGTAACACGTACACGAGTTGGGTGAATAGTAATAATTATTACTTATTAGAGTGAGTAGTGAATTGTTATTTGGAAACACACGCAGTAAAGTGAAGTAGAGAGGAAAAAAAATATTAAAAATCCGTTAAAAAACTTTCCATGTACAACGAATGAACGTATTTTACGCGTTCTCGCACAGAGAAAACAATAGGGCTAAATTTTCTACCGCGGCATATTTGCTCAACGCTCGCGCCTATATTATTGAAAAAAGGTAATTTTTTGTTACGCGTCCTAGAAATTTTCGGATTATATAGTTACTTCACTATAAATTATAGGTTCAATAACTATAATGAAGATGAATAAACCGCGCGTGTAATATTATTAAAATATACGATAACGTGTTAAAAGCAGCTAGAAAAGTTCTAAGTCACATATTATACGATAGACGTGAGTGTACTATTACTCGTATAGAAAACAATCGTTGTTGGTAAAATTTTATTTGTTCGCAAAAATAAGTTTGCGGAATAACTTTTCAATCGCAATAATATTATCGTATATATGTATATTATAATATCGCGTGGATTAAAATAAACAAACGAGTACGCGAATTTTGCAAAATAATATTTTGTAGGCATAGTTTAGTGTAGATTTACACGCACGGATTCACAACGCGTTCATAGAACATGATTAGCACGAGTGTTGAGTGAAAACAAAACTGCACGCGCCAGATTTTTATGGGAGCCGATATAAAAAAATCTCGATATTTTAAAATACTACAACGATACGAGAAACTCCATAGAGTATAATGGAAAAACAAAAAAAAAATTCATAGTGTGTTTTTTCTCCTCCAATTTACTGCGCTATACCTGTGTAGTGTTGAATGGAGAATTCGGACGTGTTTAATTTTTCTGAAATTTAAAGGAGGCTGCATAAACTGAAATGTACCGTAAAAACGATATTCAATGAATTTATCTTGATAATCATTTGCAGATGCTATTTTTTTTTTTCTATAGTAAATTTATTTCAGTTTTTAATTATCAACGTGGAAAAAATTATGTTTTAACTTTAATTAACCGTGTACTATATAGATATTCATCTCGATCGGGATTAATTATGAACGCGCCGACACGTACCTACTATGTACACCACACACGGTCGTTCTGGCCGATAACAAGGCTGTATAATTATTATATTTATTCGTATTTTTGTGACGCGCGCGCTCGTTTACAGTTCGATTTATTGCGGGACAGGTTTCTTTTTTAGAAAAGAAACCTCCCATACATAATAATAATAATACGGATCAAACTCGTTATGTACGCGGATCACTGTTTTTGATTTTTACGAGTGTCTATAACACACACGATAGGTACACTGTTAAACAATTGATTGAATGATGTATAACGTAACGTGCGCGTGTCCGATAGACGGATATGTGTTATGCGAGTTACTACAAAAGTGTACCGATTCAGGGGATAGCTTGCGGTCGTTTGGGCGCGAAAGCTTTCAATCACGGTTTGTTCGAATATAAAACAAAAACGACATGCTTATTGTTGTTCTTCATATTATAATAGGTTTATAATATTAAAATACTGGTACGTAATAATAGCGTCGTGAGTCCGGGCCGTTGACAGCGTCGAAAATGAACGCTGCAGTGTACCAACAACGGCCGTGCTCGCTGTCAATAAACACATCGTCGAGTAAACAGTTCGAAAAATTGTTTAGACCCGTTTACTGATTTCAGCCAGACAGATCAATAGCAACGAGTTTGTTCGACGTTATCAATTAATATCAGTGGTAGCGTGTAAATCGGGGTTAAAATGGCGTATGTCTATATGCTCGCATGAAATTAATCAAACAAGTTCTTTAAAAATAATAACAGATCAGATTAGTATACATTCAACTAAACTGTTAAATACGCGTGTGACGTACACTCGTCGAGTTCGTCAGATTTTCAGGTATGTGTGTGTGAATTTAATATTCTAACGACACGTGTTGTGCGTGCTTTAAACGTCATGACTCGTAATCAACCGATTGCAAACTGATAAATGAACAGCTAGAAAACGGATTTTTCAGAAATATTTTAAGAAAATTGTTCTTACCTGGGTTTGAAAGGAAACCTTTGTATACATTTAGCACCTTACGCTAAGGTTAGTACGGAATGTTACGGACATCACTCTTCGTCAATAGTAGACATAACATGTATTATAGTTTGTATTATAGAGCCAAAGACGGATCCACACACTCGCAGAACGTAGTCGTTAAAATATAATTCGTGTCCATTGAATTCAGTTTACATTTTGAATAAATTTTTTCAAAATCACAACTATAAACAGTGACGGATGTTTGAAAAGTTTAACGATTATCAAATTTAAATTTTCACAAAAAAATAATTTTTCAGTCTCTGCACTAGCTGTGTTGACGCTATAAAACTGTTAACGATTTTCGTAATCCAGCAATAACTGTAATAACTGACAAGTAACGTTTGAAATCAAACTAATTATTAATCTAACGTTGTAAATAATTATTGAATGAAAATAGCGAAAATTGCCAAGGTACCTATCGTTTTTAATATATACGTATATAGTCAGTATGAATTACGAGTATAACATAATAACTTTTCACGCTCAAAAGGTAATATTTTTTATATCGTTGAATCATACACGATAGTTCAAACATAGTTTTCATTAGTTTTAGTCGATCGTGAGAACGGGACTAAAATGATAAAACGTCCCTCTGTTAACTATAGAAAACGTAGGTACATGCATGCAGGCGAGAGCAGAAAATGCACAAATGCAGTTACTTGGTATGATCATATATTATATTAATTTCATTATCGATGGTATGATGTAATTCCTACTATTTTTAAAACACCAATAATTTTTATAGGCAGCCTGTATTATGAGTATATATTTTTTTATCACTTTCTCACAGTGCCTAAACGCGCATGCTCGTCATGCTGCATACAATAATTACGCGTATGTATATATGTATTTCGTATAAAAACATTATAATTCTTTGGTTTTGTATTTTATGATCCATCCAAAACCGCTTGTTTCGCGGTTGCAATATATATTATATACATGTAAATGATATTGTTTTAGTCTGGCCGACACCTTTTGGTTCTTTTTCTTTTTACATAACTCGTTCGTAATAATATCAAGTTATGTGTTTTTTATAGGAGTTTTTATTTCCCGCGCGTAAACCTACGGATTCCGATAAATTGGATCGTCTTCTTTTTATTTTAGTTCTTATTTAACTTGGAAAACGTACCTGTACCATTCCGTTTATGATCATTCCACATTAGGTCATTTAAATAGGTACCTACTCGTAAAAATGTTAATTCAACAAGCGTTCTCGAGAACTCGGACGACAAGGAAAAATAGTTGGTCCGACGAGGTTCAATAAACTGTTTGTACCATAAAAAAAAATGTCAATTTATCCTCAACGATTTTGTTTTCCTGTTGATTGACTTTCAAATACGTCCGGGTTCAATTATAATCATCAGTATATTAACATCTGAAAATAAAGAGTGGAATTGAAGTACAAATGTAACATTCAACGGTTTACCAAATGAAGATTACGTGAGATTATTCACGAGTTTTTCAAAGTTAAAAATTCTTAGAATGTTTTCCGGAAAAGAATTTTTTAAACTGATCTACTGACTATGTAAGCGCATACTAAAGAAATTACAAAGTTATGGTACAGTTTATCAGTACGTGATAATGTTGACTAATAAAAAATCAGTAAAGAACACGTTGGTATACAAGTTATAAAATATACGGGAAAAAAACATAAATCGGCACTTGATAAGTAAAAATTTTAACTAACTTAAAAACTATATGTTTACAGTTTTGTTTTAATTTTATGATGGCAAAACTTTAAAAACCAACTCTGAATCAACTAAGTTAATTTAGTTTTATCAAACTAAACTTCAAATTGAACTATTTCTTGTTAATTTAAAACCTTTAATAGAAGGCATTTTAGATTGAATCAATTAAACTGGTTCCGTCGAGCATCATTAAAAAAAAACTAATAATGGTTAGCAAATAGGCACTACTAAGCGGATAAATAATTAGGTATATTCTTAGAACATAATTAACGCTTTTACGAGGATTTTTTTCCGGTTGACGCTTTTTTGTGGCACTTTATTTTTTAAGTATTTTCGAAATTCTTTTTACTATTGTTCAAAGTCAACCGGAAATTGACCTATTTTTATTAATTATTTCTAAACAAAATTTCGTTCTAATAATAATAACCAGCCTTAAGCTTCAGATTTTTACGAACCATTTGGAGCAATCATTATTACGACAAATCAACAACAGTGATTCACCCAACGCAATAACTAACTAACACCACACCACTGTTCGTTAATTCGTTTGTTCTTACTATGAATACAATCACCAATTACCATATTGAGTATACCTGCCTAGTAAAATTAGTAGTATTGCGCTGCTAAGAATAATAATTCGTTTATTTTTGCCAAAAATTTATCTGCCACTCATTAGGCTTTAATAGTACACAATCACGCGTATAGTACGGTTACTACTAAAATATAGATTATAGTGTCATTGAAGTGGCGAAAAAAACCTTATCGGCGGAGAAGTCGGAAATTTAAAAAAAAAATTGGAATCATATTATATCTTATGTTTGGGTACCTACTCGTGCACGTAACACAAATTGAAAATTCCTTAACACACACACACATGTTACAGTAGATCTAACGTTATACATAGTTATAATTAGTGATGGCAAATGACCTGTCAATCCTCATGGAGCATAATCTCCATACTAGTACGAGTAAAATATTATTTGAACTTCACGTCGATTTCATCCCCCCGCAATGGCTTCCGGTATTTTACGCGAGACTTCTACGAACTCGGAGGTAAATTGATATAGGTAAAAAAAAACAATTAAAAATAAATTATAGGATATTATATTATAAATGAACATACATTTACCGCGATCTGCGTGATTATGAAAAACATTATATTATACACACATACTATAGTATGAAACACCCACCTACTTTGAGTACAAACTGCTATAGTATACTAATATTAAAAAATAGACGTATTCGGCCAAAAATCAAACGACGAGGGAGTATGCTATAGTTGTTAACATTAAATTACACAAGTAAACTTCTTTTCCGATATTATTTTATTTGTTTTCACACGTTTTTAAAAATTTTTATCTATAGTTTCAGACACAAGCCACGTTCAGATGTGTACATAAGCACGATTGACGAGACAGAGTTCGTACGCAAGTCATATTGAAATTAAAATTTAAGATTTTTTTTGTACTTCCTACACTCAAATTATTGTACACAAATAGTAAAATATCGGTTCTCGTACATCAACAGCGTAAGTTCTAAATTCTAAGTAATCTTATAATGAAATAAGTATGCACGGGATCACTACTCTATATAGGTCGCGTGGATAACTTGACGGAGTAGCTACTACGCTTTGGGTGGGTTTGGAAGTTGTGGTTGAAACGTATTATATTCGATACCTGAAAACAACGATAGATCACGCGAGCTCAGTCGTCTATAGTATACGTGGCACGTGCCCTGGTTAACGGAAAATATACTCGGAAAATTATCAAAAAATACCCGGCGAAAACTTTTTCAATCTTTTACAACGTATTATTACTATTAAACTAATACATGAAATTTTGAAAACGATTTTGAATTTTTCCGCTCCGGACTAGTCATTTTCATCGTTTTTGGCGCATAACAGAAATTCCAAAAAATTCCTTCAAATAAAATGAAGTTAAAAGCCAAAATCGCAACTTGTGTGTGTGTGTGATTCGACGTAACGATCGGAGCACTCCTACTATCCGAAAACGTCATTACAAACGTGAAAATTTCAAAATTTTCGCCGCAAAATTCTCAATTTTTTTTTCCCCCGGTCGTTGAAACTGAAAATTTAATAAAAATTTCGAAAAAAAGTTTCAACCGAAGTACGACTGGAGTTTATAGGACCGATTTCATCGGACTTTGAAAGTCGGAGCATTCGTTCTGTACGGAAAGTCGGAGGAACGCTGAGAATCTAAAATCGTTTCACAGAAACCCAGCTCTCGCGTAAAATACAGGGTACCTGGTACGCGGGACAGAGCCGAAGCTGCGTGTGGCGCGACGGACTTTTCGTGTGCTCGGTTTAAACGAATTTCGAAAACATTTCATTTCATTCGCGACGTACAAAAAAACAACGAATATACGTGATATAGGTTTTCCAACGTCGCGTCCGCAGTTAATCGTTTTTTTCCCTCCAGTGTACGCGGAGTGATCTCGTAAATGATAATATCACTACTATGTACACACAACACACTATATTACGTACACGTTCGGCCGTTCGTGTATGGTGGTGTCCAACACGTGAATATCCGTGAAGCGATGATGATGACGACGCTGCTGGGACACGGATTAGAGCTCGTATCTAATGCGTATTTTTTAAAAAAAAATTTTTTTTTTATCGGCCGCAGACATCGAAACGGGCAGGTACTCTTGCACCGTTTTCTTTCCGACCGGTGTGTGCTCTTAACGAGCAGTCGTTTATCACGGCGCTGGAATGCTGCGTTCACGAATCGATAATTAAAACGTGAGAACGCGTCAACGTTACACACGCGATGTGTATGTGTGGGTTACAATAATACAACATAAAAATATTCTACTGTAACGTGAGTCACATTTGCGTTTTTATTACCTCGTACGCATCGCGCGAGTACGTAACGAGTTAATTATCGCTGCGAGTGTTTTCGGCGCGTAACAACAGTAATAACGGCTAGAAGAAAGAAGTGCGATTGAATATTTGGTCGGTCGCGTCGAAAAAATTCACGCTTAGACCGACGATTATTATTGGGCCGAAAAGTGTACGACGTGTAGTACGCGAAAAACCGAAGCGTTACGCCGATAAACTAGCTGTCCCCCGACCCGACCCCCCGGCGTTGCCCGGCGGTATTCAGTAGTCGGCCAAAGCAAAATTCTCCAAATCAAGTTCAAAAACGAGCGCACCAAATTACACGCATTCGGAAACCCTGTTTCGCCGCCTAAAAGGAAGAATTTTAAAAAAGCTTTAGGGGTTGAATTTCGAGAAAAAAAACCTTTTCTCGGTGCTCGTTTTCGTTGTACCTCTGCTGTGTGTGCAAAATTTCAAGTCTCTAGACCCGTAGCGGTTCGGGCCGTGCGTCGATCGATAATTCTTGAACCCCTTTACGGGTCGAGTTTTGAAAAACATTTTTTTGGGGGTTCGCCTACCTAGTACATAAGAAACTTCTGTGCTAAATTTCAAGTCTCTAGACTAGGCGGTACGGGCTGTGCATTTGATCGATGTATGTCGAACCCCGTTTTCACCCTCTTAGAGGTCGAATTTTGAAAAATCCTTTCTTAGTGCGCCCCTACGTATCGCTTAAAGAACCACTGTACAAAATTTCAAATCTCTAGACCCAGCGGTTTGGTCTGGGCGTCGATGAGTGAACAGGATCCTATGTGCCATATCCTGCGAGACGATCCGCACTCGACAGCAGAGACATGTCTAATTCTATCTTGTTCGACATCGGAAAAAAACATTTCATTTCAAACTTTTTTTTTTTTTTTGGAACGACGACGAATGCATTTTATCCGGCAAACAATTTTCGGACTCTTTCAAAATTATACGCACAATTTGATGGTAGTAAAAAAAAAAAAGGTCGATTGAACCTACTTTGGAGGTAGTGCGCCCGCGGTAAGTGCCGCGCACATAGGTAACATACGGATATCAATAATTTTTATACGTTCGTAACTTCCAAATTAAGTTTGACAGACTTTTTTTTTTTTTTAATACCATACAAAGTTATGCATATAAAACACACATTTGAGAAAAAAAAAAATTCCCGAATATTTCGAGTGAGCTAGACTGCATTTATGTCTTTTTTTTTTTTTAGATGCACACTTTAATTTCTCCCCGAAAAATGATACGCCTAGATAATTTTTATTCTTGGTGAACGGACGCACAAAACCAAACCCGTGTCAGGTTCACAACATTTATGTTAAATAATTTAGTTCATTTTTTCGAAGCTCAAATTTACAGTGGTGTAAGAACGATTACATAATAAATATGTTAAAAAAGTTTAGTATATTAATGGCTCTTAAAACCTTTTTTTTTTTTTTGGAATATTTATAACACATTTTATTTCAACGTACGAATCAAACACAAATTATTTAAATTTTTTAGTCATTATTACTCACGGGGGACAAAAGACCATTGCTCTCCCTCAAACGCGCCCTTGACCGTAACTCAAAAATTGGCTCGGCCTCCTCTGCCACTAACGTCTGCGCACGCCTATACATGGATGATACGTGCGTACCGCGTGTATTGTGTAATACTGAATTTGTGACAGTAAATAGCTGATCAGTCATATTAAGCCGAATTAAAGCGAACGACCGCATTTAGCGAATGTTTACAATCGTAATATAAACATAACGCTGATTACATTCATTATTTTTTACTATTTTTGTTTTGTTTCAATGTCATGCACTTACTGCGACGCCACGATGCTGCTTATGCACGTGGGTCCAATGCGCGTTGGTGTTATTTTGACTCGTTCATCTCAACGTTGTGAGAAATCACGCTGCACAGACGAGGGTTTTTATTTTTTAACCAACTTTTGTCAGTAGTTTATCGAGTTTTAATTTCATTTTAATCATCACAACGACAAGACTATAAATTACAGCTTTAAGGTTTTACATTTTGTGTGTTTCAGTTGTATAGATTATTTAGTTTTCTATTGAAGAGATGGAAAACAATTACCCACCTCCGATTTCAGGATGGGACATGAATCGCGGCCTAAATAGGTTATTTAATGCGTTTCGAGAATCGCTCACATTCACCACCATAATGCGAACAAGCTCGTCTGAATCATAAACGTTACAGTGTATTTTATTCTAAAAACAAAAATATTGTTAGTACAGTAGAGTTACTTGAGGTAAAATAATTTTTATAAATATAACCTATTGATTTTTTTTTTTTTAAGCCATTATGTTAACTTTAACGTTTTGATACGGCTGCGCGACGCGAGTATATAGAAAATGCATTATAATAATTAAAAAGTAAAAACTACAATTCTTAGTAATTACAACCGGATGATTTGTATCACAACTATAAATAGATTGCGGATGAAAATCAATTCGGAAAACGTTGAATAGTAATTTGAAAACAGTTACGTCAAAATCAATTCAACTAAATATATATTATAACATTCAGTACTTATCTATTTTAAAAGGAGTGTATGAATACTAGCTGCACGTTTTTCATGTTCATGAATACAAAAAAAGTAACCAGTGAATTGGTTCATCGATCGAACTCGATGTTTTAATTTAAGTAAACGCTGATAACGGTAGTATCTTATAAATATTTTATTTAAAAACAGTTCACTTTCAGATCACTGCCCCATAGTCTGAATTTCAGACTCTAAAACCGTTAACGGTTAGAATATGCAACACCGTATAGTGTTTTTTTTTTTTATGATTTACCTTTTGCTGGCAGTTAGTTTTATTACTGAAATCTAAATCGTAAACTTCACTAGTTATTTTCAAACGTGGAAAAGTTTTGTTTCACTATAGACTTTTAATTTTTTCTCCACACATTTCCTTCATCGCTTAAGTACTCGGGTTTTTTTTTCCGATTCAAACGAAATTTGTGATTAGTTTTAACCATACACGTCTTGATACAAGTTATATTATCCGTTACATTTTCAAAACTTGGATCCAACGAGTGAAATATATTAAAAAAAAAACAAACTTGAACACTGACGAAAATAAGATAATTCCGACTATTAGAATACAGATTTCGTGTTTTGTAGTACAAACTGTGCAGCGAGAGGCGTGCACGTGCCCGGCGTTAATTTTATCGTGTTTTCATCGTAGACAAAAGAAGAACATTCGATGAAAACGTACAACGTACTTTTCCAATAGTTTTTTTCTCCAATACAACGCATATCTCGTTGTCTATTATAGTGTTTGACATTACTTGTAAACATTATTTTATGATATACGACCGAGCCCATCGTATATACCACCAGGACATCTACGTCATCCGGTTATTGTCGTCGCGTAATTTTGTGGCTATTGAAACGGTAATGGGTATTATGGGAGCGTGAACTTTTTTCAGATATTTTGTACGCACGAGATGTCAAGATTATAATACACAGACAACCACTTGTGTACCTAAGAAATACTGATCAACGTTAATTTAAAAATAATTATTGGTAGGTGGTTTAGATACCTACACTACGCTGGATTAGGTACGAGTACTAAATAATATAAATAACGCGAGTAAACACGGTGCACGTTGTAACAAACGTTTCGATATACGGGAAAATTACTCCGAAAATTAATAGTTACGCTGCTCTGAACTCTTTATTCATTCCTAATCATTCGGTTTATGTCGCACAATATTTAAGTACCACGACACGTGCCCAACTTTTAAGGTGTAAGTTAACTCAATTACATATTTTCCGTTTCACGAAAACAATTTAAGTTTATTTCTTATTTCAAAAACATTACATTTTTTCGAGCGATACTTATTTTACAGTCTATCAAAAACGCACGTAATCTCATCGAAGAAATGTCCCGTACGAATCACGGAGAACCATTGAAATATGCGGTTGCTAATTTATAAGTACGCCTAAACAACTGCTAAACACTTTTTATTTCATTGTTTACAGCGAACAATTTTTTTAATTGAACGCGATCGTAAATAAATCATCGAGTTATCATAAAGTCGTCTAATTTTGAAGGCTAACGAACATACGTAATTTCAACCAAATTATTTTTTTTTCTTTTCTTTTTTTAACATATAAATGTTACTATACTCATCAACTATACCGTTATGGTGAAATTGTTCTGTTAAAAGTCACAACTATACTTGAAATGATTTCGACTATGGTACAAAACATTTCGGGGCAAGTGTCGCGTAACGCCCAAGGATTTTAAACGGATTTTGAAACAAATAGAAAAGTAAATTTTGAAAACTTTTATTTATTTTATTTTAGTTTTTCATCAGTAGCCCCGAAATAGTTATCGCGAAACACGTTTAAAATTAATTATCGTTGAAAATTGGACGTGACGGAATAAAAAAATATATTCCTCCATTAATTTGGTCCAGGGACGCCCCTGAATTCAACTTACCGCGCGTAATCGACCAACACGGAGTGTGGACACTGAGCGACACTTGTGGCGTAAATAAAATTTGGTAAGTCTTGTTTCGTACGGGAAAAAGAATCTTTTGGTCCAAGAAGAAGAAAAAAAGTTTCGTGCACAATGTTGGAACGATCAGTTATAACTGTCGATAGTAACACAAAACGCGAGGCCACTCAACCGGCCGGAAAAATAGGTAAATATACATTTTGATAGTATTTCGAGGTCATTACTTTTACACTACAAGTACACCCACCGCGTCATTATGGTTTACGTTCATTTCAATCATCACACGATCATGACGGCGCATCGTCACACCGATCCCGGGGGACGTCTCCCGAGCTTTTCTGCAAGGTTTTTAGGATCGGTCGACAGTATAATTGGATTACCGAACCCTGTGGGCACAATCGACATTTCGAGAAGGACAACGACTACTATAATATTAATATTCTTACATGATGCTGTGTTCGATGGGGGAAACGATTACGATGACTAAAACATGGAGGGATAAATGCGCAGTCGGTCAGCATACGTCGCTTCTCGTAGATTTAACGCGGGAATCGTTTGATGAATGTTTTTCACAAAGTAAACTATGAAACGTATTGAAGAACGTTGAGATCGGTCAGTTTTACAATAATAGTGTAATACGCTATAGACAATGTACGGGGTTCATAATGTTTATAAATTATGTCGGTACCTGTGTTTAATGTTAAAATGCGATAAAACAATATTCATCAACGAAATCGGATAAGTATCTCTGTAGACTCTGAAAAAAATCATCGAGTCGACGAAATAAAATTATCGACGAACGCGTCAATTAAAATGAGTCGTCTATATTATGATCTGGCCGTGAGATTATATCGTACGCAGACGTGGTAATCGCCTAGGTTACGTTTTCACGCAGAAGACGACACGACGCCGTTGTTAAAAAGATACCTATTTATATTGAATAAAAATAGGTTGAAGATTTTTTTTAATAATTATTAATGTTATTCGATTACAATCATTCCTCGAGTAAGTACATCATTATGTATTTATTTATTACGCCCATTGGCAATTTATGAATACATTATAACATATAGTAAATTAAGGAGTAATGGGAGCGTATCGGGAGAAAATTACAGCAGAAACAATAGGCGGGACAGATTCGTAAATAATAAACTTAGGTTAAACTAAACAATAGGAAATTATAAAGAGTACGTGGTAATGTAAACCAAAACCAAAACATATTATATAACTATATCCTATTCAGCACAGGTCTGATAAGTTGGCGGAGCATTCTGTCTAGTGGATTGTAGTTTTTAACATGTGAATAAATACTTACACAAGATATCATAAATAATCACCGAGTTGAAAAACAAAGTAAGAATCGTTAATTTACTAACTTTAAAAGCTGTATCAATAGTAAAAATCGTTATGCGAAACTGAGTTTTTTTTTTTCACATCCGGATGCGTGTTTACAATTCTCTTAGTTGTTTCAATAAATAACAATAACCGACGTTGTAAATTTAGAATATTAAATAGATAGATACCGTCCCCTAAATTGTGTTGAAAAAACACAAAAGACTTCGTAGGGGTTTTTGGCATTGAAAGAAAACACGGATTTCTATCGTATCTTTACAGTCCATTGATCTAAACTTAGCGACGTCCGGAAGGGTAATTCTGCATTGTCTGCCGTTTTATGTGAATGATGACCTGTCCAATACTTTAAGCCACATAAAATTTGTATCAATTTAGCCATACGAAATATAGTATAAATAATGTATTATTATATGTAGATACCTATATAACATTATATATATTATAATAATATAGTGTAAAATATAACGTTTGCCCAAACAAAGATATTTTTTAAGGAAAAAGTAAATTATTATCATCGAGTTTTTGGCATTGGTGTACAGTTTATCTAACTATACTATAAACTATAACAGCCTGAAACGTATTTAAAATATAAACGCAATTTACAATGAAAAGGTAGTATATAGGCTATCTAGTCAAAATCGATTTTATTTAATATTACCTAACCTAATCTCTTTTTTCTAAACTTTTAAATGTATTTTGTACTTATTAGCCGAGTAATATTCATCAGCTGATAAAAAAAAAAAAACCTACATAATTTAGGTTCTATATTTTTGAGGTACGCAAAAGTAAATTCTATATTGAACATTATTAGTTTTGAAGTAAATAAGGCCGTAAAAAAAATCAAATCTGCTTTTAAACAATTATTTAAACTTTAAATAGTTACACCATAATATTCAAATACGAAATCAATTTGAAATCAAATTTGAAACAAAAATTTTAAAAAAGTTATTTGTAAATACTCGCAGTACTCACAATACAAACCTACTTTATTACAAGATAAAAAGTTATGTATTGATTTTGAAAGGGAAAATAAATGAACCAGACAAATAAAGTACGTGAAAAGTGAAATTTTATGGAAAAAGTGTAAAAAAAATTAAATAAATATTAAACAATTATTTTCTTGAATGAAGAGAGAGTTTTTTTTTTTTTTTTTTTTTTATCTATTGTTTGTTATTTGTTTTTTTATTTCTTTAATTGAGATCTGAATGGTTTATTATAAGATGTATTATTAGCAATTATATTATTTCTCTTGTAAGTATAACCAAAGTCATAAATCACATAATATACATAGGTATTCATGAAATGTATATGATTATGCTTTAAAACATAATATTCAGCTGAATATTTGGACTCTAGTTGATCGAGTTTTAAAGGTTGTAATAATGAATATTATTTCATTCATAATAAATAACCGTCGGGTACAAAACAAAAATAAGTGTTTCATTTTTTATAGTTTACTGTACCATCTTCTTCAATAAAACACATATTATTACAGGATGTGGTAGTGTAGGTACGGTTGTATATTTTACACCACTTTAAACAAATTATGTTAAATCTTAAAAAGTTATGACAACAGATTGAGATTTTAAATTCGAATTTAGAATCTATTATAAAAACCGATGTAGATGCTTATACAAACGAAATAAAAATAGTAATAATATGACTGAGCTCATATATTATAGTAGCTTGTTGTAAACTCGAGACTATATAATATTATGAAGTCTACAAGACACTCCGTGTTTTTACTTTTTTTACTACCTACACGATTACAGTCTACAACGCGTTTCTATGTTCAAAACACTTAACACGATATTATAGGTAATATATTAATTTTTAGAAATTGGGAATACTATGTATATGTGTGTAGATCCATAAAAACAAAAAATATAACTGAAGTAGCATTACGGTAGACAATATAATCGTTTTCTGTATAGTTTTTATTTATTTTTTTTATAAATTCACTGTGTACTATTTATAAGACATGTGTACCTAATTTAGACTTTGAAAGTTTGTGCGATGAATACTAGAGAATAAAATCATCATACACTCAACGAACACGTACAGGGTTATAATTTATAAACATTATTCTAATAAACCTGTCGAGAGAAGGGTAAGATACTTTTAAATTCGTTCACCTACAGCGGCAAATAACGCGTTTAAATTACATTTAGAAAACAGCCCTTCCTAAAGCGTGTCGAATGAGACAAACTATCGTTGTTGTATTTAATTTTTATTGTTCGTGATTTTATCACACTCGTGGCCACTAAATCATTATGTCGGTCATTTTATTTAAAATTATATAAACTAATTATAATAACACTTGTATGAATTTACCCATGCTGGATGCATGCGTATTTTGTGTACATGCCAAGTAGGATGTTAACGTATATCACACATAAATATTAAATATTGTAGGTATCTATTCACTGTGGGTTTGACGTAAAACATGGTATATAGCTATCAAAGATAATTTAACGGTAAACGGGATGAAATTCTAACGCAATGCATCACATGCACGCGGATACGTGTGAAAGTTTTTTAAAATAAATAATAGTAACGTGTTATTCGTACACGTTATTAAAATTATGTTCTGACAGATTTATGGATGTTTGAACTCAAATAAACCGTGAGTAGCCACTTAAAAATGCTCATAGTTTGTTTTGCTTTTGAATTACTGTCAAATAATAACCGCACTCGGTATATAATACAGATATAGTTATATTATATCAGATATCAACACGTCATAGTACAACTACGTAGGTATTATAAACATTAAATACCTATTTTGACGATGATCAATTAAAACTGTCAAATTATAATTATTAAGGTCAAATATGTACAAGTATGGTTATTGTTATTGTTATCAGCCGGTAATTTTTTTGCCTATTTGTAATACGATTTCCAAGCATACCTACACAATTTATAAAGGTACATTATAAAAGTGATTTAAATAAAATTATTTACCACAAATAAATCATTAATTCATGTTTTTAAATAAAAAAATTAAAAAAACTACGATATTAATATTGCCAATTTGTTTGCTAAGGTAACGCGAAACAGTATAATTATTTCAAAACGAGTGCATTATATTTTTCGTAAAACGGTAATGTTTCTGAATTCACAAATACAAATCTTTTCATCGTATCAAACTAGTTAAACATAATGATAAACGTTTGACTTAAATGTGTACTATTCAGTATGATTTTGTTTAATATTTTGTTCGTGAAAAATTTTAAAAAAAATTTATTTGACCGTGTGTATAAATTATTCACCTAATAATAAACTGCTACGACACTATTTATCTTAGAAAGTAACTAATACTTAATATTGTAGAGGAACTATGGTTTAAAAAAACTATTTACATTATTTATTATTGCTTTATGCCGGGCACCTGCTGGCGGCCTGCTATCAATTAACAATATATCCATATTATTATTATTATTATGACGATCAGCTATTTTAAGTTAAATTTTTTCCTAGGTTTTGAAATATTTATTAGTTATTACCATAAATAAATAAATAAATACTTAAGTTATGACCACCGTACCACTTTTAAAACATTATAATTTACTAAACCAACAAAATGGTTATTTATATATTTAAAAAAATTTCAACAAGACAATTTTAATGTACGAACAAAATTATTATAACACGAAGGTGAACACGGTAGGATACTGTACCTAGTACATAGTTACCACAGGTAATATGTACTTAATACGTTGGTATAAAATAATATACTATAAAGACAGATTTATAAGTATGGATTTTCTGTTGTGTGTTTTTACAATAATATTAACATATCCTACGACTCACATATTCTGTCAGAATCAAATAGTTGTACACAGAAACAACGATTTATCAAATAACTTATTTTTACACATTTGACTTCTAAACATACAAGTTTATACCGTCTGTTCATAAATCATACAACAGATTTATGTATTTATCAACCTACCTACTTGTATGTATGTATCTATTTTAAGACTACTCTTCTCTTTTTGTGATGTTGTTTTAATCAAGACTATAAGCACGTACTCTACCGGACAACAAGTTAAAAACAATATTAGTTTAATCCCTAAATTTTTTTGTTTTTTTTTTTTATTTATTAATACGTCTAAAAGTTAAAAGTTTTACTTGTTTCATACTCGTCTCAATTTTCAGGGACTCTAATGGAGTGCACGCATTGAGTAAAACCAAATATTAAATGTATACCACCACGCGCAGTACGAAATTAAAATGCGTTGTACAACGTTTTTCTTAATTTTATTTTTCATTAAAATTTTTTAGTGTAAAAAAAAAAAATTCGACTTATTCGCTTGGGTATAAACCAATATTTACCTATCGATACGTTATGATTTAATTCACCAGAATTACGCAAAATTTTTAAAAGTTCACTCGAAAATTGATGTTGACATTTATAGGCAGTAATTATTTGAAATTTCTACCGTACGTTTGTACTTTACTAATCTTAAACGATGAGTAAGGTTATTAGTAATTTACCTAGACTGTTTTCACAGTACCTGATGTAATCGCGAAAAAGTAAGAAATAACTAAACGAGCTTAACAATAAATACGACTGTGTGATACGTGTATTATATCATCGTCTGCATATGATGTAGGTGTGTTGTAATAATAATATTTCGGCTTGAATCATAAAAAACTAACTTGGTTCTCAAAAAGTCGGATATCCAATCTCAGTTCGAATAACACTATATAGATGAATAACATTCAAACGATATACGATGATTAAAATAGTTAGGTATAACTGTTGTTGTAATATATGCACACTTCAATTTTCTAATTATGTTTGATGCCGATGTACCCAACGGGCTTTAAAATGATAGTTATAATAATATTATTATGATTTAGAAATATATCACCGCGCGTACGCATCCTACGCTTTTCAAAACAAGTTTAGGTATATTCATAAATTCATTATTATAAATAAAAAAATAATAATAGTTTATGCTAATGTTGTCGTGCGGCAGATGAACGTTATTCGATTATAGTTGTTTTTTTATCGTACGTATCGATAGGACAATATGTTATTTCTTTAAAAAAAAAAAAAAGAAATCATAAGACTAAGAAGAACATGATAATATTCTGTGCACAACACTTATAAATTTACTATCAAAGACGCGATATTTCAACCGACGTAATGTTTACTATTTTTTTAAATCCCAAATCTTTGTTTCTCCAGCGAGGACATTCAATTAGGCTGGCACCTACAGATACAAAATTTAGAATGTCCAAGAAGTTGGCAAATATTGAAACTGGAGTCTGAAAGACGGGCACACCGAGCAACAAAGTCAACATTGTTAACGTCACCTTAAAATACACGCTCCCCCAGTGGAAATCATTATTATCCGTGTATCCACCTGTACACACACTCATATACCTACCTACTTACTTTAAATAACACGAGATCGTTTTACCACTGGAAAACTACTTAATTTTAAAACTTAGTATACGTTATTTTATTTCAGTGAAATAAACGAATGAAATTTTGCGGATGTTTAGATTATGCCACTAAATCTCAGACTTCACTAAAAGTTTTTCCGATGTAATTTTCTCCGCTCGTTTTTGATTGTAAAAAAAAAAAAAATGACCATTATTTGCACACCCAGTGCTCGCTAAACGTATATAATTTTGTTTTAAAACGATTCACAACTAGAAATAATAACGCGTTAACATAATGAATACTACGCTTTAGGAACAAAAATAAGAAGGAAATCAAGTGCGCCATGTCAGACTTTAAATAGGGGAGCAATCGTTTGATGCAGACCGGTTAGTTAAAAAGAAAAAGAAAAAAGCGTAAATTTGCGTAGTTGGAGTGCTCCTCCAAATCCATTGATATATTTCTATTTTGTTTTAAAAAGAAATGCTCCGATATTTTTTACATAAACCCTATTCGCCAAACTGTAAACCCAAGTTGCGCCACTAGAATTCGCGAATAGTTTACTTAAATTTCTAATAATCAGGCCAACATTTAAGTAAAGAAAAAACTAGGGTCCCCAAACAACACACACTGCACCTCCACTCCCGAATGGTGACCCTAGAAAAAATGTTTTACGAACTAAAAGTGTTATAACAATACCTGCCGTTATAGCTAGTAATAAATTAAAATCGTACTTGTACAGAAAAGATTTGTCAGTGAAGGGTTCGGTCATTTCCTGACAGTACCCTCTCTAAATTTGAACTAAACCGCACAATCAAGCACTCAATCACTCAAATCCTAACAGTATATAGGTTCAATCAATGGATTACATATTGTTACTTGTTGCACGTTATTTGTATAAATGTTTTAGCTGTACAAGTGAAAAAAATCTAATCTAAAAAAAAAAATCGTAGCAAATCAAAATCAAACTGTACTTGCACGATAAATTAACTTGTAGTTATGTTAATAGTTATTAGCGTTGGGTGCGAACAACGATCTAATTAAAATCAATTAAAGTTCTAGGATTGTTTTTTTTAATGAATGAATTCCCTTTGACTTACATACGAGTAGCTGTACGATCTGTCTATTGTAATATGGGCTACTGTTAACGATAATAACGTTATAAAATACCACCAATCGCCGCGTAAATCGTAGTAATTTTTCCAGGATTTAAAAATCAAACAACAAAAAGCATAAAATATTATCTATTCTTGAATAGTATTAAAAATGTTGAGTATTTTTGTTATGCGTATAATCTGTGACGAGTGGCTAATAAATTAGCTAGATGATGTACTAAAATAACGTGAAGGATTTATTTTTTTTTTCAATAGTAAAAACCTAGACTATGGTATTAGATATTCGCGTCAAAATATTACTCAGTGGTGATCGGGTTTTAGAAATGGTTTTTTTTTTTTTTTTAGTATTAAACATTAATGCTAGTGTTTAAAATAAGTGATAGTTATGTTTTTTTTTGTTGTTTAAGTCTCATCATACTGCAGAATTTAAATCGCAGTTTAGTTACCTGTAGTTTTGGTTTGCCCGTTCGATCAAATTAAAGAACAGTCTAAAAGATCGAATCTCTCATAATGTCATACACACGCTAATGAAAAAGTACCGACGCGATCGTATTTCGAATATCTCTCGGGTTAGCCGATCCTCAGCTGTTATTTGTGTTTGATACATTTATACGATTAAATAATTTTTAATGAGTTAGTTTTTTAATTGTTCGATTAATAAAAGTTTTTTTTTTTTTTCATCAACTTTACTAGGTACTTTTCGAACGACGGACAGTATGAAACGTACCTGCGATCGCACGAACAGTGCATCAGGGTGTTCAGTCGCCAGTTGAACAGACCGAATTTCCTTTGCAACGCTCCGATCCACACGGGACAAGTCGTATCGTGGATCCTACAACATCGATCCGCTCCACCGAATCCTCCGAGTTGCTTGTACGCTTTCGCCGAACGCCCTTTGCCGCACCATTTCGTCCCCGGAACCCTCAACACGGACATGAGATCTCTCTTTCGACGTTTCCTACGGAGGCATAATATACGATATACATATATAAAGAAATCGTCAATAATTTTCATTTCTTACAAACGTCTGATGAAATATATGATATATTTCACGAAATGTTCAAAATACCGTCGACTTTTGAGCATAATATTATGTTTTATATTATTATATAGCTGCAGGTGCTGTATACTAATAAAATGTGTGCAAAGATCAGTGCTCGGATTGGAAAAAATCACAGAAGGGAGACGCTGTTGAGTGTAAATATGTACGTGTACAAACGCGTTTCTATTTTATATCCTAGATAAAAACAGAAGAGACACGGTAAATTTGAAAGGTTTAAAATACTTTTTGTGAAACTAATTTTTAGAAATTTTTCGTCGTCTCCCCTTCTTGATTCGAGCACTGGACTAACGACGTTGCATAATGTGAAAACCGACCCGTCGTACACTGCTGCAGTGACGGCGTTCTCGCTTCTGTGACGATACTCGGCGGTGGCGGCCAGCCTTCTCCTCGTCTTCTTGTGATTCTTGTGACACGCGTGTTTCAAACGTTCGAAATTCACCATGGAGGCGTACTTTCCCGTCAGGGTGCCCACCGTGTGGTTCTTCCCTTGCTCTTCCTGCCAAAACTCGCGGACGAAATCCGCGGCCGCGTCCGGTTCGTTCACGTACTCGCAGTCCAGCAGCGTCTTACCCGTGCCGTAAATCAGTTGCATGAAATGCGTCCCGTCCGTGATCTGATGCAACACCAACGCTTCCCTGTCAACGAAACCCACACATCAGTCACGTCACGTCGTCATCGTTAATCATGATCGATCGTATCACTATCGTACTCGTCCAGTACACGCTCAACACGAGCGTACACACTATAGGCACTGTAAAATTGCGGTTGATAAAAGAATTTTATTAAGGGGTAATTCGGGAGCGTTTTTAATTTTATATTCCGAGCGCAGCGAGGACAGTGTTTTTTCTTCTTTTAGATCAATAGAAATGCTGATCGACCTCAAAAAAAAGATGGATAGTAAGAAAAATACAATTGACCGTATGGATGGTACCGTTTGACTAGGGAATTTTTTTTTTTTCGATTTCTGATTATTGTAATACAATATCCGTAATAACATTCGTTTCTATTCGTCTTTCCGTACACGTCGATTTCCATAAACAACGTCGATAACAGCGATGTGGCGGATCCGCTGTCGTAAACAATCCAACGAGAGCGTGATAATTTCAAATGCTATCGCAAACAAAAACTAGCGATAGATAACTAAACAACTCTGAAATGGGCGGGCTTTTACCAAAATCGTGTTAGCACACAAGAACCATATTCACTCGCGAGTGAATTCGGAACGGTCGCGGGATTATCTACAAAACGACCGATAAAATATGATCCGGAAAGAAAGCACTCGAGGCGCTGTCATTTACAGATTTAAGTTTTACGAGCCAATAACAATAATACGTGAAACCTGCCTGCCTGTCCCGTACTCAACATGCGGTTCGATGCCCAGCAAACGAACACCACGACGTACGTACGACGGCCAATGGGTAGGCAATTTTTTTTAAATTTTCTCTTATCGTCACTCGGTTTGTGAAACTTCCGTACGGTAAATTCATAACGTCCGTACTTGCAAACAAATAAATACGGATTCAAACAACGATGAGTTCGGGAAGAATAAAAAAAAATCTTTGGATTCTAAACCAATTGTTATTCCCAGGCATTTAGCTTAACTGTACGAACTAAACTGAAAAATCGTTAATACATGCCTACGACGTAGAACATTCTGTGGACGTAAAAAACATCTCTGCAAGACAGGAAATAAAAAGGTACACTTGACAGCGCTAGTGCGGTGCGTGAATCCTTACACCGAGCGTTTTTTTTTCGTTTGCGGTACACGTAACATGTGTAGTATAATATGCGTGTAGTACACGCAACGAACACCACTTAACGTCGACACTAAATAGTCGAGTGTTTTTCGAGTGAAAGTTGTACGTACTGTGCGCAAAGTTCTTTGTGAAAAAACACCGTGTTAACCGAAAATTAAAAAAAAAAAAGAACAAAATGACTTTGCATCCGGAGTGCGTACACTTAATAACAAATGTGCGCGTGTACAGATTTCGCCGAAAATTATAACCGATTTTAACGCAAAAAGGAGTGACAACAACGACGTTGCAGTATATTTTATGTTCTTACAGTATAATCATTGTACCGTTTATAATTAAAAAAAAGAACGGTGCAAAAGCGACTACGCTTTTTGGGCGGGTCACGTAGCCATTTCAAAGTCGCGGTTTATCCGTATTGTTTAGTGTAATATCCGAAAGCGACGATGTGTCATTGAATTTGAAAAAATTCCGAGCGAGCTATCCATCCAATCGAGTCCTGGGTGAAAATAAAAAAAAAATCACTCCCGTTCGGCGATTTCGCCGTTCTCGTCGCTTTCGGCACATAACTCAGTTAGGACAATCGAAGAATCAAAAAACGCTTCGGACAAAACGTCGAAATCCCAACTTTTATGTGCGGTGTTCAACGTGACGATTGGCGAGCACCTCTTCTACCAGAAAACGTCATTACGAGCCTAAAAGTTTCAGAACTGTTCGCATAAAAAAAAAATTCTCGATTTTTTTCGGTTTTTGGGGTAAAAAAAGTGAGATGAATTTTGAAAAACGTTTCGGACAAAGTACCACCGGAGTCCTATGAGCCTTTTAGGAAAGTAACTGGCATTGAAAATCGGAGCGTTCCTTCTATACGAAGACGGAAAATCGAAAAAAAAAAAACATCATCGTAAAGACGATACACATTCCTCGCTGCGCTCAGAATCTAATCAATCGAGGACGTTATACGTACAGAACGTATGACTTTTAGTAGGTGCATATTCGGCCGTTGGGAAGTTTCAAATTATATTCCACGTAGCCAACAATAAGGTGACGACGACGACCATAAAACGTTATAAATAAAAATGTATATTTAACGTAGAGGTATTACTCCGATACAACGAAGAACGGTATGATGTCGTGAGATTTTTCGCTCATCGTTACGCGCTGTTTGCAGGATCGTAATTTTTTTTTTTTATCGTTATTGAATATTATTCCGGTATTAATACGTAATTATGCACATTTTTTTTCCCCAACAAACGAAATACCGCGCATGAACACTGTGAACACCACACAATGTACATAAAACGTAACACGATAAAATCCATTTTTAACGTGATACGGCGTCGTTTAACATTTAATGATTTTTTTTTTTTTTTACAAGTAAAACAAACGATTCGACTATTGTCAACTGCGCAGTGCTCGCGAATAGTACGTTGTGTTGTATACGCTTTGACACGCGCGCTGCTCTCGACGATTTATAATATGGAAACTAAAATTTCTTTCGGCTAACATATGCGTGTACCTATCGTGCATTTATCAAAATAAGCGATTTTTTTTACTATCGATCAAGCGTGCTTTTACGACTCGCCTACAACAACAATTACGGAACGAAAATAAGGATTCGAAATAGTTTCGTCACAATAATTCCGAAGAATTACGGACACCGCCGCCACAGTGCATACAACTCGCGGCGTCTGCAATACGTACGTCGCGAGCACCGAGCGGTGAGTTGGGTCCGCCCGGGACAAAGACAAGCGCGGAAATGGGGAGAACAAAAATTTTAAAAAAATCGTCAACTTAGAAAAACGAAAATTCCCGAAAGGTTTTCAGGGTCAGACTGAGTAAAGACGTCTAGGTTTGGACGCGATAGGTCGCTATCTGTTGACGGAATCCGCTCGGTCACATCATTCCAGTGCGGTTCGGTTGTAGTGAAAACGAAATTCGGTCAGAGAGAACTTGATAAAATGTTGGTTATTCATCGATGTTTTTTATGTGCTCTCCCCCGATAATGAATGTACACACCCGTTATCGGCTATTTTTCTTGTCGGGGGGGGACGACGACCCGTTCGTCGCGTCCCGTCCTTCCATCGGTCCGTTTTAGCGCCATTTTTATGTTTTATTTTCGTAAAAAAAACCAATCTTTTTGATCTTATACGAACCCAGCCGGCGGTCAGCTCGCGTTCAAATTGAGTTTTTTTACACGGTTTGTTACTGTAGTACATTTTTAGGGATCGTCGTGTACACACCTAACCACGTATTATGTAAATCGTGCGGTAAAAGCCGGTGCGACTTCCATTGTCGCAGCATCGACACGTGATTAATCGCGCGACCGAGGGGTTTTTGGGGATCGCGTTTTTTTCAACACTGTCGTCGTATAACTAACGGGGTGCGGTAATGATGAGGACGGCGAGCAAAGTCGCTCGACGGCGTTTCTATTAGGCGCGTATCGAACAACAACAATAATACGTATTATTTATTACGATATAAATAAAAGACGACGGACCCGAAAAAGTACATATATTATATACGGTACCTCTTATCGTCGCCGTTTCCGTGACGTTAAAATAATTAATCGCGCGACGGCCATTCAAGTCACCCACCCACACGACGAACCCGATAAATTGACGGTCGGAAAACCGCAAAAAAAAAACACGCGCGTTATAGTACCGCGAGCGAACAAAATGCGCGCGTGTGATAGACACAATACCTATGGCCCCATTACGACGCATTGTTGTTAAAGCGGCGACGGCGTAAGAATAAAAAAAACTAGGAAACCGCGGTGGAATAAACGCGATAATAATATTAGTAATTATTTAAAGATTTTACGACTGTTCATTGAAGGGGTTTAACGAATAAAAACATCGACGGCGCGCGGTCAGCACGACACGGAGCCGTCCCGCGGTCCACGAGAGGTCCTGTTGCGGAAAAGACGGAGAAAAAAGGCGCGCCGAGACCGCCGAAATCGACGTAATACTGTGTATTTTTTCACCCCGGGAAAAACGGTCGATTTATTACACACTCCGTTGACGGGTTCAATAGGAATAATTATTTACCGGCGCACGAGTGAAAACTCCGGCCGCATAAAATATGCGGGGTTGAAACGTGTAATAATACACACGTTGTGCCGAGGGCGCCCCCCGAAAGATCGTCATTGTGATGCGGTCGCCAGAACACGCGCCCGTCCCTGCGGAGTCTATTAGACCCCTACCGCGTCGCGCCCTTTTCCGTGCGGCTAACTATACAATAAACGTGTATAATACACCCCGCTATTATTCTACACGCGGTGACTTTCGGTGAAAAAAAAAATACCTAAACTCTGTATACGCACACAAAATAATCTAAATCCATATTACAATGAATACCACAATCATCCCGCGACGTCGACCGCAGAGACCACAGATTCACATCGGATACGCGGCACGGAATGATGTGTAGGATTTACTCTGTACTGCAGGTGGCGAGAGGACCGTGTGCGACTTAGATCTGCTGCAGATCGCGTCCGTTGATATCTCAAAACAGCGTAAAACTTACCTAGTTTCAAAAACGAAAAAAAAGGACCCGAAACGCGTTGTAAGAAGCTGGATGCACCGGTTCGGTCGTCATTTACACGCGCAATCAGTACACACTTTTTTGGCGTCGTTTATTACATTGATGGGTGTTGAAACTCGCACGTAATACTGAACACGTAGTTTAAACACGGGCAGGAAATATTCGCAGCCGGCAACGCGTGTAATTTAAAAATCCGACATCGTATAAAAACCGAAAATATGCTTATAATAATAACAACACGTCATAAATGATACCAGACTGCGAATATTTCCCGCAAAACACCCGAACAAGATTCTAATCGGAAACAACAACCTACCGGCCGCCAGATGTACAGGGAAAACGTCTGGTCGATGCTTAATGATTCGCACGCCTATCGATTTGATTTGATTTGAGTCTTAAAATTACAATAAAAAACTTAATGGTCGATATATTTTTTTTGCCGGGGTGAGGTTCACGTGCGACGTATTTCGTTTACGCCCACGTCATATTATCATCGTTATACGTACATTGAGTATACTTTTTAAAACTATATTTGAATCGTACGAGTTTTGTTTGATAATCGTGAAAAATTTCAGATGGGGTGGTAGAAAATGTAAAAAAGTCACAGACCGTCGTCATAAACTGATTAAATATTTAAATTGGAACGTCGATTTTCCACTTTGATATCCGACGCACGAAAAAATACGTCCATTTATGTATGATATACGTTTGTTATAATAACATATCATGTGACTTGCAATGACTGTATCAACAACAAAGAATGTGCTGACGATTTGCCAAAACTGCAGCTCGAACTGTGCCCATCTAGACCGTACACACAGCACGCTAACAATTAACGTTGTATAAACGCAATAACGAAAGTGCTCTCAACCTAGATTATATTTATTTCGACGTTATAGTTACAGTTGTTAAAAGCTATGGATTTATTAGAAATAAATGGAACTACCGTACAAATACGATGACGTGCATTTGCAACTGACAAACGTAAAAAAAGAAAAAATATTCAATAACATTTGTTTAATTATGCGTTTGTACGCCACACAGAGAGAGAGTTCGTAAAATAATGTTGTCGTAACGTTCAGACTTCCGAGTTTCATAAAATCGAATAAAATTTGTTTTCGTAAAGAAATCTCACGACACGCGCAATTTCTACACAACCATCAACTTTTAACGCGTTTTATCCGAAACGGATTTTCAATAGTGTATAATAACGTAGAAGTCGGAAGTAGTAATTATACACCGGATTAATCAAAGTAAACTTATAATAAAAGTAACTAGTAACAAAACCAATTTACACTAACAAATTGACAGACGAAACATATTTTTCTAAAAACAGTAAACCTTCAATAGCACCTGTACTATTTTTGGACGGCCGACGCGCAAAATGACCCATGGTATAAAATATATAGGTGTGTCGGAACCGTTCGTAAAAAAGTCTGGAAACAATTCTGATAAAAGTCGCATGTGTATACCTCAATAAGTACCAATGGATATCATGGGACTCTTGTTTCGTACGGGCGGGTTCGGTCACAACAAGTTCCTCATTTTTTTTTTCTTCGATTGTTGAGTAATGTTTTAAAAGTGCTTTGCAAGTCTTTTGTAAGTATTCAACTTAATGGGATTCTA
Organism: Hormaphis cornu; assembly: GCA_017140985.1. NCBI lineage: Eukaryota > Metazoa > Arthropoda > Insecta > Hemiptera > Hormaphididae > Hormaphis > Hormaphis cornu. The sequence goes on from CM029357.1 coordinate 50,761,946, forward strand.
GTTATCACGATTATGCTGAACTATCAAGGTGAGGCAAAAACGTTTTTTTTTCCTTCTTTATCGTTTTCAATAGATTAACGTCTGCAGGACTTGTAAAAATATTATACGGGCTGTATACTGTTGTACCGGGAACGACTCCAGAGATATTTCACTATCAGTCTTCAAAACGATGTGAACGTAAAAAAAAAAACCCACACTTTTGCCGAATCTACAGTTAAACCCCTCTATTTTCGACCGGTAAATAAAAAAAAGTTCTATTTTCTACACCTGTGTACATCGTGGAACATCAGGAACAGATCCAGACACATTTTTACACTGTACGCTGTGTACGTATTACGTGTACATTTGTGTTGTACCAAATTTGACTTGAAGTCTGTGGGCCCCCCAACAAACCTCTGGTCTGAATCTGTGCCTGCCTGGAGCCAGAACCCCTGGGCCAGAACCATCGCTGATAGACGTTTTCCCAAAAATGTTGACAATATGCGTACATCATACACTACGTACGTTGGTTTTGGAGTAAACAAGGTCGTCGCGATACACGCGTTAAGACGACGAAAATTCGCGATCTCGAAAACTAGCCCCTCGCGAAATCCTCCAACACAAGGTCGATGGATACGTCCCAAAGACGTCCCCCCGGGATTAAAATTGGCAGAGCGACAGCGCGGGCTCGTACAGTACAGAGAATTAATAGTCGGTATACACAGGAGGTGGAGGAGGAGGAGGAGGAGGAGGAGGAGGAGGAGGAGGAGGAGAGGCTTTACGAAACGACAGAGCTGAGCTTTAAATAATACATCAGCAGCGCGGCGGCACGCCGACGTGTGTAAATCGGAGCAGATGTCAACCGTTGTGTGCACAGACTGTGTGTGCGTGTACAAGGAACTCGCATTTGCGCCCAAAAACGCGCATACGTAATCGGAAAACGTGTCGGCCGTTCTCACAGTTTATTAGAGAGCTCGTTTTTAATCGGTTTATCGGGGAGATTGTATAATAATAATAATAATATGTATACGCTATAAATATATTATACAGGTATAGAAAAATAATAGCGGGAAGGTAGTGTAACACGGCTGGTGCCGTTATAAGCTTTGTACAACTCCGGCTACGAAAAAATGAAAAAAAAGAAGAAAAGTAAAGTTTTCACCGGGAGTCGATCTCGACAGAATCGTGCCCTTTAATATCGCGGTAATCGTTTTAGTATTCGCCGGAGAGCGACGGTGCGGCAATAAACCGCTGGATCCTCGAACTCGAACTCTGGAGTGGCGTAAGCGGGTTAGGGGAGGTTAGGGGATGTATCTACCCCATTGGATTTTTCGTACGTTTACAACTAGTTGTATAGCTCCGTTGTCTTCCAGTTGCAGATCTCAGATGACATACGGAGTTAAAAAAATACAATATATAAACAAATTTGTGATGGGCACCAATCGAATGTGTGTAAATTCTTACGAACGATAAAGAACCTACAAATTTTCTGTTTCACGAGTTTCTCGATATCCTGCGGTGTTTTGCGTTCTGTCTATTTGATACTCCCCTAAACTATACGCGAACCGCGAGCCCCGTCGGCACAACCTAACGGTCAAACATTTTACTGAAACCAGAACATTTATTTTACGATAAGAGCTGGCATATATTTTAGAAGAACGTAGACGGTAAACAAATTTTTAAAAATGAGGGATTTTTGTGGTCAGTACATTGTTAATGCGATTCGTGTTATTTGTATGCATTTTGTTGTTTGTTCGTTGCGAGCCGATACGCTCCGCGAGTGTAAGTAAATAAAACATAAATTTAGAAGAAGCTCTCCGGGAAGACGACACCATACAAATTTTGAATTTCCTTACAAAAACTAATATTGTAAACAATCTCTAACCAACACCTTTGTATTTCATCATTCCTATTATTTATTGTAACCTTAGATATTTAATTATTTATGTAACCCACTCAAAACATGTACACAAGGCTAATAACCCCAGATGTTGAAGCCTCATAATAATAATAAAAAAAAAAAAAACATAAATTGCGACACTTTTGATACTTGATACTTTTACAGTACGAAATCCGAAATTTCACGCCATCGAAAGGACGCGTTGGAACGGTGAATTTGGAACAAAATCAAATTTTTATTTGTAGCATACGAAACTGCAAATAGCACGGACTCGGAACGATATTAGTTTTAAAAATCGTAACCGGCAAAACTCGGATTGGCAAAAGTTTGAATTTCAACGTGTATTTTGACCCATTTTGTTAATCTACGCGTGACTTTTTACAATATTATAAATCGAGATAAACAAAGCCAATCGACTGCTACAGCACCGATGTCTTGGTTTTTTCAAACTTGTATGAATTTACATAATATTCCAAATCGTAAAGAGTGCTATATTTGATTACTGGAAAGAATAAGAACGACGCACGATTAAATATTATCAAACATTCTTCCCGTTTTAGGTTCCGGGGCAAAAATGTTTTACGACGGATATGTCCGATTTTTAGACACGCTATTCTTAACGGGTAATGTTAAGATTAGCTCCATTGAATCTCTTAGATAATTAGATACGGATGATTATGATATAGTTTAATAAATCTAGTAACTTTGTTCGAGTAATTCTCAGAAATATTAAAAAAAACTTGCCTATTTTTTGAGTGCAGTAATCACTATACAAGCCTAAATGAAGCACGGAGAACATATTTATGAGCAGTACTTCGAACTATGAAATTTCATATACTGAAATTGTTGAGTGGAAAATAAAAACGCGTAATGCTGCAATTATGTGAAACACATTAATTTAATGCACATATGCTTATAGTTAATTGTTGATAATTAGGTAGTATACGTGTAGAAAAAAATAATTTTCAAATTTTAAAGATTACTGTCCAAATATCCTGTAGATATATGTATGAAAAATGTTTTTAAAACACAATTCTACGTCATTCTTCCGTTTTCAATGATATGTGTTCAACAATTCTAACAACTAGACAAACAATTCACTTTGTCCGAAAACTGTTTTTATAATACGAACAAAAATAGTCCGTTAAATACACATAGAAATACAATATACGTTAATCCGTGTTATATAAATGGATGCGTTCGCTGTGTACGAATAGAGTATTGTTTATTTCAATTTAAATACAATTTTGAACCCATAGCAGGTACTATTAACTAATCATTTACAGTTTAAGCCATAAAACAAAATACAGGTACACGTTTTCGGTTAGAGAAAACTCGAGTTATTCCTTACGTACACCGTAGAGTGTGCTTTTATTTCTATTTTTATGATAACGTGTACAATATAAGTAACCTTTTTCAAGTATAAGACTTGATATTTTTACACGACGTGTCATTTGAAATATGCTCCGAATTTCTTAGGAAGCTGATCAAAAGGATTGGAAAACATTTCAAGCGCAGTATAGAAAAGTAGGTACGCCAGTTTCAAGATGTCGAGAAACAGAAACGATGACGCACTAGCTGGTAGCGATTTAAAAAGTAATGTTGAGCTAAGTATTTTTACTACCGAAACAAATCGACAGTCGCTTATCAGAAATATATGTAGTCTTGACAGGTCATTTTTCTAACCGATGAATAATGTTTATTTGCGACATTTGACGTTTTAAACGATCAGGCGTTTCAGTAACTTTAAGAATTTCAGAAAGTTAACATTGTTAAACGTGTACGACTTGATAAAATCTGGTAAAAATCAAGAATTCAAGTCAACAAGTTTCCCGCGATATGTGTACCCAGCCTAGGGAGTAAACTTCTTTGCGAGTTCGACATTCCACCCAGTCTGCAGGTTACCAGCTTGAAAAAGCCGTGTATGATATTTTACGAAATTCGTAAGAAAACAATAAGTCATTGTTTACATGATAACATAATGCATAGGTATAATTTTTTAATTTTTTTTCTTTGCTCCATGTAACAGCTATTGTGCACGCGAAGAATATTATTATCATTACAATAATATGCGTAGCACGTGGACCGAATCGTAGTATATTATGTATATGTCGTATATAGTGCACATAACATATTTTTAATACACACGCGCATTTTTAAACTATAACGAAGTTTAGTGACGCGTTTTTATATTAAGGTTCTGAGAATTGAGACGAAAGCCTTCTAAACATTTTTTTTTTTTTTTTTCATCAACCACGTGAGATTTTTTTCGATTCAACGAAAAACAAAAAGCTGACATGTATAATATTATATTATAGTTGAAAATATCATCACGATAATATTTCTCATCAAAAAATAATCGAGTGAACATTAAAATTTGGCACGTGCCTGTCCTCCATATCATGTATAGTATATTATTATAGTTTACCTATTTTGCATAAGGTAGTTATTTCAGTTTTTATATCCCGTTATTAAATGCGACCCGTTTTAGGCACGGAATATTGGGTGAAATCATTCGGTTTCATCCGATCACAAAATCTGAAATCTGCAATTAATTACATATTATTTTGAGGATTTTAACGAACAACTCGCATATTATAATTTTTAATCTAAACAGTAAAACATTACTTTTAAACATAAAAATTGTATCATTTTAATAATTATTCGGTATAAGCGCGAACTCGTATGGTTTCAACTCTCGAAAAATCAACCACCTAACGAATAATTTATGGAAAATTCCACTCATTAAAATATGTTATCAGGATTAATTGTTCAAGTCATTAATATCACGCATGAAACGTTTTTTAATTTTCTTAGACATTTCACAAGTAACGGCCAATATTATATTGCTTTAACACAGTTGAACCTATTTGACTGTTTAAAAACTGTCTCGATAATAATCGAAACGGAAAAAAAAAAAAGGCTGATATTATTAACTAAAAACGGATCGAGTCAACAAATCGAATTAAAGTAAACACCTTTGTTTTTTCTTTTACCATACCTACCGGATTATTTTTGAAAATTCAAAAACGTTGTCATCCGAGTCACTGGATTTCAAATAAAAATTGACAAATATATCATACCTACGTACAAATAAAATTAAGCCAGACATTTAAATTATGCTATTATGAGACATAACGTTATACAATATAGATACCATAATCTCCACGCAGATTTTTAAAGACTGTTGCATACAATTTGTTAAATGATAACACTACAAAACGGGTTTTTCATTTTATTATTGGTCAAATACACACATTACTTTATTTCGATTTTATAATTTTTTTGGTCTTTTTATCGCACAAAGTTTTTTATAGAGGAAATTTTTTTTCAAAGTATTTTTTAACAAATAATACGCACGACAATACGACGGAAATTTTGAACATTGGATACCACTCGTCTAAAATATTATATACTATAGTGAAAAAAATCCAAGAGGCTTTTGACTTGAAGTGACCGTGAGTCACGTGTTGTCGGCTCGCACCCCTAAATAAGTGAATAGTCTTCAACAATGTGGGTAACCAGAGAGGGTACACCAGAACAACTACAAACGTAATCTGCATACTGCGTACTTACGGTAAATTTATTATGTTATAAAATATAAGACATTTTAGTCGCCCTCAAAAAGTGTTACTCTGCAACAAATTTGAATTTTTTAAACAGTACCTATGGGTTGGTGGTGAGACCAAGATATTTTTTTAAAAAAGTACCGTTCACAAAAATATTAGGTATACAAATTACATTAAAAACTAACAAAACATTTTCAGTCCAAGATTATAAACCCATATTTCTCCCTTGCATACTTACGTCTCCAGTATAAAACAAATTACAAATTTTAGAAAATTATACGAGTACATTAGAACTACAGTGTTGTGTTGTAACAATAAACAGTTTGTAAGAATATAAGTTTGTGCTTCAACACAGTACGTTTTGTACCCATAATATGTTGAACAACTGTTTTTACACTAAAATACCGAATACGCATTTGAATCTAATTTGGATGTTTCGCGAAATACTTGTTTTTGAATTTGACTTTTTTGTAAGCAATAATAATGACATTATCACTATGGATTTTGTGCAAAACTAAGCGTTTTACATGTACAGCTACCGCTACACATGAGTATTTTCCAAGTGAAACAAATGGTTCGTTTCACTGGTTCGTGTTGTTACCTATGTCGGATTCTTATACGCGAATACACGAGTTTGTATTTTTACACTATTAACAAATATATTGTTTTGAACTTTATGGTTTACACTCGAGCTGTTGCCTGTTTTGAAACTATTATTTATTTTATTAAATAGGTACCTACTACACACTGTTGCGCAATCGGACCGACTTTGTTAGACAGTAAAATGTTAATTTAAGTGTATCTACACTCGGGTTTGTATAGGCGTGAACCACTTTAATTGAAAGGTGCAGTTATAATTGTATTAAATGATGTGACACGATAGTACACCACACCAACATTTTCTATTTTCAGCACGTCAAACTATTTTTTAAAGATCGTTCAAAAAAATAAGTATAGCGTGTCTTAACGGCGATGATTGATTTTAAAACAACGTTTTTAATGAAATAAAGGTTTAAAAGGCGTTTTATTGATCTAGTTGGGTATAAAGAACAATTATTAATAATTGCTATTATAAATGTTAACAAAAACAACAAAACAATAAGTATTACCTATTATTTCGGTACACGACGTCTTAAAAGTTTGTAATTCGGTAATTCATTTCACGTTTGTTATCTAATCACTCGTTAAGTTCGATCACTAAAAACGTATTACAACTTTTCCGACAAACGTGTGAAAATCGTCCACTTAATTGTTAAGCTATTGAATCATTAAGTCCCGGGTATAGGAGTATACGGAGACGACCGCCCGAACAATCAAGTATAGTACACCAAATTTACAATAAAAAAAACTCAAATTTTTTTAATAGAAATTAAAAAAAAGCAAAACGGTCAAATAAACGCATAGCGGTTTATAACGACGTATTTTTATTTTTAACTAATCCTAGCGCACTGAAGCTAAGATTCTGAGCGGTACGAAGAAATTATTGGATTTACAGATCTTTTCGCGTTCTGTTTTTTTCGTCTACTATCAATTTTTCGGTACTCGTCACTCAAGTCAAACATTTTTTTTTTTTTATCGAATGAACGTCGTTGCCATATGATTACACCAACAATACATCGCGGGTACATTTATTTTTTTTGTCACTACATCGTCAAGATCGTTTTTTTTTTTTTTGTTATTATACTAACCACATAAAACGAGACCGCAACCAAATTTTTTCCCCACAATAAATACGAGTCTATTAATCTTCGTTTGTTTTCGCTCGTTTCTGGAGTATATACGGTTACTACGTGGACCATCATTTCAACCGCGGCGGTCGACCGCGGACACGCGTCCGAATGGTTTTTTACCATGATACAAACCGCCAGTGCAACAATGTGAAACCTCGGCTCTATAATAATTGTGTTTATACGGTAATAAATAGTCTATAGATGTATCCAGTAACAAATATCCGACCTGTGGATAGTGCAGGCCGAATAATTATTATTAGTCTTGGTTCGATACGAGATGCGTATCTTCGCCGATGACAGCGTTTCACACCTCGCGATAGTTAATGATGAACAAACAGTTATGGGTGAGGTTTAATGACCACCCGAGGAGCGTCGTCGAGGGCGCGATCCGCCGAGCACCTATACGATATTGTTTCCCTTCCGCCGCCGCCGCCGATTCTGTTTATTATAATTTATAGTACGGCGTGTAGTTGTTTAAAAACACATTTTAAATTAATACTCTGATAGAATAAAATATATATATATACATTGTCGGGGTACACGGCAGAACTCGAAAGACGATCGGGGGATCCGCGTGTATCCACTCGAATCCGCTCTGCCGACGACCGGCGTGTCTTTCGGCCGCACACCGTAATAAATATCATCGGCCGCCAACAACCAGGTATTTTCTTTCACGTCAACAGGCGAAAAACGTTTAAACGTGCGTGACGGTACGGGGGACAAATAGAAAAAAAACCTCCGCGTTTCGGGTGTTTTTATTTCATTCGATTCCTCTGTGTATAAGCACACACGAGTGCCGACCGCCGTCGCGACTCGCGGGTTGTTTACCGCCGTACAGGTATTTTTATTTATACCAGCGTATAATAACCGGCGTATTTTTTTCTTCTTTTAAATCGACGTATTATTTTCATTGTGTACCGCGCAACAGTCGTCGCGGGACGACAACGTTTCGCGCCTCGTCATGCATCCGAGTCAGGTATGTACGACAACAATACGTGCATTCTCGTGTTATTTTCGTGTATTATTGTTGTCGTGCACACACGCCACCCCCGGTGTCCGACGTTATCGCTGCGCCGGGTAGAGAGAGACGTTTTTATCGCGGCGACGATCGCAGCGCCGATGCCCACTAAACGAAAAGGGACAAGAAAAAACAGAGACCCTCTCGATCCGGCGGTGCCACGCAGATAGATTCCGCAGCGAATTTCACACCGCGATCTGCGCGCACCTGCGACGTTCGGCTGCTGCTGCGGCGAGTGATACGCATCGTAATACGACGTACACGTAGGGGATACAGTTGAGCGATAACGGTTAGCTACGCTTTGCAATCGCATTTTGCAATGCAATTCGGAGAAAAATGGAATCCGATGCTGACTCTCGGTATATGTGTATCGTATTTGTAACGAGCTTTTGTAAGCGCCACTCGATTTTTTTTCTTCTACTCGAAAAGTGGTTCTCGCCGTCCGTCCGTCCGTCCGTACACCTGTTTGAACCACACGACAAAAGAATTTTGTGCAAACGTGATTACGAAAATCAAACTCCGAACGTTTTATTCGTGCGTGTTCTACACAACATTAGGTCGTAACTACGCACCATACAGTTTATGCGACTTTATGATGTACACACGCTTTAAACTTTTAAGAAACGTTTTAGAAAACGGTTCAAGCGCTGTGCACACACACTCTTTGAGTGCGGGGAAAAAAAGTCGAACATCCAAGACAGAGTGCTCTTAGACTATTGAAACATGCGTCTCTCGATGTATGAATAAACAGCGAGCAAACGGAATGAAACGACGTTTATAAACGCGGTAGACGAACGTGATATCGGTTCTTCCCCGCGTAGGTGAACGCGTATTCAACTGTCGTCTGGACGGCGCGAGATTTGAAAAAAACACGTTAGAGGTGGTGTCTCCTCCCCGTTCAAGGGTCCCGGACTCGCCCTGGCCGCGTAGAGGTATTATTGTGCGAACCGTGAAAACTCTGAGGAAGGAACTAATCCAGTCTGCAGGTGTCGAGCCCGAATATTCTCAAAGAGGCTTTTGTAAAGTTTGTAATGCGTTCGATCGTTCATTTCACCGCCGCACGGTATAATTTAGTGTAAGGGTTCGTTAAGATGCACCCATCTAGTTCGGTGGTGGTGTGACCCGGATCGCGGTCAACGGTTCACATTCCCTCGGTGACGCAAGATATGCGACTCGGTTTTATCGGAAACGGCCGATGAGGGTAAGGGCAACAATAGCGTAGGCACGAGTTGGCGGCGAGTTGGCCCCCGCAAAAAAAATGTGGCACGTATTCCCACGTTAAAGACTGCAAAAATTTAGGTAGTGCAGGTACGTCAATTATCGAATTTTGAAGCATAAGCCCTAAAAATTTTGACCAGTTGCGCCAACGACTTGGGCCAAAGGACTCCCGAAATGATTGATCAGTGGCGAACACGGGGGGCAGGGGGGTTTAGGGGTTCAAATCCCTCCGAGAATATAAAGTACACTTAAATTTGTACACGCGTTTTAAAACGCGTATAAAATCGTTTGATAATTTTTTTAGATTTTTTTCGAAAACCGAAATTTTTTCCTGCGTTCGCCCCTGTGATTGATTATATATTTGTCCCGATACGCCTCGATATAAGTGTCTCAAATTGATTTTTTAAATATTATTCATTACGTACCTTAGGAGCCCCCCCAAAAAAAAAAACCTTCTTAATACATAGAGTTATTCCGTGTCCGCGGGTATCATAATAATATAACAATATCCCCAGACTATCCCGATCATACTAACATCTTAAAAATAATCAACGAGACAAGAACCATTCGATGCGCAAAATGTTGTTGTAAAATTGAAAATGTAAATCAAGTTCGATAACGAAAAAATTCAAGGAAAAATAATACGAGTGACACAATGGGTGTAATAAAAAGAAGAAAAAAAATATTTAATTGTCGCAATTTTGTCTTAATTTACACGTACAGAAAATTCGTGAGCAAAAAAAATTCACGGGGAGCCATCACAAATACGCCACTTCATTTCCTTAGACCGTCGGGATAACTAAGTGTCGTACAATAGGACCGACAAAATATTCTCCATACAAACGCGTTTAACATTTTGTTTTATCGATCCGAAACGGCTGCGGCCGATTCGATTTCAAAGTTCAAGTACTTTCGTAACGTCTGATATCAAAAAGTTTTCCACCGAGAAATAATTCTTCGACTTATATGTACGATTTCAGCAATTTTCGAAAATTATCCAATAAAAATGTTTAAAATTAGTAAGACACTGCAAAACTGTTGAGTGGGTACCCAATCGTATTTAAGTGATACTATCTCCCAACTCGAAGTTACATTTTACTGGAATTTTCTAAAATAGTTAGTACTTATGCATTGTTTTCTCGTACTCGCCCGTCAAACGTCGTCTTTTAATACGAGAAACTCTTGATTTTTTTTTTTTTTTGGATTTTTTCATCGTTCTAGAAACATAATTGCGTGCATTCGATACAAAAACGCGCGTATACCAATACGGTCAGTGGACGCACCACCCGCCCGGTGGTTTATCATCGACTGCCAGTTTGTGCATCCATACCTTTTACGGTAGAATCCATAATTCTTATCGTTTTCTTTCAAATGTTTGCTCAAAATAGTAAAACGAAATGAACAGGATTCCCCGCGCCAAGCCCGCACACGGGGAGAGAGTTCAGAAGGAGCCATTCCACCCCCCCGACGCTATTAGCAGCTGTACAATATTATATTATATTGATATGAGTTGTTTAAAATTTAAACGTGTATTGGACAGGTGATATAATTGTTTAAAAAAAAAAAAATTTTGTCCCCAAAAATCATTTTTGCCGCCGACCTAATCTTCACACCGGACCGAATCTCTGCAAATATACGATTCGTGCGTCTTCAGCGAAATAAACGAACAATAATTATCATTCCGAGCAGACCGACACCGGCGTTTACTATCGCAGTTTACCAACAATCACATAGCGTTCGCATGAATCATAAACGCTAATAACGACGAAAATCATTGGTTTTGCACACAACATGATGCATGATACGTGTCATATGTATGTATATATCAAAACCAACGGTATAATATTAAATTGTAAAAAAACATAACGCAAAAATTTCATACCCATCGCGTTTATTCGTGTTCTGTTAAACAAACACCCACACAACTGTGAATTACGTTGAAATAGTGTTGGTTTTTTTTTTTTTTTACGATTCGTCTTCCGTATAAATTACAATATCGTAATGTATGGGTATCGTTCGAGCGATTTTTGCGTAGGAAGAAGGTTAATAGGTTAGACACGCGTATTATACTGCGGGTCGTAAATTAAATACGGAAAAAATTCGTCTGATTTAAGTATAGTTAAAATAAAATACGTTGAGCCTGCAGGATGTCCACGTCTTCGGTTTATTTTCACTCGACATTTCGACTTCACCGTGTTGTTGTAAATTAAAAAAATAATAATAATAAAAAAAATGAAGTATTTCCACACGAATATCAGAATATCAGAACGCAATAGTTCTCGAGATTATAACGTCATTATATATACCAGTTAATGTTACGTTTTCAGGCAGTTGAGCTTGAACTGTTTCACCAAACTTTCCGAAATGATGATTTCTATATTAGCGATTTCGGCGAACTATTTTTTCGCCTACTCGTGAAATCGAGAACGAGATTTCAATTTTTTTCGGATCGGAATTTTTAACGATTTAAAAAACGTTTAAATTAAAAATAATTTTTTTTTTTGTTGCGAAATGTACCTCGATATTAATCGGATTACCTAGCCGTTTGTATACGTTTCTAACGCTTGTTTGAACACCGTGTACACACTAATTATACGCGTGACACCGTATATATAATATTATGAACAGAACGTATCATTTTTAAAGGCTTGAAACTTGTGAAGTGAACAAAAAGGTGATTTAAACGTACGAAAATTATGTTTAAAAATAAAAAACTGTCAAAGTAAATATATACGATGTTACCAAACGATAGTTAGGTAAGGCATTCTGTGTGTGTTACTAATCTACTTTACATAATGAACAAGTACATTTAATAATTAACATTGAATAGTGCCTGTAGGCTATAATACAATAGTAGGTATTATTTTATTTGCATACCTACTTTTTAAAATTTTTTTGGTTTTCAAGGATTTCTGAACAGCATAGTTATAATTGTTTAATGATGAACGTGCAAAAATAAAAATTTTGTACACATACCTACTTGTATAAGAAAAAAAAAAATTTTCAACATATTTAATACAATAAATATACGTAACTTAGCTACCCGAAATTGGAAGAAAATATACATAAAAAAATTTGTTGCATACCTACTTGAATAATAATCATTATTGAATTACTGACTAGAAATATAATAAATTGTTTCAGTATATTATTTAATTACGGTGTAATTTAAATTACTAATCTATAATTTTTTAAAGCGAACATTTCTTTTTACTGCATAATCGCAAAAACGCATACGATAAATTTCTAAAAAGACTAAAGCAAAAACCAATTCCGGGATGTAATTATACAATTATTCCGATAAATACCGATGACTCACTATCAGTTCAGACGTGTAAAAATAGAGAACGTAACGAATTTAATAACCATTTTCCGCGTGAAACGGTATTTCTAATGTTTTATAAATATGTCATGTTAATATGTAACATTTTGTACGTAGAAAAAACAAAAATTTCAATTTGAGATGATAGGCAAAAATACCTACAAGTACATGAAAAATAAAATCAATCATTTAAATCCAACACAAATAGATTCATAAAAAAAAAAAACATTAACCTTTATTCTCATAAACCGGTAACCAAAAAACGACAGAGAACCTGAAAAAAAGGGGAGTAAATTTTGAGAACGGAAAGTAAGAAAAGGAGTAAATTCTAGGTCGGCTGAAAAGTTTTTTGGAGTAGCGATTAAACTTTGGAGTTGGTCACTTCTTTGGGTAGGGCGGTTCAGAATTTGTGGTGCAAACCTATTATTTAGTATTTGAAACCAAAAATTACGATTCTGAGCGAACTCGGTGATCCTATTTTAAAAAATATTTTTAGTTTTCTACGTCATGCTGTAAAAACATTTTTAAAATAGGTTGATTTTTTTTTTTAATCTTTATTCGATGAGTTATCATTTTGTTTTTTTTTTTTTGGTTTTTTGCCAACAATAACTCTTTTAAAAATCAAACTAATAGAAATGTACACGTTGTTGGAACGGATAAACTTAAAACGCCGTGAAAGTATCAAAAAAGTTCGTGGCATATTTAAATCTTAAAAAATGTACGACTTGTCAATTACACTTGGATTCACAGAGCTCACTCGGAATCGTAACTTTTGAAAGCAACGATTATGTTAAAATTATATTGGATTTTTTTTAATATGAAAAACCCACTGCAATTTATCGCATACGTAAATACATTATTATTAAACACGTCTACGACTTCTATCATTTCTGTACACATTATTCCAAGAGTTAAAACTTAATATTCAAACATCTAATTTTGTTTATTGTTCAATATTTCTCACCAATAATATACTGCTTTTTATTCAGCTTTGGGAATTTTCCACAAAAGTAAAACATTGTTTATAATACGTGTGACTCCTTTTGAGAATCTCAATTTTACCTATAATTAATAAATTATGGATGCATGAATGACGAACAAAATAGCAGTTGAGTTTAAGCAGGTATTCTTGTTAAAATGATTTTTTACTAGTCATTTATAACGGGTTGTGGGTATATATTACATTACTTATGCAAGTAAAAAGATTATGAATGTAAATTTTAAAGACGAAAATATAATTTCATACTTTAAATCATTAAGAATTAAGTAGGTATTTAAAATGAGGTGGTCAACCAATATACTATACCTACTTTTCACTTACACAGTTAAATGCTATTATAGTTTACTAAATCAATCTTGTAAAACTTTTTACGTTGTTATTATTTTTAAACGACAGCTGTGTACGTTCAAAATTAAAAATTAAAAATATAAATTTTGTACAAAAACCCATTTTATTATTATTTTTTTTTTTTTATTATTAACAATGCGTAATTTTATAATAAAAAATAAAAAAATAAGGTCATAAATAAACACAAGCACTTACATATATTACTACACTAATGTCGTGTAACATACAAAAAGGAACTTGCAATATTATTTAATTTACGATACTTAGGTAATTCGTGAATAAAATTTTAGTTTTAAAGACGGATTATAACTGACTCAGCCAGACAGGCATACGATTACTTCGAAACCAACTGATTTTTTTATCAATTATCTATTAAATGGTATAATATTTACATTATTTAGGAAACTCTTTACTTTACGTACAGTGTACAAATGTCAATGTTCCGAAACCTGACGTTATTAAAAAGTTAGATACCTCTATAGCCAATACTTATAATATGATGTTTTATGTAATCAAATATTTTTTGTAACAGGGAGCGATATATTCGTAATCGAAAGTCTAATAATTATAGAGCCGAGATACCGTCTTGTGTTTACGTATCGTTATGATCAAGTAACAATACTCGTTAAACTAGTTCAATTTGCCCGTTACAATCTCAGCATTTAATATCGTGAGACAAATGTAACAAGCACAGGAGAAACCGTTGTGCTAGGTAAATTATTCCTGTCTCGTACTAACAGAAGCCTTATTTCACCTTCTTCTTATTTTCTTCATTTTTTTAAAAATTATGCAAGTTTTTATGATGCATGTCACGAAACAAATAAATAAACGAAATGTGTATGGATATTTCAGAATCCTAAATTCTTATCCATAAGCATAGTAACGGTCGATAATCAACGGAATGATTAATTATATCCTTCGCATACATTTGGATTCCCTGCGGTACAATTTCGATGTTTAATTTTGCCTTAGTCGTACTTTGTCGAATTAATTAGAATCGTCGAAAGAAGGTTTTTAATTAAAAATGTTTTTAGAAACCAAACAATTGGTAACGTTATTTTTTAGATTAAGACCAACACTAATAAAAATAACTGTTGACGAATCAACTAGACGAACCGCAAAATCATGGGTACCTGGGTACTCAGCAATCGATACAAAAAACTGTAGTCTGCAACGATTTATTTTTAATTTTGTTTAAAGTAAATATTTTGTAAGTTTTTACTTCGTCGCACGTGATGTACACACAAAAAGCAAATCAAACACAACGTATTCTTAAATATATAGATAAACAGAGTTGTTTTGAATTTGACTGTGAACCGTGGTGTCTAACAAAAATTAATAATTAGTTTTTACAAAACACGAAAGATACGATTAATTGAATACCTATAGAGTTGTTCAGTTGAGTTCAGATGTGTATGGAATACGCTTAAGTCGTCGCCTAACGTATGCGTCGCTCCTTATGTACCTACCGGAGTCGACGAAATACAGTTGTACTAATACAAAAACGTTACGAGTGATCGATCAAAATTACGTACACATCTCTCTCGAAAATTTGTAAAATTGTCCAAGGCAAAAATATACTCTAAAAGTAAAAATTGCTTGGCTTTCAAATCTTCGACTCTATGGCTGCGCCAATGGAAAACACACATTTTTTGTCTCCTCGGCACTTGGGCACACGTAAATAAAATATGTTGTTCAAGCGCGAATGGGTACCTACCAGAAACCAAGGCTGGGCCAATTTTTTTTTAACTCGTTACCGTTACGTTTGATTGAACAAAGTTAAGTCATAATTTCTTTTTTTTTGTTTAAAACTTTCTTATTTCTTATATGTTTTTCTTTTTAAGCGTTTAAATTGTTAACAAAGAGTTAGCCGCGGTTAAGTAAAAAAAAAAAAAACAATTAATTCAATGAGTTAAAAGTAATCGACGAGTTATAACTTTTAAACAAGATTAACTTGACTTTGGGGCGAACGCCGCCGCTCCAACTATCAGGTGACGCTGAATTTTTAGGAGCACTATTTGGTTCGACACGGTTGGTGTGGTGACTTGACACTTTGTTTGATGTCGTATATCAAGTTTGAGCGTTACGGGGGCAAAAACAAATACGGCAATCGGTCGGTCGAAACAAAATTCGCAGTACACCTGAATCCGTGAAAACGTAAACACCTACTTACCCGGTGTTCGGCGACGCGAACGACGTCCGTTTGGCGGTCACGTTGCCGGCGCTCACCCTCACCTCGACCTCGCCGTCGGGCAGCACGTCGGCGGACACGGTGCATCCGGTGGCCGGCGGCGCGCTTCGCGACAGCAGCAGGATCACGGCCGCCGCCGTGGCCACCGCGGCGGCGGCGGCCCGCGACCGCGCTGCGGGTGACGCGGACGAGCGGTTCATGCCATCCGGTCGCGGCGGCGGCCACCTCGGCGGCACTGCGGCGACCGGGACGACGCGACGTCGCGGCTCGCGGGAACGCGTCGCGAGGACCCGGCGGGTCGAATAAATCTCGCGAATTATTTTGTGATATTCCGACGATTGCGTTTGGCGAAAAAAAAAAATATCCGCGCGAGACGAGTAAAACGATTTGCGGTGACCGCAGCAGACACTCGTAACGCGAGCGAGGAGGTTGTGCGCGCGTACACACGTGCGTACGTACGGCGAGTGGCACGCGCGTGCCGGCCGGCGGTGCGCGTCGTCGTCGTCGTCGTCGTCGTCGCCTCCGCCTCTTTTCCGTACCGCCGCCACTCGGGAGAGACCTGACCACGTGATGTCACTCGGTCGCCGGGGGGCGGAGAGCCGAAGACGCGCGCCTCCGCCGGTTTTGGGTCCCTGCTGCAGTGGCGTAAGTACCTGTCTTAACTTGTGGAGCAAGGGGAGGGTCGGTAAAATGGTTTGCTAGTTGAAAAATGTTCGTTTCTTTTACTTATCGTTGAAAAAAAAAAAGTGCGCAGTGATCGTACGTATTTCGATGATCACCGTTTCGAGGTCAGCAGTTTTACGAACGTTTTACAGTACACCATATTATGAAATCACTTCTTCTCCGACAAATAATTCGCAAATCTCAGTACCGGTTTCTGGTATACTGTGTCGCGCACGCGGTATTTCGGAAAAACATTTTTAACCCGCGCACATCTGTTATTTCAAAAATTAAATATGTTTACGTAAAACAACACCTGTATACCGAACGTTTTTCGAGAAAAAAACCACCCGGTAAATTGTGAAAGCGTGTAAAAAAAAAGTAACGATAAAACGGCGTTTTTTATAATTTCTGAGCAACGAAACATTAAACATTTTGCGTATTACGGGTATAAATGCGAAGAAAACGTACCCTATACTCGGCAAGTTAGCAATAACAGGTCGAATCGTACTCACGACGTATTGTAAATTTTAGAGTTTTTTATTTAGTTTTGTGACGTTTGATAACTTCGACCGTATTATGTACACATTTTAACTGCGTGTTCGATTCATTGTTATGGGCGAGCAAACTTAACGAAAATAACGAGAAATAACGTAACAATGTGTAATAAAAAAACAAAATCAAAATTTGTTTACGCACTATTACGGTAAAAAAAAATGCTTTTATTACAGCTCGTCATCATAACTAAAGGAATTATTACTAAACATAACAGTACACTGACGTTTGTCAAAAATTACCTATTTTAATGAAAATTCGGAGCCGCAAAAAAATGACCCCAAATGCGACTTTGTTGTGTGACAATCAGATTTTGTCACCGGCTCGTGTTTTTTTTTTACAAAGAGGGTGGGAATTTAATTGTGATTGCTCAACGTAAAATAAAATAACGAAAGTGTACAATTTGGTTTTTTAAATTTTTTGAAGTAGAAAATGTGTTAGTGGACTACCGTTTATCCTTGGTAAGTCCAGAACCGTGACCTAGCTAGAGCAGCTATTTTCAGGTTTTTCGTGTTAGTTTGAATTTGTACATTGTTGAATTGAAGTGTGAAATGATGGATTTGCTACTATACGATCAGCCCTACCTGAAAAATTGGCCACTTTGACTATATACACTCAATCATATAAATTATAATACTTATATTATTATCACAGCCGTTTTCATCAAAACTCTTAGAGACATTGAAAATATGAAGCGTTTATAGAATTTCTTTAGTTACTATTTATTTTTACGAAATACTGTCTACATTATTATTGTTGTGAATAATATAAGTGAAGCGAAAATTGCACTGCTGTGTCTACCGTCGCTTTTCGGGAATTTTCGTGTAAATTAATATTTTTTTTAAACCATACGATTTAGCGGACGTGATACCGACAGTTCTGAAGGGGTTTGGTAATCTTAAAGAAACGTTTTGAATATTTATAAAATACTTTCAAGGCAGGTATATACATAAATATACAAGTAATTTAAAATTATTATTAAGTTCGTGTTGATATTACCATTCGTGCAAAAGTGAAATAGACAAGAGTAAAAACTAAAAAACTGGTTCGCGCGGAACAATATTACTATGTCAGTAGTAATCCATAGGATATGGAATGATAATTTTTTTTTTTCAGTAGAACTCTATTTATCTATAGAGCGGCGTTGTAATTTTTCCGCTGGCATAAATACATTATAAAATATCGCTGTAACGCTTGTAAAGTTTTTTTTAATTTGTTTGCAATAAAATGATTAACTGAGCTGTCGAAAAATTGACGACGGTGCTTTATAAATAGTTACAATTTAATTTCACAAAACTCTAACGATCCATTTCTTTACCGTGTACGAAACGAAAATAAACACCAACATAAATGTTTCTATATGTAGTGAACGACTTGGGCGTTATTTGTAGGTGAACGGCCGTTAATAAAAATCATGTTGCGACTTGCGTCACCGTCAAAGTAACAACGACCTGCGTATAAAACGAGAATGAAAAAATCTGAGATTATTCAAACGTTCAATTGTCCGCGGATTATAAATAATTTTTTATTTTCGAATCTCAACGAAACGCAGTTTCGCCGAACGAAAATACGTACCATTATATGCACCCACACAGAAATGTCATATGTACCTACAGCATAACGAATAAGTACGCTCTGCGCGTTTCGCGTCTCTGTAAATTGCGGTTTTCGTCAAATTTTCCAATTATCTTACTTAACAAAATATACTACAACGTATCGTAAAAGTTTAAAAAAAATAAACTGTGGCACATGGTCGTCGTTGCGGTGTCATGTGCCTTTTCGTGCCCACGCGCAACATGTCGTGCAATATATTTATTTTATTTTTTTATAACCCTAACATTGTAAGCGCCCAGACCGTGCGTGTTTTAAGTACGACCACAGTATGTTGAACGTCTTTATTCTGTCAAAAAAACGTGTTTGCCATTTTTTTTAAAAAAAATTTCATTTATATAGGTATAATATTTGCACTGGTAAGATATAAACGGTGTGTGTGTGTGTACTATTGGAACGTATTATAAAGGGTAGGTATTGTTTTTTATTTTCTTATTGGCTATATATTATTTTTTTATGTGTTCGCTTTTTTTTACACCACACACTCCACACAGCCCACGCGTGTCTTATGAAATAAGATAATAACGATGTTGAAGATCATATTATACTATATTATAATATAATCCATACAACGCGTATCAGTTATGACCTTTTATCGGCCACAATTATACCTATATAACATCAGACTTTGCATAACAATATATAAGTATAATTATTTTGAATTGAACCTCACTATGCGTTACTGTGATTATTCGGTTTTCAATAATTTTCATAGTTCATATATGCGGAGAAACTATTGTCGAATTTTCAATTTTTCAATAGAATCCAAACAAACTATTATGTGCACAAACGATCAAAAATAAATGTTTAGTATACGTCCTATATTACTATATTTTGAGTGTAAATCATAAAAACGTCAAACTATACTTTTGTACCTAGGTATATGGATGATATTTGGATGATCTAAATTTTTGAAACAGATGAAACCAAGGGACGAAGATGCCAGTGCTAGGTAGGTAGGTATTTCCAGCATTATTCGGCCGATATAGCTTACCATATCAATAGTTCAACGCTGGGCATTAACTCGTTTGAAATTAAAAATAAGTAAAAAAATTTAGCTGTAATTAAAATGAATTAAACTCAGCTCGTTAACACATTTTTTTCGTTTACTTTTAACTCAATAAGTAAATTTTTTTTTTTAATTTAACGTGTATTATAACTTAGAGTTAATCTGTAATAATTAAAAATTTTTTTAGAACTTTCAAAAAAAATACGAAAACAATTTTTTGAAGTGGAGAAAATGTCATAGGTACAAAACCATGTGTATTAAAAATTCATCTTTATATTTAGTTAAGTTAATTTTTTTTTGTTTCTTAACTTTTAATTTATAATGTTTACATTTAAAAATTCATTTTTTACTTAACCTTTTGTTTTTTCAATTAAATCGACTTAACGAGTTAAAAAAAATTTGTCAACTTTCCCAGCCTTGTAATAATTATTGTTTTCATTGTTCTGTCTTGTTTGTAGCAAAAAGAGTTATTGTCGGCAGTAACTCATTTCGTTATGATTACAACGCGTGTACTAAGTAGATATTATATACATTATTATATACCACAACATCTAAAATTTGAAACCGATTGACCGATTTTCTTGTTTAGTTTTGAAAGCATACCTATATTAAAACACCTTTTCAGTGTGTTATGTAATAAAAAATTAGTATTAAAATAACCGAAATAATAACGCAATATTACATTTATCACGAAAACAAATTTAATCGGTTTTTCGGACTGTAAAAATGGTCACTACTTTCAAAAAAAAAAAAAACATTAGGTATCTATACTTCACGCACCGTTATTATACGTAAATTAATTTAACACGATTTGAATATTTGTAAAAAAATTACTTAGTCCATTGAAATATATATAGAGTATAGTACAGACTATATTAACACCCTTATTTTTTTCTCTACATTTAAATTTTAACACGAGCAACACAGTTCTGAATTCGTTCTGTTTAACACGCTCTTTTTAATTTTTGACAACAGTTTTTAAATTGATATTGTATAGGTCGCTGTTTCGTCATGTCAATAATCGATTTACAATTATTAATTTGAAAACCGATTTGAATTATTCGTGTCTTCGGTCTCGTGGCGAGGAGAGACGTCCGCCACCGATCCCTCAAGCAGCCATCATCATCATCCTCGGCTCGACGCGATGTGTTTTGTGTAGTCGTCGGTCGTCGGCCTCTTGGCGGGGACGCCTGCACGGAGGGTAGCCTACACCCTTGAGCAGGCGCCATCCCCATCTCAGCTCGGTCATTGTGTGTTCGTCTCCATCGGTTCATTGTCGTTACTCGGTATCGATTAGCTAAGTATGTAATGTCAGTTCAAAAGTAGTACATATTTCCATCGTAATTTGACGGAGCCTTCTGCGCCTGGTCGCATACGCAAATTGTCGTATTCGTGTTCGCCGTCCAACATCTCTGGACTATCATGGACCCGGAGATCGATTGACGATGACCCGACCGTGTCATTTCAACAGCAGAGTCCGCGACGTGACCATGTACGCCATCGTCGGATCCGGACAGCGTATCACTTTTGAGCTGCTGCTTTTGGGATATCTCTCGACACTAAAGATTCCAGCCCGGATCCGACAATCTTCTTACAACGATCCATAACAACCCATGAAACGTACGCACGAGGTATACCATGTTATTGTTGTATGTAACGCGGTTCAGGTTCTCTAACTTCACGGAGGTGCCCTGCGAAACAAACGGAACGGCAAGCGTTAATAGCACAATGTTGGTGAAAAAAATTAACTTTCATAAGTTAAGTTCAGTCGATTGTTGAATTGCCTTCGGTTAAAATTTTAAAGTTCGCAACGGAAAAAAATAACTGGATAGTATAGTTAGGAGAGAATATGAAACAAACTAAATTTAGTTAAAAAGAAGTTGAAAAACGTCTAATTAATAGTATTTTCAACTTGTGTACAGTTAGGGAAAAAAATAAGATCAAAGTAAAAAAAAAGTCAACGAATCAATTTAGTTTCGATTGTTGGTCGCGCTTGACAACGAAAAATATAAAAATAAATTTAACTTAGCAACAATGAACAATGTGTAAAAAGTGAAATTAATGCAATAAGTACAATTTTTAACTGAATAAACAAGTTAAAATCGAAATAATTAACTTTTTAACTAGGATCGTTAGTGCCTATATAATTAACATGTACTACACGGGAGATTACAACCGATTTAACGTGATCCAAATAACAAATATTATTAATATGTATAGTCGAATCGCTCGGAGCCGAGAAAATACACCGTTCATCCGTTTCAGTAGAAAACGGTTTTTGAAATTCAAACGGATATGATTCCGTTTTTCATCGAATGCGTTACACAATGGTTCAAACATTTCAAATTTTTTCACTGGTGTAAACAGAAATCAAAAAAATCGAAAGAAAAAAAAAATCGACGCGTAATAAACACGTTTCCCGTTATTATTTGTGCCTCCCGTAAGAGATACACGGCCGCCCAAAAATAACGAAAATTTCATAACTCCCTCAAAAATGATCGACTGAAATTTCAGCGGAACGCTTCTAAATGACGTGTATCATCAAGTCGATCGGAGCAGTTCGAAAAAATTGGTGGCCCGTTTTTTGTGTTCCTCAGGACTTTGAAAATAATCGAAATTTCAAATAAAGTACCATCCCGGATCCATTGTCAGATCTTTTAAGGTAAAAATTGGTGCAGTTTTTCTACTAGAAACTTTTGATCACAGAAAAAAAAAAACACACATCGTTGTAAAACCAGTGCGTACTCCGCTAGAATCTAAAAACAATAGATATTGACCGTTCAAAAATGTGTTTTTTACACCCCCCGGATTAACCGCCGCCGCCGCGCCTCCGCCACCGGTGCAGTCACGGAACGGATCCGACGCGGGCGATTACCAGTGGGTTCAGGATCGCTCTCGGGTGCGCGCGACCCTCGTGATCGCAAAGTTCACGGTAAGAGCACCGGCCCACCCGGCACCGGACCTGCACCGGCAGTCGTAGTGCGCGGCGAACGCGGCCCGGCACATCGGACACCTACCTGCCTTCACCGTCGCCGTCCAACAGCCGTTCGAACACCATCGGCACACCAGCCGGCCGGCGGCCATCGTCAGGCAGACGGGCCACTCGGCGTCGCGTCCCACGTCCCCCGGTCGGAGCGCGCCATCGTCGGTTCGACGTCGTCTGCCGCGTTCTTCCGCGGTGGCGTTCCTCCGTCGTCGCGGCCGTTTCCCGCCTCCGGGACGGCAACGATCGTCGTTCATTTTCGCGATAGCAAAAAAAAAAAACCTCGAGATCGCGAACAGTCGACAAACTTTCGTTCGTAGCCGTGCAGTATATAGTGTGGCGGTTTTGCGTTCGTCGAGTAACAGGCAAACGTCGGGCGACCGTTGCCAAGCGTTTTTCGGTTTGTCGCGTTACACTGGCCAGCACTGTTTTATAAGAGAAAAACGAAAAACGAAAAACGAAAAAAATTATATTATATTAATTATATTTTACCAATTTTACATTACCACATTTAGAATTTTTATCATTTTTGTTAATTTTATAAACAAAATTAAATTAATAAATACGTTTGAATTGAATAATTTAAATTGTTTCTTTTTAGATTATTCTGAGCGTTAGAGAAGAATGTATAGTTTTTACAATGATGTTTTTTTTTTTTTTTTTTTACAGAATATTTTGCATTTTTAAGAACGTAAAATTTGTCGTATTTCTGGTACCTATTTTAAAAGAATATTAAGAGAGGCCCCATTTTTAACGACATAAAAACATCATATTTTAAGAGATCCGACCTCCACTCAAGTTGTTATAAAATGCATACAAAATAGCTGGTACCTAACAAAGTTACCAGATTTGAGTAAGTAAAAACAATTTAGCTACACTCGGTTTTATTTAAATTATTATTTTCTGCGTTTTGAGTAGTAATTTACTACTTTTTTTTATAGTTAATTACTGCGCAATAGTGAGAACAAATGGACCAAAGATCCCCTTTCCTGACCCATTTGGCGAAAAATTTCTACTAGACGCTGTTTGACATGGTGTCTCCCCAATCTGCCAACACTACAGTTTATCCAAAAGTACCACTTTTGAATGTAGTTCGAACAGTGACGATTTGTAAGCAACATCTAACGATACAAGAATTAATAGTCGCTCTGGAGTCTAGGTTAAAACTCGAAACCCAATAGATAGTTAATTTTTATTTAAATACGGAGAACCTCCAATATCAAAGAGTTCCTCCCCTTAAGTAGTATGTTCATATTTTAAACCTTAATATTGTACAGTCATCATGAGACCTACACGTACTTGGGCAACATTTGACATATTCAATATTGCGGACCATTCGGATAGGAACAATTAACTAGTTCAAAATTTACTTGCAAGATTTGAACCGGAAATACAGACAAGTAAAGAAGGAACTCAATAATAATGTGAAGGCATACATGTATACCTATCCTACCTACTAAAAAATTAATACACTAAACAATATTCCAGAAAAAAGGAAAAAGTAGGTAGGTAGGTACATGGTAAAATTAATATTTTGGAGTGTCACTAAAAAAAAAAAAAATTGAATATCACATTTAACCATTGATTAAATTTTTTAAAAGTATTTTTGTAAATTTATATAAATCGTTTTTACTTGTTGTTTTACTACTTTTTATAATAAATAGGCTATTAGTTTGATGAGTGATAAAATATTTTAATCGATTTAAATTAAACACCTATCCTATAATTTCTAAGATACCGCCATTGATTTTATACATAAAATCAACGATACCGCCATATGACTGTGGCTTCCCTATATACCAAAGTAATATATCATTGGAAACTATAAGGTTACATAGTTTATTGAATTGGTCAAAACACGAACATTTGTTTAAAATACTTTAACGGTATGAAAAAATAAATTTAAACTTTGATGTTTCAAAAAAAAATTCATCAAAAACCAACAAAAATCGCCATAAATGTTAACATCTGTACAAATATTTATTTATATTGCAGAAATATTATTATTAAATTGTATGATACAAATGTGTATTTCCAACTTTTTGATACAATAAGAATTCTAATTTCTACAAACCAATTTCAATACTTTAAGACGCAACTCTTTTTGATACATTGTGAATAAAAACAGTCGAAATTCTTACGATTTACATTCAACAAAGAAAATTGACACTTTCAATTCCCTTGTAGTACGTACCTGATTTAAAAAAAAATTTTAAAAGTACTCGATATTTTTTACACTGGCAATTACAATCGCCAAGACACAAATTCCTAACCTACGCTTTTAGGCTCTAGAATCTAAAAGCTGAGGAACTGTCGTCCAAAAAAACTTAGGCTAGTTGTGCCACAGATTTTTAATGCAGATTGATTAATAAGGCTGCAATATTTGGCTGGTTCATAAAAATTTAAGTAGAACAATCAATTTCTGAGTGCATTTGGTTTATCAAATGTAAAATACAATGGGCACCACAACTGCCCTCTTAACCCTTGATTCCAGGTGCAGTTTGTTACTCAATCCTAATAATCTAGAGCACAATATGCTTTAACACATGAAAAGGTCAATGTGGAGCAATCAATAAATTTAATATTATTTTAATTTTTAGTTTCATAAATTAGTAAAATTAGTATTTTACAAGAAACATTTTTTGTGAATTGTATGAAAACCTCCTAAAGAATATTGTTATCATTTTGATTTTAATATCATTCTAAAATTTCATCTTTCAGTTGAGACTCTTGTAAGAGACAATAGAAAAAGTAAAAAACATTAAAATTGCAAGAAAAAAATATTAAACCATTTTTACAAAACGTACAATAGTTATTAATTATATATTAAACAAGAGTGTCTTGAAATGTACAGTAATTGATTCTAAATCTAAAACATATTGCCTTTTTTCCTATTTGATTTCATTTACAGTTTAACATATTGTACAAAATTACCGAAAACTATTTGTAAATAAGAAAATAGTTTATTAAGTATTGATATGTATACTGCAGTATAAACATCTCAATAAATTTAAAGTATGAATTACATGTACCTTTTTAAATGTTAATTATTTAGAACTATTACTTAAAGGGTTTTAAATAAATACAAAGTTATAAAACAAATTCTAATTTATACGAAATTATACAAATATATATTTCGTTTTTCCTCCATTTAACTCATGCACACATTGGTTGTCTAAAATATATTAATATTTTTATTGTATTTAACACATTTGTTTCGTAAAAAATCATTTTTTATCTTTTGATAGTTGTATAAATTACAAAAAAAAAAAAATAAATAAATAAATAGGAAAATTTATCATGCAAAATACTCAATGTATAAGAACAGATTAAGATTAAGCAAGATAATCAATAATCCAGGTTTTGTTTGGATTAGAACAAGAGTGTTAATACATATCAAAAGATGTAGGCAATCAAAAAAAAAAAAATTTAAAAAAAAATTGATTAGGTAGGTTTTGTAGATTTTGTACAAGTCATATCCGTGTCGAGTGGAACAAATAAAACGTTCGAGATTAGGTATATGAAAAACACAAATGCGTAAGAGAAAATTAAAACAAGATTCTATGATAAATATACTGATCGCAAATTAATCTGATGTTTATTTTAAGCATGGCTACTTTCATCCAGTTCCAACGCTTCACCTCCAAAATTCTGGAAAATAAAATAAATTATTTTTAAGTTTATATTATAAGTATATAAAATTTTTTATAAATAATAAAATAAGCATTGTCTAGGCCTAAAATACAATTGTCACAAACATGTTTATGAAAAATTTACTTAAGTATTTGTCTATAATCAAGATATTAAAACAAAAATTGCTGTCAAAATTATCAATAGCGTGTAAAAATATGGTGGAGAAAAATAAGTTCATTGAATATTTTATTGTTTATTTCTATTATAACCACTAGTGATGTTACAAACTGTTCGATTTACAAACCGAATTGATCGAAACCCGGAGTATTTGTTTCGGTTTGAAAATCAAACACAAAATAGTTCAGTTCGAATATCAAACCAAGGAAAATAAAAATTGAACCTAATTTGTCAAAAAATGATAAAAAGAAATGAAAAAATGTGAAATCCTTCTTTACTTAAAATAATGTTTAAGAGGTACCTACTTAATAAATTATAGACATTGTTTAGCATAAATGGTCATTTATATTATTATATTGTTTTTTTTTTTTTTTTAAGTTTGGTTTGAGTTTGATATTTTAATTGACGTTAATTTGGTTTGGTTCGTATAAAAAATACTAAGTTTGGTTTGGGTTTGTTAAAATTTTAAAAACTTTGTTTCAACCTCAAAAGTTTGGGTTCGTAACATCACTAATAACCACCAAGACTAAGTATTTAATTTAAATAAATATCACTTATTTTTAAAACAGGAATATTCAACATGGGATAATTGTGTTACAATACAGAGCAAATAAATAAATGTGTGAATAGAACATTATAGCATAAACTAATACTTTAAAATTGGAGATTTATGGTTATACACTAAAATATAGAAATTAAACAACTCTTACTTTTTGTTTGGATTCATTGTCACTTTGGCTGTTAGCTCTTGGAGGACCATCACTTCGGGCTCTGGAGCGATTATTGCGGCGACGATAACGTGGGCGGGGCCTGTTTGCTCCGTTATCATCATTTTGGTTGTAATCATTGTCCTAGTAAGTAAAAATAATTTTTTTAACAGACATTCAACATAATACCATGAACAGTTGTAATTTGGTTTTTTCAATATGAATTATTATTACATACATTATCAGAATAAGATAGAATTCAGTTAATAATTAGAACACTAATTACCTGATTTTCATCTTGATACGGTCTTCGAGGAGGACCACCAGTACCACGAGTGCCTCTATATCCACCGCCGCGTCTGAAAAACCGCCTGGGAGCACCCATACCACGACCTCTACCTCTACCTGGCGGAGAGCTGTCATATCCATAGTTATCTCCTCCACCCTAAAATTAAATATAAAATACAATATCTGTTTATAAAAAATGACTTGTCCTGGGTGATTCATCATTGCCTAACTGGAACCGCTGAAACTATGAGTATGAAATTTGGACAGTAGTTTTGTTTATAGTGTAGACACCCACTGTTTTCAACTAAAAATCTATACAGAAAGTTATAATTTTGTAGGCATATTTTTAACATTCCTTCGATTAGAGCCTAAGAACCTAACCTTATTAGTAATTTTTGCCAACTTCTGGTTGTTACAATACACGGGCAATCTAGAGTCAACACATCTAAAAGCAACTTGTAGTATAAAAACTGATAAAATAAAAAGTTATACGTAAGTGACACAAAAACTTCACACAGGCGAAGTTTTTGTAGTTTTGATTTGTAATGTAGACACCCACTAAGAATTTAAATTCAACCCCTAAAGAGGTGACAAGGGGGTTCAATGATTTGTACATCAACCAAAGCACCGCCCATATCACTGGGCCAAGAGACTTAAAATTTTCCACAGAGTTTCCTTAAACACATTAAATTAGTGTAACTTGGTATAGGTACTGGCTTTTTTAAATTAATTTGAAATTAATTTACTAAGCCTTAACCAACTAAATCCTGGGCAACGCCGGGTCGGGACAGCTAGTATAATGTAAATATGAACTTTTAAATAAATTACCATTTTATTATTATAAAGTTCATAAAACATACATAGTTTTTTTTTTAATAGCTTTTGTAAATATACATACGGACTAGATAACTGAACTCACTCACAATCATTATTAAAAGGCAATTTTATCATTGCTAGAAGATATTAAACAATACGTTTGAACCACAACTTCCAAATCAGTGACCCACCCAAAGCGTAGTCGCTACTCCATCAAACAACCCACTATCACAGCTTTTTCTATTGATAATTGAGTGTACAAAAACAGGGAAATTGAAGTTAAGGAAATCATTTTTACCTGGAAAGGAAATAAGAGAGAATAGGTGCTGCTAATGAAGAGGAAAGAACAATTTTATAAACGTAGTAACAGATAGTATGTATGTTTTTATGGCTAGATGGAATGGAAGACTATTTGGTTTGTAATGATTTAAGGCTTAAGCACTAAGCAGTAACTTTCAGTATAAAAGATTTGAAGCTGAATAAAAGCTAGAGCAAGGAATGTTATGTTTGGTGGAAAAAGCAAGGCTGTCATCATGTTCAATATTATCATGGCTAGGGACCCAAAGAAAAATGAATAATGGAAAATTTGATAACTGTATTTTCAAGGGCGAGCCGGTAGAGTAAGGATTTAAGAAAAAAAACATTAGGAGAAAAAGAACTTATACACACATACATAAAATACAAATTTTGGAAAATTATCTTACATTATAATCACCACCTTCTCCCCTATTTGGAGGTGGTCCTCTGCGGTTTCCGCGGTAGCTGTTGTACCAATTCTGCTGACGTGGCTGACGGAAGCGTCTTGGCTGTTCTCCAACTTCATTTTCACCTTCATCTTTGTCTCCTACAACAATCAAAACACCATTAAGTAAACATTTTACATTTTACGTATAAATAAATCTTAATTTACATTAAATGGAAAAATTATTTGCAATGCTTGTATTTAAATAATTTTATTATAATTATTACCAAAGTTTATGGGAAAAACTTACAAAAATCAATTAATTTTAATTACTACCCCCTACTACAAATGGTTGAATAAACTCCTAATTTATGTTTTGGATCAACTCTGCCTGTATTTTATCTCTGGCTATTAGTAAAACAAGGCTAAATTTAAATTGAATTAATAAATAAAATTGATTTAGGTGTTTGAATTGTATTTTTAAATGATGTCCAATTTGCACAAAATGAAAATTTAAGAAAAACAATACTTTTCACATCTATCCTATACCTGACAATTGTATAAAACAAATCCCCCAGCTAGCCTTAGTAGAAAGAATAGTAGACCCGTTTAGTAGAAAGTAATAAAAAAATTAACAGCATTAATCATGAACTAAATGCATACCACCACTTGCACTGCCATCTCTAGGTGGGAGGCCTCCATTTCTTGGACGAGTATTAGGACGACGTCCATAAAACCACTGACGATAGTTATTTCTCCTCCTTTCAGCGGCATAAGGGGAACCTTTTACTGCTTCACCATCAGGTCCAGTTACGTTTGCGGCTTCATGACCTTTTTCGCCTTCAACAACATCAAATTCCACAGTCTCTCCATCGCCAACGCTGCGTACAATTTTCTTGGGGTTGTTCTTGATTATTGCCGACTAAAATAAGTAATCAAAAAATTGCTTTACTTCAGATAAAATAATAAAAAAGTATTAATGTTTTACCACACAATATTAAATGTACCATATTAACAGCTTAAACCATCTTTATTTTTAAACAGATATTAAAAGTATATTGTATTCCAAAAACCAAAGTAAGATTATAATAAGTGTTTTTACTTTAGTATGCACCACAAAACATAGTTGATTAAAATATAAGCCGGGTAGTGGATTTTCAGTACAAAATCTCAAAATGCGTTTTGCATTTTGCAAGTCAATAAGTGATGGAGGCCAGCAATAGCACACAATTTTAAGGTACCTACACTGGTTCTTAGTGATATGCGCCTCTTTGCGCATTTTGATCAACGGCCAGTTTTGGTGAAGCAAAATATAAAATAAAATTACTTTTTAACACAAGTAGAGTATTTGTAGTTCATGGTTAACTAAGCAAATTACTTTTTGATAAGAAATTAATTTTACTCAAATATACACGTATCTTAATAACAATTAGTGCTGTGCAATTATGATCGTAATATTGTTATAAAAATATCAATATGTGTATACCTACTCAAGTAAAGTAAATTTTTTGGGGCAGGGTAATTAGCTTAGTCGACTTTTTTAAACATAAAATAAAGATATTATTTGACAAGTAAAAAATACACTAGCCATAAGTAAAATTCTAAACAAAATATTGACAGCTTTAGGTAAAAAATATTCAAACAGTCTATACGTTTTGGAATTAACGGCATGACAAAAACAAAATGTACTCACTCTCATAAAACTAAAATTTTTCTTTTCTTGACAGATAGCGTTTTTTTTATATAACAAGTCCTTAAAATTAATACAAACGCCAATAAACAAAAAGTTACTAAAATTTTTAAACAGCAATTAGTAAAAGACAAAAACATAACTGCAAATGGTAAAACATTTCTAACTGCCACAGAACTGTGTTATTTATATAAATCGTTAGAAATATACTTAAAACATAGCAAGCACTCAGTAATATGAATAATAGTTTTCAAATAATCACTCATGCCGTTTTTACCTACCTAAAGCAGTCAATATTACACGATATAGTGATAAAGTAAGTAATAATATATATTTTACCTGGTGAACAAATATATCTTCTTTTGTATCATTCCTAAAAAAATAACATAAAATCAAATAAATATTAAATGTACAATACATATTGATAGACCAAAGAGTATGTGCTAGTATGTATTTATTATTTAGTAACATAAATACTATTATAGTTCATGAATTATAATATTATGTGAGAATACAATACAAAGCTTAAACATAAAATAGACAAAAAAAAAAAAAAAAATAGCAAACGAATATCTTATATTTTTACATCATTAGTACCTTATTAAGGGCTGTATTGTATAGAATATTCATTATTGAACCTTCAAATTTACTTGTAAATACTAAATGGAATATAGGTACTAAGTTAACAAAATACGTTAAAACGAGCCATTTGCTAAAGTGTGTAAGTATACAATTGTATACCTATACAATTAACCCAGCATCAGAGGTAAGCAAATCAAAAACTAATATTATGCATCATGAAATGACACCTCATAAATTACTATCTCAATATATAAATAATGTATAAACACTAAAGGAACAAAAAAACATTTAGGTACACAAAAGGAATAAATGCTTAAATAAATTTCAAAATTAACCACCACAACTTACCGATTGATGAAACCGTAACCGCTTTTGACATTGAACCATTTGACTACACCAGTGACTTTCACGGCTAAAATAAAAAACATTTTTAGATGAATTTTGTAGTATATAATACATTAGTATATTTTGTGTTGCACATGGGTTCATGAAGAAATATCAGAAATTACTTCCTAACACTTAATTTAGACGCTAATAACAATCGATACGAGAAGTCAGTTGTCAGCATGAAGACTAACACGAGTTACATTTGATACTTATACACTTTAACAAGCTGTAAAGTATCACTTGATAAATTTGTCATTATTGACTATGGAACTATTTTAATCAAATGGAATCAATGGAGGGTAAACAAAAAAAACTGATGAAATTGAACTGGTCATATTTACCTAATTTAAGAAAATTACTCTAACATCAATTACCTATTTACTTTTATTAAGTATATTAGAAAAATGCATCGCATCATTTGGTATCCATTTTTTATCGTGAAAAACAATATTTTAGTAATTACAAAAATAATCAATACAGAAAGGTGGGCATAAACTAGGCAGTCAAAAATTTCATTGCATAATAAGTCACTACTTTGAGTACTAACCTATTTGTACGCAGATTTTTTTTGCACAGATGTTGAATATTTTGTCATGCAGGGTGCAGAACCTGCATTACTTTACAATAATTGTTATTTCAATTTGATCGGTTGTTTTCAAAAAATTGTCTGTTGAATTTTAATTACTCTCTAACAGATTACAGACGGGATTAAGTTACTAACCACGAAAGGAAGGTTCTTAGAGGAACGTATGGTCCCATATAGTGTATAATACGGGAACAGGGCAGTATGCAGGAGAGCAGATATTGAGAGAATCAGACAAAATATCGAAAATTGTCAAAAAAAAACTGGAGACCAGGCACATATAGCAAGACATGGACAGTCTAACGAGACAAGTTTTGGTCTCTAAGCTGCACAAAACGCGTCCCAAAAGGAAAAACAACGTCGGCGTTGACTAGATGATCGGGGAGATTTAAATCTAATAGACGAAACAACAAAAATTGAGGATGCAGATAACGGATGTATGATGCACTTTGGCAAAACCATCAAAAAGTCCCAAGTTGCTTGTAGAATATATTAGAAGAAAAAAAAATATATTACAGAAAGCCAAAAAAATAAAATGCACAGTTGCCGGAACAAAAATGAGAACAGTTTTAAAGACGAATTGGACTTTTTTTTTTTAAGCTCGTAACCGACAACGACGCTTTTGACAAAATTAACACGCTCGCGCATCAGAATCATTATTTTTTTTTAGCGTAAAACAACAACGCCACTAATTGGAGACTGACAGAAAAAAAAAAAGTGCACACGTTCAAAGCAGTCAGGTTTATCTGTAAATTTAATCAAACAGTCAAAGACGAATTTGGCGGATTTAATAATGCGTCACCGGTATGCGCCTGCAGGGTGCCAGTTTAGTTTACGACGCAATTTAACGAGCCGGTGAACTTTTTCAAGCCAAAATAATAATCGTCACGAGGACGATAATTTTTTAGTATATTTTAGCGTTCGGCGCTCGCCGAAAAACACGCCGCTTAGGAGCTAACTTTTGGGGCGACGGCGTGGTGCGTGCACAACTTTCGGGGTGCCGTTACCGGGGCCTCCCTCCGCCACCCCCCACTCGGGGGTTCGCGCGAATTACCGCCGATGTAAACAACAACAAAAAACCACGGGACTCTCGCCGGAGACGCGCGTCCCCCGTAACAAAAAGTTCGGCCCCGCGGGAAACGCACAAAGCACGTGAACGCGCGTCGTCGTAATCAATGGCGACGGCGGCGGCGATGCTGCGTGGGAAGGAGGCAGCGGCCGGCGGCGGGGAGCGCGCGCTCTCGCACCGTCAGCGTACTATACTTACATATGACCGGCTTTTGCGCCACCGGCTTCTGAGGCCGCGGTTCCGACGTCCTCCTCTCGCCGACTTGTTCCGCCATTTCGCTGTTCGACGGCACGGTGGTGTGGTGCCCGGTGGCCCCGCACTATGATGTTAAAGATGGAAAGAAATTACCCCAACGCGAACTCCTGCCTGATGTTCACCTTCTCTGTCGTTGTACTCCACTGACGAGCGGCGGCGGCGGCCGCCGCCGAGACGAGCCGACCGCCGCCGCCGCCGGCGCGTCGGCGCACGACGCTACGCGCGCCACCGGCAGCTGATACGCTGCCGTCGTAGGCGAATGGCGGCGAGCCGTCCGTGACGTCACGGCAGCTCGCGATGCGTAACGCCGGGGGCCAGCAAAAAACGTGTTACGATACGTTTTATAACTGATGACACACTATGTTTTTATGTAATAAAATTTACGTTCGCATTATTTTTTCGCTCTCGTTACAACAGATTGATGTGTGACGGGCGACAGCGGCCGGGGAAGCGTGGCCGGCCGGCTTACCTTGGGCGCGACGCCGCTCCACCGCGGCTTGTCGGGCCGGCCGGCCGGTGGTAGTCGTCGAGCTTAGCGGGCGTGAGCTTGCCGCGTTCGTTTTCGGTGTCTTTGTCGTCCGGGCCTACAGACAAGATGGCCGTGTTCGCGTCATGGAAAAAACGAGTTTGTTTACACACGTCCGTGATAGAAAACGTATAATAATTACAACTCCGTCGGCACACCGCGGAGCGTTAGATAACGCGATGTTTATGTTTTCACGAGCCGTTTAAATCGTATTACACGGAATTTTTTTGACCACGAAAATTCTGAAATGTACTCGGGCTACTTTATCGCGTCGAAGAGAACGACAACGATTATTTTACGTAGGGCGCGACGATCAGAATACGTCTTTAAATTTCCGTTAGTGTTAATAATAACTGTTGTACGCAGTAGTGAATGTTTAGAAAAATGGCTCAAATCCGTTCCCGGACCTAACCTATACGCACATGAGAGTATTGTCGAAACCCGATCGTCGCGCCCCATAAAATGATGTGATTTTTACAATATAAGAGCCGGGGGGGTACGTAGTGGGGGGTAGTTTGATGCCGTGGGTCACTATAGATGTTAAAGATAAAGTTATCTTTAACTATCTATATAGTTAAAGATAATAAATAATAGATAAAGTTCAATTAGAAATCGTACGTTATATAATTTACCAGAATGACGATTCTGAGCGAGCTCAGTTTACCTGCGTAAAAATTGATCCGTAACAGCAGAATTTGTTATTGAGTCTTAACTATTGTAAAAAGGGTGAAAAAATTTTATCGTCACGAGAAAATTATCGAAATAACTAATACCATTAAACGCATCAAAGAATATCAAATATCGCGGTACGTGAATGTTCTAGTTTTAGAATTTTCCTAAAAATATTCGTGCCCGCGTATAACAAAACTATATTGATTTGAAGAAAGTGTGAAAATTATTCGAGGAGCTATTACGATTTACCAATCGCACAGCAGTGCGTAATTTCGTTGTTGTTACTTGTAATCAAAATAATTTTATTATTAATCCATTTTTATACGTTTTCACAAACTAATTGGCGGATTTTTTTTTGATGCAGACAGCGAATTGTATTCTACAGAAAATATCTAATTTTTAAATCTTAAATAGTAAATTTGTGTGAATTTCTTTTCCAAAAATTAGTTACAGGAATGAACGATTTTCTTATTTTAAACGCCTAAGAAAAAAAATCGTGATTTTCAAAATTTTCTATTGACATGCGGGCGTCTTGTGTTGAATTTTCAAAACTTTTCCTAGAAAATTATAATTTTTGATAATTTTTTATCAAACGAAAATTACAAAAAAAAAAATGACGAATGTTGTTCAAAATTTGGCTAAAAAATTTTCAAAATATCTTGAAACTCGTATCAGACCTAGTGTATCATACCTATTTTAATATTATGTGACAGTTTCAGCTCATTTCAATCACTGTGTTGGTGTTATGGCCAAAAACTAAGTCGATTATGATGTCGTGTCGAAAACACGTTTTCTATAATTTTTAACGTTTTAACGTTTTCGTACGAACCATTCAATCACTTGTGTGTCTGTCCGTCCGTCCATCACACCCTATTTTCTCCGGATCTACCGAGTTAAAAATTGGTACACATTTCAAGTAAGCCGACCCGATAACGGACATGGTGTAAAAAACGAAAATTGAGTGGTGAATTATTGAAAAAAAAATTTAAAACACTTCGTGTGACATATCAAATTAAAGGGCTCGTTATAAATGATTTTTGAAAAAAATATCGGGCTTCGCTCAGCATACAGAAATACCTGATCGGAAATAAGTCTTAAAGCTCTCTCAGAAAACGGAGTTGTTCGTAATTAATGGTTAAAACGGTTTTTGGGCGTCTGCGATCAATGTTGTTGCGACGTAATGTGCATGTGCGTTTTGGCGGCAGATAAAACGCAATATTGGCTCACACACACACTATATAAGATAAAATGAATGTTTAAAAAAATAAAATGTGAAAGCGATAAGATTTGCCTATACAAAACTCCTTTAAAAAGAACTTGTGCCCATTTATTTGTGCACCTAACCCCCACACAGATATTAGATATCTTATTGACGTCATATTCAATCTAAGGTAATTTAATTTTTTTTTTAATTCTGAATGCCAAACATTATTTGACGTGTACGATTTCATTTTTCTTTGTCAGCAGTCTGTAGGTATTCTGTTAACGAATGTAAAGGTTTTCAAAAATATACAGTACTTATATGTACAGGTACGAGGTTTCGATTATTTTTATTTTGTTTAATTTTTTGATAAATTGAGGTGACGATTTCAAACGGTTATGACTATTTTATCGGCCAAGTACGAAAAATTAAACCTTTAAAATGTATTGACATCAAAACAAACCGATTTTCTGTTTTAAAACTCCTAACTTACAAGTTAACTTATTAGTTAACTTTACAAGTTTAAAATCTATAGTTATACACGTGTGGTTGAAAGTTTAAAATTATTATTTAGTCAAAAATTGAAGACCACGGAGCAACAACAAGACATCTCCATTTTTCGGCAAAATCTTTTTACAGCTTTTATTATTACAAAAAATAATTAACGTCGATTGGTGCAACAATCAGACAAATTCGATCATTTAATACAGAGTTATTGTACTAATGGAGATGTCTGGTTTTTATTACGGTGCATCAACCGGACATCTCCGGAGATGTCTTGTTGTTGCACCGTATAATGGTACCACTATATAAAAATGTGTTTATCAATTGTTTCCATATCATCCTTATACGATACAGGAATATTATCACAAAGTATTAAATATTGTCAATTGTTAGTTTTATTATTTTATTATAATTATAATGTAAATATTATTTGATTGTGATCTGAAATTGTTTTCTGAAATAATGGACAACCAAGTTAAAACTGTATTCATTTTTACAGACAATTGCAGTGCTCAGAATAAAAACAATGCCCTTGTGCAATATTTATACACATTAGCAATGGGAAACTTATTATTTGGGTTAAAAAAAATTGTTTACTTCATCGTTATCCTGAACCTGGTCACAGTTTCCTTCGGGTTCCTTCGGGCATTTGGGTTAATAGAAAAAAACAGAAGAAAGCTTGAACGCGTTTTAGAGGGTTATTAGTTTAGAGTGGTTAAATATTTTTGGTGGACTAGACACCCACTCCTCTCGATCTCTACATATCACACTTCGTTTATTTAATTTCATCATGTTTGTATTAAAATAATAAGATTCTTAACAACAGTAATTTTGGATTGAAGGTTATTTATTTATATACCAAATACAGCCTAAAAAAACCGTACGGAATCGAAATGCAAGCGCACCTTGGGGACCAGTTGATTCGAATAATTTTGTGGCAGTGACTGAGTGACGGCAACATTTGTATTATTTATAAAATTTTTTGTTTTCATTTACCGTTTAAATTTTATTTTATCAAGCAATAATTGAAAAAACATACAGAATTGCAATTAGTAGTTTTTTAGTTTCCTTATTTCAAACATTTAATATGTTGACATATTATTTTTTTATGATAATATAATTTAACTTATATTTTTTAAAGATTAAGGCCCTGTAATTTTAATAGTAGCCAATAACTATCTGGTTATAAATCTACAAATTCGCTAAAAAAAAGCAACGAGAGAAACATTCTCCCCATTTTGTGTACGCTCACCGCTTGTATTAGAAATCTATGCTAGTATGTAAATGAGGCAAGTTTGTATACCACGATAACTACTCGACTGATTTTAATGCTCGGACAGTATATTTTTATGGACATCAGAAAGTTTGAAAATTTTAATGACAATGCATAAATACTAAATAAACAATTTTTAAACTTTACTGTAATGCGAAAAAAGGATTTCATTTAATAAAGTTGTAATAAAAACTGTGTGAATTTTCGTGCATGAAAATTGATTATTCGAATTATGTAGCTTGGAGCACAAGTAAAAAAATGGAAGTGCGCGCTACCGCAACCATGTAAAAGTTGTAATTTTTGTCGTGACTATTGAACAAATGACCTGGTCGGCACTCTGACAAGTGATACAAGTGGCTAGAGGCCATTACATTTAACAATTATGATGTGCAGCTTTATGGAGTTATGTTTGTTTTTATAATTTCATTACAAATAGTCATTTTGTTAAATACATTAAAAAATGATTAGTTTCAGAATTTTTTACAAAAAAAAAAATTTACCTAAACCCTATAACATAACTAAAATATGTAGTAAAAAATAACCGTGATAAACAAGACACGGTCTTATCCCTGTCTTTATTATGATGATCATGGCATATTTCTTTGTACAATCAGGAGGTACATGGAATGACACGAGTAATTTCACAGGGAAGCCACAACAGACCATCTAGTTTGTAATAAAATTACATAAAAAAAATTACAGGTAAATTATGATTACATTAATAAAAAATGTATTAAACTATCTCTGACCAAATATCCATTTTTTAGAGTAATTATATCATGTTAAGTTTGAAGCGATTCTTCTCCTAAAAATTATCCAAGGGTTGACAAAAAAAAAAAAAAGTCATTATCATGTAATACATTTTTTGCTACTTTCAGAATCTAAATGATTATTTCAAAACACTAATATAGAAAAAATGTATTGATAGAAACAAACACAGTGAAATTTTATTTTTTATTATAACGTCCCAGTACACCAAACAAAGTATTCCACAATAATTGAACATATTAAACACTCTTATAAATTAAACTTATTTGTTTTAGTTTTATGCTATTAAAAAAGTATTTTTTTTTAAACAATATTATAAATATGAAAATAAAGAAGTCCTAATTTGATTAAAAAATATAATTACATTTAAGAACTAAATAAATACAATACATTATATAACTAAGAACAATGATAATAAAATCTTTTTTTCATTTTATTTGGTTCCGAATAAATAAAATACTATCTAGAACATTATTGTTACAGCATAC
The DNA here is from genome assembly GCA_017140985.1 of Hormaphis cornu. Lineage (NCBI taxonomy): Eukaryota > Metazoa > Arthropoda > Insecta > Hemiptera > Hormaphididae > Hormaphis > Hormaphis cornu. Next base: position 50,801,340 of record CM029357.1, read on the forward strand.
TGACAGACAATTATATAGATTCTAAAAATCGGTCCACACCTAACAGTGAACAAACAAGTACCGTCTTGTGTAGTCGTGTGTAAAAAACACACAACGGTACAACTGGCCCTAAGTGTGAAGTATTTGTACTATTTCAGGGAACATTAACTAACGCAACCAACCATTCAAATATTATAATCTTGGTGTAGACACAGTTTAAGAATATTAAACATAGATTAATTGCCACTGATTAGTTTTAATTTTTGAGATTAAAATTATTATCAAGTACATTTTTGGTTACCTATGTATATGATTCAAAATCCTGAGTCAATCGAAACCAAAAGTGTTAAACGAGTTGTTTTTAAATTAAAATTCAATACCTACATACAATTTGAAACAGTGATGTAAAAAAACAAACACAATAATGGTTTACACATGGTAATTTAAATTCAATCATAGTAATTACATTTCTCTACATTTTTTTGGTACCAAGAATTGAGTCATAAAATAAATATTCAATATAATTAATATATTCAATGAGATCTAGCAAAAATCAATTTTTTTAAAATCTAAAGAAGAAAGTCGTACAAATATTTTTTTTTTTTTTTAAATGATTAGGTATAAGAAGTTTTCTAACACTATTTTTGTTTCCTTAGTTTCTCTATCATAAAACATAGTAATATTGGTAGAATATCACAATAAATAGAAACAATACTATGCTGAAAATGTATATAGATTCTTAAGACGCAAACATATTGAAATGAAACAGTTGACTAAGTAGGAAATTAGTGATTTGCAATCATACTTGAAATAGTTAATACTATAAAAATATTGGGTTTATGATTGTGCCAGATCATTAGATCAATATAACTTTCAAGTAAGCATTTGTATTTCATACTTCACGAAGAAAAAACTTGTTTCATAATACTGCTGTTTTAACAAAAGTACATTTTTTTAGGGGTATACTATGGCAGGATTTGTGTGATAAGCTCCTTGACAAATTGTTCACATCTGCTTGGTTCAAGTAAATGGTTATTAAAGCGTGATAGAAATAACAAATACGTATTGTAACTAAACATAATATAAACAAATTTGGCTGGAAGTCAGTGGCGGCACTAGCCACGGCCAGGCCCTGTGCGGTACATGGTTTGCAAGGCCCCTAATACCTGGGTGTATGCAATTTTTTAAAATTTGAAGCACAATTAAGCATTTTTTAAGAACAAATATTTTTTATTACCACTGTTTTAACGACTATAGTTTGGCATTTGCATATACAACATACTCTTATACAAAATATGTTCCAGATCTTACTTATGAATTTCACCCTTGACAGTTTACTAAAGATTATTGCTCAAATTTTTGCTAACTGCGGGGACCTGTGTAGCCGCACACCCCTAGCGCTGCCACTGCTTGAAGTTTTACTTTTTAAATAACAATTAAACAATACATTTTCAATTGCCCATTGACATAGAGTTAATAAAAAAAAAAAGTATAAAATAAATTAAAACATATCATGTTTGATCTAAGTTATTAAGAAGTAAAGATTAGCCTAGTTAATCCACATGTCTAATCAACAGTGCATGCAAGTTATTATAAGTGTAATTGAACGCCACAGACATTGATTTGTACGCGTGCATATTGCAAATTGCGTACACACAAATCATTGTAGAATGTAAATGTGTTGCCTTTTATTGTTACTATGTAGTATTTAGATAAAAAACTTCTTTACAAGAAAACCTCTATCGTACTGTAGACTAAATTAACTTCAATATTTTTCTAAATAGAAAGAGAAAAACAATTGAATGTACTGTGACCAAAGAAAGTATACTATCTCTAGTCAATATTTACCACTTATTATTTAATACATTTTACTGAATGTACTTTTTGTCTACTTAGAATTAATGTAAATATTAAATATATCAATATTATAACTATAAAGGTATAATATATATATTACTAGAGATTTCCAACATACAAGCATCTTGATCATTTCTATTTTCTAATAATTGTCCACATAACTAATTATTAGTACTCTTTATTAGTAAATTATTTTTCTGCCGTAAGTAATAAAAGTTTTATGTAGAATACAAGCAGTGTAAAATTACTACATGTACCGTGTGTCAATTATATCAATATAAATTATGTTGACATTATTTAATACTTAATCATTGTAATACTTAATTTTGTACTATCAAGACACATACAAATTGAATTGACATCAGTTACAACAGTTAACTAAAACAATAAAATTAATCTAAAATCCATTTAATTAAATAACAGTTCATAATAGTTAAACAACCTAAAAATTGCATTACTTTAAATTAATATGGGTAGATATTAGATAAAACATGTTTTGATCACAGATAAAATAATGTAGAAATAAATAATAATTAAAATAAAAAAAGAGAACAGTAAGAAAAATTGACCAAAACAGTCAACTATAAATACATTAAAAAGTGGAGATGTAAAAGGTCAAACGTTATCAGATCTTTAGACTTGAAAGTTTACTAAACATAATCAAATTAACACGTTCAATTCCGATGACAACACGTCGTCACAGTAGGCAGCGCGCTTGTCGCCGATGACAACACGGTGTTGCCATTCGAATGGTACTTTATCGCGGCGGAATTTCCGTGCGGCTATTGTAAACAAAACGATAATAAGGCACCGGCATTGAACGTGTTAAAATCAATCTAATCTATGAAATCATATAAACAAGAATATAATGGGGAACTAAAATATCGAGTAAAAGGACCATACATAAAAAGACAGACAATTCTATTACCTAACTTGTTACAATAATGTGAAAAAATGAATTAGTAATGTGTATAAAATATTGAATGCATTGCTATGAATTGTACAACTAAATTTTAAAATAATTTAAAAAAAAAAAAAAATGAATTTTTGTAACAGTAACAGTAAAATAAAATAATACATGTATAGAAAATAACACAAAGTTCATTAATTTGAAAACAGAATAAGTAAAAATCATTTTTTCAAGACATTAACAACAAAATCATTTACCAATAGTATAATTTATGTACAACATATTATATTTGCAATAAATGTATTACTGAAATCATACATTTTTTAAGTATGGTCCTAGTTATAGCTGCCATATAATTTAAAAAGTGAGATAAAATGATTTGACATTTATCATCTGTTACTCAAAGAAGAAAATTTACTATTGGCTGACATCAAACTTGTCATTGAACCCCTGCAAAAAAAAACATACATATTATTTAAAATTTATTTATTTGTTCATAAAGGAACATAGAATTATGTTACATAAAATAATGTAAAGTTTTAAGCAATCATCAAAAATATTGAACAATGTGTATTCATTTAAAATTGTATTTTAAATACACACTAATAAGTAATAACTAACTATTTATAATATTATAGCTAGGCACGATAATATACATACCGATAATCAGCGGATTTTAACATTTCATAATAGTACATAATTTTGGCCTTAGTGTGATGTCCAGAACTAATATTTGAACTATCTAAGGGCCAATACCACTGTAATACATAGGTTCCATTTTTAGTAGCAAGATGTGAACCTTGAACACTCTCACCATCATGACATAATGTAGTTTGCTCCACTCTTTCATAATGTTCACCTTCTTTCCAGTTTTTTTCTAAAATATTTAAATTACCTAAAACATAATTTACTATCAGTTTATAAATTGTTTTAAACATGGATTTATGATTATATTTAATAATTTATAGAACTTGATGATAACCAATGGTTAAACTAGTTGTCACAAAATATATACATAAAAAAATTACAAATACTCTGTGGTATAAAGAACGTGTTAAACATAGTATTTATTGCTTATTTTAACATACATTCATATTTTGTTAAAAGGAGTATTAAACATTTTGAAGCTGTTTTAGTTATTTTACAACTAAACGCGTGTATTTGAGGAAAGCAAATTGACAGGAGGTTGTCTAATAGGCTATTTATTTTCCACAGATCACCATTATCTAAACAACTTTAAAATTTATGATATATTAGTTAGTTAAAGTACTTACGGCTATATCCACGTGTGAAGTTTGGTTCTGACGTTTCGGACTCATTTCAGAGTCCATCTTCAGAGATAGTGTCTGCTT
>CM029357.1:50805837-50878312 GCA_017140985.1 Hormaphis cornu
CTATACCCCGCAAGCCATCAAAAACTATATTGTGTCTATTGTGCAGCAGCAGAAAATAAATAAACTAAATAGTAAATATTTATATTTTACAATATTTAAAAATTTAATTAAACTGTAATAAAATTTAGAAACAAAATTATGAACTAGAGACACACATGACAAAATACCCAATATATAACAAATATTTAATAGGCATATTTTTCTTACTGATGAACGTGCTCACTAGGGTCCACAGAACTGGAAATACTCGAGGAGCACGAATTATAAGTACTCGGCCAAGTGTTTCAGGATAATTTGATTCCACAATTTCAATAATTCTAAGTAACGAACTCACACCAGGTCTCCACAAATGTCTCATATTTAATCCTTCTAAATCAACTAATAAGCACCAAGTAGTAATAGGTTTGCCAGACGTATGAGTCGCTTCTTTAGTTAGTTGTAATCCTTCTTCACATACATGCATAGCCTAAATATAAAATACTTGTTTAGTAATTTGAAAATGAATCATTCATAAGAACTTAAAAAAAATTAATGATAATATAATATATAGTTAAGGATGTGATAAATAGTAATAATTTGATTTTAAATGTTAAGAGATTAGGAAAGTTAGAATTTAATGAAAGTTTTTTTTCAGGACAAACCCAAACACTATATTTCAATTTAAGTTTAAAAATAAGTAACAAGCAGTGATGTGGAATGTGGAGTAGGGTACTACTTTGGGTTTTACAGTAAAGTGTATAAAATTGAATTTGAGAGCAAAGATAAATTATTGCTAATAAAAATTCAAAACGATTCTGAGCAAGCTTAGTGAATCAATTAGTATTAAAAAAATTTAAAATGTTCTAATTTCCATTTAGCTCAAACACTTTTTTGCCTATTGAAATAATAAATAGTAAAATTGTAGCTAATGTACGATTTAAACGTAGTTTCAATTAACACCAACAAAATAAAGCATAAAACTAAAAATGAAATAAACTTAATTTCACTATTTGAATTTTTAGAATTATATTAAGTGTAAGTCAATAATACAGTGCGATCGAAAAGTCACGCACACCAAAATAGAAATGTTTCTAAATAGTAGTTGTGATAAATAATTTTTATTGGTTATTTCAAAATAACATTATGGGTATTCTCGACATTTAATCTAGACGTCATTATTATATGTATTGTTGATACGACGCTTTTAGTAGTGCTTTGATTATTGTTCTGTGAACATGTCGTTTTCCCAAGACCAACGTGTGTTTATTGTTGAACATTATTTTGCTAGCCGTTCTTATGCTTGTGTTGTTTTTATTTATTTCGTTGCTTGAAATCGATGAAAGAGATTGTTGGTTGCAACAAGATAATGCCACATGTCATACATCCAATATAACAATGAATTTTTTACGCGAGTTTTTTGGCGAGCGCATCATATCCAAAGGATTATGGCCTCCCCGTTCTCCCGACTTAACACCTCCAGATTTCTTCCTATGGGGTTATCTCAAAGGAAGGGTTTCTAAAAATAGACCACAAACATTGGATGAACTGAAGAGTAACATAACAAAGGAGATAAACTTAATCAATGTGAGCGTATTGCACAAAGTGGCCACAAACGTGGTAAAACGGGTTCGCGCATGTATTAATGAACAAGGCAGCCATTTTGAGCATATGTTATAGAACACGTTAAATGTATGTGTATAAATTAATTGTGATTATTTTTGTATTTGTGTTTATAAATAAAAGTAAAAGTAGTTAAATAAAAATACTATTTAAAAACACATTCATTTTGATGTGCGCGACTTCTCGATCGCACTGTATTAAGAATATATTTTCAAACTTCTCAACCGTGTACAAACAAATATGTTGATAAGTTTGATATTAAGTTATACAGAGTTTAAAAGGTGTATGAATAAAGAGTATTTAAACTAAAAATTAAAGGTTTTATGAAACCAAAAGTTCAAAAATAAACAAACTCTAAAATGTTAATGTACTTTACTATACTATAAGTTTTTTCTTCTAATTCTTTATCTTTGCCTTCCTCCCAACTATTTGAAAGTATTATTACTTATTTAATATTAACAGTAAGTTCTAATAATATATATTATACATTTTAGATTCTTAGCAAATCAATGGAGCTATTTATTTTACAAAAATGTGTTTTTTTTTTTGTGTATGTGACATGCATAGCGCCTAGGGTACTGCTCTGATCTTAACGGTCAACATTTTTTGTAAAAGAACAAATATTGTTGGTGCATTGTACACAAGTTTTTTAAAATTTTCAATTCCCAAAAAGTTATATCCAAATAAAAAAAATACTTAGAAAAAACCGATAAAAAGTACAGCAAACGCAATTTGACAAAGTCAATTTTGTTATAAAGTTATAACTTACAAAATCATGATAATATATAATATATAATCATGATCATACTAAATATTGACAGAGAACCCAGAAAGGAAAAGGCCTCTTGGTTGACCCCGTTTAAGATGGGAAGATATAGTAAAGAGAGACGTAGAAACGTTGAACGGTGGCCCAAATTGGAAAACAAAAGCAGCTGACAGAGCAACCTGGAGGATTGGTTGTTTGACAGGATGGTCCTAGTGGCCGGTAATACCCCAAAAGAAGAAGATCATACTAAATAAATAATACTAAACCACTATTTCCAAACAAGTGACCCACTCAAAGCATAGACGCTACTCCGTCAAACTACCCACGCAACAACCTAAAGTGATTCTGGCCTTTTTTGGTGATGATCAAATAATTATTAATATTCTTAATGTTGTGAATCAAGTAGTAGAGAAGTATAGAAAAAAGAATAAAAACCTAGCATGGTAAATATAAATTTAGAAAAGGCAAATAATAAAGTACCAAGAAAAGTTTTCAGAGGACATTAATCATAAAAATTAGTATACATTTGATACATGATATTATATGTGTAACGATTCAAGTATTAATGTCAAGAGTATGTGTGGAATAACAGAAGATTTTAACATTAAAGTAGATGTGCTTTAAGCTTTTACTTCTCTTCTGTAATAATTAATGAAGTCATAAAAGCGATACAATTTTAAAACACCATGGTGTAATATGATGTTTACACATGGCATAGTTTTGGTAGGAGAAAATGCGGAAGAAGTTAATTAGGCTATATGAGTGGATGTTAGTTCTTAAAAGGATGGGATTTAGAATTAGTAGAAGTTTAACAAAGTATAATTTAAGGAAAAAAAACCGAGATGATGGCAGTATGAGAAAAGTAATAAAATAAACGGTGACATATAAGATGAGGTTTAGAACTTTAATTATTTGGAGCTTCTTGTACAAAGATATTGGGACTTTATGATTGTAATACAAAGGATTAAGTGCTGTTGAATAAAATGGAGAGAGGGGTGGGACATTTTAAGAGATATGAAAACTCCAATGAGGCTAAAAAGAAAGTTTTTTAGGAGTGTGGTAAAACAAACTCTTTTATGGTTTGGATTGTCGCAGTAGGTTGATAAGACGGTGAATAATATAGGTTATGAATTTTGCAAAAATGAGAACGCTTAGATGGATGAGTTGAGTGACAAAAGAAGATAAAATAAGCAATAAATAAGTTAAAATTAGTATTGGTGTAGCACTGACAGTAGACAAAATAAGAGAAAATAGACTGAGATGGTTTGCGCATGTAATTAAGAGAAAGAAATCAAAAGTAGTAAAAGCTATTATTAAAATAAATGTTAATGAATGAAGAGGGAGAAGAAGGATACAACAGAAATGGTTAGATAGTAGATACCATTGACAATGATATGAAGTCAGCTGGAGTGGTGTGTAAGGATATGTGGAAGTCAGAAGATCAAGACAAGTGGTGTCTTTTAGACAAGCCAACCTTAAAAAGTAGGGAAAGAAAATAACTTTAATAAAAAGTAATTTTTAGTAAAATCAACTGTAGGATAAAAATCAGCTTAGAAAAACAAAACAACAATAAGAAACAAATATATTGAAAAACAATGACTAAGTAATATACTAAAAGTCATGTAAAAAACTATACAGCTTACAATAAAAACCCAAAAACGTATGTCATATTATTGTTTGGAGAATAAATGTGGATGTATCAAAAATGTTCTAACATGAAAAAAATACTAGAAACAACCATTTGGTAGACTAAGAACCAGATGTACAGCATTGTAGAAAAGGATACAAAACTGATAGATTGAAATACAACTTACAATAGACTGGACTTTGGACAGAGAGAACTAAAGATGTTTACTAAGTGCAAAGCAGGTCCTTAATAGATTGTTAAACTGTAAGGAAAATATATTGCAAACAATTGATTAAGTCATTTTTAGGATAATAATATTGAGTTTTGAAAATAAAAAAATTAAAATTACAAAAGAAAAGTAGAGTATAGTTAGGAGAAAAGCAAATAAGACAAAAGAAAATTGAAATCTCTAATTGGTTGGTTAAGTTTATAAAACCAATAAATTTACCTCTATTATTCATATGTTTAAGCAATCCAGCCTGAGAGTTTGTTATTTTTTATATTTGTAACACTCCTAAAAGTTTAAATTTCTAACAAATAGAGTTTATTAATGATGATTTACTCAATTGATTTGTAAAGTAGATTAATTAGAAGATACATTTTGGTATTTTTTGTTATTGATAATTTATTGTTATTTATAAAAGTAATTTGTATTATAATTTATTTACTTGTTTAAGAAGGCAATCTTCACCAACAGATTTAAGTAGGCCTTTCACATCCATCTGACCTAAACGTAATATGTACAAAGGTCGCCCCTCTATAAAAAAAATATATTTTAGTAGAATGTTAGTAGTAAAAGATTTTAAAAAGTTTCACACATAACTGAGTAATTGAAGTTGGAAATTAAGATAAATTTCTCAATTTCCATAAAAAAAATAGCAAAAGTTTTCTAAATTTAATGATTTTTGTCAATGTCAATATATTGTTTTAAATATATTCACCCCTTACAATACAAAAATATTTTACAAAGACCCATCCATAATATTTACTATGAAATGTTTATTAACCTGCCCTAAAGTTGCATCACAGTCTTTAAGACCATATATGTACAATATATATATAAAAAATTTAATTATTCATAAAACTACATAACATCTTCAAGTTATATATCAAGCTATATTTCAATGCTACTTAAAGCAATTAATTTTAATTTATTGATTTTATAGTTAATTTTCAAGTCATTTAACTGCCTAATAAACTTAGTGCAATTATTTGGATATTATTACTAGGAATTATTTTAATAAGCATTAATTCATCATTTATGTTTAATTATAGATATATAAATATTAACACATGTTTTATTATTGGTTATTGCACCAAGGTCTGAAAAGATACTGATTTGTGAAAGTAATATGAAACTAAAAAGTATTAGCTTAAGCCATATTATGTGAAAGATCAAAAAGATCTGGTGTAACTAATTGTGTGATAATATAAGTATGATGTTAATTACGGCGGGTTAATATACATCCATGAAAATTATAATTAAATTAAAAAAAACAAATTAACATATTAAGTAAAAAATAAAATAATCAACATTTATGATTTATGAGTTTATTAATGTATTACTATTCAGTATTCAATAATAATTATTTGAATAAACACTTAAATTTCTTATTGTTATAGAATTATAGGTACATTAAAAACAGTCATTTGAGTTTAAATGTATTTCCATTGATTTTATAATATATATTTATAAAATTAATGGTATATTTATTTAAAGTACTCTATTTATGTTATTTTTATTACCTTTGTCATAGCGATGCCATCCACAAGGAAAATATTTCTTGATAACTTCTGGAAATTCATGTTCTGACAATATGTTATCAATATTATGTTTTTTCCGCCAAGTAAGAGATTGAGATAAGTTTTCTCTAGCTTTTTCAATATTAAAATCAGTGGCACGTAAAAAGCGTAATAACGTTGTATCACTAGGTAACTAAAAAGCAAAAATTAAATTACTTTTATTACAATTTATAGGTATTGTTTATACAACAGTGGGTTCTGATGAATTTGAAATTGAAGTTTATAATAATTTAATTGTCAGAATTCAAAACACTGTGTATTAAAAACAATAATTAGTAATTGCATCTAAACAAGCAAACCCATAAGCTACAAAAGCTTCTTAAAAAGATAGTAAACTTGATCAAACACCAAAACAAACAGCTCTTAAAATAAAGTTAGTGACCCTTTTAAAATAATTAAGGATTTTAAGTAAAAAATATTGAATAGCACAAATTATGTTTTAATTTTATAATTTAAAATTTATTACTGAAATAAAATAAATACAAAAAAATTATTTGTCTTTTAAAATTTACTATGATTTATTTTTTACAACTACTACAGATTATGTACTATAAATTACCTACTAACTAAAGTAACTATAAAAATATGAGAAATTACTCTAAATACAGAAAACGGATATATGTTTTAAGAAATTTTAAACTGACCAAGAAGTGTCGCTTGAACCACAATGGACATGTGTCACATAGTCCCATGTAAAAAAAAGGAGACTTGAGATGAATTTTTTCAAGTATAGCTTGACATTGTGACCTACTAATGCCATCGACCTAACAGGCAAAATGAATGGATTCCTGGCAGAATTAAGACCTAATGTTTTTGCTTTTAATACATAGAATATATCCAATATTAAAACTGTTGGGGTTGAAACTTACGTATTTTATTATTTATTTACTTAATTCAAATAAATGGCTAATATATTTCAAATAACTGATTTTAGGTTCTGGGTGTAACAGAGAATCTATTAGTTATAGAATAAAATGTTTTTTAAGTTTTATGTGTCATGTTTAGCTTTTAAAAAAATGCTTTGGTTTTATTACGTACACCAATTTTCTAGTAGTCCTAATAATATTATTATGTTGTGTATGATTGATATTTTAGCTACGGCCAAAAATTAAAAATCAAAAACCTAAAGTTAAAAAATTGATAAAATTTATGCTGTACATGTTTTCAACAAAATTTATTTTGTTACACTTTCCTAACTTCAAAAATAATGATTGAAAAGTTAGAATTTTTAAAGATTTATATTTTGTTCAAAAATTATGAAAATTTTTTGAAATTTTAATGATGTTTTAACTTCATCCATTTTAACAATTTGTTCAAATACTTTTTGGAAGAGTAGCTTATTTTCAAAATAAATAATAATACACAAAAATATGCTGTGAAGCTTTAGATAAAGTTTTAACATTTGACTCATACATATAAAAATTACATGGATTAATAAACAAAACTTGGTTTAACATTTTTTGATGTTTAAACTACACACTCATTCCGATAAATTAAAAATACTTCAATACTATTGAAAAATTTAAGGAAGGTTTAAGATTGCAGTTTGAATAATATTTAATAACTGGGTAAAAGATCCATTAACTATTGAGAGTGCATACAATCAACACAATTTACCCTGTGGTACAACCTTTGGTATTATTTATTTTTTGATCACAATTACAAATAAAGTACTATCTCAGATGCCAATAAATTATTTTTAGAAATAATAACATATTAGGTAAATATCAGAGCAATACCACACAAAAGAGAGTGATTAGGGAAAATAAGTAAGTAAGTTTGTAATAGAAACCTTGGACTTTTGTAGTTGAGATAATTGTTTCTTGAACTGAACCAATTTTGATTCTTGGAATGGTGTTAATTCACCAATATATCTTTTAATATACTCATCTTCAAGCCATATTTTTGATTGAGAATCTGTATAAAACAAATTAATCATAAATTAATACAAATTAAAATGTTAATTGTTTAATAATAACTATTTATTAATTATTGATTACTTATAATTATTTGATGGTTGTATTAATAAAAACAAAAATAGTATAGTGACTTTGCTTTGGAGTAAGTTTCAGCTTTAGGAAGTCACTGGTTTGATAAGTATAGTTTAATGTAAAAATAAAGTTTAGCTAAGGGTTTACTCATATTTTTCATTTTAGATACTGAGTGAACTTAGTGAAGCAAATAATTTTGTTATTGAAACATAAACATGCATTTTTTGACAGAGAATGATGGTATAAATAGAACTTGGTAATAATGTCAAGTTATTCAATTTTGTAAGCCAGGTGATAAGCGTTATGATGATAAATAATAATAGTTTTAGCTATTTTATAAAAATATAATAGTTGTGGTTGTCAAATATTTTTATGTTCTCCAACCCTTAATGTAGTACATTTGAAATATTTGAAACAAGTATTTACACATTTATGAAAAGAATAAAAAAAACAAAACATGGACTATTTTGTTTGATGTGCCCCCCACTCTGCTACTTTTTGCGGTTGCGTCGGGGTGGATTTTTGTTTGTTTTATAAAATATATATTTGTTTCATGAATGATGTATTAGAAAAAATGATAACTATATTTGTTTAAAGGTTGTTAAAATTGATTCCAATTTCACATAATATAAATGCGCTTGTTCATATAATCTTCCTTTGTCCAACCTTCATTCTTAGCAGACACATTTTATTCCCTTTATTATTCTCCATAGGTTACTTCTCTTCAGACACAAAATTTTCTCATAAAATTCCATTCTTTTGTTATTATACTTCCCATAATCAAATTTTTATAAAATTTTGGCTTTTTTGTTTAACTACTTTATTTATACATATACAGTAAGTTTCCGTTACAATGAATTCCAAGGGACTGAATTTTTTTTTTGTTATAATGGAAATATTGAAAATTCAGTAAGAGACTTTTTGTTGTATCGGTATTTGTTGTAACAGGAACTTACTGTATATAAAAAAAAATTGTTAGTTTTAATTCCACCATACTTCTTTCTATCTGCTTGTTTTGTAATAACTAGGTTTAACTATATTTTAATAATTTATTTTGATTTTTTACTATTGTATAAGATCCTTCTTTTGTATTGTTAAATGTTCATAGTAACAATAGCACAAAAAATAATATCTTATACAGTGTGAAAATTTTAATATCATTTTAAAAATGTTTAGAAGTATTGACATTTACGATTTTGGATTATAACTAAAATAATAATTAAGATTTAAAAATAGCTTCAAATAAAAGTCCATCAAAGGCCAATTAACTAACTTTTAAAGAGTCATAATGTAAAGCTAGTAGCCCTGCCACCCAAACAATTAATTGTAGAAAGAAATTATCATTGTAAAATCAATAAGTATATTTCTTACTCTAATAAAAAATAATTAAATAGGTGTGTTGTATGACACGCGGCAGAAGTTAAACAGAAGTTAAACTTTATAACTTAGTTAAAATTAAACTTTATAACTTAATATAAGTATATTTATTGTAAAAGCAATTTATACATGATTCTTTATGCTCAGAATTCAAATATTGTTTCAAAGTGATTAACTCTCAATAATTTTGATATTTGAATTTTGTTCAGATTTATAATTCAAGAAATAACTTCAATTAAAAAAAAAAAAAATTAATGTTAGGTTCTATTATGGTTTAATTATTGATATGAAATGTAGATTGTAATGTATTGTAGTGTATTGTGTGTTAAGTTTGGAGAAATTTTAAAACCTAAAAAATTATAATAAGACAAAATATGATTGTAAAATCTAAATTTAAAAATAATTGTATAAATGCATTATGACTCCCTAACAATAAAAGTATATAGTGACAAAATCTTATTAGGTAATAGTATTTTTATTGATATTGTAATTATTAAGTATAACGATTAACTAGATAACCAAATTAATTAAAATTTTACCTGTAGGCGTTGGACTATCTTTGCTGAGACTAACTTGATAATCTTCTGATTTGTTCAAATCACTAAAAATTTTATAAAACATACTAGTATTAATTAATGTTTTATCAAAGAAGAACAGAATATTATTATTTATGTAAACTTATAACATAAAAGTTAAATTTTAATTTGAAGTAATAATTATTTTTATGAAATTAATATACAGTTCCTAGTTAACAAGATTAATGTTAAGATGATTTAACCTAAGACACCTTTTATAATAAACAAATCAAAGTAAGTTAGAAAGTTATAAAAATATCACTATTACTCAATGTGAACTGTAAATTGAAATAATTATTCATAGTATATTATGTAGTGCGACATTTTAATTACATAAGGTCAGAAATTTCTAGGTAGCATGGGTAGTTTGACATAGTAGTAGCTACCACTTTGCAGTGGCTAACTATTTTTGAAGGATTAATTAAAAGTTGTACATTACAGTTGTAAATTGCTTACAAAAATAATGATTCTGAGTGAACTCTGTTAACCTATAAAAATTGAGCCGTAACTATAGAATTTATTGTTAAGAGTCTTACTATAATCCATCATAGTATTAGATCACTATAGTTGAAAATGGTGAAAACAGTTTATAAGTGACAAAATTATGAAATCTTAATTTTATCATGAGAAAATTATTTTGAAACTAATACTAAGAAAATCTACAAAAAAAAAAAAAAAAAAAAATAACTAACACTACAGAGTAATTGAAAATTGTATTTTTAGAATTTTTCTAAAATAGTCAAAAAAATCTGAAAGTTATGCTTACATATAAATAATATTAATATAAACAATGTGTGAACATTTAAAATTATTTGAAGAATTATTACAATTTAAGTATCAATCGAGCAACAGTGCGTGATTTCATTGTTGTAATCTAGTAACACCATTTTACACGCTTTCAGGAACTACTTGGCAGACTCTTTCGAAATTTTTGGATGCAACAAGAAAATTTATTTTTACATTACCTTTTGAATTTTCAAATCTTAAATAACAAAATTGAGTTGCGTTACGAATATTTTTCCAAAAATAAATCATAGATATGACAATTATCAAAAATTTTCTAACTTTAAACAAATAAAAGAAATTTTTTTAGTAACAAATGGATCTATATGTTTCCAACCTTGTATTTCAATTTTTCTGGAAAATTATAACTTTATCAAACAAAGCTTATTAAAGCTCAAAAATATTTGAAACCTTTTGAACTTTGTATCACACATGTATCTTATCTACATAAATACAATGTGAAAATTGCAGATTATTTTAATCATTATTTTAAAAGTTATGGCCTAAAAACTAAATCAATTATATAAAATAACGTTTGCCATAATTTTTAACATCTTTTTCTTCAAATATACGAGTCTTCAAAGTATCATTCACCAAACATAAGCTATTTCCAAAACAGGGTATGACTAAATGATAGAGATCAGAACAATTTTAAAGTTATTGTGATTATTCATAGTGATTAAAAAAACACACATGTTAAAATCAATACATTCTTTGCTACACTAAGAATCTAAAATCATAGAAATATTGTAACTTAATATTTTTAATTAAGTATTCATTATCAATTAATATTGCTGAGTATTAACAATAATCATAATTGTTATACTGAAATGTATTGTCTTGGAAAATTTAAAAATAATATGAAAACACTTAAATATGCTAGAAACAGATTAGACCTCATTTTTTAATTCTGTACATAGTAATTCAGTAAATTTGATTTGAATGTTTGAAAAATGTTTAATCTAGCAGAGTTTAAAAATAGTACTAAGTAAAAATAAAAATTTGCATAACCTATCTAAAGTAGTCTTCATGCTAAGTTTTAATCAATTTTCAAGTCTTAATTGCTTAAACATACAATCGGTGAGATAGAAATAAAATTAGTAATTAAATGTTTACAGAATATATTTTATGAAGTTTAAATAGTATCAATTTCAATTGACTTGTGTATGTGTACACAACTCTCATGGTAATTTATATCTTATGACAACTGACAACGATTAAGTGCAAGAGACAATGCAAGATAATACACTCCCACTAATGTGCATTTACTACAAACTACAAAAGTAATGTCTAACAGGGTAAAACAAGTTAACACTAAAATAAAACTCTTTAAAAACAACTAAAACTCAATTTTTTTAGATTTCCATTAAAAAACAGTAGGCATAGTCATATTTTTAAAAATATTCTATACTTATAATATTTTATTAAAAAAAATTACTATAAATATCTTACTTAGATTGATCACCTCCACAAGGGTCCCAACGTGGAATATTAGTAATACCTTCTTTTTTTAATTCGTCAATGTAGAATTCTATTATTTCTTTACCTTTGGAAATATTCTGTATGTATTGTTTCATACCAAGTTTTTCCATAGTTGACTCAAAACCCAAAAAATATTTTATATCTAATAAAGCACTCTGTTCATAACAAGTCCATTCTGAATTTTCTGGATGAACCTAAAAAATAAACATACAATATATAAACAAAAAATAAAAAACTACATTGAAACATTTTAGACATTCAATAATAAGCAAAAAAATAACTATTCCGAAATATGTACATTTTTTGTTTAAAATCAATGTAATTAAATTGTATACAATTTGAAAACTATAGCAAAACAAATACATTTTCATATTACGGGTTTATCCTCAAATAATACCTGTTAAATAAAATATTTTCAAAATAAATTACCTTACAAAACTTTAAAAATTATAATTGATTATTCAAATGTTAAGTATGTATGTTATCATTATACATACAGATGTGGGTTATTAATCAATGTTGCTAAGCGTTAGTTACTGTAATGCACCCGATTATATTGGTACTTAATTAAAAAGAACCTTTAATTTTTTAACTTTGTTTTGGACACCAAAAACATCACGGTTTTATGATTATGTTAAAAATAAGCCTATTAAAGAATGCGAAGTTAAATTTAGATAAATTAAATCTCTTCAAGCATAGCAAATATAAGTTTTCAATATATTAGTAGTAAATCATATTAGTCCCAAAGGGTGGCATCCTCTTCCCATTTCTGTACAATATACATCAGATTGTACAAATATATTTATATACTATATATGTTTCTAATCAACCCATTCCAAATACTTCGGTAGCTGAGTTTAGTATGATAAAGCAATCATCACAATTCATATTATAATCCATAAACTGCTTTCCTAAATCTCTAAAACCACCTTTAATTTGTCTGACTGCTAAAAAAAAAAAGAAAAAAAAAAGAAAACTTCAAGGGACAGAAGAGACATTTAAACTTGCAATATGTCTAACCTTGTTTCTTACTATAGTCTATATATGCATACATATTTTCAAATATTGGTAACCATGGCAAGAAAGTGTATACATAATATTAAATATACACTAGAGCCTATATATATTTACATAACATGTAAATATGGTATTATATTGGTAACCATGACAAAAAGTGTATACGTTGGATTCAATACTATGTGTATCCTATACAATTAATGTGAGTGAAAAATTTCAAAATGGCCCCCAGCCAAGATACATTTATGTCAAAAAAAAGAAAGAAAGAAATATGTTGACATTTTTCCATTGGACTAAATGTTGATACTTGTAAATTTATGTTTACTTATAAATGTTTGGGTAATATATAAGCATGGTTAAAATGTTTTTGAGCTAGATAAATATAATCATTTATAAGTAAATGCCTTGTTAAGCAAAATAATTGCTCTTTTTGCAACCAATGATTATTTTTATAAGAACCAACAACTAAACCTTCCAAATTTGACTTTTGGTTTGATACTCCTTTTTTTTTTTCAAAAGACGTACTATTAGTTGTTGGAAAAAGCAAAAATGAAACAATAATCAAAACTATACACATAGGAAAACAAAAATATGTTGAACTATAATTTGTTTTTAAGTTTTGAGTCTTCAGTATGAAAATTATGTTTTATTTAATAATATTTAGTGTTCAACTCAAAATAAATTGAAACGTTTACATAAATATTGTTATGTAGGTACTCGTAGACCTGACAAAATGTTTATTTTTCTTCAAAGTTGTCAATGAATAATATAAAAAAATGACCATCTTAATAATTTTAATTTCTAGTTATTTTGGTTCTAGAAATGTACAGAATTCCAACTCCTTAATATAAACCTACTGATAGGCCGTCATGACCTCCAACATCCTGAAATTTCTGGTCCCTGAATACTAGAATAGAGTACTCAATAACAATTATTGAGTTGATTCAATACCTATAATAGATGTGAATTATTTGTTGATTAAACTACTAACAACAATCAGAATTAAGAAAAACTAACAAGAATCAATGTTTTTGTTCACTTTGGATTGATTATTGATGATACATACACATCCACATAACGTGCACACACAATAATAATAATAATAATGACATAGCTACATACCTACCTAGTATTGTAAAAAAAAAAAAAACAATTTGAACTTACATAATAACGACATTTTTCTAATACATTTACACGAGACGAGAAGGTCTCATTTGTTGCTTCTATATTCAAACAACGTTCTTTCGAGTCTAGGATATTCTTCTGAATAAAATATACATAATCAACACCAATAATCTAAAACAAAAAATTCAACACACGCGCACGTGAATACTGTTGTACAAGTTCAAACGGCCAAAAACACAAACCAACCTTTTTTAATAAATAAGGCGCTTCGACTACAAGTTTACATCTTCTCTCGGTCGTTCTAACTGCCCCGTCAGCGGACGTACTGTCGGCCGTCACTTCGCTTCCAACGAACACCGGGATCAACGGCGACGTTGGAAATCGTCTTTCGTACGCCTGCAAACAAAGTGTTACGCGAACGCGGCGGAGTTTTGATAATTAATAATTTTGGTTTTGCTAAAACAGCCAACCGCACGGTTGACGGTAGATACACACGTCTCTGTACTTACAGCCATAACGATTTCGAAGGGATACTTGTAAACGCGCACCGGCGATTGGTATTCTTGCACCATCTTCGTGAGAAATAAAAAACAAACAAAACGAGTAAAATCAAACAATAAAAACGACGGACGCTAAGCTAATAATTGGTTATCCATCACGAGTATAATAATTTGATCAGTATAATTAAATTTTTCAAACCACAGCGTAATTTATTAGAATAATGTATTTTAAGTTCATTACTTTTATCACTGCAACAGTCATAATCAATACTGTGACGTAACCGATAATATAAATATTTTAGTCTATTTAATGGACACGGAACAGCTGCTGCTGCTGCTGCTGCTGTCATGTACACCGCCGTTTGCCACAGAAGTATCGCGATATAAGTAGATAGTAGCTGCAAGTGATATTACATCAAATGAATTATAAGGCAGAGTTTATAGGTGTAATGTATTATAGGACATAGGTCTATGGAATTATAAAAAATATATATATATATATATATATATTATAGGTGTACCTTAATAGCATTGTAAACTATTATGATTCATACTTATATTTTATTAAGGGGGAAGTCTACTCGTTAATAATTATTATTCTTATGAACACCCACATCACTTCTTATTATCCCCGTACCTCATACTCAAGTATAATACCACAATAATATAGTATTTCACCCAAACTCTTTGTGTATGCGAAGTTTCAGCTCATTCCGATGGCAGGAACCAGTTCAAAATTGATTTGTTAGATTTGATTACGGACAGATTGACGTCAAAGCTAGTTAAAGAAAAGCACGTAAATATGTTTACAATCAGTCAAGATGATTGGACAGATTGTACAAAACACTAATTAACTGAAATTTTTATTTTTTTTCGGTTCCAAATTATAAACACTAAATTAGAAACAATCAGTATCATAATTTGGGAATGATGTAGATTAACAAAGAAATGTTAACTAGCATTGTCAACATTAAATGCATTAAATAATTAAATTAGTTTGACATATTTACTTCTAAATGTTTAATTAACAGATAAACTAGTTAATAACCTCAAGGTTAGGTTAGGATACAGTTTGTTAAGGTAAAAAGTGTTCAATTATTAAAGTTAAAAATTAAAAAAGCCGGGATCACTAGGTTGCGTGGGTAGTTTGACAAAATAGCGATTACGGTTTGGGTGGGTTACTCAATGGGGAGTAGTGGTTTAAACGTATTATTTAATATCTAAAAGAAATGATATATTATTGCTTTCAATAAAACGATTCTGAGGGAGCTTAGTTGTCTTGTATACATACAGAATACCTGGTAAATTTTTTGAAAATTTCAGTTTTATACTTAGCTCAAAAATGTTCAAAATCACTCGACACTTTTATCAAACCTATCCTATTTTAACATTACGTAAAAGTTCCGATCATTCATTTGAATGTTATGGCCAAAAAACTAAATCAATATGTCAACAACACATTTGCCGTAGTTAATGCTTCTCCTTAGTTTTATGACTGTAACTTTTTTAATTTTAAACTTTCAAATACGAGACCCCACAAAGTATCATCAGAGTTCATAGATCTTTCATTAAAAGTACTGACTTTAAAAATCGGATCATTTTTACTACCCTTAAAGTTGTTTACAGAAAAGAAAAAAAACATCATTGTAAAAACAATTCATTCTTTGCTCCGCTCAGAACCTAAAATTAATTTAGCCCCTTAAACCAACACTACTTTTTTTTTGTACACAAATTAGAGGGTTTTGGTGACTAGGTCTAAGTGATACTATACTAAAATTTTCATAATTTGAAAATCCAAATTATAGTATTTTTTTTCAGGGCTGGCTAATGGTAATTTGATTTTTTGGGATATGGAGCCTCATATATTGTATCTTATTTTTTTTTGATGGACACTACACCATTAATGAAAACCCTAACCTACTTCTGTAAAACAGAAGAATAAAATGTTCTTGTGTTGGATAAAGTATTATAGAATCAATATATAAACATTAATTTGATAAAAAAAAAAAAAAAAATGGTCCAATTCAATTTATTTTTATTAACTTGAAACTGTAGATTATAATATTAAATTTGAATACATCATTAAAATATGAGAGTTTTGTTATATATAGGACAAAAATTAAGTAAACATTCTTTAAGATTTATTCTTAATTACAGTATGAATTTACAATATAACACAATAATTAAATAATAACTTAAGTCTTTTTATAATTTAGAATTAAAATTCTAATAAAAGAAAACATAAAATAAGTATGAACACAAATATACTGAAATGTTTAAATTGTATGCTGATGTTTTTGTAATTTGAATTTTTGAAAAATTATTTATTACAAACATTTATTTAAAAAAAATGTACCTATACTAATAAACATAAAAAAGTCGAATTAGTAATTACTGATTTTAATTATTTTTTAAAAGATGACATAAATGAGTTGTCGTTAGCAGCTGTTAAGAATCGAGAATGTTCTTCATTTACTTCGGCCACTGTTGATCTTAAATTTTCCGCATTGTGTTCTATGTATTGTAATGCTGTCATATGACAGTTCAAAATTCTACAAATGGTATCCAACTGAAACAACAATTCAATAAATACATACAAATATATATATATATATATATATATTTTTTAATAAATCAATATTTTTTTGAAACAGAATTTTTAAATTCTTTAAAAAATGGACATAATTTGTTCCAATAAAAATTTTTAAAATATTACTAAATTATTATGTCTCAACATGAACACATATATTAGATAAAAACGACAAATTAAAACACATAGTTGCAACATGCTATATTGTTAAAACAATTTTTAAATGCTAATGAGTATGCATATGAACTGTTTGTCCAAAACATAAATTAATACAAACTGTTATTCTGGTTTTGACTTTTAAAACATGAATGATAATCAATTATGCCTTTGAAACAATTAATATCCAATTACTCGGATATTATTTTATAACTTGTTGCAAATTCAATTTTAACTGCTTGAACACAATTACGTAAAATTTGTAGTACCATATTACCATTGATTTTATACATAACATAAATATAAAATCAATGATATTACTCAGACTTAGATGGTTAGTTAATTAGACCCAGGGATAGAATGTAAAATTAAATACAGAATGAATGACAGGATATTACATTATGTAGAAGTACATAAAGCGTACAATATCAATTTTTAAACTCGTATAAATTTTATTCAGAAACAGAAAAATAATTATTTGATTTACGAACAATATTATTTTATACAATTCTAACTAGAATATGTATAACTGAGGCCTGTAATATGTACACACTAAATTGTCCTGTATTTGATTTTTATATATTCTTCTTTAACAATGAAATTTAAAAACCATAAATAAAAAAAATTGCATTACAAAAACAATATTGTAATACAGCTCAAATATTCTGTAATAATTTGGTAGAGCTTATGTGAAGGTACAAAAGTGAAAACTATTCTTTTAAATAAATTGCATTGAATACATCTAAATTTTGCTCTTTATTTAGATACCAAATTAAAAAATTTGTTTCATATTTTAAAAATAACCAAATTTTTAAATAACAATTTCCCGTGGCAGAACAGACAACAAACCATGTCATTTTATGGTGATTTTACATACTAAGTCAATAAACCTGTTTCTTAAAATACAATTAACTATTATTGGATATTATAGATTACCTCCTATAAAAAAAATCTAATACATTATACTTAAAATTTTTGTTACACATAAATGTATATAATACAGAAACTGTAGAACAAATTTTGTATTTTTTAAAATATGTTATTTATTCCAATCAAATTGCATTATTCCTAGACATTGAGCCTTAGCATGTGAAAATTTATTTTTATTTTTCTACTTACATCATCATCAGAATCTTTTTTTGAGTTAGCTTTGTTAAGGTTATTAACTATTTCCTTAATGTCTCCAGACATTTGTTTTACTTGGTTATCAATTTCTTGGGCAGCTTTGTATCTATAAAAAACCAATTACTGTGTTATGAAATAAATTAAAAGAATATCATAAAACATTTCCATCACATACATTGGTTCTCTTTCATTATTCAAGCTGCTTAACACTTCAGCAGATTGTAATTCTTGTTCTAAAGGAATTAAGCAATCTTCTAGTTCTTTTTGTTGAGATAACAAGAAATCTAGTTCGTTTTCAATGTCAACTTGTTCTTTTTCTTTTAGCTCCAGCATATCATAAAGTTTTACCAGCTATAAAATTAATTTTTAACTAAATATTTTTACTGAGGTAATTAGCATACAATGATTTAAAAAAAATACCTTGGCAGATTGATTTGTTAACATGTTATCCCAAACAGTGATTTCATTGGCTTGGTTTAAAAATTGTTTTTCCTGATTTTCTAAACTGACTGTCCAATTGTTAATTAAATCAACAAGTTGTTGAAAATTAGCAGGTTGAGTCGTACTAGATTGACTATCTGGCCTGTAACAAAAAAACATTATTAAATATGATCGAAATTTACTATAAAATAACAATACAATCTATACATACTGAGATGTAGTAGGTGGTACTTGTGAAGTTATTGCTGCTGTAGTTTTTGTTGTAGTAGCTTGTGCAGTGGTTGTTCCAGAAGAGCCTACTGAGAAACCAGTTGAAGTTTGAGGAGTGTTTCCTGCTAATGAGAAACCAGTTGATGGTTGTGTAGTATTCCCCCCCAATGAGAAACCAGATGATGCTTGAGTAGTACTTCCTAAAGATAAACCAGTAGATGCTTGACTAGTAGTTCCTAAAGAGAAGCTAGAAGCTTGAGTAGTACTTGTTAAAGAGAAACCAGAAGAACTTTGAGTAGTACTCCCTAAAGAGAAACCAGAAGATGCTTGAGTAGTACTCCCCAAAGAGAATCCAGTAGAAGATTGAGTAGTAGCCCCTAGAGAGAAACCAGTAAAACCTTGAGTAGTACTTCCTAAAGAAAAACTACTAGTAGCTGGAGTGGTACCTCCTAAAGAAAAACCAGTTGATGCTTGGGTGGTACCCCCTCCTAAAGAGAACGCAGTAGATGTCATAGGAGTTGATCCTAAAGAAAAGCTTGCAGAAGTTTGGGAAGTAGGCAAAGTCGATAGACTAAAACTAGATGTTGTAATTTTAACAGCATCTGCTGTACTTTGTTTCACATTAGTTGTTGAAGAGTTGGGTGTTAATCCAAAACTTGGTGTAGTTCCAAGAGCGAAAGAAGGTGGATTTGATGTGCTTAAATTAAATGCTGGTTTTGTTGCTGCTGCTGCAGAGCCCATAGTAGAAGGTGCAACACCAAATGTAGGCACACTAGTAGGCAATGAAAAAGTAGGTGCTAAAAAAATTTCCAAAACAATAAAATATTAAATAAACACAACCATATGATAGTACAATAAAACATAATGTGAATACCAATTAAATTAATATACCTGATGACTGAGTAGAAGTTCCAAATAAACCCATTTGCGGCTGTCCACCTAAAATAAATTGATAAAATGATACTATTATAATGCCTTGTATTCAAATTTCAAACATTCAATGACGTTTTTTTGTCTATTATTTTGGTGTTGAAAATAAGTTTTAAAAAAAGTTGCACTTTCATCAGATATGTTTAAGAGTTGTAATATGTAAAGGTATCATTTTGAATCGAGTTTTGAATTTATTAGTTTTGCAACACCAAATAATATTCAAAAGTACTTAAATGTAAATTTCTACAGAGGCTTTCAAAAAAATAAAAATAGAAACAAACATTTTTACCAACTTCTTGTCAAATTTATTATTACTAGGTAAAAATTAGAGCATGTTCAGTTTTAAAATATAAAAATACGAAATGAGAGGTGTAACTGCTTGCTGTACTCTCTAGTATCACATCTCACCAAAGTTATACCCAGCGCAATGAGAGAACGTGACAATTTTGAGTATATAGACTTACAGAAAAGAGATTTCTTAAGCCTAAATTTTCAATCCTAATTCCTAATCATCCTAAATTGCAATTACTATATTTTAAAATATTAGGGTTGCTTGGGGATAGAACTGAAGCCTTGGCAATAACTTGGCTGTCAAACTAAATGACTGAAATCTAAGCATTCTTCCACTAAATAGAGGATAGTTATTTTCACTCAGTTATTAGTCAGATTTTCAGCATTTCATTTAATTAGGAATATATTTTTATAGATATATATTTGGATATGACATAAAAATAAAATTGTATGTACAAATCAATAATAAATGCTCTCATTTACTTATATAACATCTTGTAAGATAGTAGAACAGATTGAATATAGAAGTATAAAATAATTTAACACTATGATAATGATCTCGTATTACCAACAGTGTTCAAATAGAGGGCTAGAGAACCCTTAATTTTTTTACAACAATTTTAGTGGACCCCATCAAATTTACTTAACCTTGTGATATAGTAAGTAATAGATATAAGTGAATCAAAGCGCAAGCAACTCTTTATACATCAGCATTCCTTTCGGTTATTTTTCCAATTTGAGCACACTTAAAATTTCATAAAAAATGATCGATATTCAAATTCTGATAACAATATCATTTTAAAGTTTCAACATTATAAAATAGTTTGGTACTTAACTACTATGGTAGCATTGCACATTGTTAGACAGTTTAAATGTTACAAAAATTGGTTTTAAATTTTAATACCAACATTTTATACATAACTTATTATTTTGTTATAAATTATGATAGTAAGTTGGGAGGTAGTTAACGAAATCTAGGTACCTAGTTATTAGTATAAAATTATTTTGGTGTTTGATACTAGTTATACATGTTATATTTTGTACAATTAACTTACTTGCAGTGTTGGACGGGGTACTCATGGAAAACATGGAGCTTTGAGCTGTGGTCTTGGGCGCTCCAAAATTAAAATTCATGTTTGGGTTTTAAATAAATCTTGTATAAATTACGCAACGAAAATAGTCGTATGGGAATTTAATTTAAGAACTGAGTTTAAGATGTTTTTACTGATATTTTCACGGTCAATAGATAAGTTTTATTTTACAACGGTTTAGCAGGACATGAATTCGTTCGTTAGTTTGTAATTTGTTGTAAGACAAATGACATTTGACAAGAGTCAAAGAGTGGTTGTAATTCGTGTTGTTTTAAATTTGTTACACAGAACACTTCTATAGTTTTTATCTGTATTCTAAGATAATACAATTTATGATGCACACGGCCGTTGTAGACATGAATCTTAATCACGGTCTTGTTATGATATTAATGGTTGTAGATATTATTATCTATTGGTATAAGTACGGTTGTACATATACCACAACTGTGATTGGTAGAGCAGTGCGTACCTAATCTCCCAGAATTTCTTATCATTAAAATCCCGCACTAAATATGATAAAATTTGATATTAATTTTCGTACCAACAGACCAATTACTAATTACTATTCAATAATTAAAATTATGTTAAAGACTTGACACATAATCGTAAACTGGAGGATATCTCCCGTCACAAACGAAAAAGGTGGAATACTATGTTCTAGAGAACCTAAACTATATATAGTAGGCTCTCTACTATGTACCATATAGGCGTGCACGGAGTTTCGAGTCAGAACTCGGAGGCGGCAAAACGAATTACTCTACCGGCACATTATTGCTTGGCGCTTCTAAACGGCGTTCCCGCATTTTCTAAAAGTAGTTGTTTACATACGTCCATGAATATATTATTATAATCTTTATCATTTTTAACTAAAAATATTATTACGACCTTGCCACAAATAAGTGTAAAAACGATACGTCTAATAACAATGGCCTGCATTCTGCAATGGCCTGACCACAGAATAAACGAAACTATTTTTATATATACTCTACGTTTCATCTGCTCTGTGGCCAATCTGCCAATGCCACAGATGTATTTAATAAATAAATATTAATATCAGAATATATTTCTTTGGCCAATGCGAATATTATCAATGAATGTTATCAATATTGTCCTATATACATACAGCCACTACATATACATAGTAGAGTTTGTTTACTTTCTAGTAGGACATAAGTAGGTATAGGCATCTGCCGCTGCTGTACCTGGGTATATTATTATATACTTATACGTTCGTTATGTAAAAAAAAACAAATTAGAGAGAAGATATTTTATTTTAAAATACTAGCATAATAATAATAATATAGCCGTCGGCCCGGCAGCAGGATGCCCCGATAACCGGTTGACGGCGGCGGGCCGTACAGTAGTGTAGTGTTGTTGTGCAGCTTTCAAGTCTTTCGGCGCTTGTTTATCAAATACACAGTAAAATAATATTACACACACACACGATCTATCTATTCCGTGGTTAAAACGCCGACGGGTTAGATCGGACTCGGCCGTTCGCACAAGACTTGTTTTTTTTGTCTACTCACTGGAATTTGGTGTACGGATCGCAGGTAATAGTTTTATTGTTTCTCTAGACGAGCACTTGTCACGATTGTGATGATTGTCATGATTCGCGTTTCACAAGTTATCTGCTTTCGGTAAGTACCGACTTAGGTAGGTGACTAACGCAATCGCTTAGAAGAGGACGCCACACCTAAAGTTTTAAAGGGGTTTTGTGTTGCCAATTTTTTCGATATTTTTCAAGTTATTTTAAAATTTAAAAGCGTTAAGTTATGTGTTTTAAGTAAGCGATTTTGAATTATGTTCATGTTGTTATTATTTCTATGTGCTTATGATCATGCAACCGCGAAACGCATCAATAAAAACTGTTTTGCTAGAACTGAATTTTGTAGTGACAGTTTTCACAGCAGAGTTATGCAATTTTCGGTGTTTCCAATGGAGGCATTTGTCTGTATCTTAGCGTTGTTATTTTGTCGATAGCGCTCTTCAATAATTATTAATTAATAGAAAAAAAAAAACAAATAACTTCAACTGTGCATTTATGATAAAAAAAAAAATCTGATTAGAATATTGATTACGTTCTTTACTATATGTACATTACGCAGTAAACATTTTGTATCTCTTTGATTTAAAAACAGCTACCTATTGGCTATCACTATTGAAACAAGTAAAATTTAGAAAAAAAACTATTGATTGTTATAACAATATTTTAAATGTTGAATTTCAGAAAAATTATCATGTGTGTACCATTATAATAATATCTTATCATTACCTATTTTGGATATAGAGCTTAAAATAAAATGCTTAAGTTCACGCCATACTAATTCCGTATAAACTATCAATGCATTTGGTAATAAAATAAAACAATGTTGTAAAAGATGAAATGGTATCAGGGTAGTAAAATAGAGTAGGACAATTATTTCAAAGCAAAGTTTGACCGTTGAAGCCATGTACGACAAAACGGTTGGCAAATAAGTCCGATGTTATTTTGAATTGAATACTTCCATTGAATACTTTAATTTATAGAAAATTATATCAATAATGACAGTGTAATTTATTATTTACAGATATTCAAAATAACAAGTTTGTTCTGGAATTGAAAATTTCAAAATGGATAGGAGACTGATAAATGTCATATTCTTAGGCATAGCCTTCATGTTTGTTTTTACAGCATTTCAAACCATGGGAAATATTGAGGTAATTTGTTGACTACCTATCTGTTGTTTTTTTTTTATAATCTTACTATTTATATCTTAACAAAACTAAGTTGTTTCAAACTTCAGTTTAAGCAATTTTGTGAAGCATATTATTGTTGTTTATTATTCATACAATCTGTTTACAAGTGGAATAATAGATGACCATTGAAGGAACTACGACGTAAAGAATAATTACTTAATTAAATTAATTATAATAGCAAGTCATGACACCACTGTTATTTTAATCTTTTAATTGGGTTGCCTGGAACAGTGTGGGTTAAACGTTTGGAGATCAAGGGTTTTTGGTGAAGAGCTAAAGGATTTTTGCAGCGTTTGTAGTGGTGTTTGGCCATATTGATAATGTAGGGTACTTTAAAATCAGAGTGGAGGGTTCAATTTGATACATAGAAAGAGGCTTTGAAAATTATGCGAAGGATTTTTTATTAGAATCTTTGGATACAATTTGTGTTCGAGATTTTGAGACTCTAATTTATTTAACAGACTGTAAAGTTCTTAGTAAAATAAACTGAAATAAAATAAAATTTTATTTACTAAACTATTAGTCTAAAGAATATTAAATTTTATTGTTGTTACAAGTAACTACATTAGATGCATTTTTTTTTTTTTTTTTGTAGTATTTTAAACCACTCATTATGTATATTTTATCAGTTTTATGTTCAGACTTCGTATTTTAATTAATCAATTTTTTTTTTTTAGAAAACTATTCTAAAAAGCATTCAAAATGATAACCCAGCATTTACTGGTGATGGATATACTAGTTTATCCATTATTTATGTTGTATTTGCATTATGCAATTGGATATCACCGTCAGTTGTCAATTTTGCTGGATCTAGAATAGCTATGTTTTTAGGGGCTTTTTGTTACACGTTTGTATTTTCTTGCATATACTTTATATCTTTAAGTCTTATAACTATCAATTTTAATGGATACTTTTTGGTTTATACTTAATAGTATTTTTCTAGCATCATTCCTGTGGCCATCTACAATTTTACTTTATTTAATGTCTGCATTGATTGGTTTTGGTGCTTCAATTATTTGGACTGGACAAGGAACATATTTAACATTAAATTCTGATTCATCCACAATGTCCAGGAATTCTGGTATTTTTTGGGCATTGTTACAAATGAGGTATGCTTAGCATAAAAATATTGTTTTTTACATTCAATATTTACTTCTAACTTCTAAGTATAATATATTAATTATCATTACAATTTCTGTAAAATTATGCGTTTTTAGTATGATTTTAGGGAATACATTTGTATCTTACGAACTTCATGAAAAAAACCATTTAGATGAAGTAACAAGAACAATAGTTTTCACAGTTCTCATAACTGTATGTCTATTTGGTACTTTTTTATTTTTGACATTACGATCTTCTGTTAATGCTGAAGGCAATGCAAATGAACGAGGAGAACCTGTTAGTCCTCTACAAGAGATTAAAAAATCCATGTCACTATTTCTAACAAAAGACATGTGTTTATTGAACATATCATTTTTTTTCACTGGTTAGTAGAACAAGTGTTTCATTTTCATTACATTTATTTTACGTACTTAAGAATATTTGTTTTTGATGTACTTGTAGGTTTACATTTGTCATTTTATAGTGGCGTGTACAGTTCTAGTATTGGGTTCACCACAGCTATGGGCTCTAACAGCAAACAACTTGTTGGCTTATCCGGAATTTTTATTGGCGTTGGTGAAATCTTAGGTTGAAATATAGACTTATGGCTTCAACAATTGGAATACATTGAAGTTTTTTGTAGGAGGATTTTTGTTCAGCATCTTGGGCAAAAAGACTTCTGCAAACAATGTCGAGACCAAAGGATTTAGTCACTCTGCAGTGGTCGCGTTAGGTTTTATTATAAATATTGTTGCATACGGGTTGATATTTATAAATTTACCTGACAATTCTCCATTTGGTGATACTGCTGCAAAATCATTTATTGAACCCAAGTAAACATAAATAATATATATTTTTAAGACAGTTATATTGTTTACAATAAATCTTTATAACGAGTTTACATTATATTTATGTTTTAGCCAAACTCTAGCGATTTTATGTAGTTTTCTTTTGGGTTTTGGTGACAGCTGTTTTAATACTCAAATTTATAATGTAATTGGACAAAGATATTCAGAAAATAGTGCTCCAGCCATGGCCTTGTTCAAATTCATGCAGGTAATAAACTTATATGACTTGGTTCTTAATAGCTTTTTTTTATAAATGTTAATTATTTATGAAATATAAAGTTTCATATTTAACTTTGTCTTATGTTTTAGTCCATAGCAGCTGCACTTAGTTTCTTCTATAGTAATCATTTTGGAATGTATGTACAACTTACATTGCTGGCATTGACATTAATTTTGGGTACTTTGTCATTCTTCAAAGTGGATAAGTCTATTGACAGCCGGTGAGAAAAGTTTAACGCTCATTAATCAATAGCCATTAACCACAGTTCTTGATCAATTGAGATATTGTCATGCTATGCAATACAAAAATAACCTATTACATTAGATGTTAATGTTACATTCCATTTTTTATATTTTTGACTCCATCGTTTCTTGTTGCCTATTTTTCTTTTTTTTTTTTGTTAAAAATATTTATACCATTTTTACTTTTTATTGATTTATCAATTTAAAATTGTATTTTTTACTACTTTCATCACTATTGTATAACATTTTTTATAACATTTTCCAAGGCCAAATAAATATGTTAATTGATTCATTAAAAATTGTAGTTTTTGAAATTTTTGTTTGTTTTTCTTATATTACCTACATAATTTCTATTTATTGTTTGTTTAGATACAAAGAATTTTAAAACTGTTATATTATTGGATCAAATGAATTGTTAAACTGCACTTCAAGAGTTATTTATTTAATTTACCATTATGATTTGAAAAATATTTGTATTTTAGTGTGATTTTAATTTGAAAGTATTTTCAAATTTGTAATTTGTTTTACTATCTGTGGATAAATAATATATTCTGGAGTTAGTTTAGATTATCATTTACTATTTAGTGGAGTAAACTGCTATACTAGGGTTGTCCAACTGGCGGCCCGCGGGCCGCATCCGGCCCGCGATGCTATTAACTGTGGCCCGCGTAAGGTTTTACGAATATATATACTTATACAATGTCAATTAGTGTATGGCCCGCAACCAGATCAGAGGTTTAAGTTTTGGCCCTTGAGGCCTTGCAAGTTGGACACCCCTGTGCTATACTATATATTTAGTGGAGTAAACTATACTCAATACAATTATTCCATCAAAAATTGTTGCAATATGCCAGTTTATGTAATAATAGATTGTGTTTGTAATTGTACTTAACACATACAAGATGGTCTGTCCCAACTGATAATCTCATTGAAGACAAGCAACAAGTGTTGTGCGTTATGACATTTTAATTTTAAAAGACAGATGATGTACTTGCTGGGTAGTATTTATACTACCAATTTTTAAACATTAATATAAAATTACAAATTAATACCACAGTTTTCATACTACTTACTTGATTGATAAGAAATATTGTATGAATTAATAGACATTTTGTTTCACACAGAATGATAATAATTATATTTTATGTTTTGACTTTTGAACTAATGTGATTTGTTTTCACAATATTGTAATTTGTATTGTTTTCATATCTGGCTTTCAAATAATTATCAAAACATTGTAATTTATATTGTTTTCATATTTGGCTTTCAAATAAGTATTTAACAAATAATATTACATGATAAGAGTGGACATAAAGTGTAAAGTATGATATACAGTGGTAAAAACCGCTTGCCCTGAATGAGAATGTGGCACCAAAATACACCATATATTATTTTTTATTACAAAAATCATGTATGTTGTTTGCCATCTGTCTTGAATGTGTTAAATATTATTAAATATTAATTATTGAAATAATAATTAGTATTTATTTAACAACTTGACTGCTAAGTATTTTTTTTAAAAACTTTCATTGCCTGCCATGAGCTTCAGTAAAATTTTAAAAACTATTTTGTCACCCAAGTAATAGTCTCACAGTTGCGTACAAACTGTATTTGAGATCCCAAAAAGGATTTCATTTAACCAGTTTATTTCCATACCAAAAAAATTGTTTCACTAAATTTAAATCAATTTTGAATTATATAATAAAATGTAAAAGTAAAAATCAGTAAGACTCCAATAGGGTCTAAAGGCAGTCAAGTTGTTAAAATCAATTTATCAACTAACTCTATAATTTATCAATCCTAGTCTTAAGTTTCACTATGTATATTCTATTTCCATTATGTTAATCACTATTAATTTAAATTAAAATCTAAATTTTTAATCTAAAAATTTATGCATCAAACTAAATTATTTTGAATTCAAGTTTCTAATAATCTGATCTGATTTACAATACGTTAGAAAATATTAATGAAAATCCTATTAAATGAAAATTTTTTATAATATTAACATGTATATGTAATGTAATTTTATTGTATAATTATAATTTCTCAAGAATGAAAATTAAAATTTTACTTCAATATGCAATTGTTTCAAATCATCTTATTAATTTTTTACAATTGTGTCTTATGTTTTTATTTTTCTGGAAACACTTTTTCAACCCATAGAAATGCTCCGATTTTTAAAGTCAGTATTTTTCTGATAGGTTTATGGATCCGGGCAAACAGACGTTCATGGGTTGAAACTTTTTTTGAAATTTTTCAGTTACAGCCCAAAAACAAAAAATTATATACTATAATATGGAAAACTGCTTAAAATTTCCACGTTTGTAATCAATTTACGGGTAGTTGGTGGATTCTATCTATACGTTGAATATCACAAAAAAGTTTGGATTTTTGTTAAATAGTATATTTTATTTAAAACTTTTTTGATATTTTGGTTATATTCCGAGTTATGTGCTAAAAACGACAAAAATGCAAAATCACCAAATTAAATTGTTTGTGTTTTTGGCTGGAAGGAGCGATAAATGAGTTTTATAGCATAAAAGAGTTAGTTAGTTTTATTTATATAATAATATATTATTTGAATCAGTTTTTTAATTTTACTTAATATTTAGTGAGTTTAATTCAAAAACACTCAAATTTAGACTATAAACCAGTGGAGAGGCAAGTATTGATGCAATCAAATTAAACCCCACTACTATTCTATTTTTTGTTGAAAAATTTGCAATAACTGGTCACATCACTCATATTTGTGAAGTATTTAAAAAAAATTTCTTAAGTATCAAATACCGACGAAATGAGTACTCCTACCTGTTTATTCACTTTATATAATATGTTGTTGGACCTAGATTGTTTTTCTGTTAACTGTTTTTTGAATAGAAGTGATCGCATGCCATGAAGTAGGTCACTCCTATGTGTGAGTTATGTGTGACTATATGATAATTATGCGTGGGTAAATATATTTCAAATGTTCTAGTATTATATAATAAGTATATAAAGTATTACATACAAATGGAAGGAAGGAAAGAAAAGGAGTAAGTTCGAGGTCATTTAAGAAGTTGTTTGGCGTAGCGATTATGCTTTGGAAAGGGTCATTTTATTGTTTTTAGTATTAAGTAACAACAAATACTAGCTCATTTATCAGTGTT
The DNA here is from genome assembly GCA_017140985.1 of Hormaphis cornu. Lineage (NCBI taxonomy): Eukaryota > Metazoa > Arthropoda > Insecta > Hemiptera > Hormaphididae > Hormaphis > Hormaphis cornu. The sequence goes on from CM029357.1 coordinate 50,835,613, forward strand.
TGCATTAATCAACATTTTAACACAACTTGAAAAAACTATAATTATGTTTGAAAGTGTTGATCATCAAGTGATGTATAGTTTTAAGGGGTTTGTTTAACAAATACCGCAAAATGGGATGAATATAGGAACGGTTTTTTTTTAGTTTTTTTTTTGCCAATTGACTCAGAATTTTTATAATAATAATAATTTAACTATGCATTATTATTGTTCAGACACGAAAAATTAATTGTCATACATTAATGAACATAATATTGACCATTAATGAATAATATATTATACTGTGTTGGGTTATTCAAGCAATATTGCAGTATAGAATTATTTTACTAGTTAATCGAAAATATGTTCACAGAAATTTTATTGTAAAATCAATACTATGTTTGTTACACGCAGCGATACGTGTTATAAAACTGTGTAAATAATAGTGACACAGATCTCGAGGCGTACATTCCTCCTAAATACTTAATGATTAACAAAAAAAATCATAAAATACCAATTTACTTGCGTGTGTACTTAGGTGTAAATAACAGCTTTACAGTGGCGCAATAATCGGTAATAGTAATAATAATTAAAAAAAAACGTCTTAGGTTTATAAAGATATCTATACCTACCTTACAAAGTATATTAGTCCTCTAAACACAAAATATTTCATCAAGCTTTTGTCAAAGTTTAGACTGTTTAGAGTCATAAAACTGAAATTTGTAACCATAATTATTTAAATATTGAGTCTTTTGACTTAAAATGTCCGAAAAATACTGATGATTTTAGCTTTTTTTCTACTATAGATCCGTATTATATGTAGATATTTACTAAATTTTCAAGCTTTTATTAAATTTCGATCGTATAGGTAGTACAAACATTTTCAGTTTTTATTAGGAATACAGATATCAGAAAAAATGGCGAAATTTCAAAATCTTCAATATAGTATAAAAAATGGGCGTGCACCAAAATTCGGAAAAAAAAACAACAGGACATCATATTGATTGAGATTGAACACTAGCTGGATCTATTTTTTTAGGATCTTACACATTTAGGAACAGAAAAATCAGGAATTTTTGAAACAAGAAAATTAATTTTAGGGACATTCAAAACTAGGATTTTTGAACATTAGGAAAATAATTTAACAGGACAAATCAGGAAAAACATTTAGGAACATGATCTCTCAAGAATAATCAAAAACAGAAAACGTTGAAATCGGGAATTTTTTTAGGAAAAAGCATTTAAGGAACTCGCGTATAATAGGGTGGCCATTCGTTCCGGATTTGCCGGGATGTTACCAATTTAGGAATCTACGTCCCGGCGTCCCGAGAAAATTTCTCAGTTTTGTCCCGGATTTGAAGTTTTGTATTACAATGTCCCGGATTTCAATACTGATCACATAAATTTATTTCCTTTCCTCAGTTTTATTTAAAAATTTTAACACAATTAATCAACTATTATCACGTTAGGTTAGGTATTTTCATAATAAAAAATCACGTCACATTTTAGTAAACAGTTTGCGAACGTTCGTTTGTAATAATTTTCGTTGGTGTGTTGACGTTCGGACGTCTCTCGTCTTGACTGCTGGCAGTCAACCGCGTCAGACGCTTTCGTGTCAATTTTTTTTCAGCACTTTTTAATCATACAAAACCCAACAAATTTAATTTACTGTAGCAAAAGCGAGTAAAAGTTAGTAGTTATTGTACAAATGGTAACAATATTTTTAGTGTCCCGAATCGATTAAGATCCAATCTGGCCACCCTAGCGTAAAGGAACTATTGAAATCAGGATTTGTATTACAGGGGAAATTATTTTTTTTTTAGGAATTGTCAAAATTAGGAATAACTAAATTCAGAAACATTTAAGAGTATATCCTCATTTCTATATGTTTAGCTAAAAAATTATCAAAATAAGTTTCTATAACATCCAATTAAATGTGAGAATTAATTTTCAGTGTATGACCTTATGCATATATCTGATACATATATATTCTTGGTAAATCATACTACCAGTTTACAACTTTAATCGGTAGGAAAAAAATTGTAATCTTATATTTTTTAGTCACAAACAGATTTATGTGTAATAAATTATACTCGAGCCCTTGTGACTATTTATATTAAAAATAAAAAACCCGAATCACAAAATAATACATTTTTTTAATCGTCTTATTTTGTGATTCGGGTATTTTATTTTTAATAAGATTTTTATGTTACAAACCATGTACTACATTTTCAAAGATTTTTCTGTAAAATTTATTAAACAAAATAGCAAAAAAAAAATTTTTTTTTTATACTTAGCTGAATAATATTTTAAGTGAATTGAAATTCCTATTAGACTAATACCTTGCTCTTATGAATATTTCGTAAAAAGATATTTTCAATTATTTTTTTGTAAGCCATGACCAAATTCAAAATCGATTTTTTGTCAAAATTACATGGGCGTAATTTTTATCGTGGTTATTTCTAAATATTGTTTTTGTTTTTTTGTGTAAAATTTTTGAAGTATTGAAAAATTTTAAAATACAGTGATATAATGTATCAACTAAGTTGGGTTACAGGAGAATGGGCCTAAAACTAACAAGTAAAATATCAGGCCAATTCCTGGATATCCGCTATAAGTGAAAAATAAAATAACAAACATCTTTATAAATCTCTTCAATAGCCTCTTCACATTGTTCAGTACATAAAACATAGGGAAAACAGTAAAAAGTAAACGTTTAAAATTTTTTTATTCGTACCAATATAATACGATAGAATTATTCTCTTAACCCTACCCTATAATAGAATAAATTAGGTAGGTAAGTACGTTCTTCTGAAGTCTATGAAATAGTTTTACAAATAAATGTTTTTCATAGACTGTATTATACCGTTTTTGTATAATACGCGTACCTATGTAGGACCTACATTGTAGGTATAAGGTACTATTGATATTGTGACGACTAAAATATATTTCAAGATATAATAGAGCTTCGCTCAGAAACGCTATTTTTGTAAGTAATTCATAATTATTATTTACAAATTTAATACCTACACTTACATCTTTACTAACTAAACTTTTTCAAAACCACTGACCCACTTCCTAGCCGTAGTTATAACTCCTTCAAGTTATAACCATCCAACTTGGAAATTTACGGTTTTTACAAGTTTCCTCTTCGTTAGTTGTTTCGATGATTGAAACTAAAGATATGTTAGAAATAATCAGTTGAACGTAACGATTACCTATCCATTGTTAACTGCGTAGCATGATGAATAATGTAAAACGTATGGCTATAATTTCCAAGATCACAAACTTGATTTCGATAAATTATTAAAAATTGTGATATTTAAACTATTGATCAATATGTTTTTAAATTCTGAGTGCAGCGAGGAATGTATTGATCATTGTACATTCATGATTTCTTTCTGCGGATTATTTTTTGGGTTTGAGTGTTCTGCTCTTACATACCTATAAATAAGTAGGGTAATCAACCTTAAATGAAAAAGACAAAATATCCAGAATTGCTCCGAATGATTTGAAGTTTTTTCACATCATTAAAAAAGTTTAAAAAATGTGTTTGTGTAAAATTGGATAAAATTTTGAGTATTTTTGTACGATTTACATATAGCTCTACTACTGTTTTATTTGTAGATTTTCGCAGTTATTGCTTCATAAGACCTTTAAATTTCAGTTTAAAGTCTTGAAACTTTAATACTACCTTTTAAACTATACACCGTTACTTATACTTGTTTAAAATTATTTTTATATCGGTTTATTGTTTATAGAAATTTTTACGTCGTTATTTGTTTTTGGCTCATTACTCATCCAGAATTAAATTAAAATGTAAGTACAAATTAATTAGGTATAATTAATTTCAAAAAATTTTTTTATGGAATAATATAGAACTTAAGAATTTTCATAATTTTGTTGGTATTATTTAATAAGACACTCAGATTCTTATTTAAGGGGCCTATTAGATGTATATAGAGGCCTACTCACGAATTTTTATTAAGTGACAAATTTTAGGCATTTTCTACTACTTTCATTGCATTTAAATGGACAAAGTTGACCTTGAGTGAAAAGTTCTCTTGTCTCAAAGAATCAATTTTATAAATGATTTTTTTCTTTCTACAGAAAAGAAAAAGATTTCTTACAGAGCGCATTGGATTTTCATTTGTATGCTAAGAGACCACCAATTTGCTTACAAATTTAATATAAACATCAAACTACAAATTTCAAATCAGTGGCCCACCCAAAGCTGTGATCTACTTCAAAGCTAAATTGCTGAACAAAAACAAGCTACCTCCCGTTTGGTAGCTGTTGCTCTCCTATAAAACATAAAGTTGTTAAAAAACTAAAAAGGCCATTTTTGTGTAATATGTTGTTTGCGTGGAACTTATATTCGGGTTGGTTATGATTCCGTATTATATATCTAGTTTATTAACACTCGTATCTATCAAAGTTTTGTTATTGATTTTATTAACATTTGTGATAGTTTTATCCAATAAGTTAATGCACAAAAAAGAACATGTATGAAAAAAATGTGTTAAATGTGTATGTACAGATGCCAAAAAATAATAAGTTCTAGTCAATTAGATAATTAGAAAAAAATAAAATGTTAAACTGTAATAAAAATGTTGTTTTAGTGGAATAATCTTACCATGCTATAAATTAATGCGTTGATTATTGTAAAATTATTGAAATTTTTCTTATATTATTAATTATGACAAGTTATTGAACTAAACAATTTTGAGGCGAAATTTTTGGAATGTTCATGTACATACCAGTAACAAATTAATATAAGATTTTTCAAATAAAAAATTTTGCATATGTGTTTTAAGAATCCCTGTGATTTGTGTTTTGTGAATTTCCAGCATTATGCGTTACAATATTTGGAGTTTAACTAAATTTAAATAAGATCGGTATTTCGAACTGAAATTATAAGTGATAAAATTTTAAATTAGAACGAAGTGAGGAAGCTATAGATTTTATAAAAATTCATAAATTATTAGAAAATTGGTTGACTCAATTTTTTTTTTTTAAACATGTACACAATTTTGACAACAAATTTATATCAACTTTCATTTTTTAAAATTAAAATTCCGTATATTATTGAGAATGAAAATCTTTAACTCCAAAAAGTGTTTCGAAGAAAATCTACCAATTTAGTTTTGAGTGCTGATGTAAAAAATTACGGTGGTTCGAGTAATGCCAAATCGGGGCGTTGCTGGCAAGAAGGGTACCGCCGTATCTGGTGCGCGTCATCCGATCGTACCTTGGAGGGAGAACTCTCTCCTCGTCCCAGAGAGCGATCGGAACGGTGGGTTGCGGTATCGGGAGGTAAGTAGTGGCGTCCCGCAGGGTTCGGTTTTAGGACCGACCTTGTGGAACGTCACGTACGACGACCTCCTGAGGCTGCCGATGCCGGCGGACACCCTTCTCGTCGGTTTCGCCGACAACCTGGCAGTAATGGCGGAGGGAAAATCCAGCCTCTCCCTGTCCGAGGCGGCGAACGAGGCGCTGGATTGGGTGAGCGGCTGGATACTTATGACATATGATGGCATGATACTATGTAATATTTAATATTACATAGTATCGTATTATTATTTAATTATATATAGTATATTATTTAATATTATTATACTAATAATATTAAAATAGGAAAATTACTTAAAAATATGTATTTACATCAAAATACGTAAAATAAAAAAGTTTTATCATTATCATATTCCAGGGTATCATGAAAACTACTTAGGTACTATTAACCAGAATTAAATAATTATTTGCATTCAATAAAATGTTGTGGTTACCTATAAACTCGAGCCCTACTTACATGACATATACTATATAGGATATTAGATGACAAGATACTATATAGGTACCATACACATAAAAAAAAAATCTTTATAGCAGGCATAAACTAAAAAGTGGTCTTTTTAAAATGATCATTGTATGTGACGTGTAAATGCTAAATGAAACAAATTATATTTGTCATACAACATGTGTTTTTTAATCAAACAACATCAATCTGAATCAACAAATGTAACATGTACATTATTTCCCTAAAAGTGTTAGAAACCAAGATGCAATTCTTGTAATGTTCAGTTCTAAACGCAAGTTCTAACAATTATAATATTTTTTTAATCTTAATATAATTGAAAATTTTTTAAAATGTTTTCATCCAACTATAAAGCTACAATAGCTATTATCGCAGTTTATTTAACATTAAACATTGCTCAGGCCATGGAAAATAAAAGTAATAAATAATTAGATGTATACTTTAGGTCCAAATAATATAACTATTTTAGAATGATATCTTGTTTTTTCTGTTATTCCTTACCTATACATAATTATCGACTGGAGTCGGGGGTATTGGGGTCTGGGAGTCATGATAAAAAAAAGCCAAAATATTTTCAAGAAGTGCCGACATTAAATCGAATTAATAAGTAGATTTTTTTCTTTCAGAAATTTACATATATGGAACACATTTTTATTGTTTCTTGAAATAAGAACACGTTTTTCTTTAAGTGCATCAAATTAAATTTTTTATTTCTTATTATAATTATTTATAATTTATGACATTCAGGTAATGCAGGGACAAGTATGTTTTAACTATTACTACATTTTATACACTACTATTGCTTTTAGTGTTATTGTCTAGTGTCATAACTTTCTTAATTCTTAACTAGGTTTTTTTTCTAGTTTCTTTTTTAAGTTCTCATTAAAAAAAGTAGTTTATTTCTATCCTTTTTTTTTTTTTTTTTTAAAGTAGCTTATTTCTTTCCTGCCGGGAAAGTAATAGGAAACTCGTTCCCCCGACGCCGCCGAGAAAAAAAAATGCTTATTTCTCTCCTACTGTAATTTGAAAAAAAGAACAAATTCCACTTTTTGACCCTCAAATTCAGTTTTTCTAATTTTTAATTTTAATTAACTATAATATATGATACTCAGGTTTATACGAACCAAGTATGTACCAAGTATATGTGTTAAATGCAAATTCAATGTATATAAACTACTATTGTTTAGTGGGTATTTTATATATTATTATAATAATCAATGTATATTGTATATAACCGTAATAATAGCTTTTGATAGTGATATTTAATGAATTAGTATTGCTATATAACAAACGTAGGACTCATGGGTGAGCATAAGTATACAACCTGGCTGGCTGGTTTTCATTGCCAGTGCAACGTCATGTCATTTTATGTGTTTTATATATAAGCGTTAGCGAGGAAGCTATGGATTTTACAAAGATTTGTGTTTATTTTTTTGTCTGTGATAGCGCCTAGAGCAGGGGTGGCGAACCTATGGCACGCGTGCCACAAGTGGCACGTTGACCAAATTTCAGTGGCACGCAAATATTATTTATCTTAAAAAAAAAAAATATTATATTTTAAAACTTTAGTATGAGAAATTTTAAGAATCAAATTTATAAGTTTGTAATAAAATGTGATTATAAATGTTATAGTAAAAAATATTTATACTCTTATTGTACAGAAATCACATTAATAAATGAAATAAAACTTTACGTATATATATACTATTTATTTATTAAATTATATACCTAATAAAATGTATCTAATTATTGCATGCTTTTTCTTTTCATCTTACTTAGTAAAATTCATTTTTTTTTTTTTTTGGCACGCGAACATATTTCAAAAAACTTGATTTTAAATTTTGGCACTTGACCCAAAAAAGGTTCGCCACCCCTGGCCTAGAGTATTGATCCGATCTTAACAGTATGTACGTTTTGTGAAAACCCAATGCATTTCTCTGGTGAAGTATATTCAACGTTTTCTTAAAATTTTCAATTCTAAAAAAAGTTATACCCAAAAAACCGAAAAAAAACCTTCGAAAAAACAAGTAAAACATACGGGAAACGTGATTTTGACAAAATCAATTTAGTTACTTTTACATATACTATTAAAACAGGTAATATATAAGTTTGATAAAAGTTTCAAGTGATTTAAAACAATGTTGAGCTAAGTATAATACTTTGAAATTCTAGAAAAATTTTCCAGGATGTACACAACTGAGACAACTGAGCTTGCTCAGAATTGTTTTTTTGAAGGCATCATTGCTTCCAGATATTAAATAATACGTTTAAATTACAATTTCCTAATCAGCGACCCACCAAAAACGTAGTCGCTACTCTGTCAAACTACTCGTACTCATGCAAACTTTACTGATTCCAGCTTTTTTATTACGAAATTTTTCCTTATTTATGCATAATTGTGTAATGTTTTAATTGAAAAGTGTTACTTCGTTGATATTAATTCCACATAGTAAAACAGTATTACGCATTTTGTTATGTACGTTATCAGTAAATATAATGCTTTTATTAATTTTCTTCAAGTTCCTTTGAATAGTTTTTAATTTTAATAAATAATTCAAAATTAATGCAAAACATCACATTTGTAATAACTGTGTGAACTACTAATAGCAATGAAATATTTGCATATAAACATTTTTAGAAAATAAGTTAATTGAAATCAATATATTTTTAAGTAAAAACTCAGTCTTTTAAATTTACATTTAAGTTGTTTATTGTGAATATTTTTGTATAGTTATTGTTTATAATCGAGTCCATATAGGTTTTTTTCGTTTGTTTTAAGAGTCTACTAAACATTTATTTATAATTATAATCAACGGGTCTTAATTAAAAATAACAGACAAATAGTTGGCTAATATAACAAACAATCAAAAATATTTAAAGAATTTAGTACGTATCCAGCAGGTAACTTTTTGTTTTGATGATTCTGGACAGTGGACTCTACACTTGTGTTGCATGTGCTCATTTGTTATACGTTATAATTTTTAAATTCTGAGAACAACGACGAATGTATTAATTTTACGAAGAAAATTTTCGTTATTTTTAATTTTTGTTAACAATAAAGGAAGCAAAAATGATCTGATATGTGGTTAAATACTTTAATTATATACAATTGTTATTTCTGTAAATCTATAAAAATATTCAACTTTATCGTTTGATTTTAGCGAGTAGCACTTCGTTAAAAAAATCAAAATTTATTTTAATATAACAACTAAATGTAGCGTTTAAGACTTAAGTGTACTTAAAACGAACTACGGAAATTACTCGCATAATATTGTACTCGTATTACAAAACGTATAATCCAGTGTGTTCATTGTTCTAATAAATTGTGAAATATTTATTTTCATTCATAGGTAATCCACAAGTGAAACAATGTTTAGGTATGTATACATTTATAATTTATACTTACTGCTATATACATATTCATCTAATTTCTACATATATACTTACAACCGATTAGCTCAGAATAAAATAGTACAAATTTTAAAATCTTCAAATTCTTAGTTCTTAGAAATAGTATTTCAAAAATAAACCATTAATTATTGTTAAAGTACAAATTTTTAAGATCTTAGAGTAATTAAAATTGATTCATTGATGAATGAGATATGGATTTAGGGAACAAATAATAGGTTGTAGTTGTCGTTGTAAAATATTACACACTTTTTGGAGAATATTTGTTTTTAAATTGAAACTTAGATTAATAAAATTGCAATATTTCTTTATTCAATTTATCTCACATAGCTTAACCAAATGACTTGAAACATTCACACATATTATGAAACATACTCGTAGTATCATATAAGTAGGTAATAATTCTTTGAAATATTTGTATTAAGCTTTTTCAATTTTACTGTCGTTTCATAAATAAAAACTTTCATTTTCAGACAAAGTTTTGAAAATTAAATACAACCTTAAGGACATTTTATACACAGTTTTTAATGTTAGGATTTGAATATTTCGTATATTATTGAAAACAAAATTTTCTAACTGTAAATTCGACTTGATGGTGCCGTGTGCCGACGCAAAAACTATTGCGGGATTGGTCTAGTATACTATGTTGCTACTATGTTGCTGTACTATGTTGCTAAAAATATTTAGTACTAGCTAATTGGTAAAACAAATACAAAGGTAAAAAGTAAAAATAAGAAAGCCTAGATGAAAGTATGGGAAAAAAGGAAAAAAGAAAAACTATAAAATATGTTCATGGTTAATGAAACTAATATTAGTGCATTTTGAGTATCGATTTTTGTTGGAGTAATATGAGGATATAGGATTTTTAGTGCAGAAATTTTTAAAAGTAATTCTTGTTGGTATGTGTATAGATACTTACTTGCGTCATATTTAGAGAAAAATTACATAATAAGAATAACATTTCAGCTTGTTTTTATGCTCAACAGTTTATTCAGACTTTATAACTTATAAACATAAATGTACAATGATTTTTCTAATTTTTTTTTTGAACAAGAACACAATTAAATTTTTTTTTTGAATTTTTATAGTTAATAATTATGTACGTTTGCTTATTATAGATGGAATAGTTACAGTATTTGAATGTAAGTTGTTCATTTGAAATAATATTCTCACATAACACAAATTGGTTACAAGTATTTAAACTCATTTAAAACTAAAAAAATTTATAAGTTGCATGAATACGAATATCATAATACTTAATGTATACACTATACAGTATAAGAAATAAGCATGAAGTCTTAGAAAATATTAATGCTATATATTAAGAATGTTATCAGAACGTGGTATTTTAATAATATTTTTGACTGCCATACATAATATGGATAACTGGAAACTATAACCATTCTTTTTTGGTTTTAATAATTTTATTAAATTGAATTTTTTAAAATAGATAAATTTAAAAATGAAGAAGAAAAAAACTATAGTAAGTTGTTATCATATATTCAATTTTATGCATTTTGTTTTGTGTTTTTAAATTTTTTATTTAATTAACGGGCGGTTTATTATTTATTTATATATTCAATTTAAAGCATTTTGTTTTATATTATAACTATTGTTCTATAATTATTGAACTGTAGACTATAAATTACTATAAATTACTATAAACTATAAAAAATACTATAAATTAACCTGCTTAACATAGTATAAATGGTGTCAAAAACAGTTTGACAAATTTGCCCCCCCCCAAAAAAAAAAAAAATAAAAAATCAATGATCAGTAGTTTATAGTAGGTCAATAATGATTTAGGCCCTAAATTTTAGGGAATTTAAGTTTAGTTAAACTTTGAATATAAGACAATATTAGTTTTTAAAATATTGTTCGAAAGAAAACTTCATTTATATTGTAAAATTTTTGTCTTTATTATGATAATTCTAACAATTGATAAAATAATAAATTTCAGATGAGTTTTAAATAAAATTTAAGGTTTAGAAATTAAATATATATATATATTTCATCAACTAATACATTTGAATTTATAAATATATATTTGGAGTTCAATAATCCTTAATAATTTAATTAATGTTTCTCCTTAGTTTTTGCTTAGTTTTATGACTGTGACTTTTTAAATTTTGTTCTTTTATATATGAGGCCCTTCAAAGTACCATCAGGGTTTATAGACTTTTCATCAGAGGTCCTGACTTTAAAAATCAAAGCATTTTTCTACCCTTAATGTTGTTCAAAGAAAAAAAAAAACATAATCTTAAAAACAATACAAAACTTGCTAAAAAAGTAAAGACATAACAAAGAGTTATGTTGTAAGTTGGTAAGTATACTACGTAGGTGGGCAAATGTAATTCTCTACATTGAGTAAATTGTATTTCGTGGAGTATAAGTAATGTGTTTAACTAAATTTAAATATAATTTATAAATAACCCATTTATATATTATTGCTTACAAAACAACGATTTTGAGATTATATTTTATGCTAGTAATTTCTCAAAACTATTTGCATATTCATCTCGTCTGTGTTTTATCCATTTCAAAAATATAATAACTCTTAAGATGGGTGGTAACAGGGTCAAAACTTTAATTTTAAATTTAAGCTAAAACTTTAATTTTGTTGAGATTTTATTCATTCTGAGCACGGTATAATAATATACCATGATTCTGAGATAACATACCGTGGTTCTGAAATTATGATTATAATCCAAAAACAATAATTCCCCATTTTTTAAAATGATCTATAAATCACTTAGTTCTTATAACTAACTTTTTATTACTAAGTTAATACAAACTATTTATAATGATTTAATACTTTTGGATGTGATACCTTGCATAGTTGAATTGGACAATTTTTGTGTGATTTAGAGAACATTGGACTTTTAATAAGGAAACAATTTTTAAATTGTGAAATTTTAAATTTTTTTTCAATTTTTACTATTTGAGCTCATTTACAATCATTATTTTTGTAAGTAATGATGTATTATTGCTAGTAAGTTTAGTATAAATTGTAAAACTTCATTTGAAAAACCAGTGATCAATCCTAGCCACAGCAAATTACTTCACCTCACGATACGTTACTATTTTTGATCTGATTGTTATTATAATGATATTAGTAGTGGCGTTATTTCAGTATTTCCTAGTCTGGCGAAAAATTACAAATTAGCCAAATAATAAAGAAACTGATAAATTAATTAGTAACATTTTTTAACTAAAAATGCTGATTCTGCCAAAAAAGCCTGAATGTTAGCCTGGTCAAATTTATAAGTTGCTCCCCCCAAAATGACGCCACTGACTATAAAGTATTATTTTTGTTACGATTAATGTTTTTACATAAACATTAGCTCACAGCCTTGTAATGTAACGTAGCTAACATTTTTAGGTTCTATTCAAATATATAATTATATTACCAAACCATAGAATTTATAAATCTTCTGACTTGTTGCTTTACGGTAAATCATTCAAATACGTTGTACGGATTTCACAAAGTACCTTTGTATAAATTACGTATATAATTCTGTTAACAAACAAAGTATTTAAGTTCAATTGTTTATGATAATTTAAGGAGAATTGACCGTAAACATGTGTCTGGAAATTGCGATAAGGAAATTTAGTAAGTATTTAATTAATTATTGACGGTTTGGAGATTGGTTATTTGATAGACATTTTTTATTATTTTTGTATAATCCTTAGAATTTGCTTTGCTTTCTGCTATGTATTTGCTTTTCCGAAAGCAAAAGCGGTGATATTTTGTTATAATCATAAATTATTTTTTATTTATTTATTTTTTTTTTAACAACGAATTGTTGAGTATTCAATATTTAAATTGTAATAACTTTTAAAATTCACAAGTTGTTTGAATTAGTACTTTTTAACTGTACTCGTAATTCTGCAGTACGGTAGAATCTCTTTAATCCATCACTTTCGGGACTAATGGTGTGATCGCAATGTGAAAACGCCCGGATTATTAGAAGTAGTTGAATGTAGTTGAATTTTTACAAATAGAATATTATTAAATTTTATAAAATGTAACGATAAAAATATATTTTTTGAAAAAATCAAGGTCTCAGAATTGTTATTTTCGTTAAACATGTGTGATGGATTTTACATGTGTTATACCTACTAGGTACTATACTTCTAACTTTAATCTTTATATCTTTTAAAACTGCGACAGACCACTAAGTTGTAGTTTCTGTTTTATATAGGCACCTAACGCCATAATATTTGGATTTTTGTTTTTATGTCATTATGTATTTTTCACAATAAATCATAAAAAATTGATTAAATTGATTGACATTTTTCACATTTTTGGAATAGTTGTAGTTTTAAAGTTTACTACATTTTAAATTCAATAATACATTTTTAATATTTTATATATTGTACAGGTTTAAATCATTAAAACATGTGATCTTTATATTATTTCACATACGTTTTAAAATATATTTTCGAACGTTGTAACTTTTTTCGATTATTTGTTACCAAATATTTTTTTGTATTTTTATGTGTTAATGTTTTTTCCGATTTTGTTTTTTTGGCATTCCTAACCAAAAATAATTAAAATTAATTAAAAAATTTATACGTCAGAATTCGAAATTTCTGAAATTAAAATAACAAAGAAGGTCAATAAATGTTCTACTACTTTTTGACGAACACTTTTTCATTGCTTTTTTTGTTTGGGACAACTAGAAGATATTTTTGGTATAAATTTCTTGTAACTATAATAATTAGAAGCCTTAAAAATAAAATTGATTTTTTTTTAAATTGGTTTTCTTGTATTGATGTGTTTTTCCAAATTTGTCTTTTTTATTTATTTGGCATTTAATATTCCAAAAATTATCCAATTTCATTGAAATTTTCACACATCGGATTGGTTAAAGATTTTAACATACACAATGTGTATGTGTACTACACATTTGAAAATGTTCCATTACTTTTTAGGAAACGTTTTTTTATGGCTTTTTCGTTTTGAAAAATTAGAAGATTTTTTGGAATACTTTTTTTTTGTAATAGGAATGTTGTATACTTCTTATTTATTAATATATCAGAAACCTTAAAAATCAATATGTTATTTATAATTTTCTTTTCTTTAAAAATTCATTTTGCTTCAGTAACTAAATTGTAAATATTAGTAAAAATTTAAGTTCAAAGATTATTTACTATTCATTTTAAAAGCATTTGAAGAATTAAAAAGAGATATTTGACTAAACGTGATTTGAATCCAAATTTGATAATTGTATTTTGAAATACTTGAATCATGCAATATGTTTTAAGTATGAATTTAAGTGATACTTGTACTTTGAAATCTTATATAACTACGTGATTTTATGTAACTGCCAAATTTTTGTTTTAAAAATTGATTGAACAATTTTATTTTATATATTGGGAACACCATTTGTTTATATAAGTTACTATTACTAAAATATTGATTTAAAAATTATATAGTGTATGTACCCTGTTGTATTTTTAAATTACATAATTTTCAAAACATTTTTAATTTGAATTTTATTGTAGCACCAGCCGATATTGATGCTAGTAAGTATTTGTCCAAATAAAATGGAATAGTGTGAATGTGTCACAAATGTAATTGTATTATACGTAGTATTAATTTATTGTTACTAAATAGATTTTTACATTCAAATATTTGAAACTAAACTTATAAAACGTGCATGTTACCTAAATAAAAATAAAATAATTTATTCAAAATTGTCACTTTTAGTTTATGTACTATTTTGTGTGACAACATAATATTGTCAATGTCATTGTACCTATACGTTTTTAGCATCTTAACAGTTATGGTTTATCGCTATAACTAATAATATTTTACTGTGTATTTTTTAGTTACATCACTTTGATGTGAGTTGTATGAAATTTTGTGTACATATATTAATTTTTTTTTTTAGAATATGAGAAGGAGCCAAGTAAATTATTTATAAGTCTTGTTCTAACGGGGCTTAAGTCAGTGATAAAAAATAACATATATAATTAATTTCAAACAAATAACAACAGTAGCGCAACTAGGAATTTGTCAAGGGGGGGTCCATACTTTTTATAATAATGACGATTTAATTAAGATATAAAAACTGGTAGATATGTGCTGTAAGTTGAGTTTATTTTTCATGAAAATATAAATAAATCAATAAATTAAAGCCCGTAATATTAACTGAACACACTTAATAACATAATAAATACTATTTACATAGGTCATGGGGGGATCCGGTCATGGGGACCCCCCTGGTTGCGCCACTGCATAACAATAACAATAATTACCCGTGTAAAAGACAATGTTTCCCATTTTTTAGTGATTGATGTGTTCAGGTTTATTAGCATGGTCAAATAAAAATAGTTAGTTAAGGTGTTTATTTTTTTTTTTTTTTTTTTTTTTTTTTTTAGATTTGAATGTGTCCACTGGTTAGTTATTTTAAAATTTAAATTGTAACTGACAAAATAGAGACATTTTTTTAGTTAAAAACGTGGGATGTATTTTATATTACATATGAAGAGTGTTTGTGATAAAAAAAAACAACGTTTAGCAAACTAATATTTAAATAATAATTACGGAAAAACGATAATGTTTTCAGTTGGTGGAGACTGATAGGCGTAGTCACTGATTGAAATAAACTATTATGTTATATTTATTTTACGAAATCAAATATAGTTTGCGTGTGTCTGTGTGCTTGTATGACGTATAATGTATATATTACATACATTTTTACCAGTAAATAGGATTTACATTTTAAAATAATATTTTATATTTAAATTTATTTGTATGATTAAAAACATATTTTTAAGACGTTAAGTTCCGTTTAAATTGTTATTTATTTATCTTTCAGAAATGGGCTTAACATATTATCGCTGGCTTAAAAGAATGTGGGATACTTGTATGTACCTTTCATACTTTTAATAATTTTACATACTTAAACATTAGCTTTAAGCATTTTTAATTGTTTTTATAAAATGCATGATTGAGAATATTTGAAGATGTCTACCCACACTTTTTAATAACATGTGTAAAAGAAAAGTTACATAAAAACAATTAAAGATATAGGTACTTAAGTGTTCATCACACAAATTCAATACTGCTCTTACAATCTATATATTATGGAGCATATTCGAATAAAAATAAAAAAATAATTTCTCTTACATGGTTTAATAATACTTTAGTAATAAAATTTTAAATAAATCCTTAAAAAAAGTTAAATGTTGTCATTTTCATTTAAATTTATTAAATAATCATCTAATTGTAAGTTTTTGCTAATTCCGTCAGAACAATTTATAATAACTGAATAACTGAAACACTGTAAAATATGAATGTGTTTTACTGTTATCCATTCGATGTTTTAATACGCCACTATAGTAAAAATAAATAATTGTGATAAAAACTGAAATAGGTAGGTCACTGATCTTAAATAGCACAGTGCTACTGTTAGTATTGCGCAGTCATACTGTTTGTAACTTTTTATGAAAGTGGGTCATTAGTAATTAGTGATATGGTAACAAGATAATAGTCTGAAATTTGGATGAGAATCATTGATTTCAATTCATCCACAGTTAAATAATTGGTAAATTTTTAAAAATTATGAAAATGTTAGAAAGGTAAATGTAAAAAAACAGACGAAAAACTGTTGGTAGTAATGTAGAAATACAGGTAAAAATGTTGAAAGCAAAAATGAGAGAATTTGGAAGTAGGGGAAAATATATTTAAAGCTTAGCTAATATTGATATCACTTTATATTTGAGGCAGGCAAACAATTGTAGGAAGAATGAACATTGTTTTTTTAGCTTGGCTTTTTTTTTGCTCTTATCAAAAGTTTTTTTGTAAATAAAAATAATAACATATATTAATTGTTATTATTATTATTATTATTTTCATACAAATATTTTATTACAGCTGTTAAAGATAGTTGATCCAAATTAAAATTATTACATCAATAGTCTTTTTTTTCTGTTTAATTTTATAGCTGCTGTACAACGACCAATAGATTTCTGTAAAGATCCAGGTAACATTTCAGTTTTAACGTTCTGAGTTTGGACAAAGTTTAAGTACTGATTTTACAATAATTTTTTGTTTTAAAATGATTATTTATTAATCTCGTATATAGTATTAGTATATAGTATTTAAGTAGTATTTTGTAGTATTCAACAATGTATAATGAATAATTTAAGTGTTTGCGTTCTAAGTTTGAGAAAATTTGTGGTATTGAGTTTAATTAGCGACCCACCCAAAGCGTAGTCGTTACTCCATCAAACTACCCACGCCACCTAGTGTGATTGTGGTTTTTATGTTCTATTTATTTTTTTTTAAATCGGATTTTCGCAAATTTTTTTTGTTTATTTTTGTTTGATAATTATTATTATTAATACACTTTTATTACAGTTGTTAAAGATAATTTATTCAAATAAAAAATTATTAAAACAATGATATTTTTTTTCTGCTCATTTTTAGCTAATGTAAAAAAGCTAGAAGATTTATTAAACGAACTAGGTAACATTTTTTAACAATGTATATAGTATTTATAAAGTAATTTGTAGTATTCAACAATGTATTATGAATAATTTAAGTTTTTGCGTTCTGATCTTGAGCAAATTTAAGGTATTGATTTAAAAATAATTTTTTTTAATCTCATCACTTTTCAGAGTACCTAGAAGAAATTTACCGATCATTAGTTTCTTAAATATAATAGCTCTAATGATGGATGGTTGGCTCGAGATATGAAGTACTAAATTATTTGAAGCATTTTAAACTTGATTTTCAAAGTCAATAACTCTAAAGAAAGACCTATGAACTCCAGTGGTACTTCAAATAATTTTTTTTAATTTTCGCAAATTTTTTAGTTATACTCCGGAAAAAAAAAAAAAAAAAAATAGAGAATCATACGGCAAAAAATTTTAAATTTTCAGATTTGTATTGACGTTTTCGAGAAAAAGGTGTGGTTCAGTTGTTGCGTTGAAAACCACATAAAAGTTGGAATTTTTGCTTTAAATTTTATTTTATTTGAAGTAATTTTTGAAATTTTGATTATTTTCTGAGTTATGTGCCAAAAATGACAAAAATGCTGAAATCGCAAAATCCAGCGTCAGAACGGTTATATTTTTTATAGTATAGTTATAAACAAATATTCCATGTCGTTTTCAAACTATTATGTAATAAATTAATTTAATATATTATAAAAGATTGCAAAAAGTTTATGCTAGACATTTTTCAATAACTTTCTTAATGGTTTTACCAGAATGTATACCAGATAACTGATCTCGCTCAAAATCGCATTTCTGAAGGCAATGATTTATGATTGCTATCAGATATTATATAATGCGTTTGAACCACAGTTTCCGAACCAGTGATTTACCCAAAGCGTAGTCGTTACTCCGTCAAACTACCCACGCAACCTAGTGTGATCGCGGTTTTTATTTTCTATTAATTTTTTTTAAATCTGAGTTTTGCAAATTTTTTTGTTTATTTTCGTTCGATAATTATAATTATAAATACATTTTTATTACAGTTGTTACAGATAGTTGATCCAAAAAAAAAATTATTAAAAAAATAAACTTTTTCTAATGCCTATTTTTAGCTATTGTAGAAAAACCAGGAGATGTGTTCGATGAACATGGTAACATTTTGCAACAATGTATTTATTATTTAAAAAGTATTTTCTAGTGTTCAACAATGTATAATGAATTATTTAAGTTTTTGCGTTCTATGTTTGAGCTAATTTATAGTATTGATTTAAAAATGATTTTTTTTAATCTCGTCACTTTTCAGAATAGTAGAATACTATCAATTCTTGAGTACCTAAATATAATAGCTCTAATAATGGATGGTTGGCTCGAGGTACAAAGTACAAAATTATTTGAACATTTTTAAATTCCGAGTGAAGTGAGGCTTACAAAAATTGGATTATTTTTTTCTTATTTCTTGAAAAACAACTTGGGTCAAAACGATAAAGTTTGGATAACGTTATTTGTGGAGAAAATCAATATTGTTATTTAATTATAACTTCCAAAATAATTTTAACACATGGTTCATATAAAATGTGTACAATTATACATAGATAAGATCAAGACTGGGAATTTTTTTTTAAATCGCTTCAATTAAGTTAACTAAAATTTAACTACCGTAGACAAAAAAGTGACAATCATAAAACTAAAAAAAATATTCAAAATATGTCATTTATATTTCTTTCAATTCAACAAAATTAAATTTATTTGAGTTATGTAATTTATTTTTGTTACCTTGACTTTTAATTAATCAATGTAATTAAAATTGAATTTCACTTTAAACTCTTAATTTATTATGAAAAAATTGGTCAATTTAGTTAACTTAAGTTGAAAATAACCATTAACTTGCCCACCTTTAAATAAAATATCGTTTTGATACAAAGTTAAAACAATTTTAAATATTTAATAGGTAAATAAATACAGAACTTGGAAATTTTTGAAAAATCCCCACTTAATCAGTGTACTCAAAATTGATATTAACTTTAAACTCTTTACATCTTATAAATAATTTGGTTAAATTTGTTAACTTGAGTTGAAAATAATCATTAATTTGCCTAGCTTTAAATAAGATAACGTTTTGATACAAAGTTAATACAATTTCAAATATTTATAAGGTAACTAAGTGTAGAACTTTGAATCTTTTGAAAAATTTCCCTTTTTGATTCCGAGCGTGAGCAAGGAATGTACTGTTTTTACAATGCTGTATTTTTCCTGTTGTCAACAACTTTTTGGTTAGAAGGAGTGCTCAGATTTTTAAAGTCAGTAGCTTCTCTGATAGGCGTATGGATTCCGGTGGTGTTTTGGTTGAATATTTTATTAAAGCTTTGTTAACTTTTTGAGGGGAAACCAAAAAAAAAAAAAAAAATGGGAACTTTGAATAAATTTACTGCGAGAAGTTTGAAATTTCAAAATATATGAAGAAGATTTTGTATAGATGGAATATTTTGATTTTCGAAGTCCATATAGTCTGTGAAGTTCATTATGAAAGACCTATGAACTCCGGTTGTACTTCAAATATTTTTTTTTATTTACGCTTATAATTTGAATTTTTACCCGAAAACCAAAAAAAAAAAAAAAATAAGTAATTTTACAGAAAAAAAATTGGAAATTTATAGGTTTATAGTGACGTGTTGAGAAAATGTGCGCTCAAATCGTTACGTTGATTATCACATAAACGTTGGGAATTTGGATTTTAATTTTTTTATTTGAAGCATTTTTAAATATTATGAGCCGAAACAATGAAAATGTTAAAATCGCCAAATCCGGCATCAGAACGGTTATGTATTTTTAAGTATTGCATAAAAAATTATTCCATGTCGTTTTCAAACTTTTATGTACTAAATTAATTTAATAAATTACAAAATATTGAAAAAAGTTTATGCTGGACATTTTTAAAATTTTTAATAATTGTCTTAATGGTTTTACCAGTACGTATAACTGATCTCGCTCAAATTCGCATATTTCAAGGCAATGATTTAAAATTGCAACAGATATTAAATAATGCGTTTGAACCAAAGCTTCCAAATCAATAAACCACCCAAAGCGTAATCGCTACTCCGTCAAACTATCCAAGCAACCTAGGGTGATCCCAGTTTCATTTTCTATTTATGTTTTTAAATCTGATTTTAGCAAATATTTTATTTAATTTTGTTCAATAATTATTATTATTAATAAATTTGTAAAACAGTTGTTAAAGATAATTTATCCAAATAAAAAATTATTAAAAAAAAACTTTTTCTAATGCCTATTTTTAGCTAATGTTGGAAAACCAGAAGATGTGTTCGATGAACATGGTAATATATAACAACAATTTTTATAGTATTTAAGCAGTATTTCGCAGTATTCAACAATATTGAATGAATAATTTTAATTTTTGCGTTCTATGTTTGAGCAAATTTAAGGTATTGATTAAAAAATGATTTTTTTTAATCTCATCACTTTTCTGAGTAGTAGAATTTTACAAATTTTCGAGTATCTAATTATAATAGCTTTAATAATGGATGGCTGGCTCGAGGTACGAAGTACTAAATTATTTGAAAATTTTTAAATTTAAAGAGTGAAGTGAGGCTCACAAAAATTTGATTATTTTTTTCTTATTTCTTGAAAAAAAACTTAGATCAAAACGCCAAATTTGATTTTTAGTTTTAACACAAAATGTGTTGTTACTCGACTTAAATTTGTAATTAATAGAAAAGTTGAAAATAAAAATAATTTAAATTTTAGAACAATAAGTGTCTTGCCATTTAAATCTATTACCATCCTATTTATAATATCAATTTTATATGTAGCGTCAACCTAGTTATTTCAGTGTATTATAGATTTGTTTTTTGTTTTTGTTTTTGTTTAAATACTAATAATTATGTATTAAATAATGAAATCATTTGAAAAAATATAGTTTTTGATTACACATTTGAAAAATTCTATTTTAAATTTTAAATTTAGCGTGTTTGGGTAAGTTTTAATGCATTGTTTTATTAGGCTTTATAGATACCTATAGAATAAATAAATACGATTTTGTACAAAAGTAAAAAGCCAAATCTCATCTGTAAATTTTAAAATTGTACAATAATATTAAATAATGAGTTTCAGAATTGTAGAATCAAACCGTAAATTCAAAATACAGCTTCTGCATTTTACAAGAAAATTAACCTGATTTAGTGGGAATAAAGACAGTAAATGTAGACATTTTAGATATTAGGAGAAATTAAAAAAAAAAACGAATTTAGGAAGTAATAAAAAAGAAAAATAAGTACAAACAGAGATGTAAAATGATGTTTAGCTAAAAAAAAAGCAGTTACAAATTTTCAGGTTTCAACAAAAGCTTTTCAATATACATTTATACATAAGTACGATATGTTGTAAAGTTAAAAATTTAATTTAATTTTTAGATACTTATACCTTGAAAACTTTTAACATTCTCATAACAAAATTTTTCTAGAAACAATTTAAAATTTTTCAAAATTATTGTTTTGCTCATTAAGAAAACATTTTGTCAACTGTATCTACATATTATTTTGAGAAAAATCAGGCATTATTGTTTTGTGTTAACGTAAAACCAACGCAGGACTAAGTACAATAAATATCGCAATTAAAGTCAGCACAAATATTTCCAAAAGAATAGTCCTACTGTGCTGCTGAAATCTCATAGCTGGGGAATTCATACTTCTTAATTATAAAACTTTATCATTTTGAATCTTAAATTGAATAATACAATTTGAATTTACAGATGAACTATTTCCGATTTTTGGTGAAAGTAAGACGATTCATTTGGAATAATTTAATAGTATTACAAAAAATTATTTTTTGTTTTGTAAATTATAATTGTTTGTTAAAGAAAATGAACCCAAAAACTTATAAGATGATATTAAATTGTTAATAAACTGAAATAAAATATTCTGTTTACTCTGTGTTTTGTGTGCATAAGTTAGGGTTAATAATATTAGTAATATTTTTGTATAGATTCGTCTTACTCAAGTGCCATGATACTATTTGACTCTTCAATTAGTAAGTGTAAAAAAAATTGTCACGTTATAAATTTAATAGTTTTTTGTGTCGGTATATGAAAAAATAAAAATTAAATACTGTTTTATTTAAAGTGCCAATAAGATAAAAGTGGGCTTTATTGACAGTGTTCTAGTGACAATTCAAGATTATCCAGAGGCTTTGAATATTCTTTTACTGCGATTCATACATCCCCTCCACTCTACTGGAAAGAATTCCTGAGCAATCATAATCTTGTATGAGTACAAATTTCAATAATAGTGCAAAATTCGTTTCATATTTTTTTTAGATATTTGAAGGAACGTATAGAACTGACTGGTAATTGCTGTATGATGCTTTCAATGCAGCGAAAATTCCTGTTTTTTCACTTTTTTTGGACGGCCATGTGTCTTCTTCTTTAATGAAAATACTGTTGTCCTAAATCTCTAAGTGGACGTGAAAATCATTTTCTAGTCTGGAAAAAAAGTTACTTTTTATTTATACCAAACGGCGTGCAAATAGATTATTTTGTTATTTTAAATAAAAATCTCCATTTTGACACTGGTATGGCAGTTGAAGAAAGCATATTTGGATTATCCAATTATCCAATTATCCAATTCACCTAATTTAATTACCTAATCTGAAATGAAAAGGTGGAGTGCTAGATACACTTTACAATTGATACATATACATTTAACAACGCAATGGTAATTTTATTAATGATTGAAATTAAAAAAAAATTTCATTTTCAATGGTGTGTTAATATAACAACATTCATAAGATAAATATTATATCTGCATTGAAAAATACAAATTTACAAAATTATGTACCTACTCAGTTAGCGAACTATCGTTTTATTTTTAAACAAACTAAATTTAGCTTTTTTTAAAATTAAATAAATTATTAAAAAATAACTAGATTTCAAAAGGTTGTTTAAAATTTACACTTAACATTAATTTTAATTTTTTTTTTATATCATCATTATAAAAACTTTCATGCAATCAATTTTTTCTAATGTGGCAACACTTAGTGTTTCTCCTGTGATATCTTCAATATTCAATTCAAGCTTGTATATGAAATGGCCTCTGTAGCCTCTGTTACATATTTTTTACTCTATGGGACAAACAAATCGAGCTAAACTAAACGGTATAATAGCAATAGATCATTTTAATAGAAATTGTCATTATATATTTGATTTGTATTCATTATATTCCAGATGATCCGCAGATTTATAGTAAGAAAAATAAAGAATTAGTTTTACACATATATTGATAAGTACGAACTATAAATTCCTACTACTTTCGAGAAGTATAAATTTCACCACAAATATTAAGAAAATATGCATCAAATCACTTAAAATACAAAGTAACGATGAAATAGATACATCATTGTACAAATTTGAACCCAATTATAGAGTTATAATTATTTTCACCAAAAAAAAAGTGAAAACACTATAATGCACTTCATATTTTACCAAACAAGAATTCAATGAATTCTTTCTTATATAACATTGTTATTTGTTGTAATTTATCAGTTGACATTAATCGTATATTGTAATAGTAACTTGGCAAAGTGTCAAATTAATTTTTCATCAACCCATTGAAAAAAAAAAAATTAAATAGTAATCGTTTTTTATAAAACATTCAGCTAACTCTGAATTGTTATTGTTGTAAGGAAAAAGTTATACATGAAAAATATGAAAATAAATATTTTGTAAATATTATATGAATATATTAAATCTCAATCCTTTTTCAATTTGTTATTAAATTTTCATTAACAATATAACATTCTTTATTTGATCATAAACCTTATTTTAAATACAAATTTTTTGAAATGAGTTAACTCAAAATGCAAATACAATTAAAAGATAATAAATTTAAGTTCACCTTTAGTTTTTGTAACTATAAAAAGATGTGATTAATTTTTTAATAAAAAAAAATCGTGAAAATATTTTCTAAAACTTTATAAAAGATAGACAAAAAAAGTTTACTATCATTTAGAAGTTTGACCTATTATTTAAATTTATGTTTTTTGGGTGATAACCGATTTCATATATTTTTTTTTTTTTTTTTTGATACGATATTGTTTTGTTTTGATACATTAAACAAAATTTTCATTTAAAAATTATGTGTTTATATGGTACTTCATGATTCTGAGATAACATATTAAGCTACCAAAGAAAAGTTTTTTTTTTTTAAATTAAAAACATTTTATATTTTGTTCTACAAATCTAAAATTCAACAGTGATGCATATTATGAATTGTTATTAAAAAAATATAATTTTTCATAATTTATACTCGAACAATTAATTTTATTCTGTTAACCATTCATTAAGGTTTTTTTTTTGAAAATAAATTTTTTTTAATTTTCCAAATCATGTATAGTAGTTTTGTATCTAATTTAAAATTAAAAAAGTGAAGCAAAACTAACCAAAAGTATATAATAAAAACGTTTTTCTATAGCAAATCTGTATATCAAATACTTGGCAAAAAATATAGTGTTTTACGGTACGTAGATACTTTAATAGAAATCGTTTAAAAAAAATTCAATTTATTAGTTTTAGGTTTATAAAAAAATATTTGTGGTCGAGTGTATATTGACTTTGACCTAGCAGTAATGCATTTGGTGACTGTTTTAGATGTTTTAGTTAGAAGATGTATATTTAATTTGTAAGCTAATATAATTTGCGGAGCTTGATTTTTTCTTAAAAAACATTTTGATTATTATATTTTATATTATGGTACACAAGTATATTATACTAATCTGAGTGCACGTTAGTGCGCTAGTCCAAGTTCTAGCATGCCAGTGTATCTTTACACCATAATTATATATTGGTTATAACCAATTCATCCGGTTTTTCTAATCCTGGCGTCTCTATTTTCTCATGAAATAAAATTTTGAAATTTTGCACATTGAGCCTAAGTAGGTCAGTGCACAGTATAAATTAGAACTCTAAACACCTACTTAGACATTTCCAAATGGAGAGAGTTTTAAAGTTTTCATTTTTGTTACTCACTCACTCACTCATCATCAAAATTATTAAGCACTTCCCGGATAGGTAGAAACGCACAGTTCTAAAACTTTTAAAATTTAATGATATCCTCAAACATAAATCTAACCGTGACTATAGGTCAAGTTCCAAAATCCCTCCCAAAAAAAATCATAATAAATATCATTGTTTACTATCATAATATTTAATAAACATTACATAGTTATATGATAGTTATGTGGGTCATGAGAAGGAGTGACCTCAGAAAAAAGAAAAAGGTTTAGACTTACCTCCAAAAGTTCAGTCCATCAAAGTTGTGGTATCTATATTACGGTCAAGTTTTTTTCATACCTTGTTTAGATACTGGTCAAAATTGCGGAAATAATTTACCTGAACTATCTATAGACTGAGGTCTATTTTTTTATAATTAGAATTTCAGCTATAATAATAAACTTTACTTTTTATTAATCATATTTTCAGGCATGGATGATAGATCTGAAGGTGGGTGTATTTTTTATTTATTTATTGATGTTTTCAGATTTATTTTCTAATATTATAATTTTCCAGTGCATAGTACGTCTTGATCTTTTTCGTTTCTATCTATTCTATCAAATCTATCTATCTAGTACAACCCGTTCAAATCATGTTGCGCCTATGAGATCGTTAATTGAGTACTGGTGTATATTATTCCTGCGTGTAATATTTACCTACATTTAAGTATTTATGTGCTATTTTGTATTCATTGCTTTACATAAAGTAAATTTGTGAATGACTTACTTCAAGAGTTAATAGTAAGTGTACTTGCACTTGGCAACAATTTTTTTTTTTTTTTTTTTGATAAAACGGTGAGGAAATATGATGTTGACGAGGGTGCAGCGATGAGCATGTAATAAACAGAATGGAAGTCGGTGAAAATTGACAATATTGGAAAAAAAAAAAAACGAAAAACCCGGTATTGTGGAGTAGAATTGGATTTAATGAGTCAACTGGCGCGTATATTATGGTTGTGAAATCAAATGCCTGTCTGTACGCATACAATTTAGTAAGTAGTTTAAGATACGAATTAGCATGAAACTGCGAGCTAATAATTTTACGCTGTCTCACCATCCGTATGCCTGCATTTAAATTTCTGAAATGATTATAGATATAAAAATGCTGATTTGGTGTGTATTTGAACTTGACAAACAACAGCCACTCATTTTTCGCGAGTAAAGAATGGGTGTATACTTCAAGTCAGAATCGGGAGTTCAGCAGTATTCTTAAAACTGTTATTATAGATATTAAAATTTTGATGGCATACCTATTTGTGCTCAACGTTAGGTTACTATCATAATAAAATCATATAACAAACTGAATTTAGTTTGAACGCATTTGATATTAGTTGACGTTTTACAATATGTAAATTGGAGCAGCCCAGTAAAACTTGTTTTTATTTAGAGTCTAGACTGATCAGTATTTAAATTTAAAACTTTTTGTAACTTTGAACCCATATTTTTACTGTTTAAATGATTTATGAAAACGTTCAGTTTTTTTAAAGAAATCAACTTCAATTGATCGTTTTTTTGAACGCAATACCAATAAAGATGTTAAATTTTTTTATCTGACTGTTTCTACTTGTTTTTAGTGCGTAGTGTCTAAAAAGATAATGCTGGTTATACATTTATAGCAGTTTAAATATTTGGAAATACATTACTTTTTACAAAAGTGTAGAATTTGTGTTTTTGATTCTGAATTGAATGCATTATATGAAAATTTAAAAACAATAATAAATTATAAATCGTACAATTATAAATATTTTGAATAAGTGTTTTAATGATATTGATTTTAGATGTTTCTTAACTACTGTAATTTTGTAAATGAATTTTCTGCTATAAAAAAAAAAAAATTAAGTTTGTTATTTTAGCTATAAAATTTTTAGGGTTCTACATTTTGGACCTAAAACATGTCTGGCGTGTTCTAACAATACTCCAACAGTCCAAATGCGTAAATCAAAATACATTTTAAAAACAGATTTGGTTTTAGAACAAAATGTTTTTTATATCCAAAAAGTTAATTTTTTTCTACTTTTTAATTTATACATAAGTAAAAAATTTATAAAAAAATAAATAAAATAAGAAAAATGCGCTATAGAAAACTATTTTCAAAAATATAAAAAGTGGATGACACAGACACTGTTGTTAAGTTTTTTATTCGTTTTCAAAATGGTTAATTTTTCTGTTAGTTCTGATGGAACTAGCAAACGTTTTCAAAGTGCTTGCAATTTAATTAAAATGGCTAAACTAGGGTATTTAGCTGCAAGATTATTGGAATAGTGTGTGACAAAAGTAAAATAATAAATTTTTACAATTCAACGATGCATGGAGTTTAGCTTTTTCAATAAAATAACTATGTGACTATACGGTTGTCTAATTTATTGCCCTTAAATAATGTCAAGACAGGGGACTAATAAATTTTCTTTGAAGTTTTCAAAATGATTTTACCATACATTTTTTTTGTTCATAATCTCATTCAGAGTAATTTAAAAAAATTGGTTTTCATAACAATACATACATATGTTTAATGCATTTTATTGTATGATTTATCAAATCAATATGAAATGTTGTTTTATAAAATAATAATTGTACTAACAATAATATTATGACCTCATTATCATTTCAAATTACTAAAAAATCAATAATTTTTGTTTTTAATTATTTCGGTACAATTGTAGAGACAATGGAACCTGTTGGATTCTGCGAACATATTCGTTCACCTCTAAACGATTTTTTCGGTGATGATGATGATTGATAATTATGAAAGAAATAAAGAAAATAAAAGCTTAATGATTAATTTGTTTTTAATGGAATATTTTAAGTACCTTACTAACTTTATGTTTTGATATTATTAATAATTTATTACAATTAATTCATTTAAAATTTTATATTAGAACCTAGAATACGATTTATTTATAACACACCAAAATATATGATTGATAACAACTTTACTCAATGTTAGTTGTTTTTCTTGAGAATAATAATAACAACTAAATATTGGAAAAATAATTAAAAATTACAATATGCTCTATTGTTTGACAATATATAAACAAAATTTAACACGTATAATTTAATTGATATAATAATCATTAAGGGTATTGATTAGCTTACTATAAAATTAATTGTATGGGTTAATTTATTTAAGTCTTTATATTATATGAAGTTTTCATACACTAATATCCCTGTATTATTTTATCGAGGGGATTCATATACATATATATATAGATCGAACACTGCGTGTTTCGTATGGCTCAAAATCATTATTGTTATTATTTTCTGTTTTAATCTTCTCATATAGGATATCACACAATTATAAAATTTTTTACTAACCACTTTATTTACAATATTTTATTTCTCAACTTCCCGAGATTATGAGAATAATATCACGCATAAGTAAAATCTGTTAAAATCTAACTCCAAGATATATATATATGTATAAAAAATAGACACCCAGCCTTAGACAACAGTGTGGCTATGTACTTCTTATTACTTGGTATATTTTCTTATCCAGCAAGCCCTCCACTCACCCTTAAATGTGACTATTTACGCAGTTGCATTACTTGAGACCATAGGTACACGCCACTGAATTCATGTAAGTATGTAAATATATAGTAGAAAAGAGTGTTTTAAATGTGACTTAATATTTTTGACTTTAATATTATTGATTGATGAGTTATAGTTGAAAACAATTTTGCTTATTTTCAATGTTCAAAAGTTAATAATTAAAATTAGTTTATTAAAATTCCCTTAAACAATTTAATTCACCAATAACCAAATCGTGGCTAGAAAAATTCGTATGAAGGAATAACCAAACGTGCAACGGCCATCAAGTATTTGATACCTGTTACATAAAGCGTCTCGTAACTGTGTAAGTATGTTTTGTTGACAGCGTTCGTGCCCACCAAATTTACACATTTGTGATTGGATCTGACAAAGTTTGAATACCATAAAAATGTCATAAAGTTTTTTGATTTTTTTTTTAGTTTAAGTTTTTTTAATTCTCTGGGCTTTGTTTGATAACTTGTGTGATTTTCATACTAAAATTTATACTGTTATTGATGCTACAATTACTATAAATAAATACCTGTATAGTATATTTTTGTCTATTTTTTAAGTCCCACTCTACATACCTATATTGGTGGAAAATCAATATTTTTAAATGCCGTTTTTTCCAAAGTTCTATTTATACAATTTCCAATTTAAAAAAATTATTTTTTTTTAAAATTTTTAAATACCTAGCCATTTTTTCAATCTTTTCTTTAAAATTAAATTAAAAAATAAATTGTTGAAATTGAGTAAAATTAACTATATTACATTTTTAAATTTAAATTTAAAATTTCATTTATTTAATTTAATCAGGTATCAATTAAATTTCAAATGAGTAGTAAAACTACGTATAAAAATGGTTGACATACTTTATGGATATTTCAAAATAAAAAATTAATTTTTTTTAAAAATAATTTCATTTGAATTTTCGAAAAACAGTTTTGAAATAAATATAATCAAATTGGAATTTGTGTAAGGTTAACACTCAAAAAAACCGCACTAAAAAATATTGATTTGCCGCCAAGATATGTAGAGTGTTACGGGACTTTTAAGATAAACGGGCGAGGTAGGTATAGTACGTCCCACTTTTGGGGTCACTGGTTTGGGAGGTGTAGATAAGCGTTTCATTCTATAGGTGATATTAACCAAGCAATAATTGTGTGTTTGAGGGTGTCTGTAACTTTTTTTTCAAAAATGGTTTTTGCTAAAAATATCTTACTTAGGAGTTTTTCAATGTGAGTCATTCATAGGGTTTCAAGGTCTCATTTTCAGGGAAATTCACGATTTTGAGTAGTTATACTCACCTCAACCCCTATTTTTCTTGCAATATTTTTATTTATAAATATTTAAAGAAATCGGTATTGCCAATTACCAATTACCTCTTATTTCCTTTAATATTTTCAAGAGTTTCGTAAAATAATTTTTGAAATATTGAACCCGAGCTTGTTCTGTCACTTGGTACTATTGAATTTATTATAAAAATAGGCGGAAATCCAATCACTATTTTTTGGTACTTATACGCGTTAATAACTAAAAGCAAAGTAAGTTTCATAGGTGTTGTATAATGATATTAATAATTGAGGTTTTAGTTTTGAGAGGTCTTTTAAAAATTTGAAGGGTAACCTCCCAAGGACCCCCACATTTTTTAACATGGTAAATAATACACAAAAAATTAATGACCACTAGAATACCTACTAAAATTCTATATTTACTTTAAAAAGTTTTCAACATTTTTTTCTTGTTTTTACTCTACCTATGTGAGTGATTGTTTTAGTTAATTTGAAGTACTTATGAAGAAATAACTGTAAAAAAACAAATACCATGTAGGAAAACAAGTTTTGGTTCTTCCGGTAATCCAGTACAGATTTGAAAATGCTTAAGTTCTATAAATTCAGCAAAGAAATTATCGAAATAAATTTATATGACGTCCAATTAAGTTTGAGAATTTGTTTTCAGTGTACATTACTTATATTTTTGGACCTTGGTTCACTATAGTACCAGTTTATCAACTTTAATTGGGAGAAAAAAATTTGTCACTTACAATATCTGATAGTTATAGTAGATAGATTTCCGTTACAAACAGATTTATATGTTGCAAACCTTAACATATTAATTGATTTCCAAAAAATTTTCTGAAAATTTATGCTTTAATTGAACAAAAACGAAAAAAAAAGTTATTCTATATCAAGCTGAATAATTTTTGAAATGTATTGAAATTTTTATTAGACTTGTGTCTTGCTCATTTACATATTTTGTGAAAAAATATTTTCAATAATTTTTTTTAAGGCATGACCGAATGTTACAATTTTTTTTTTTTTCAAAATTATGTTTAACAATCTTATCCAATAATACCTAATTTTTGTTTTGTTTTTTGTATACAATTTTTGAATTATTGAAACATTTGAAAATACTCGTACTATGCTATAATGCACTAAGGATTCAAATTGGGCTACCAAAAAATGGGCCAAAAACTTACAAGAAAATATAAAAGCAATCCCGAAGTACGCTGTACGTGATATCGAGTATATTGACTCGTTTACCAAAGATTTTTTATTCATTTTACTAACATCTGTGTTAGTTTAATCTAATAAATTAAATCACAAAGAAAAACACGTATTCATTAAAAGTATGTTGTACTTATACATAGCTATTGTTGCAACAAAATAATAAGTTCTTGTCGATTAAGTAGGTACCAGTGTACCACATTAAATCGTTTTATGTAAATTTATGTGTACGTCTTTTTGTATAAAAAAACTATGTCAAATCAACAGTCAATCGGTATTGTAACGAAGTTTGAAAAAAATAAAACGCAATACTTTAACAGAAATTTTGTAGTAGTGGATTAATATCACCATGTTATAAATTATTGTATTGATCACTGTACAGTTTATGGGTTTCTACTTATAAAATTTCTAATCATTGCTTGTTATTGTACTAAAATTTATAGGCAAAATTGCGTCAAAAATTTTTGAGATGTTCATGTACAATGTACCAGCGATGCAAATTAGTAGATATAAGGTTTTCCATATCAAAAACAAAAATTTGGAATGTGTGGGAATGTGTGAATCCCTGTGATTTGTGTTTTATGATTTTTCATCATATTGCGTTACAATATGTGGAGTTGAACTAAATTGAAATAAGATCGGTATTTCGAACTAAAATTCATGACATCCATATAATTTTAGATTTAATACGAAGCGAGAAAGCTATTGATTTTACAAAAATTCATAAATTGTTATAAGAGCGTCTATAGAAATTTTGTTTAGTCGGTACTTGGGAGTATTGAGCCGATGGAAGCCACCTTAAAAAATTTTGGTCCTCTATGTATAAGCGCGATTTGAAGAGTATGAGACCCTCCTGGTGAGTCTTAAGTCCCCCAAAGTTTTAATGAAGTAATTATGTCCAGTACTCCATCATAACCATTGTGAAGTTGTTTTTTACTTTACCTTTGAATGAAAAGAATCGTAAGGAAAAATTTTAGATAGATACCAGTTTTTGAATAAGAGTAATGGAATTGGGGAACATACGATTTTTAATATACGATGACCATATAAAGGCCATTCAATTTAAAAAAAAAAATCTTTATCGCGACAAAAACCACAAAGTTGTTTTTTAAAATGATCATTGTTTATGACCTATAAATGCTCATTAAAACTAACACATTTTATTCATTCAGAATGTGTTTTGTTATCAAGTAACAATAATCTGTATCAATAAATGTGATGTGTACCTACATTAATTTCCTAAAAATGTTAAAAACCAGAATACTTCATTTTGTAATGTTCAGTTCTAAACTGCAGTTCTAACAACTAAAATATTTTTTAGTCCAAATTTAATTGAACATTTATGAAAATGATTCCATCCAACTATAAAGTTACATTAGCTATTATAGCGTTTTATCTTACATTAAACATTGCCGTGGAAACGAAAAGTAATAAATAATAAGATGTACTTTAGATCCAAATAATCTAACTATTTTGTAATAAGATTTTTTGTTTTTTCTGTTGACCATTAAATGGTCTAGGCTAATTTTTATTCTTAGTAATTTAATCATTGTTATTATGTTGTTATTTATATTCCATTTTTGACATTCACTATAGTATACTTCAAAAATATTTGATTAAATAAATTGAAATTTTTATAAACTTTGAATATGTGGTTTTATTTTATTTTTCCGAAAATATGAATTAAATCGGTTCAACCGTTTTTGCTGCGTATGTCCACAAATTTGTCTATAAAAACATCTATATATACACCTATTTATACACAATTGTTGACTGGAGTCGGGGGTATTGGGGTCTGGAATTCATGATAAGTAAAAACCAAAATATTTTCAAGATGTCCCGACATTAAATCGAATACAATAAGTAGATTTTTTTCTTTCAGAAATGAACTTCAAAAGATCGAATTTTTTATTATTTCTTGATAAAAGAACACGTTTCTCTTTAAGTTCTTAAAATTAAATTTTTTTGTTTCTAATTATAATTTATAATATTTAAGTAAAGCAGAGACAAGTAAATTTTAACTAATATTTCATTGAGTGCAATATTATTGCATATTGTGATACTGTCTAGTGTCAGAACTTCCTTAACTCTTAACTGATTATTATTTTTTTTTTCTTTGGTTTTTGACATAACAAAAAGACCAAGTTCCTGCTTGTGATCTTAGAATAAAAATTTTCTATTTTTTAATTACAATTAATTATAATTTATTATACTCAGGTGAACCAGTGCCAAGTATGTTTTAACTATAATTACGTTGTATGCACTATTGTTTAGTGTTATTGTCTAGTGTCTTAACTTCCTTAATACTTAACTTGTTTTTTTCCTAGTTCCTTTCTTGTCCAAAATAGGAGCTTATATCATTCCAATTGTACTTTGAAAAAAAGAACAAGTTCCACTTCTTAATCCTCGAATTATGTTTTTCTTATTTTTAGTTTGAATTAACTAAAATTTTTATTATACTCATGTTTATATGAACCAAGTAAATGTTTTAAATGTAAATTCGTTGTATATACACTAATATTGTTTCGTCTCCCTGTCTAGTTCCTTACCCACCAAAAACGTAGTCGTTACTCCGTCAAACTACTTACGCAATCTTTACTGATTCCGGCTTTTTAATTTTTTTTTATTACGTAATTTCTTCTTATATTTTTGTATAATTGTTTAATGTTTTAACTGAAAAGTATTACTTCGTTGATATTAATTCGACATAGTACTATATACAACTCGTAGGTTTTTTTCGTATGTTTCAAGTTTCAACTAAACATTTATTTATGATTATAATCAACGGGTCTTAACAAAAAATAACAGACAAATAGTTGGTTAATATAACAAACAATCAAAAATATTTAAAGAATTTAGTACGTATCCAGCAGGTAAATTTTTGTATTGATGATTCTGGACAGTGGACTCTACACTTTTGTTGCATGTGCTCATTTGTTTAAATTATAATTTTTAAATTCTGAGAACAACGACGAATGTATTAATTTTATGAAGAACATTTTTGATATTTTTAATTTTTGTTAACAATAGAGGAAGCAAAAATGATCTGATATGTGGTTAAATACTTTAATTATTTATAATTGTTAATTCTGTAAATCCATAAAAATATTCAACTTCATCGTTTGATTTTAGCGAGTAGTACTTCGTTAAAAAGAGCAAAATTTATTTTAATATAACAACTAAGTGTACTTAAAACGAACTACGGAAATTACTCGCATAATATTGTATTACAAAACGTATAATCCAGTGTGTTCATTGTTCTAATAAACTGTGAAATATTTATTTTTATTCATAGGTAATCCACAAGTGAAACAATGTTTAGGTATGTATACATTTATAATTTATACTTACTGCTATATACATATTCATCTAATTTCTACATATATACTTACAACCGATTAGCTCAGAATAAAATAGTACAAACTTTAAAATCTTCAAATTCTTAGTTCTTAGAAATAGTATTTCACAAATAAACCATTAATTATTGTTAAAGTACAAATTTTTAAGATCTTAGAGTAATTAAAATTGATTCATTGATGAATGAGATATGGATTTAGGGAACAAATAATAGGTTGTAGTTATCGTTGTAAAATATTACACACTTTTTGGAGAATATTTGTTCTTAAATTGAAACTTAGATTAATAAAATTGCAATATTTCTTTATTCAATTTATCACATAGTTTTGTCAAATGACTTGAAACATTCACACATATTATGAAACATAATATCATATAAGTAGGGTAATAATTCTTTGAAATATTAAACTATTCCAGTTTTATTGTCGTTTCATTTAGTTAAAATTAAAAACTATAATTTTCAGACAAAGTTTTGAAAATTAAATACAACCTTAAGGACATTTTATACACAGTTTTTAATGTTAGGATTTGAATATTTCGTAAATTATTGAAAACAAAATTTTCTAATTACAAATTTGTCTTGATGATTCCGTGTGCCGACGCAAAAACTATTGCGGGATCGTCCTAGTTTACCTACCGTTGTACTATGTTGCAACTTGCATAGTTGATATTTAATCAGTAAGAATAACTCAAATAGTCATTCAAATTGTTTAAAATGTTCACGTGTTGTTTAAATTATAATTCAGTAAATATTGGAACAAAAGTTTATATATAATTTTCTTAAAAGTAATTCTTGTTGGAATATGTATAGATACTTACTTACTTACCTACTTACTTGCGTCGTATTTAGATAAATTACACAATAAGAATAACAACATTTCAACTTGTTTTAATGCTCAATAATTTATTCAGACTTTATAACTTATAAACATAAATGTACAATGACTCATTTTATTTGAACAAGAACACAATTTAAATTATTTCTAAGTTTTTATTGTTTATAATTAAATACGTTTGCTTATTATAGATGGAATAGCTACAGTTTTTGAATGTAAGTTGCTTATTTGAAATACTATTTTCGCACAGGTAACACAAATTGGTTACAAGTATTTAAATTGGTTTAAAACCATTATAATTTATAAGATGCATGAATACGAATATTATAATACTTAATGTGTACAGTATAAGCAATAAGTATGGTGACGTAATATTTATCATTGCTGTATCTTAAGAATATTACGAAAAGGAGTATTTAAATTATTTTGGTGCTTGCTATACATAAAATGAATAACTTGAACTTTAACTGTTCTTTTTCTATTTTAAAAATTTGAACAAATTGAATTTTAAATATAGATACTTATCAAGTATTGAATGGAAAAAATTATTGTAAGTTCTTATCTAATATACTATTTTATGCATTTTGTTTTTACTAAAATTATTGTTCCATAATTATTTAACTTTATATTTTTAAGCAA
This sequence comes from Hormaphis cornu, assembly GCA_017140985.1. Classification (NCBI taxonomy): domain Eukaryota; kingdom Metazoa; phylum Arthropoda; class Insecta; order Hemiptera; family Hormaphididae; genus Hormaphis; species Hormaphis cornu. The sequence goes on from CM029357.1 coordinate 50,872,188, forward strand.
TGACAAGCAAAGAAACTATAAATTACTACTAAACATAGTATAAATCAGGTCAAAAAACAGTTTGAAAAAATTGCCAAAAAAAAACAAAGAATAAACCAATAATCAGTAGTTTATAGTAGGTCAATATTGATTTAGAGAATATAAGTTTAGTTTTACATTGAATTTAAAACAATATTAATTTTGAAAATATTGGAAAGAAAACTGTATTTATATTGTAAAATTTATTCTAGATATTAATTACAAACTCTTCATCAACCAAAACACTTGACTCTATAAATTCCTATTAGCAATTCCATATTCCTAAATAATTTTTACGATTGATCAAAAATGCATAATTTTTTTTCTTAACAGTTTAAAAGTACTAAAACTATTCAGAAGAAAACATCACAAAACACTTGTTATTAAAACTATTAGCAGTGGTGTCATTTCAGTACTTTCTAGCCTGGGGATAAAATTACAAATTTGCTGACTCATAAAGACATGGCTGACTTAAAAAGTAAAATATTTTACTTAACTAAAATTGCTGACTCTCAATAAGCCTGAATGCCAGACTGGAGCAAATGTATGAGATTCCCTACCCAAAATGATTTCACTGACTATTAAGTATTAGTTTTGTAATGAATAATATTTCTACATAAACATAATAGTTTACACTTTTTCAGTGTAAAGTAGGTAATACTTTTAGGTTCTAAAAGAGAATCTATTTATGATTATAATTTTAGTTCTTGATATACATAATATTATACATAGAATTTATAATTCTTCCGACTTGTTGCTTTACGGTAAATCAATCTATTTTCTGCTCCAATTGAAAAATGTAATATGTTGTACGGATATCACAATGTACCTTTGTATTAATTATGGTACTGTTAATGAACAAAGTTTTTAAATTCAATTGTTTTTGATAATTTAAGGCGATCTAACCGCAAAAAAGTGTTTGGAAATTGCAATAAAGAAGTTTAGTAAGTATTTAATTAATTATTGATAGTTATAAAGGTTGATTATTTGATAGACATTTTTTAACAGCAATGTATATTTCTTAAAATTTGATTCCTATCTACATTCAAAATAGTCGAAAAAAAAATGGTTTTAGTAGCTTACGAAAGAAAAAACAGTGATTTTTCGGTAATAACAATGAATTATTTTTAACTTTTTTAAATTGTTTAACAACGTGTAATTGAGTATTCAATGTTTAAATTATAAAAACTTTTCAAACTCACCCGTCGTTAGAATTATTATTTTTTAAATGTATTCCTGCATTATTTGAATTTTGACACATCAAAAAGTATTAAATTATATTATAAGTAAATAATTTTGATTTTATAATGATCAATAAATATTTTTAGAGTAAATTGAGCTTTGCTTATTTTTGTTAATAATGTGTTATTGTTGTTTGCACAATTATTATACCCACTAGATAATACTTCTCACTTAAGATTTTACCTTTCAAAACAGTGATCCACTTGGAAGGGTAGTTCCGCAATTATTGTTGCAATCTTTTTTATTTCCTTTCTTATGAACTGGGCACAGTAATGTTATTTTTCAATCTTCCGGTAACTTTTCGGTTGTCCATATTCGGTAACGATTATTTATTATTCATTGAAAAACATTTTGAGAATTTAAAATAGATATTTTATTAAACTGCATTTGTATTCAAAGTTGATAACTGTATTTTCAAGCAATTGAACCATGCAGTATTTTTTTATTATAAATTTAAGTTACCTATATTTGCATTTTAAAATTTTACATATGTGACTTTATGTAACTGGCGAATTTTTGTTTTAAATAGTTATTGAACAATTTTATAGGAACACCTTTGGATTGTCTTATGTGTCATTCATAAAATCTGGATTTAAAAACTATATAGTATATACCCAGGCGTATTTTTAGATTACATAATTTTTAAAACACTATTAATCTGGTTTTTATTTTAGATTTTACAAGTATGAATATCAGTGAGTAGTTGAACAAATAAAATAGATTGAATATTTGTCACAAATATGATTTTGTTATACATAGTACTAAAATATTGTTGTTAAATATGTTTTAATTTAATTATTTGAGACTAAACTTATAAAACGTGTGTACCTATTAATAACTTATTCAACATTGTCAGTTCTAATTTTGTTTTATCGCAGTTAATTATATGTTCTGCGGGTGTTGAATTATTTTAGTAGTTAAATGCATAAAATACATAATCATTTATCATATCAAAATTGATCTTTGAGTACAATGTTTTCTACTAATTCGCGTGAAAAAATAATATTGTCAATGACATAGTATAAGTTTTTAGCACCTTAACAGTTATAATTTGTCGCTATAATTAGTGACATTGTACAGTGTATACTTAAGTTATATTACTTTGGTGTGAGTAGTATTATATGGTGTTTATATATTGAATTGATTTTGATACTTTTTTGTTTTTAGAATATGCATATGAGGCGCCTGGTAAATCATTTATGGTTCTAGTTCTCAAGGGGTTTAATTTTAGTATGGTTCTTATTTTACACAAGAAGTTAGTAATGAAAAATAACATACTTCAAATACATACCTAGAAATTTAACAATAGTAATGATTATTATTTACTAATTAGAAATTGATAATGTGTTTATTTTGCAATTTTTTTTGTTTTTAGACAGAAATGATACCACTAGTAAGTTATTTTAAAATTTAATACTTAACAGAAAACAAGAAGTGGGGGGGACGTTTGCAATTTTAAATCTTATAAATACTTATGAAAATATTTGAGATAAAAATGACATAACAATACGTAGGTATACCATATAAAAATTATTATGATGTAAACAACGTTTTCATTTTGTGGAGACAGATGTGTAAAATTAAAATAAATTATTACGTTATGTAGGTAAATTAAATATAGTTTACCTGAGCGTGTGTGAAATATAATGTATATTTATACGTATTTTGTACGTATTATATAGATTTTTATAAATAACTAGGATTTACTTTTTAATATAAACACATAACATTTTATTTTATGTGTATAATTACAATAATATTACTTAGACCTTGAGCCCAATTTAATTTAAAATTTATCTTTCAGAGTTAGGTTATAATTATTATAGTTTGCTTGTAAGAATGTTGGATACTAGTATGTACCTTTTACATTTTTAATAATTTTACTTAGTATTTAGCTAAATAACCATTAGCTTAAAGCATTCTTAAGTGTTTTTATAAAAATGCTTGATTGCAAATAATCAAAGAGTTTGGTCGACCCTCAATTTTTAGTATTATGTGTAAAAAAAATTTAACATACATAATGTTAAAGAATTAGATACTTCAGTGTTTCCCTCATGAATTCATTACTGACCCTACCTATTATGGAGAACATTTTAATACAAATAAAAAATAACTTTCTATACTAAAAAAAAGTTAAGTAATCATATTTTCTACAAATTTTTACAAAAAAAAAAAATAAATAAATAAATATTGTGATTTTTATTCAAACGTATTAAATAATTATTTCAAAGTTTTTGTTTACATAATTAGAATAATATATGTGATTACTAAATAACTGATACACTATAAAATATGAATATGTTCTATTGTGATAAATTCAATATTTCATGCTGATACAAAAAATAGAAATTGTAACTTAAAAAATTATTTGGAGTGCTCGGGTACATAACCCAAGTAAAATAAAGTTTAGGAGGGCACCCCAATCACTTTTCTTAAAAGCAGCCACTGCTTTTGAAATGGCCAGGTAGAAAAAATCACTACCAATACAAATAGCTGCACGTAAGATAAAAATAAACGTTCTATACGTTAAGCAAAACTAACGGATAAGTAACATTTGGGGCAGAAAATTTGTTGCAGAAATATTCTGTTACAAATTACATTCAACTCAGATAGAATTTTTTATATGGGTCTTAGTCTACTTTGTGAAAAACTCCTAACTTAGAAGTTAAATGAATCTCACAACGTAGAAACAGGATTTAAGGACGGTACAGAAAGAAAGGAAATGAAAGAATCACTCTGTGTTACATTTGCAATATGCAAACCAAATTAATTTTTTTCTACTATATCTAAATGTATCTGGAAGCTGACTTGTATTAAAGCACGTACCTATACAATTTAGTTACTAATTAATATTAACTCTCAGAAATAACCAAAACCTCAACATCGTAACAAAATGTATAAAAAAGTATTCATAGGTACAATAAGGATTGGTCCATGCCCAATTTATTTACTTAATTTATATTTTACAAGTAGAATACTATGCCCCACTGAGGAAACTCGTGTTATGGTTCATTAGTTGTATTGTGTCAATCAAATTTTAACTCTTTTCAGATTAGTCTGGAAGGCGAAACAATCTCTAATAAATAAAATAAGCTTGAAAACTCTAATTCTGGGTCAAAAAGCCTTTTATATAGTGTACATGCTATAATATTGGATTCTAAATGTTAACTCATCATGGCAATAAAAATTAGTTAATTGTACAAGATAATCTAGAAAATGATTGAGAATTAAAATTGTTAAGTAGATATATCAAAAATGTATTTATATTACTGATCTATGTACTTTTAAATGTTATTCTGTGTTTATTTTTTTCGGAAAAGAGAGTCAAAGGTTGGCAATCAGTGATTTATTAACAAGATAATGGACTGAAAACTGAATGAAAAACATTTATTTTAATAAATACAAAGTTGAATAGTTTCGTTAAATTTTAAAAATTATGAAAATGTCGAAAAGGCAAGTATAAAACAACAAACAAAAAATTATTAGTAGTGATGTGGTAATACTACCTGTATTATGGGTAAAAAGGGCAAAGTAAAAAAAAAAGCAGGAAATTCTGGATTATGGGAAATCAGATTTAAAGGTTGGCCAATGATCATATCACGGCATATTTGAGGCAGGCAAATATTTGTAAGAAGAATGAACACGGTTTTTTTTTAGCTTGGCTCCTTTTTTAGCTCTTTTTAAAAGAAATTTTTAAATCCAAATATTGCAATACATTAATTGTAATAATAATAATAATTATTATATAATTATTTTATTATAATTGTTAAAGAAAGTTGATCCAAATGAAAAATTATTTAAGCAATAATCTTTTTTTTCTGCTTAATTTTATAGCTAATGTTCAAACCCCAAAAGACTTCTGTGAAAATCAAGGTAACAATTTGCAACAATGTATAATGAATAATTTAAGTTTTTACGTTCTGAGTTTGAGCAAATTTAAGGTAGGTATTGATTTTAAAATGATTTTTTTTTTATCTCATCACTTTTCCGAGTAGTAGAATTTCTCCAATCCTTAGGTAGCTAAATATAATAGACATAATGATAGTTGGTTGGCTCAAGATATGAAATACTAAATTAATTGAAAAATTTTAAATTCTGAGTGAAGTGAGGTTTACAAAAATTTGATAATTTTTTTTTCTAATTTTTTTCGAAAAAAAAAAAAAAATAGATAAAACGGCAAGTTTTGGACAACGTTATTTGTGGAGAAAATCAATTTTGTTATCTATGTATATAATAATGAATGTATGTATGTATGTTTGTCCTCAATGACCTCGAAAACCGCTTGACCGATTTTCATGCAATCTTTTGTAATAGCTTCGTTGAAAGTCCGGGAAGGTTTATAGCACAAAAAATGTTTAGTAAGTCTCAAGGAAAATTGCCTAAGTAGCAGGAAACGGATAGCATGCATCTTTCACAAATTTCTCCGCAGATTCGATTAATTTTCTGTATATTTTCTTTGTTTTATTTTGTACAAGTATATAAACTACAATACAACAAAAATCAACATAAGTGTGTTACTAAGACAACTATTTGTTATTTTTAGTTGTGGCTACAATTAGAAAAAAGCCGATTATGTTATTTTACAATTTACATGTACAATTTTGGTTTTTTGTCCATTCCAACTACTTAACTACTTAACTACTAGAAAAGATTTACGAAAAGATTTAGAAAAGACACCTCACGTGTCGGGAAGCTTTCCGATTTATTCATATATGCGCCAGGAGGAAAAACGAAAAATGTAGTCTATCAACAAGCATTGCAATGAAACGAACTGCACTGAATTATACCTGTGTTGTATTAAAAAAATGAATGTATGTATGTATGTTTGTCTCTTATGCATTCAAATACTGTTCATCCGATTGCGT
>CM029357.1:50885312-50895470 GCA_017140985.1 Hormaphis cornu
TTAATTGGTTTTTGAAAATTTCAAAATGCCTTTAGTAGGTATACATTTTTTCGTTCAAATTTTCATTTAGAATAATTAAAAAAAATATTATTTTTTTAACGATTCATAAATTACCTATGTAAATAATTGTTATAATCATCATATTTAATAAAGTTTTATTGTATGGTTATCAAAACATTATGAAATATTGTTTTATATGATGCCAATCGTAGCAAAAATTATTTTATTACTTTATTCTCGTTATTCGAATAACTAAAAATTCAATAATTTTTTGTTTTTAATTCAATCGGAACAATTGTAGGTGCAACGGAACCAATAAAATACTGCAATCATACTACACTACACGATTTAGATGATTAAAATGATTGATGATTACCTACGAGAGAAATGAAAAAAATGAAATATATGATTAAGTTAATTTTTAATGGGATCTTTTAAGTACATTACTAACTTTATATTCTATTTTTATTAATATGTTCTTGAAATATTACTACAATTAATTCATTTATCATTTTTGATTAGAACCTAGAATTAGATTTACTTATATAAGACACCAAAATATATGGCTTATAGCAACTTTATTTATTGTTATTTGTTTTCCTTAAGAATAATTTATAATTTTTGAAAAAAAGTGGAAAATTACAATGTGCTATATAGATTAATAATATATTGCAACAAATAAGGTCATAAACTTATAACGGATACTTAAATTGAGATAATAATAATTTAAAGATAATGATAACTACCTTATTATAAAATTAAATCTGAGTGAATATACTTTAGGCTATATTCACTATCTATAAATTTTTATGAAAAGTTAAAGTTCTTATTGAACAATAACGAATTATTAATTAAAAAGTTATGACTCGATTTTAAATATTGAAAAGAGGGAGCGCCGGGATCAGTCTAGGTTGGGTGGGATAGACGGGATAGCGACTACGCTTTGGATGAGTCACTAGTTTAGAAGTTGTGGTTTGAACGCATTATTTAACTTCTGAAAGCAATGATAAATCATTGCCTTCGAAAATACGATTTTAAGCGAGCTCAGTTGTCTAGTATACGTCGTGGTAAAAACAAATTTAACAATAAATACTCTTGTCAAATCTGTATCTTTCCTATTTTGGTATTGTGTAAAAGTTTCAGCTTGGTCCAATCTTTAATTTGGATGTTATGATCAAAAACATCAAAATCGACGTGAAAAAAACACATTTCCCGTAATTATTTGTTTCCCCCAAGTTCCATTACTCCCTTAAAAATTATCAAAATAGGGTTGAAAACTAAGCAGATAACTCGTTAAACCCTTTTTAATGACACATATAAATTTCAAGTCATACGGAGTACTTTTGGGAATTTGACCGTTTTCGTTTTTTCCTCAGAACCAAAAAATATTCAACGTTTCAAATAAAGTACCATCTTGGATCAACTATCGATCTTTCGAGGTAATGTACGTTAAAATTGGAGCATTTTTTCTACTAGAAAAAGTGATCACAAAAATAAAAAAAAAAACCTAATCCTAGTCCCTAGGGTCCCTTTACTGACTTTTCCATAACGTGTTGTCATCCTAAACAAAGCTGTATGCAAAATTTCAGCTAGATAGGACAATTTAATATGGGTTAAATATTAATCACAAGATTTGAAAATAAAAAAATACTTTGAAAAGAACGCAAAAAACTTTTTTTCGGGAGTGGGATTCGAACCAGCGCGGCACTCAGTCGACGAACAATATATACGTATAATGTGATGCACCATTTTATCAACACTTTTCTTGTACGCTCTTGAAAACTACTGTGCCGATTTTTCTGAAATTTTCGTATACTTAGAGCAATTTTTGTTTTACATAACATATTAAACTTTAATTCTTAAATATTAAAATTGTGTAAGTTACAATTTTTTTTCAAAAAATAAATGACAAAAATAACAAATTTCGGCCAATTTTCAGAATTAAGACGACTATAAAAAAAATTGTGATTAACGATTTTTAAATTTTTTTAGTTACGAACAGTTATATATGTTGTTAACATTGTATTAAATATTCAAAACTTTTTCTGGAAAATTTAATTTTTATTGGAATTAAATGACAATAAAATTGGAAATTTTCGAAAATTTTAAAGTTCTATATTTAGCTCAAAAATTTCTGAAATGTTTTGAAATTCGCCTCACACCTGAACATTACTAATGTTAACATTGTGTGAAAATATCAAGTCTTTCCAATCATTATTTTGGGAGTTATAACCAATTAACAAGATTGATTTTGTCAAAAATGCGTTTTCCGTACTTTTTTCCGTTTTTTCTTAAATTTTTTTTTTGTTTTTCCTGAAAAACTTTTTTGGAATTAAAAATTTCGAAAAAACACGATTTATAATGCACCAAGGATATAAAATTCTCTACTTGAAAGAGGTACTGTGGTTGAAGATCGGAAGAATTCCCTAGGAGCTACACGTGCCACAGACACAAAAATAAAAAAAAATAAAAAACACACATCTTTGTAAAATCAATAGCCTCCTCGCTTCGCTTAGAAACTAAAAATGTGTACAAAATTTACAATGATTATTTTGGACGTTATAACAAAAAAGTTTGGGTTAAATATCATAAAGATAAAACCAAACTAAAACCAAAAGATAAAACCAAAACCTCGATTACAGTAGTTCACCAAAACCTGAATCTATCAATACTTTCATCAACTATTTATGATCAACGCGATCAAAAGCTTTGGTTTAAAAAAAAAAAAAAAAATAAAAAAATAAATTACGTCTACTTGTCTACGGTTATTAAAAGCATCAAATATGTAATAAGGATAGACTAAACTGCTATAGTGGATGTTGAACGTCAAGGGTGGAAACCATTATATTGTGTTTGAGTTTTTTTAACCTAAAACGACTGTTCTTGTACCGTTAGATAGGGCTCCACGAGGCCTACCGGCTACTATTCAAACTTAATAAAAAAACATTATCAAAAATGCTTTTTTGGATGGTCAAAAAACATAATTTTGAATAAGGAACTACGGCGCTTTTAGTATTTAGGCGTTTGTCGTTTCGGCCACATTTACCCGTATGTCGAACAACGTCCAGTACTAAATTTTACAGCTAAGGGTCAGGAAGAGATCTTTGCTCCCTTTGTTCTCACTATTGCGCAATATTAAACATAAACTATATAAAAAAGTATATTACTTCTTAAAAACCAAAAATAATAATTCAAGGCAAACGGGCGCGGCTAAAATTTTTACGAGAAAATACCAAAACGTGGCCAAACTTTCAAAAGTATGTATTAGTCCGATTTTGAATTTTTTTTTGTTAAAAATAGTACGTATATCTATTATCTATATCTCTTCCAAGGACTAGGGTGCTCATTTCCCTGATTTTTTGATTTAGTAGTAATACGTTTACAAATCGAATTGTAAGTTTCTCTTTATTTAATAGTTTCCCGTTTCCCTTGAGATTAAAAAAGCAGGAAATATCTAGGTCACATGACGTGTAGCTTGATGCCGAGAGTCACTGTTTTGTAAGGTTTAGATAGAAGTTGTATATTAAATTTGTAGACAAATAATAAATCGCTTACAAAAATAACGATTCTTTGAATTATACATAATGTTTATTTAAGTAGAATACATTTTTGGCTCGAATTTTAAAAGTTTTCAGTAATCATAGATATTTGAAATTTTTGAAAATTTCCATTTTTTTTTTGCGGTTTTCGTTCAATTGAAACTTAAGTTTGTAAAAGCAGTTTTGAAATACTTACAAGCTTATTAACATGTGTTCAATTAGTGACAATAGAACTAAACTGTAGGTAAAGTAGAAAAGAGTGTTTTTAATGTGACTTGAAATTTTTAATTTTGATTGAAGAGTTATACCTAGTTGAAAACTATTTTTTCTATTTTAAATATTTAAAAACTAAACAAATAATTCTCAATTATTTGTTTAAAATGTTATAAGAATAAAAAAAAATTTAAATTTCAGCCAAATGTTTGACTTAAAAATGCACATCATGTTGAGTTTTCGACTCGCTAAGCTCGCTCTGAAATCTGAATCGTAAATTTCATAAGCAAACCTTTGCTTACAGATTTGACTACCACTTTCAAACCAGTGATCCACCCAATTCTGTGGCCTACTCCAAAGTGAACGAGCTCCCCAGCCTACCTGAAATTACATCCCTTTTTTTATAAATAATCAAAAAATGTAAAACTCAAGCTAAATGTGTGTAATCTTTTAATTTTGAGAGGACTATATTTGGGTTAGTTATGGTTTTATATAACCAATCAAGTTTAAATGCGTGTAAGTATTAAAAATGTGTTATTTATTTTGTTAACTTCTGTTTTAGGTCAACCCAACTATCGTAAAAAAAAAGAACACGTATTCATTAAACATGCATTCACAACTGCAAAATAATTTATCTGAATTTGATGAGATAGGTATAATATTATTTATACAGGTTTCTTAAGAAAACATGTTTTTAGTCTTATACGCCCAATATCCAACGATGAGTTGATGTTTTAAATTATGATACGAAATATAAAACGGCTAATAATTTATCGTAATAGTAGATACAAATTATAATGCAATGTGAATGCCACTATTTAAATCATACTAACAATATGATATGAATAAGTTGATGTTATATCTAAACTTTGATTTTAAAACTTTTTGGTTGTGCTTATAACTTTAAAATAAAAAAAAATAAAACGACCCAGCTAATTAAAAAAGTTAGGTTTGTTTTTGGTGGGTCACTATCTCTACCTAGTATTTATTCAGAAGTACATTGTGAGAAAATTCCAGTTCAATTAAAATTTAAATAATTATTTTGTAATCCTACCTAGATGAATCCAAAATTTAATCACAAGATGCTGTCTATCCTAAAATGGCAAAAGACAAGTATTTTATTGTAGTTCAAAATGTTACTTATCCACTTTCCCCACTAACCTACAGTACGTTTTACAGATATTTCCCGCTTTAAATAACAATTTTTATGATACAAAATAGCTTTAAAGTACATACTTAGGTATATCTACCATATGCTAAAGATTTATATCGTATGAGATTACTAAGCTTTGTTGAGAATCGTTTTATTGATTTTTTATATTCTATCAGATACTAAACAATACGTTTTAACTACAACTTCTGAACCATTGACTTAACAAAAGAAGTGAACAGATCCAAAACTTACTTGTTACTCCAAACAAAGTCTCACTCGATCGTGGAATTTAGGTACTTCCTTTTTTAGTTTTGTTTCTTAAAATTTACTTTCGTTCTTTCTTTATTTTCTTAGATAGAAGTTACTCCCATTCTGAATATTTAGGTACACCTTTTTTTTTCTTACATTTTTTAAATTTACTTTCAGTTTTTTCCTCTTTTCCTCTCTAAATTGCTTAGCCGATTTATTTAAACTTTAAATCAACATTTTCATTAATTTATTATTAATAGAGATTTCTACTCAAAAAAAAGTGATGACATAAGCAAAAAAAAATCTAGGCCCAAATACAGTATAAAAATATCAAACAATACATATAAGAAAAAATATATTTTATTCATAGTTCAAATTGGTTTCAAACTTTTGTGACGATTTAAATTTATTATATTCATTTAGGTGTAAAAAAAAAAAAAAAATTATTTGCTATAGAATAGTTATATTTATCCTAACGACGCTTTATTGATGATTTCACGATACTAGTATTTTTGCACATGTATAATAAAAAAAAAATAATAATATCAAAAATAGATATGAAACCAAGTTCAGAGCCAAAATCCTAAATTTTTCGAGTTACTCAATGTAAAGATCAAAGCACGTCTTTTACGTAAACGGCAAAAACGTATTTACAATCCTAAAATCGTCAAATTAATTAGAATAACTTAAAAAGAAAAAAATCAAAATTTCTAAAATAGTATCAAACAAAGTATCAGAAAAAAAAAAAATTATTGTGAAAACAATAAATTCCTCGCTCCGCACATAATCTAAAAAAATGTTTATAATAAAATTACTCCTAAAATGTATTTAACATAAAATATAATTATAAAATAAAATAAAATAAATTGTTTTATTTCATTTATTTTGTTAAAATTATAGTGTTTATTTTTATAAAGTATGTCAAACAATTAATAGAAGGTAGACCATTTTACATGTGATACATTATGAAATGCTGATTACATAGGTATCAAACATATCTTAAGAAAAATATTTTTTTTTTTACATTCACATTCACAGTGGCTTATTCAAAAGAATATAAAATGTTCCCTATAATTTTTGATTAAACCAAGAAGTATATTGCTAACTTATTAAAAATGTGTTTTTTAATCAAATAACGCTAACCTGAATCAACAAATGTGTTACGCAGTTTATTATCTTTTTAAAAATGATAAAAACAATGTCTTGTACATATAATACTTAGTTCTCAAACTACAGTTATAACGATCATCAGCATTTTTTCTTCTTAAAAAAATTTGACAATGATTTCATCAAAGTTAGCAGTTGTTATTGCTTTTGTCACAACTTCTCTATTATTTGACATTGCTTATGTCGCAGCTAAGGATCTGGAAAGTAATGATTTTACTTGAGATTGGAAGAATGGATTGATTTTAAAATGATGTTTTTGTTTTTTTTTCTCTTATCCATTATTCAGACATTATAAATTATAATAATAATACTAATAATAACAATAACAAATTGCTCTATTATTTTTATATAATCCTTACATAGACAAAGCAAATAGATTTACGTTATTAAATATAAATTCATATTTCAAATCGTAATTGATTTTGACAATTTTCGAAAGAGTTACACACGTACCACTTTTTCGTATTTGTTTGTTTTTTGCAGCTTTCGTGAATTTTTAGTTTAGAGACTCAAAACTTGAATACAAGCAAAAAAACAATATTATTTAATAAATAGTTTGATATATTTTTTTCCAATACAGTTGCAGTCACTTTACAATTCAATTTTACATTATTATTTTTATTATTACAAATTTGTTGACCTTTTGATATAATACTTGACATAGTTTAAACAGTAAATCTTGACAACTTTTGAGTATTTTCAATAAGTATACTTTCCAGGATTTGTTTGATTATAAATTTACCTACCTATAGTTTTCGTATCATAAACTTTAAATTTTATAATAATATCATGTTGACATTATATACTATATGTTGTTAAATTATTCTGATAAGCGGATAGTTCTCATTTTTAAAATTTATTGAATACTGATAACTTTAATATGATATACTTTATCAATATTACTTTAACCGTTAAAGTTTAACGGAATAAAATTTGTATCTTGTACTGACAACAATTTTTGGTACAAATATGATAACAAATTATGTACTTACACCATAATATATACACGATAAGCATAACAACACGTTGTATTTTTTTGTCTGATCACAGAAAAAATGAGTTGATTTAATAATGATGATTTTTCCTGTTATTAATTTTCTGTAAACAACATGGGCAATACAAACTATAACAATATTTTGAAATTTCATGAAATATTTCTGTAAATTATCATCGTTTTCATAACTATCTAAAATTATTAACCTTCGTCGTTCAATATTTGTGATAAATACTTTGTTAATAACTAGCAAAATATATTTTACCCAGCAACTGTTATGTATTTAGTTTTGTAACACATTCAAAAGAATTTCTAAAATTATTTGTATTATTAACGCATTAACATGTGTAAATGTATTAGGAAAAAATGTTTTCATTGTTCTTAAAGTGAAACCTTATTTTTAGCAATAATACCAATGCAAGTGGAATGTCTAAGTATGTTTGTATTTTTGACGTGTGCTACTTTAAAATCATCTTTTTCTGTAAACATATATATTATAATTATGCTATGCTTTCTACTCATCTAATTAATGAACCATTTGTTGTTTAAAAATGAGCAAACACTAACTTTTAAGTTTCAAACTAAATATTTCTTAAATGTATCCATATTCCGTTAAATATGTAAATATATGTAAATTTTTTTTCAAAGAGTTGTTTTACATATTGTACATACTGCCCCAGTCATTATAGCGTAATCCGCTTTTTAAATTTTGGCTCTGGGGGAAAATGGGGGGCCCTCATGGTTATTAAATGTACCACGATTCTAGGGACACTATTGAACATTTTGTCGATTTTTTTCCGCAGATTTGTTCTACATATTGCCCCGGTCGTAAAAGCGTCCCCCGTTTTTCAATTTACGGTCCTGGGAAGAAATGGGGGGCACTTTAGACACTACTCTCACTTAACCCAGACAACGCTGGGTCGGGATAGATAGTAGGTATATATATTTATGTATATTAATATATTTCATAACAATAGTAGAGTTTTTTGGAACTAAAACACTTTTATAATGTAACATTGATTTATTTATTGTTGGTTTAGGTTTAGGTTTAAGTACAACTTAGGAGTATTTTTTTGTGGATACCTACCAACAAACGATTTTGTACAAACGTTTTAAGGAAAACATTCTACCTTTATCTTTATTATTTTTAGTGTACTACTAAGTTTTGTTTGAAAACATTTATAATTTTAAAATGTTAGATTTCTAGTTAACGAGTTACTATATATTATCATATATACTAGGCTATAGATTATATTTAAATACTGTGCAATGAAAATTGCAGTATACTTTAAGTTAATTCACGTAGAACTATAGTTTCTACCTATTGCAAATAGTAGGGATTTTAATTTGTTTTTAAAATAAACATAAGACTGTAGGAACATTCCGTATACATGAATGACCCCACTTATTGTACTACTCGCTGTTCTATTTTCATTCCAATAATATGTAGGAATTTTTCATCTAATTTAATAGGATATGTAGGAAAATATTTTAATTTTTTTTACAAGATAGTAAAAACAATTTTAGTTTTTAAAAAAACCTAAAAAATTTTTTCTTTGATTTTGATTTAATAAGCGACAAAACACAAATTAATTTATTTATTTTAAATGAAAATCAGACCATAGAGGTGTGTTAAAAAATTATTCTATTTTGTCACACATATACCCGGCCCAATTGTAAATGTAACATTAAATGCCTATCTAATACTTCTTGAAACATGACATGCTTCAGCCAAATATTGTTTAGATTTTAGATTCTGAAACATCAAAGACTGTATCTATTGTTTTTATAATGATGTTTTTTTCTTACTGTAAACACTTAACGTTCAAAGGGTTCAATCGAAAATTGCCATAGGAAAAAGTATTGAAATGTGAACTTAGATTGTATTATACTTCAGCTTTTTTTGAAATTTTCGTTTGATTCTGAGTTATGGCCAAAAACCAAAAAAAAAAAAAAAAACATAGGAAAAGGAGTACGGAAAACGCAATCACAAATTGCTTCAGAATGATCTTGATATCGTGGGTGATTGGTGTGATACAAACAAACTGTGCATAAATGTTTCAAAATGTAAAGTTATTACTTTCACCAGAAAGTGTTTGTCTTTATTAAACAAGTATTTTTTTAAGGGTGTTGGATTAGATCGAGTCAACCTCGTTAAAGATCTGGGTGTATATCTCGACTCTTCTCTTTCATTCAATGATCATTATATCTAAATTCGAAATAGAGCGTCCTCAATGCTTGGGTTTATAATGCGGAGCTGTAATAATTTTGATAATCCTATAGCTCCCAAATCACTATACTACGCCTTTGTTAGGTCAATTTTGGATTATAATTTAATAATATGGTTTCCTTACACATCTGGTCCAATTCATTCGCTAGAAGCGATTCAAAATCGCTTTTTGAGAATTATAATTAATAAATGTAATATTCAACGTTTTCCTCACACTTCGTACGAACCATTATTATCATATTTAAACATTAATACTCTTCAGGTCAGAAGGATTAAACATGACATTTGTTTTATGTATAAACTTTTAAATGGTTGTGTTAACTGTCCAGATCTATTTTCAAATATTTCTTTTTTAGTACCTGGTCGTACTAAAGTAGGTAGTAAGTAAGTAGTAGTAGTACTCTAGTACGACTAGGCAAACTGATACTTTTTATGTGCCATTCCAGCGTACTTCATATGGTAAAAACGCCCCTTTAATTAGATCCATGCAGCATGTGAATAATTACAATATTCATATGTTTATTTGTAATTCTATTATTTCTTTTAATTTGTATCTTAGTGATTTAATCAAATAACTTATTGTATACAACAAACCTCATCTATGTAAATATTT
>CM029357.1:50895570-50936281 GCA_017140985.1 Hormaphis cornu
ATTATATTTAACATTTAACCATTAATCCGTTGATCTATCGTGCTGAAATTTGGCCCACAACTTAGTTTAAGACATCCCTACAATATAGCAAAGTAAAAATTAAGGAGCTTTAAGGAATTCTAAACGGCTAAGCTCTCTTATTGAAACAAACCACTTCCCATTGTCCTATCAAGTTGTCCAGTTTCTCACAGAAATATCCGTTTCTCTCGTTTATTTACATGTACTAAAAACACCAAAATAATCCTTAAATCATACTCATTTGTTTTCATCTATCTCTTTTTCCTTCTTTGTTAATTTTTATAATCACTTTTCTCTCCTTATCACATACTCAAATTATCTTAGTCTATTTCTTCTTATCTTGTCCGCTATTGATGCAAAACCAATACTACATATCACATAATATTTGTTCCTGATTCTATCAGTTTATCTTATCTTGTTACTCTACTCATTCATTTAAGCCTACTCTGTTTTAATTTCCTGTCAACCATGTTAGGTGGACTTGAAAAAAAAAATAGTGAAACGATTGAACCACAATAATTTAAGTCCGGCTGGAATCATTGATATAATTCATCCCTTAGATCTCCTCCACCTCTAACTATGATATTTCTTCTCACTTGTCTTCTTCACCTACATCCAGGGTACTAACTTTGATTTTATATGGATTTTTCATACTATTTGAAAGAGATTTTACACTAACTGTCAATTTGTCTAAAACTTATATTATTAGGATTATTATTATTTAATAAGTATTAATTTTAAACATTAAATTTTTAAAATGTGGATGTCTTGTGTTTATACATATTTTAAATACTTTTTTATGCAGGCACATCATTTGTAAAGTGTTGAAATTTCTTTACCCCTTTATAAACTTGAAATCCCTGTTTTATTTAAAAATTTAACACGTTCACTTTATTCCTGTTTAATTCTTAGTATTCGTGATTTTGTTTATTTACTTATATTATAGATAGTATAGCCGAAGTTTTTGATGATTGTAAGTAATTAATTTACACATGGAACGTATTATTAGTTAAAAAATTTTAAGTATTTTATCTATTTAAAAACAGCGTGGAAAAATTTGTACATTTTAAATTTAGGCTCTAGAAGTATACTTTTCAAAATCTTTTATAATTGCCAATCTTTTTGTGATTAGGTAAAAAACATTTTAACATCTAATAACTTCAGCAATTTGACTAATAAATAAGTGTTTGTATATAAGCACTTGTTAATGTTAACTCTGTACTAGTTGAAAAGTGGCAGGCAAAATTTTAAAACGTATAAAATATTTAAACGGTCTAGAATGTTTAATTTTTTTTTTTTTTTCTACAAAAACCCGTTTTGTTTGATTTTTATACAATATATTCATTGACTTTTTCAATATTGTTTATTAGAAATAAGGAGATTTATTTATCACTTTGAGGTTTAGTTTGAACTATTTATTAAAAACAATTACTACAGTTTAATGTTGTTATGAGTAATAAAAATTGTATTCTGAGGTATTTAATCATTATTGAATTTTTTCAAATTTAACATTTTTAAATTAGCATTTCAATTAGCTGGCTTTCCATATCGTCTTCTCTTCATTATATTTGACAATTTTGTTAGAAAATACTCATACATTTTAGTAGATGACTTTAATAATGATAATTTACCGAAATGAACTTATATTTTTGGTTTTTCTAAGTACATACATAAAAAACTTTTTTTTTTAAAACTTCCCAATGTTCAAAGTGTTGTATAACACACATTATAAACAAGTATCCTTTGTAATGTTTGAACTTATAAATACAAAAAAAAAAAAAAACCAAAATTGTACTATATTAGCTAAAACTGAACAAGCCATTTTAAAAAAAATGTATGTTTCATGTTTTTCAAAAACTTATTATGAATATATTTTTAATTTTAAGTGGTAAAAACAAATTTTTGTGTATTTTTCATTAAGTGTAGAATATTTATAATAACCTGAAATTATATTACTCAAAATTATTGTTGATGACTTAAAGAAAACTAGTAGATTTTTTTTTTTTTAATGTTGCTTACTATAGCCAAATTGTATAATTATAAAATTTTTTTTTGTTAAACTTTTATTTTGTTCCATTGAATTGATTAAAATAAGTTTAATTTTTTTAAATAGATGAATTCAAAAATAAAAAAATAGTAGATTATGGTAAGTTATTATCATACTTTACATTTTGAACACGTAGATTTAAATTTATTATTTTATTATTATTGAACATCATTTTTAAAATCTGTATCTACAATCAAAAATCTGTAGATTATCCTACAACAAATATCGAAAAACAATTGTTTTATTTAAAATTGTTTATTAAGTGGGGCAAAAAAAATTTAAAAACTATAATATTCAGGAGTTTAGAATAGATCGGTCATGATATATATAATTGAAGTTAAGTAAAACTTAATATTAAATAATATAAGTATTCTTCTTCTGCTTCTTTTTTGCCTTTCTTCAACTATTTGGGGTTGGCCACACTCGTCCTAACCCTCCACTTATAACGATCATTTACTTCCCCTACACACAAATAAACAACCCTCAGATCTTTTTAAATTGTTGCATTTGCATGTTTTTACAAAAGGTATCAAATTTTTATTATTAAAAAAAAGTTTCTCTTTTAGAGTAAAGTGAAAATATATGGTAAAAAAGAAGGTCATACATTTTTGGTAAGGTGAGAAATTGTTAGGCTTATTGGCTACGCTTTTGAGTGGGTCACTTCTTTGTGTTGTCAATGTTTCGAAAGTTGTGGTTTGAAATTATTATTTAATATCTGAAATAATAAATTATTGCTCTCAAGAAAACGATTCTAATCGAGCTAGTTATATAATAAGTTCTGAAAAAAAAATTTCACAAAAAACGTCAGCATATTAAAGTGCTTACAGTACACCCAAAATAAAACTATTTTTGGTTCGAATTAAATAAATAGTAATAATAATATGTATTTTTGTAATGAACAAAACAAGAACTGTCAAATTTTTAATACTTTAAATTAATATTACAGATGAATTAAGAAAAAATCTTCCTGCTAGTGAGAAATATAATGATTTTTTATATTTAAATAAATAATTTTTTCTTTACAAAACGATTCGTTTAAAAAAATTTGTCTGGCAATTTATATATTGATATAAATAGATACTTAAATAAATACTCAAGTAACTAATCATCATTATATGAACATTTTTTTGGTAGATATGTCTGCAAATGATGTCGAAAAGTTTATTCATGATACGTTTGGTGAGTGTATAAAAATGTAAAATGATACATTACTAACGTTATAGTTTTGAAAGTAGGAGTTATAATGTTACATAAATCCAAAGCATTGTGTTAACAATTTCAAAAAATCTAATGATACATTATGTTGTGTTCTTTATTGGTTTTAAATTTTAAGCCGATATCAATTTTATAGCAGTCTTAATTTAGTCGTTTATGATTGTTTAACAAAACCAAAGACGTGGTAAAAAATATTTTGAAATAAGATGGTTATCACGTATAGTTCTGGATTTATGTGCATGGGGTACGTTTTCATATTATAATTTTATTCTGTGTAATAGATATTGACAGCAAATTTCCTGTCTGTCTGTACATGAGACAATTAGTAACTATAAAATGAACTTACATCCCTTTGTCTTATTGGGCTAAAATGTTGCACAAAAATTTCTCTATGACGATTATACAATTGGGAAAAGTCTAATGCGAGGGACTTTCCACTAGAAGTAAAATATAAAATGGCCTAGAAGATTAAAAATAAGAAAAATAAAAAAATATATTTATTTTAAATAAAAAAATGTTTTCTCTTAAGTAAAATGCACTAAAATGTGAGAAATAGTTTTGCACCAGAAACTATTAACCTAGTGCAAACATTTTATAAAAAAAAAAAAAATACAATACTACTTATTATGAGTACTTTAGACGCATAGAGGTACCTAGTAGGCTCACATTATTCAGCTTTTCTAAAGTTATGATAGAATTGTTATAACGTGGAGGAGTACCAATATAGGTAACTAGTTGATAACACTTAGGTTCCTTTGTGTTTAACTTTACACAATTATAATTAATTTGCGTACTTTCATGGACAATTTCATTGCAATGAAAAACGTAATAAGTCGTTTGTATTTTTCAAAGTATTAAAATTTATAAGATCATCTTCTCTGTGAATAAACAAAATAATATACGCATTGTATCGTTTTTGATTTTCCAAGGTGAATTAAACAAGAATAAATGTATTGAAATTGCGGTGTATAAACTGTGTAAGTATTAAACTAAAATATTGTTATGAAGATCAATTTGATCGAAATTTTTATTTAATTCTGTAATTTGCATCCCATGAAAAATAATGGTAAATGGACTGAGATTGATTTAGGTATAAAACAAATTGAATATAGAAATAAATACCTATAATAAGAATAATTTATAACTAATAAATAATAGTTACGTAAACAATTATTTTAGACCAATATATAGGTTTTATATTATTTTGCTTGCTATTCGAAAAATATTAACTTTATTAATTTCCCGTTTGCAATGCATACTCATTCTTGACTTCTTGTATTCTGGGGTGATATGATATGTCGGTTTTTATTGAAATTTTAGAATTATAGGTCTGATTATATTAACTTAAAAAAAAAAAAAAAAAGGTGTTATAAAAATAAAACATTATCCCCTATTGTACTGTTGAATCTTAAATCTTAACAACTCCCTAAATAATTGTGAAAAGATTTGAAAATTTCATTTATTGTTTGAATTCATATTCTTTAAATATGTGTACGAATTGCGTTTTAAATATAGAACTATTAAATTAGTAGTTGGTTTTTTTCAGTTTTTGTTCAATAACAACTTAAACAATTGCACTATTTTCTAATCAATAGTAAAAATTATACTTAAAATTTACATAAAATTGAAAATCAGCCAAATTTTTGTTATTTTAGATTATTTAAAAATACATTTTTCTTTTAAAATTATGAAAAAACATTTTATTTACATTTGATTCATTGTATTTAGATTAGGGAGTATATGACATACATAGTATATAATCTGTTGTATTTAAATAACATAATTTTGAAAATAAAGGTTTTTTTTGTAGCAAAAAATTTAATAATAAACAGTAAGTATTTATAAAAAATCAAATGCAATAGCGTATATGTGTATGTTAGCTGCAACGCAACAAATGAGATTGTACGTAAAATTAAAATACCATAACAAAATATATTTTTTATAAAATTTGTTGTGACTAAATGATAACAGGCAATAAATGTATTCGAAATTGTTACTTACTTTTTGTGCATTGTATTGGGTATTACTACAATATTTTTAAAGAATATTGATTTGAAAGTTTATGGATTGCACTAAAGATATGAAATAAATAATAAATTTCACTAAAATAGTTATTCGGATTAATTATTATGAAAGTTATTAATATATACTGTTAAATATTTGTTATCTTTTAACATCTTTTATATTGTTGATTGCTTGGATAATGCATAAGCAAAAGACAAAAAATCATTCGTCATTAAAGAATTGATCTTATATTATTCTTCGTATGACAAAATATCATTGTTCTTCTAAAATTGTTAACACATATAGGTAGTTTATTAACTATGATTTGTTACCATGTATTATTTAATGCATTAGAATACAATAAAACCAACGTTTTCGGTAAGTGATTTTAAAATTTAGCTAAAAAATTATAGGGGACTTTATTTCAATTTCTAATTGTAGTATCCACGTTACTTTAACTATGAAGGAAATAAGAGATACATCAACACAATATATATATATAATATATATTATATATATATATATATATATATATATATATATTAAATTAATAATAATAATAATAAACAAAATAATAAATTACTATGAAAAAATATATATTATTATCATGTAAAGTTTACATGATAGTAATAACTAAACAATAACATTTTAATGTGTAAGGACTGATTTTAAGTGAATGTTTATTTTTCAGTGGACGGATTGACATATTACTATATGCTTCCAAGAACCTGGATTGCTAGTATGTATTGTATTTATAAAATATTAAAATAACAAGCACATCATTATCTTAGAATTTAAATGCAATAAGCACTTTTAAACTTCAAAACAATATACATTATAATCTCATAAAATACATTAATTGCCATCAAATTTCGAACATTATTCTACACGCCTTAGAAGAAATGTTTAAGCTGTTGGTGTACAGTGTACATGAATGATTTATTATTATCATATTGTCATAATATACTAATTATTATATATATATATATATGTTTTCAAAAGTACTTAAACAATACGAAATATTGTTTTCTAATTTGTTTCAGGTGATGTATTGAGACCAAAAGAGTTCTGTACTATGGAAGGTACTTGATATTTTATATCTATGCAAAACAATTTTAGACTCTGAGCACAAACAAGAAAGCAATTGATATTGAAAATGATATTAATTTTTTTTTATCGTCACTCTTTGTTGGGAAGGCAGTAGAAATTTTCCGATTTTTAAATGCATGATATACTACCTCTAAAGGTAGGTAATTGAGTTGGAACATAATTTGAAACTTTATTTAGAACTTTGATAGATTTTAAGGGGGGGAATAAACTAAAAACAAAAATGACGCCAATTATAAAAGCTCTCAAAATTATTGAACATTTGCATACGTCTTTGGGATGGGTAATGGATGTATAACTAACATACAAACATAGTCGATATTTTGATGATTCTCGATCAATTTAGAAAACTTTAGAGTCTTGTAAATATTACAGTTTTCTGTAAAAATGCACGTTTATACATGGATTTGAAACTTTTGAATCATCCTTCCGTTCTGTACCGAAATTTTTAGATTACTTTCGTTCTAATAAACGTTTCATAAATTTTTCTTATTTAGTATATTTTCATTAACGCTGCAGAATGGAACGTCTCATTGAAGGAGTTCCAGAATGAATGTAAAATATTTTAAAATAATGTTCTATTTAACAAAACTAGCAGTTCTTTATTTTTATTTTATATGCGGTAATTTCAAAAGCTTGATTTTCTATGTAAATTTTCCTACGTACCTACCTAATAATAACGGTATGGATTTCAAAATGAAACTTGTTTGAAACGAATACATTTGTATGTAGATAAATTATAGAAAACTTGAATAAATTATAATATGGTATTTTATAAATTACTCAAATATAGCTACTGTAGAAAACGACCAAGATTCAGGTACTTAAATGTAAAAATTTATAAAGGGAGTTTTACTTTTATCCATTTATTAAGACGTATTATCTAAAATAAATAATAAAATAGTAACTAAAAGTTTTTAATCAAAATGTTTACAGAACAGATCGATGAAGAAAAGTTTACAGGTTGGAGTCAGATTCAGCTGAATCTGATATAACTCATTATTTTATTCAAAATGGAAAACTAATGTGAATTAAATTAAATTATATTTTGTTGTTGTACGTCAATAAATAAATTATATTCAAGTTATATATCAAATAAATTTAGAATCATGAATAAAACTAAGTATATTGTCATCATGCGAAGAATAAATTTTTATTTGAGTTACTGAACACAGTAAAAAAATTATTAATTTTACAAAGATGTATTTTATTAATAATTAGTGTCTGTGTCGTGTATAATTCATAGCGCGTCGATTTTAACTCATGGATTCATTTCTCAGCAGGAATTGAAATAGTCCGGCACATTATCTCATAATAATTTTTTGAAAAATTATCAATTTTTTAAATGCTATAACCAAATAAGAAAAAAAAAAATTAAATTATTATGAACAATTGGTAAAATTTACGGAAAAACAAAGTCAATTTTGAATTCTCATACATCGTAATGAAATTAACTATGTAATTTTTATTTTTCTTCTGGGGCTACGTTTTCGGGTACTTAATAAAGTTACTTCAACCTTCACGTATGATTATTCATATTGACTCGAATGGTATACTTAAATGAAGGCTTTTTTGATTAAATTGTAATCCAAAAATAGACAGTAAATATTTTCAAAAGTGAACCGAATTAATTAAAAATTGAAATTTATCTTTGTAATTCTTTTGTATCGCATAATAAACAGTAGATTTCCTGTTAAGAATTTGAATCTTATAAATACAATTTAAACAATATATTATGATAACTAATAAATCAAATATGCATTTGTCTTATAAATTAATTTATGTATAAAATGATTACTTTTTAATTTAGAATGTTGGAGTAAGTTTTATTACGTTATTTAATAAGCCTTTAAATAAGTAAATTGAGAAAAATATGTATAGTTTGCTCGAAAACGAATTCCCAAAACTCATCCGTTAATGTCAGTGGTTCAGTTAATTTATTAGTTAAATTTGTTTAGTAAATAACTAAACTTATAACTTTTTAACTCATTAATGTCAATCCCTTGATATATAAAATAGAAAAAATACGAGTAATTTTCTAAAAGTTTTTGCGAGATTTGTTTTACCACCTTTTGCTTCTAAACATTTACGATACTGCCCCAAACGAGAACTGCAGAAAAAGTGTAATTAATTTAATCAATACTTCTAAAATTATTATATTACACTTGTGGAAACTATAAAAATTATTCCAATTAATATAATTGATCATTCGTAAGTAGATAATTGACTCATAGTGTATTTTTTTTTCAAATGTTGAGGTTTTGACCTTATTTTATTTCATTACTTACTTTGGTTCTTACGAATAATAATCAACAAACAAAATTTAATCAATATTAAAATTAATGCTGTAAATGAACAAAAAGTGAAAATAATATAACTAGTTTTAATTTTCTAAAAGTTTAATACAGGGGGACGCTGTGTCACCAGTCTTTTTTTATACAGTGATAGAAAAAATATTAAAGAAGATGAATATAACACCGCACGAAAGAGTTAAATTCCATGAAACGTCCATAGGACTGCTGGCTTACGCAGATGATCTGATAATTATGGAGAAATCACAAGATGGACTAAAGTCTATATTATATCGGCTGGAGAAAGCAGCACTGAAAGTTGAACTTTATATTAATGAGCACAAAACGGAATATATAGTAGTAGGAAGACAAGACACCATAAGACTATATCCAACTTTTAACATCAACAATCGAAATTTGAAAAGAACAAAATAATTCGAGTACCTAGGATCTATACTCTCAGAGAAAAATGAAATTGAAATAGAAATAATGGCAAGAATTCAGTCAGGAAATAAATGGTGTTGCGAAATTACTGGATCAAGATCACTTTCAAAGGATTTAAAAATACAACTATACATTACATTCATACGACCTGTAATTACTTATGGTGCTGAGACATGACCATTAAGGAAAAGTGATGAAATAAAACGCTTAGTTCTGGAAAAAAAAAATACTGCGAAAGATTTTTGGACCAGTAAAGGACATGCTAAGCGGTGAGTGGAGGATAAGAGAAAATGATGAATTATAAACGCTCTTCCATTACTGTGTTATACTCGAAACAATAAAGAACAAAAAGACTGCTATGGGCTGGGCATGCTTGGCGTAGCCAAAACCCACTCATACGCATAAAATTAGAAAAAAACCCTACTGGGAAAAAAACCGCTGGGAGGACCTCGTATGAGATGGGAGGACGTAGTAAGGAATGATGTGAAAATGTTAGGAGGAGGTGTGGACTGGAGGATACAGGCAGCGGATAGAGAAAATTGGAGGCAAGGTTATATGTCGGGATGATCCTAGTGGCCGAGTTTTACCGTAGAAGACGAATAAGTATAGTAAATACGGCTATGGGAATATCAGCTTTATGCTGGTCACTATTTATTTAGCGTAGTATACTTTTATAGGTACCTATTTATTATTTTTTTCCAATTGAAATCATTGTTTACAAATTCCAACCTTAAAACACATTATAAAAAACTGTGACTTACTCTAAAATTAATTCACTATAAATATTTTTTATTTATGAATTTTATCTTTTCGAGTTTTAAACAAAACTGTTTCTATTAAAAATAACAGATCAATTAAAGGAACATCTTCCTGCTGAGGAGATGAATAGTTTGTATCATTTCTTTTACATGACATATAATAATTAACTTTTTTGAATTAACGATTTGTTAAGAACATAATTCAAAATACTTATTTTTAAAACAATATTATGATTCCTTATATATTGAATACTTTGTTCATAATATTTAAAGTAGTAATTGTTAAGAATATAATTATTATTTTTGTAGTATCCGAAAGCGTTGTAGAACATTTATTTGATAATGAAGTTCGTAAGTATGTAAAAAGAGTTGAAACGTTACAAAACTAATAATTTTTTAAGTAGATAATAAGTAAACCAAATAACAATAAAGTAATGAAATCATAAATATCTTTGAAAAATTCGTATTACCTAATGATTAATTATTTTGTTGCGTATTTGATTCTAATTCATTTTTTTTTTTTTTTTGTTAAATAATTATTTTCTAAGTGAATTATTTAAATTATCATGTAGGAGAGAGGTCGACTATAATAATACAATTTTATGCCAAAGTCTTACATATTTTTCCTTTAATGAGAGAAATAATATTTCTCGTCCTAAGCCAGTTTTTTTTTAAATTTGATACACTTGGAGAATGACTAATGCGCAGTGTTTTCAAGGCGGACATAATATTATGATAATCTTGAACGATAATTATTTTTTAAAAACGTCATTTTAGAGCACGAAATTTCACATAATATAAATGTGGAGCCAAAAATGATAGGTAACTAATTGTATGACCTGTGTTTTATAGTCCATGTACTTATCTGAAACATGCTTTGCCCAAAAATCTTCAGTGGATATAGTTTTGTATCGGAGCAATTCTATTATAAAAAAAATATGATAAAACAAAATTTAAAAAAAACATATTTATAAAATTAGTGAACTATTCTTCGCTACGCTCAGAATCTAAAAAATTATAAGCTTATCAAGCTTTGTTTATTTCATACTTATGAATTTCCCTAATGGATTTGATCATAATATATTATTTTATAGATTTTGAGACCTTCAAAAACCTAAGTAAGAAATACAATGTTTTGTTTAACACATTAATATATATTTTAGCCGTTAGGGAAATAAATATACATTTTGGTTGTGATTTATCCATAATAGACTTAAATATCTTACAGTAAGAATAAAATGAATGAAAAATTATTATATTTAATTGTTCCACTATATGTCAAAAAATATAATTTAATAATTTTGTTTACAATTTTGTAAGAACTTTTTTTGTACTAAAGTTACTGTCATGCATGGGAAAAATTAAAAATAGAAAACACGAAAATGTATGTTTGAAAAATATTATGAGATTTATAATAATTCTCAACTATTTGTCAGAATGCCAATTTATTTTCTGTTTACTCAACAAACTAAATTCACTACTTTTATTAGTTTTGTAATAAAAAATGTTTCAAAAAGACTTAACTGAATTTACTCAAAATAAAAGTATAACTAATAAATAATTATGAATTGAAATAAAATATTTAATCGTCTTTATTATTCGTAACTAAAATAAAAAATGATTAATTACGTTTTAAACAGACATAAAAAAATCCCTAAGAATATTATTATCTAAATCTTTTGTATACTTTCATTGAAATACAGGATATTAACGTTAACGGTTTGACCTAGTATTTTAATTTCATATGTATTCGGTAAAACTCAAATCTTATAAATGTTTGCGTTATGATATTTTGTTAGGTTTTGACGTATAAAATAAATTTGTATAGTTCGAAATGTTATGGTTTTGTGAACACTTAGTTTATTTTTATGAAAAAAAAAATTTTTATATTTTCTGCTGATAATTCAATATTGGTGTCATATATCATGAAATTTTAATTCATAAAAATTTGAACAATTTATTCTATTATTAAGTTTTTTCTTCCATGAGAATACATTTGTTTCAATTTATGTTTAATTATTTATCTATATTATAACAAAAATGCAAGTAAAACTTTACTAAATCAAAATGGCGTAATAATTGTATTTTTATTGAAGAATTTGGAAAACTGTACGTCAAACACGTGGCTGAAAAGTTACAATTTAAAGGTTTGTATTAGATTATTAATGGAGCGAGGAAACTACAAATATTAATATTTTCTGTGTAGACTTGTTTGGATTTGGATAGTATAATTGCTCCAATTTTACATGGAATGTTGGAATCCTACAAACGATAAAACTAATTGACCCGAGATCACATTATAAACACCTCATCAAAACACTAAACATTAATCGTTACGATATGAAAAAACATATAGAAATAATCATTTGATTACAATTCATCGTTTTTTATTCATACATCTAAAAAGTGAACAATCAATATTATGTTTTTAATTAAATTTGTATAATTACAGAGGATATGAATCCAGTTGACTATTGCCTAAATAAATATACGCGTCAAAAAGATGACACAGACGCATTTAATGATGATGTGGCATTCGCAAAGAAGTTAAACTTGAAGTGAATTTCATGATTTCAATTTCTTTGAATATTACGTTTTATACTTTTTTTTCTTGATGTTTTGTTTTTGATAAAAACCTAATACTTGGTTTATTTATAATATAAAAAAAAAAAACCTTATTATTAATTTAGTTTAATATAATATGTTGTTAAACGTGTAATACTGTTTTAATGTCTTAATGAATACAAATATAAATGTTAACAAACGTATAAAATATTTATTTAAAATTGAAAAATTGTTAATTTGAATTGCTTACAATTTTAATACATAACATCCAATTAAACATTACAAAACCTACAGCATCAAACTATACATGCGTCTTAGAAATGTAATGCTTTTAAAATCTCATGACTGGTGTTTTTCCATAGTTATTTAAAAATTCTATCATAATACCATTAAATACAAACAGAAAAACATTATAAAGTATTGTACAAATTATCGATTACAATCAAAATTACCCTAGATAATTTCATAGAAATATGCATAAAATATAAAGTATTTAACATTTAGAAAAGTGTTCAGTTTTTTCAAAAAACCAATTTCGTTTTAGTTAAAATAAAGGCACCAATTAAACTTTATTGACAGTAATTAGTTATACACCTATGTATGATAATATATATATGACTAATTATAATAATATATAAATATATATATATATACATAGGGGTGCATCTTTAGAAACATCAAACAATACAATCCTCACTGACTCCCATAGAACTCTTCCAATTCTTAAAAACACAACCAACACTACAGACATAGGTAGCAAAGTTGATACAAAAAAAAAAAAAAAAAATAAGTCAAACGCAAAATATAGGAATCAACATATCATTAATCTGGGTTCCCACTTTCCGGAAACAGCAGCAAAGAGGGCAATGAAAAAGCAGACAAAGAAGCCAAGATAGCAGCAGAATCCATAGATACACCCAAATTAAATATAACATCCTTTGCAGATACTAAGAAGCGAGATATAGAACTCATCCAAACCGAATGACGAACACATTGGCACAAACAAAACACTAAATTAACACGAATTGAGGATACCATATTCAATTATTCTAACTCCATTCCTAACAGAAGAAAAAAAGTAATCATCAACAGACTCTGAATTGGCCATACCCGTCTCACGCATGGACACCTCATGATAAGGAATGAAAGACCAACTTGTACCTCTTGCGGAATAGAATTATCAATCAAACATATTCTCACTAAATGTCTTCAGTATATGGAAGAGCTAAACAGCATCAACATCCCCGACACCTTAGCCTTAGACGTAACAATCGGTCCTAACGCGGACACCATGAAATAGGTTTTAAGACTTTTGGAAAACTCCAACCTGTACAGTTAAATTTAATAATTTAATCTAATATTAGCTGAGGGAAATGCAGTAATTGGACTTTTCTTGGATATAAAAAACATTTTTGATTCTTTTGATCATTTAATATTACTTACCAATCTTGAAAAATACGGTATCAGAGGTGTTGCATATAATCTAATATGTTATTTTTTAGAAAATCTTATAAAATATAAGTTTAGTATAATATATACAGTATATATATAGATAATATGATTATAATTCAAAACTTATACAAATACAGAAACAATAACGATTAACTGATTGACTAAAACCATACATTTTTCGAATACATTCTCAAAATATTTTAACTTTATGGTAGAATGCATGTTGTTAAAAAAATCATTCACCCATAATTTAAGTCTAAAAACGTGTTTACGACAGAACCACTCAGTACTCAGTATGAGAAGAATATTATCTGTAATTAAGCATTTTAATTTTTATAATTACTCAACAAAATTATTAAATGCGATTAAAAATAATATAAAAGATTTAAAAATATATTTATTAAATTATAGTTTTATAGGTATTATACTATTCGTGAAAAAGATTATTAATTATTATAAAAGTAAAAAATATGTTTCCTCGAAATTAAATAACACCGAATTGGGTATTTGAATCCATAACAAACATGATATTTATAAGAATTCTATGAAAATACAATGCCATTGTGTTTTTATTGTTTAGTTTTAGTTACAATTATTAAAATGAATAACAATTTTGAAATCTTTAATAAATGAGCTCGGAGTGTATAATTCAAACAACAAAACCTACTTAAAATTGGATATGAGTAAAGGAATTTGAGAGTTTTTAAAGAAGTTATTATAGTTTAAATGGAATAGGTACATTATAAAAAAAGGAAGCAAATTCTAAGTCAGGCGTGGGACCAAATAGGGTCAAATTTTTCGAGGTTTATACATTGATGATAGTTATACGAACAATAATAAATAGAGTGTTGAAGTTAGTTGCAATAATAAGTTGAATGTTGAACTAAGTTCTAGACGCATGGGACTTATAAAAAAACCAGAAAGACTAAATTTTTATATTATATATTTACAAAGAAAAAAAAATTTAAAAAAATTTTAACTTAGCATTAATCACTATTATATTGTTTTAATTATAATGACTATGTTAAACTATAATAATTTGAATTCGTTGTTGTAATTATTTTGTTTTCTTTTCCCGGCATTTATTACTTTTCAAGAGTTTTTGCCATTATCACAATCTACGAGTACCTACCTTCAATTCTCCCTGTTATAAACTAATGCTCTCCATTTTTGTATTCTTACTTTCCTGAAATCTCCCTCCATTGTACCCATCCATCTCTGTTTGTGCCACCCATGAGGTCTCTTCCCCGTAGGTTTCCACTCTAGTAACGCTCTAACTATCTCTTCCTCATTTCTTTGCATTACGTGACCAATCCATTGTACGAGTATACGTTGGCCAACTTATAAAACTAATAACTATTGCCAGTCCCAACTAATTCCCTTATAATAATTTTTTAATGTCTTATAATAATTACGTTGCATTGCTTATATTATTTTATAAATGTTGTACGCTTTTTTATTTAAATAATTCTATTAATATTAAGAATATGTAAATGAATAGAAAGGAACTTAGAGGTGAGTATTCTAGTAATGTAGACAATCATAATAAGGTTTACATCAGTGATCATTTCACTCGCTACTATACCTTGTGTGTTACGTGGCGTGTTCTTTTTATTAAAATATGTTTATCTACAACAAATGTTATAACAAATAATAATATTAACGAGTGTTGAAATATTTTTTTGTATTAATTAAGTAACACGGGGTTAATACAATATTTTAATTTGATTCCGGAAAATTAGCCGTACCGAAACATTTTATATTCTCTGATTTGAGTGAATTATTGTTTTGGAAGGTGTAGACGTGTAGTTTAACGTTTTATATTATTCAGGCCATAAGCAATAATAAATTATAACGATTCTGCGTCAGATTAGTGAGTCACACGCTCCGCGACAAATCGCTTATTCAAATATTTTGTATTAGCTTAAAAATGTTTGTTACCACTTAATTTTTTTATTTGTAAACTGTACATTTGTACTTAACTTATTTTTAATAATGGAACGTGGATAGACATTTTAATATATTTAAAAACTTTTTGGTGAAAAAACTTCTAAAAGCTTTTGATGAAAAAAACAATGGAAATATTGACGTACGAACATTCAAAACTAAATCAACCGATTAACAAAATATTTAAATTGTCATAACATAAATTTTTGACTTAATTAATTAAAAATTTAAGGTTCAATGAAACAGTTACTTAAGTACTGCAGATAAGCTTGAAAATTCTTTAAATAGTTCAAAAACTGTCATCATATATTATGATTTTACATACAGATACATTTAGCTTTCCTAATCATTTGTAAATTTAAGTACTTTAGTGGCTAATTGAAATCTTGAGATTTTTAAAATCAACCGAAACTACAAAAATATATTGGTACTTAGGAAAAATTTACCATATCGAGAAATTCTTAATTTTCTAGATTTATTATATGAAAAGATTGTAACAAAACTACTATTTAAATACGCGTTTTCATGAAAAAATAAATAAAATTACTACAATATACTTTGCCACGCTCAAGATTTAAAAGATAATCATAAACAGTAGCATTAGTATGTACTTAGTTACTAGATAACACAGATGCGAATCAAGAAATGTATTAAATGGACATAATTAATGTGTATACTATCTACTATAAAATTAAAATTATTGTCAATAATCATAAATCATAAGTACAGATTTTCGAGTGGGCTCAGTTATTTAAACGGAATTTGTTACATAGTCATTATTTAAATGCATATTATAAATACTTAAAAAAAAGTAGTATGCGGAAGCAGTACTTTAAATATTTTTTGTTAAAAACTTAATAAAGTGGCGGTCAAATGATTTTGTCATGAGGGGGATAAAGCAGATTTTTTAGAATGTCCTCATAGGTGCAATTTCAATGTTTTATTTGACGTGCTACAAAAATTCAGGTCAATACATATTAAAAAACATATAGCACGGGTGGCTAACTTTAATAGACTTGTAATCGACCTCTACATTTTTCTAGGTTGTTGCGATCGACTAAAAAAAAAAAATTTGTCAAAAAACAAAAAATATATTATATGTACATGAGTGTTATACTTCTTTTATTACTTTTTATTTACAATATAAAAAATATGTCATCATCATATAGAGTCATATATATTTATATATGTCTATATATTTCATATAGAACAAAAAAATTTCATGAAATTCCATATCCCTTTCATCCTCCCGTTTGATTGCCATTGATTTAAAATAATATTGGTTTTAAATATATTTTAAAACTATTTGCAAATTACAATTTTTATTTTTCCTATTAACCCTTCTTTAAAAAAAAAAAAAATGAATAAAAAGGGTATAAGGAACTCAATCAACAGTAATAAAAAATTGTTTTTATTAAATAAGAAATATAAATGATCCTAAAAATTTTTTATTATGCTCTGTTTGTTGGATAAAATATCTGTTTATTAAAATAAACACACTATAAACAATAATTTGTGTCAAAATAATCAGATAGTCGGCAACGTAGCCCATTCCTCTTGCCGACAAAAAAATAAGTTCTTCTTGGGACCACAAAAGAAAACAATTATTCATTTAAAAATTTGCCTGAGCGAATCCATTTAAAAGTTTTAATTAGTTATATTTCATTAAACTAACGGTGGGATTGATTTTTATAGATTACCAACTTAGGAAAATGATTAACATTACCTAAGGCAGATAAAAAAAAAAGTTTAGGAATTAGCTATTTAATTTTGTTTTATAACTTTCTCTTATGAGAAAAAATATTAAATTTAATTTAGCCTATAAAGCTGTTTACAATAAAATTTTTGTAAACAATATTTATAAAAACTTTTATCAAACATCTTTATTTGTTCTTAAAAACTCTATTTTCCATGTACTTTATTATGTACTTTGAATTATTTTGACTTAATTATCTGTATCAGCTCTACGTCCTACTCGAATTGTTTTTAAAAGTATCATTTCCAAGACTGGCCATAGGTAATAACAATGATTTCAAAAACAAACAAAACAACTAACAATCATTAGACATATTATAAAATATATATTATGGACTGCATCTACCACTCCACCTGATCTACCCAGCCCATATGTTTCAACTCATCAGTTTGCTCCCACTTGGAAAAAATATACTGTGAGAGAGCGCGTTTATATTTGTTTAAGTGTGCAAGAGAAGTAGAGATTATAAGTATACATGTTTATGCGAATAATGAGTGGGTACTTAACTCGATTTGATACCTTACAAAAAATATATTAATGCATGAATTTTTATTGCAAAATCTTAACTAAACTATCTTGATTAATGAATAAATGCCAGGAAAATTTTAAGTAAGAACTATATAAATGGTCGTGAGTTGATCGAAAATATTCAAAAGCCTTAAAATTTTAATGATGCGGATCCATTTTTGAAAATATAATTGCTTTGTCACAGCAAACGTATAACAAAACTACTGTTTTCTTCAAAATACTTGAACGCATTATTCATGGAAAAACAAAAATAATTATTTATCTATGTATAGGTACTTATTCAAAAATATTATTTGATCTCGTAAAAAAATACTGAATTGGGTCACAGGTTCAGAACGTACGTTCCAAATAACATACTCAAAAAATTTCACGATAACCTGCAACGAATATTGTATTTGTAATATTCAGTTTTCATTTAGAGTTATAACGATTGTCACGATTGTTTCTCATTTAAAATTATAAGACGATGATCTCATCCAAGTATAAAAATGTTGTGGCAATAGTTATAGTATATTTAACATTCGTTATTGCAAGAGATGATATAAGTAATTATATTAAGATATATAACTGTAGTAAATTATAATACAATACTGATAAACTTCCTTCAAAAAATTTGTGCAAAACTGCTTTCCCCTTGGTTTAATTTGATTCGAAATTAATTTTATTAATATCGATAGATATGATAGATTGGCGTAGAATAGCGCGTAACACGTTAAATTACACTTGAAACAAAAACAAATAAAAAAATATGTAACTAATTAAACCCCATGCAAACTGATTTGTTGATACCACATAAATTTTGTGATCTATATTTTAAGAAGATATAATTTTTTACTTAGCGTCGCATATATTACATTATATATTTGAATATATTCTTCTAAATAAGTATAATAATAATCATGACAAATCATAATAAAGGTACCTTTTATATTTATTATATTGTTCATTGATATAATTTTAATTTAAATTGTAGGTACTAGCTATTATTAAAAAATTCCATAATCATGGAATTAATGTGAACTTCGTTCATAATAAGACGAAACATAACTTCTTTAAAAGTATTAATGTATGAAATATCATAATGATTTATCAAATTATTTCGCTACCTACTACAATTTGAAACTATTATGTAAATAATTTTGAAATTTTTATTGATACTAATAAATAATAATAATTTACTGAAAAAATATACTTATTAATATCTAAAATATAAAAAAATCTTTAACTTACAGTATATTTTCTTGTGTTGCTGATACATTATATACTTGTTACCTATAAGTTTTGCACTTAATTTGTAATGAATTTGAAAAACGTAGATAAAATTAAAATTTTGCTAGACATATTTTAGTTATTATCATGTTATACATTTCAATTTAATTAAATTGACTCATAAAAATGTGAAATACCTACCCAGAACTATATTTACATTTACTCAGTTTTCGAAAAATAACATACAATATGCATAAATAGTTATGATAATATTCTCAAAGTAAAAATGTATTTTAAAAAAAACAATGTCTATTAATACAATATTTGTTAAAATTATACCAAATGGTAATAAAAATAGTAACAAAAAAAAATAGGTACTAGGTATTCAGCTTGATCCATGTCCAATCATACAACAATTAAACAACGATCTCTACTCGTAGATTTATACAGTAGACATTAACATTTATACAGTAGAAAACACAGCGTACTTTATATAACTATGCTTCTACTACAGTAAATTTTTTTTTTTATGTTAAAATTAAAAAATTTTAGTTTATTTTATTAATTCTATGCGTTTTATATATACTGTTGAATCTGTACTAAAAGATGACAATTTCATATTAAAACTGGTCTTAAAAACAAAACAAAATGTAATACTCCACATTACGTACATTACATTTGATATACCTACTTGTTTGTTGATGTACCTATAATATATTGTATAATTTGAATTATGTATATACATACCGACATAAATATTATTTTATTTATATATACATAATATTAATATATAATATGTGATAACTATTATTTTATTGATATTAGCCTAGACAAGAGAAAATTGTTTTGTTATTAATAATTCTTATATAATATACAAAAAAAAATATTAAATATTTGTCAGTGTATACAATTTTTTGGTCTATAATACCTAATTTTTTTCATCATTTGTATAACTATAGAGGAGCTGGTAATCAATTGTCTAGGTATGTTTCAAACTGTGTTATCAAAATAAATTGTTTGATAATTGTTTTACAGCCTTAAATGTAAGTGTTTACAAAATTATAATGCACTTACCAACTACATAATACATTAGTGTTGTCTTTAACAACGAATCATTATTAGGTAGATGAGAAGTCAAAGTATTACATAAATCACTCTGAAGAAAGTAAACAAACAATCAAGCCAAAAAAAATATGTCAAATTCTGCCTAAAGAAAGTACAAAAAAACCATCCTAAAATTGCAATAATATATCTCATAATACAGATTTTACTTAATACGTTCATTTATGAATCATTTGAGCAAAACCAAAAAATAAATGTAGTTCCACGGATTTTTCTAAAGCGTTTGACTCGATCGATCATGGTTCGCGGTTGTAATCACGTTAGATAGTATCTCCGGGTTGGTGAGCTTCTCCTATCATAACCTCTTATTAGAGTGATCGCAGACAATTTATTTACCTCTTTGGCGGAATATCCAAAAAATACCGAGAATCATCTGAGATACCACATGCGGTCTCTTACTACTTAATGTATTTGGCAATACAATATTCTCAGTTGCGACCACGCCATGTCAAGCATTGCATTTTGCAGATCATACATGCTTTTGTCAATATCGTCTATAGATAACTGTGAATCCTACAGCTGAGGGTTTTTGATAGTTAATTTAAAATTTGGTGTTACACTTTTGGAATTTGTTCCTAAACACTGGTAGTTCGTACGTAAAAGCAAAATTATGCCTTTCTATCGTTCCCATAAAATGTTTTAAACTGTTTATCGTTTAAGCCGGCATTACATTGAACGCGTTGACCAAGTAAAATATCTCTGATGTCTTTTTATGTTCCTTCCCTCGACTTTCATTATCATATTGACTTTGTCGCTGGAAAAGCGCTACGTGTTTTTGGATTTAATAGGAGTCATTTTTTAAAGTTTGACAACCCAAAATGCTTACTAATAATACGGAATTCCCAAATAAAATTACTCTTGGAATTTGGTGCTATTTACTAGGTTCTCTACACACAATAATATCAACGCGCAGGAATCCGATTGAATCAAAGATCTCTTTTTAAGTTTTGCAGACAGCCGTGTCAATATTCCACATATTTCCTACAGGTAATTCAATTCAAATCATCACCTATCTGAACGTCACATTATTTCAAGAAGTCATTTTTTTGTTGTTGATATTAACTGATGGTAACATCGACGCCCCTCGTTTACTGGAACTAATCAACATCCTTTTCCTTGGCATTACAAAGAATAAAGGGATATTTACTTACCACTAAGCCGAAGCAATTTTTGGAAAAAACACCTATAACAAGAACGATGTCATTATTAAACAACTACCCACATTTTCCTACTTGGGTTTACTTAGTGCTTTAATACACATAAATATTATATCCACAATGTTGTTTTGTCTGTTTTTACTTTACTGGAATAAAAGCCGGATGGCGTTTATTGTATAAAATTTTTTTTTTTTTAAATAATCTTCCAAAATTTTAATATCTTTTATTTTCCAACGATTTTTTTTCCTGATTTATTCTTTACTTCTTGTTAATGCCATTTTAACGATATATTACCACAAAAAATCAACATTAAATGTTTTAAGGCTGGTTTTAGAGATTTGGTACTTCTATCGTTACGTAGGTACACGTCGTAATATGGTGGAAGCCTCGATGTAGCGACAAAAAGTGATTTCGGAAAACAAGATATTTAAAACTGACAAAAACAACCAACACACTAAAGACTAACTTACAGTGGATTGATGTAACGTGCTGCACTTGATCTGTTTTTAAACTTAATATTCAACTTATTGACGTGAAAGCCCGCGCTCGTATCCTCAACTGCGTGATACACACGTAGAAATCACGTCCTATATAATTGGCGAAGTTTTGTCAATTATTTTCATGGGGACCAAAGCAGTGCTTGATTTGTGGATGTTCGTGAGGTGACGGTGCATTCCTTATTTTAAAATAAATATTTTAGTGTTCCATTTCTAATTTTATACCCATAATGGTCTTGTATAGGTACATCAATACGAATTAAAATTTTTATTTATCCGGGTCCTTCTACTATTTTTTAGGGGCTATTGTTTTATAGATTTTGCTACAACACACTTAAATCTAAATTGATGAAAACTGAGGGATGTGATGGATAGCGATAGTTGTTAGATATAGATAGGGGTTTTTAAATTAGCTACTAAAAATGTATGTAAGAACAAATATTCTACAACCTAACTTGTTAAATAAGTCTTAATCTAACATTATAATTATAAGGGTAACGTTAATTATTATATTTTTGGTTTTTTCCTCTTAACAACCATCCATTTGTTTTTCTAATATTTAAATTACTAAAGTTCAAGTTATTATCATTATTTTTATATGAAACGAAAATTGTCTATTCAATTGATTTCTAGGAAATAAACAAGGTGGTACTCATTTTTATTTTAACATGCCAGTTTTGAGGAAATAGGTTTAAAAATTAAAAATAAAACACTTACTAAGAAATTACAAAAACTTAAGAAATGTGTTTCTCATTAACCAATTATAGGTATCCAATAACATAAATTAATATATTTTAGAAGCGAAAGAAGCTAAACATCATAACAAAATATTTAAATTTTATCAATATTAATCGAAAATTGTATTAAAAAAT
Source organism: Hormaphis cornu (assembly GCA_017140985.1). NCBI lineage: Eukaryota > Metazoa > Arthropoda > Insecta > Hemiptera > Hormaphididae > Hormaphis > Hormaphis cornu. Next base: position 50,918,560 of record CM029357.1, read on the forward strand.
TATAATAAATAAATAAATAAAATTTTTTTCACTGCTTGTACTATTATAAACAATGGTGTCACAATAATGGCACATACGTAAATTTGCTACTAAACACCTGCATTTTGTAATTACACAAAATATTATGTGCTATAATCTACAAAAATGGGCTATAATATTTTTTATTCAAGTCAAGCGTTGGGCCACAGTGGGTGCGCGCGGGTTTGCACCACGAAAACTTTTTGCTAAATTTCTTGATACTTTTTTGATCGATCCACTGTCATTTAAACCCACTATTTAATTTTCTTTTTTATGATTTTGACGTTTGGAATGTACGTGAAAAAAAATGTTAACAATTGATTTTTAAAAATAGTTCAAATACACACATTTTTCCAAGGTAAGTTATTAATTCATAATTAAGAAATTCTGAGTCATTTCGCTCAAAAGAACTATTATTCCGTAACGAATTGAGAGTTATAAGTTTAGTACTTACAAAACATTTTTGAATTTAGTATCCCGGTTTTAACAATAAAAATAAAGTGAAAAGCAATTAATCAAAAAACATCAAAAACTATCTAATTTCATTATTTTAATGTCCTGTTTATTTTACTCAAAGATTATCATAATCAATTAATGTTATTTTTGTGGCTTCCCACTTCATTATAGATACTACCTATAAATTTGTAAATGTGTGAATACTTCAAGTAGGTTTGTCTAAATTTTGAATGTTGAAGTTTTCGAAAAGAACTTGAAAAAAAAAACATATATAGAGTATCATTTCCGTTCAGTTATCAATCACGTTGGAGCGATTATAACGATATTGCAATAACTCGAAAAATATTTCTATTACCTAGCCAAAAATATGTCCAGGAAAAAGAAAAAAAATAACAAAACATAATAGGTAGATACAAAATTTGCCGCACTCAAAATCTAGGAGAAATAAATTAAGTATGGATTGAAGATTTGATTTTTCTACAAAATCATAGATAGATTGGTCTGACCTTTGCTTACCAATAACACGCGGTTATTTTTGAATCGGCGTAAGCCTTGTTTCATGTTTTAATAACTCTTTATTACTTATAAATATAATATAGTGCCTGTACCAAAAATGGAACACGAACTAAAAAATCTCTCTAACCGAAAATGTGCAGAAAACGGGTTGTTATATTTGAGTAAGTGCGATAAATAAAAAAACAAGTGATAATCCGTATTATACTAAAACCAGATGAATCAGAATACAGGGCAGAATCTGAAACGGTACTGCAGTCGTCTATGTAGGTACACATTTGAGCATCCAAATTATAACTCATATTTGGGAAAAGGGGCAGAACGCTTTGAAATGTAGTCAGAGACAAAGGGAACTGAGTTATCCAGCGTCCCCCTCCTTTTGAACTCCAGATATCCAAAATAAACCACAAAGCTCGGTAATGCTCCAAGATGCTGTAGTTGCTATTGAATTTACTAAGGTTTTTTAGATTTTAAACTTTCTAAAACTATTTGTTAATAAGGAAGTGATGTTTTATAACAATTAACAAAGAAAAGGCATTTGTTAAAATATTCCTAACAGATTATATTTAATGAAATTTAGAGTAGTCGGTACAAATACCAAACTGTACCTAAGGTTATTTTTTGAATTTAATGATTTATTGTTGCCTACCGTGCTAAAATTATTATTGTATTTAAATTAAGTTCCATAAAATAGATTGATTAGTATAAATTTTAGAGATTTTTTTTTGGTATAACCTCGAAGAGATTTAAAGTTATATATTTTATTTTTTCATAAGATGGGTGATAATAGTCAGCTCCCAGTATATTTGATTAAATAAAAAACACTAATGATTTCCCCATTTTTTTTTAAATACTAATCCTTTATGAACTATAAAGTGTTGAATATAGTCACATAATTGTTTTGTATGATAAATCATCTCACCTCACATCTATGGTGAAAATAGGGTTAGCAAAATTATTTTTAAAATGTTTTACTTCATACAAATTAAAAAAAGAACTTCAAAATTTTTTGCTTTATTTGATTATGCTAATTGTGCTTTTTAGTAATTTAGGAGTGCAGAATTTATTCATTTGCCATTTTACTGATAAAATATTATTTCAAACGTAAAATACAAGTACAAGTAGATTACACCTTAAATTATTATGTTTTTTGGATTTGCATTTGTAAAGTTATTAATTTGTAAGAAATTGGGAAAATTTGTATCCACTCTCAGTCACCCTATTTTTTATTAAAATAACATATGATTAATTCTGAGCGAGTAAGCTAATGATTTTACAAAAACGTGTGTTTTTTCTTTCTATTTTTTGTGTCTGACGCATATTTCTTAGGGAATTTCTCCGATCTTAACGATTGAAAAATTGTCTGATAGCCGAACTTATGTTCTTGGTTTGTATAATATACAAACATTAACTCAACCTTCTAAAACAGTGATCTACAGCTACACTCACGACATAAACATTTTCGGCTTTCTTAAAATTTCTTAAAAATTTTCCTTTATTTACTTTATATCTTAAATTGTATTCTTTTTATTTCTTTCCTTTCTTATAATTTTCTATCTTTCTTACAAACCACTCATTTTACTACCTTTTTATTTCCATTGCAAAAATAAATTTTAGATCTAGTCTGTATGATTTAATAGTCTATAAATAATTTATAGTAATTACCTATATTATGTGTTTTAGGCATACTTGCCTTGAAACTCTTAATTGAATGGAAAATTACTCATTAAATTTGATTGTGGAGCTGAAAGAGGTTTGGGTCCAATATTTTATTTGGTATAGGAAGTTCAATTTAAAGAAAAAAATGGTTTTTGACTAGATTAACCTCCAAGATTCCAATCAGCACGTTTTATCCATTCTATTTGACAAGACACATACCTACAAGATATACGTTTTTCGATCCTATTTATATTGTTATTATTTTATAAAGATATTGATTTTCAACATAAATCATTTAATTTTAATAGAAACTATTATTTATGCTTTGCTTATGGTAGACCTTAGTTTTATTCACATTTAATAATTTTTTTAATTAGAAGACAGTGGTGAAAATTATGGTAAGTAATTTTGTACTTTGTCTGAAATAACTTTGATATTTACATTTATTTATAAAATAGGTATTGATTGTTATTTGTTTATCTTAAAGTTGTACGTCCCTACTTACACTTACAAAATTATATTTTTATTCTTTGATGTCTTAGTAAATAACTTGAACAAATTTAAAACTTTTGAAATTTTTTTGTTATAAACTCCAATTTTCAGTTGAAAAGTCTATACAAACTTGGTAACATAAAGTTTTACACGTGACTACAAATTATAAAAATCTTTTGTCCCTAATTTTTGAAGTAATATTTTTTACTTCCAAAGAAGTATGTTTATTTAAGCCATACGTGCCGCCACATTGTTTAATAGAACAGTTAGAAACTAGGAATTTAATTTTTTTTTCTACCATACTTAAGATAAATTTAGAATGATACAATTTTTCACAACTTGTGTAAGTTTTTGTTAAAATGTATAGACATTCTTGGAGCCACAAGTAATTTTCTGCAATCAAAATATTCAAAATTCACTTGTCCCTGTTATGTTTTAACTTTTAAGTTATTTAAAATATGAAATCTACCAACATTTTTTCATATTGGTGATTCAAATCATGAAAAACTTGGTAACAATTTTAACACAGTTAAATATTTTTTAGATGTTAAAATTTAATACGTTGAGTATAAACAAAATTATAGATCAAAAATTAAGATATTATCATCTTGATAGATGACATGATCATCAATGAAGATATTGGATAATTTTGATAAAAATATTACAATTTTCTCATCCTGTACAAATTATAATTTTAAATAGTGTTCACAATTTAAATTCATTGTTTTATTGAATATTTGATAATACGATATAAAGAAAAAAATTAGTTGAGGAAAATATTTTACAATTTTGTAGTCATGATAATTATTAAAAAAAATTTTTTTTTATAGTTTCATGTCTACAAACTTTTTAGATTTTTGATTAAAACAATAATACCTAGTACCTATATAATATTTAATCCGACGTGATACGACGAATTAAAATTTTTCTAAATTATAGTGAATAAGCTCAGGACCGTGTTTTGAATCCATCATTTGTTTTGTTCTATTGTTGGAATTTTATAATATTGATCCATCCAAAACCAAACATATATACCAAGATAACTTTATTTTTGATTGTTTGCTTGCATTAATTGTGTATATGTCTTGCGTATTTTTACAGAATTAAAAAAAAACGAATTCAGTAAGAATCTCGTGCTAATATAAACATAACATATTCTTACCATCGATAAATAAAAAGTTCTAAAAAATGTATATTTGTTTTGATAGTATGATAATAGTATGTTAGGTAGACCATAACCAATAAGCAATAACCATTGTTATGGTAAGCAGAGCATTATGTTTTGAAAGTTTTTAAAATTTGTTACAAGTACAACTGTATGGTATGTTCTATACTGAATACTCTATAGTATAAATGAAACCTATAAATTGTGTTTTAGAGTAATATTCACAGACTCTACATATTTTTTTAAATCTGGGCAAGTTGATTCCGAGCTTTGACGGAAAACTAAAGCCAATCTGAAAATAGATATGATGGAAAAGTTGTAGTGATTGAAAAAAATGACTGATAAGTCATTTACAAAGTTAATAGTTCATAGTTTACAAATTGTCTATAAACGGCAAACAACTGCCAACCTTCGACACCGCAGCGACCAACCAAAAACCGGTTGTTCTTTTTTATTCTAAAATTTAGTTGCAATGTATAACACATGATTGTTATAATACTGAGCCATTGATATGCTTTATTTTTTCAGAGTATGGGGATAAATTTTATTTATCTTTCAAAGATCTATTTGATTTCAGTACGTACCTACATGTTTTTTAAACATATCTAATTTTAGATTCTGAGCGAAACGAGGAAGATATTGATTTTACAAAGATGTGTGTTTTTTTTTTTTATTTTTTTTTTTTATTTTTGTGTCTGTGGCTCGTGTAGCTTCTAGGAAATTGCTCCGATCTTCAACTACAGTTACAGAAAATCGCATATTATAGTGATAAATTTGAGTACTCAGAAAATATTTTTCTCCCGGTCAAAAATATGATAATTTAATACGTTGGAAAACATTAGCAGCCATTATACTCGTAAATGATAAAATTTGACTAATTAGACTGATTGAGGGAGACGTTTGCAATGAAGGCGTTGGAGGAAATAATCCGTTTAAAAAATTTATAAACTGCATGATAGATAATGAAGAGGAATGGATAAATTGTATAAATTTGCGGTTTAACGAGTTATAAAAATAAAAAATTATATTTTACTTGTGACTAAAAAGTAAAAAATAAAAGTAAAAACGGAGTAAATTCAAGGTCGGATTAGAATATGTTTGGTGGAGCAACTACGCTTTGGAATGAGCCACTTTTTTGTGCAAGTCAATGTTTTGGAAGTTGTGGTTTCAACTTATTATTTAGTAACTAAAAGTAATGAGTTATGACAAATCATAGTGACCATTGCGTTGAGTTTTTCATAATAATTATTTTACAATGTTTACTTAGTTTCAATATACTACCAAACAATTAAATATTAATATCTTCAAATACATTAAAAATTATTTTTAATTTTTGCAGATTCCATACGGAGCCCATTCACATTTTGTACCGATTCTTGTTTAGGTACACGTGTGCTAAAAATTTATTTTTATTTTCACTGTAGAATTTTTGTTATACTACTATTTATATAATTAATTCTTTAAAATAGAGAGTAGTAATAGGAGTTTAGGCTTTAAAGATACATTTCTGTTGACTTATAATTTTTATTAAATAAAATTTAGAAAAGCAAAAACATCAATTTTCAGATTCAAATCAGAAACTTTAGCTGTATGAAATTTATTACTTTTATCGTTTTTCACTTATAAAGAATAATTATCATAAAAGTTGTATCTTCATCCATTTATAATCAATATTAATGATCGTCAAAAAGTGAGCTATTAAGTTGTATTTTTGTATAAATGGGTTACTAGCGCTTAACTTCAATATAAAAAAGAGTTTGATATAATATGTTGACAGAGTTATGAAATATTCTAGTAAAACCATTGATTTCATAATAAACTTAAAATATTTTATAGTATGTTATTATAAAATCAATGATACAAATGTAATCAATGTATCAAACAAAATGATACAAACAGTAAATATAAAAGGTAACGAAAAATATTTTGATCCCATCAATTTAAAATATGAGGTAATATTTAAAATACAAACAATGAATTTTGAAATAAAACAAGTACATATCTTTAACTTTTTAACTAATATCTATTTTATTTGTAATAATAATGTGTGTAACTGCTAAATTCTAGGTATTCTTCCTCTTGTTGGTGAGAGTAAGTTTGATAAATTGAAATATATTTCATCCGAATTTATTTATAGTTTAGTTTAAAATTTACCCTAATATATCCATGAGAACAGTAACTCTTATGTTAAATTATTTTCTAGCTGAATTGGCTAGGATATATGACTAGGTTTTGTTAGTTCAGGTTTGGTTTAGATTCTAAGAAAAGCGAGGAAGCCAAGTACCTATACAAAACTTTGGAATTTTCAAAAATTTCCTTGAAACTTTAATTTTCGAAAAAAAAATTTCAAACACATAATACAAGATTGCACGCACAACAAGATACACGAGCTACATAATAATTATCTTTTTCGTGACATACAGTTTTAAATGATACTAAAAAATTTCAAATTTTTCAAATTTTTTTTTATTCGTCTAAATTTGGAAAATTGTTATAGATTGATCTTACCTATATCTGATTTATTGTTAGAAAAAAATTCATATAATTTTATTATATAGAGTTGAAAAATTAATTATTTTTTGAAAAACAAAATTTACAATCCAAAACTAAAAATTTCGAAAAATCAATCCTTTTGTTTCCGAAAGCTTACAAAAAAAATATTGATAACACGGATGTAAAAATTTTGTTTTCATATTGTTATAGTAAAATTTAAATGACATAGGTACTATTACAAATGACCCTCAATTCTTATATAACTCTTCAAATAATATTGTCAAATTTCTTTGGAATTTTCCCACAATGTTTGAATTTAAAGAGTATTACTCTTTAAATGTGTGTACACGATTTGGATTAGTGAGATAAATATTATTCATGTTCCAAAATAGTAAAACATTCAATTCCTTACATGTGGGTTTGAGATTCTGAGCGAAGTTATACATTTGACTTTTTGAGTAAACTGCAGGTGCGTGATCCGTGGTGGACAAATTAGTTAGTAATATGACCACAAGTGAACAACTACAAAACTTCTCCAAAATCGATTTGTAATTTTTTTTTTTCTGTGAACAACTTTAAAGGTAGGTAGTAAAAATTCTCCGATTTTTAATGTCAGTACCTCTAATGAAAGGTCTATGACCACTGATGGTATATATAAGGGTTTTAAATTTGGCCATAACATCCAAAATAATCATCGGGACGACAAGCTGAAACTTTCACATAATATTAAAATAAGTAAGATACAGGTGAGATAAAAGTTTTAAGTGATTTTGAAAATTTTTGAAATAAGTATAGAACTTTGAAATTTTTGAAAAAATTACCAGGACGTATACTAGACAATTGAGCTTGCTCAGAATTGTTTTTTCGAAGACAATGATTTATCATTGCTTTCAGATGTTAAATAATACGTTTGAACCACAACTTCCAAACCAATGACCCACCCAAAGCATAGTTGCCCCTTCGTCAAACTATCCACGCGACCTAGAGTGATCCCGATTTTTTTTGGTTGTAATATAATGATGTACAAAGGTTCGATATAATGTTGAGCTATTTAGGTTTATGTTTAATTTTTGTTTTTTATTATAACATTTAAAGTTTAAAAAAACATTATTTAATAAAATACCAATCTCGGATCCTTTACCTGCCGGGTATAATATGAAAAGATCGGATCACTTCTAATGTCTGAAAATTTATTTACACAAAAACAAAAAAAACTCATTGTATAAAATTATACATTCCTCGCGACGTTTAAAATTTTAAGAAAAATTAACACAATTTATTGTTGGCTAAATGGATGAAACAATTTTTGAAGTTAGTAAACTTTATAAATGAAAAACATAACAACTATTATAAATGACATAATAATAAATTCTTGGATGTAAAACAATTAATTGGCCTACCCAAATCAAGAATAACGGTGTTAAAGAGTTAAAATATATAAGACTTGTTTTTTATCGTTTTTAGGGTGTGTAGGTACGTAAGTGTTTTTATATTTTAATTTATTAAGGCTGTGATATTTATTAAAACATATTTTTGACAGGATCAATATATTATTAGATTATGAGAGGCAAAACTTTTTTCCACAAATATGATTAGTAACCATCGAATTGATTGAACCTCGTATTTGCAAACAATTTTGATGTATACGTCTGAATGTTTTAATTAGAAAAGGATATCTTATTAGGTTCATTTCAGAATACAAACGCCAACGTATACAAATAATACATAACTAACATTTTTCTTTTCAATTTCCTCGACGACTTCTTTTCCTTTGCCTTCCTCCCAACTATTTGTGTCCGACCGCTTTTATGCTTGAGGCAATTCGTTTGTCACAACCATATACACACACCTGCAGTATCCCGGCCAAGCATGTTGTTTGGTTCTAAGTTTTTGTATACAGTTGAAATAGTATATAACATTGATTTTTCGTAGATTTTTGACCGGAGATATCAAATTCAGCAGGGTTGTGAGCCTAAAGTTGTCTGGCAGAGCGTCGTTATTTTCTGGTTTCGGGATGGAAATGATTGACTTGAGTTGTGAACAAATAGGTAAAAGTTGGGTAGGTGTTGATGAGGAGACTAATGGTTTTGAACACTTAAGGGTTATCTGGACAAGTATTTAATGTGAAATGGTACTCAAGGGATTTTGAAAAAATATGTTTTTTTGTGGCCTAGTACGGGTGGGACACTGGTGTTTTACTTAGCAAGCATTTGTTTGGTTTAAAAATTGTACAACTGCTCTGACTATAGAAATCATGAAACTCTTTCTTGACGCCTTGTTTTCGAGTTGGTTAAAAGAGTATAATGGGAAAATGTTTTAAATTTAGTTAGCTTTTTTCCTATTTCTTATAGTGATTTTCTGTTGTGTGCAGATTTGGTTTTTCTTGTAGATTTAATTTATGATTTATTTTAATAACGATGAAATGTCATTTTCAGGTGATTTGAGGTATAGACAATAATAATTTAGTTTTCATCAGGAATGTATTATTTCTTCCAATTTGTAAATTTGCATGACTAAAGAGGCAGTTAGCCAGGAGAATGGGATTCTGGGTTAAAGGTAGCTCGTTCATGTTGTAAATGTAAGCTCGATAGGCGATTTTTGCCAGAGCTATGTCGATTGTCGAGAACATCAGGCTTGTGAGTTCGAGGTCCGAAGAAATGTGTGCTAAAATCCGGACCACTATTGTTTTGACCAACGCGATAAAATAGCGTTCTGCCTACTTTGTTGGTGACATAACTATATAGGGTGTTTTGAAATTAAGTCATCCGCTAAAATGATCCAGTTGTGTGCTCTTAGTGAGAGTATCAAGGTTAGAAGTAGTAAAATTTGTGCTAAGTGGCTTGAATTTGATGGTGATAGGTGTTTTTAAAGAAAATTTTTGTCTTGGGCCCACAAACTTTGAATTGAAGTAGGTACTATAATATTTAAATATATATTGAAACAGGAACATTTCTTCTATACTTCAAAAGTATTATAAAAAAAAAAAAAATACTAAAGACTAAATTATTTATCAAATTTTTATCAATAATTAATAATTCTTGTATTCTTATGTTTAAAATACTAAACTGTGCACAATTCAAAAAACAGGTCAGTTAGAAAATTTTGGAGCACCGTGTAAGTAATGTATTAACCATGTTGTAACTCTTACTATATTATATAGTTTATGTATTGTTTCTGTATTTTTAGATGAGAAAGTAAAACCTCTACTTTATGCATTTTATAAAGTCGGTAACGTATCCATACAATTTTAGTAGGTGTTTTATGAAAATTATAGCACTTGATGTATTTGTATATAATTAAAAAAAAAGTAATAATAACCATACCTAAACATCTAAAAATAACTTATCAATTTTACTATGAGTTTTATTCCATATTTATTACTGATTCCTTAACCATTACTTATTTATAAAATATGTAGATTTATAAAGTATAATGAGTTAACAATAATCAAAGTGCATTATTTAAACAAGCACTAAAATTTGGTAAAAATTTTTAATCAACGTGTTTTACAAATATTTGTACTATCTTGAATGTGCTAGTTCGTCTCACTACAAGATAAACATGTTGTTCTATTATTACTTCACTATAAAATCTTTTATTGGATTATTTTCCTCAATTTTTGATTTACTAGTTGTAACCAAACGTAAAAAAAAAAAGAATAATAATCACAAATTATTATATTTTAAAAACAAAAAATTTAATATTTAAAGTTTAGTATTTTTGACACAAATGGAGTAAAACATTTTTATATTAGCTTAAATTTTGTTTGAGCTTTGACAAAAAGTTATTAACATACTATTGAAGATTGGGAAATTTAAGCATAAATAGTTGATTATTTTTTGTTTTATTATGTTTTTGTCCATTTATACATAGAAAATGTACATTTAGTAATTCTTTGAAAAATTCACTTTTTCCAAACTCAAATAAACAATGCGTATTTATCAATAAAATGTTTATGTTTTTTTTGTTTCACTTATATCAGATTATCAATCCTATAAAAAAAAAAGTAAGTTGCCTAATTTTAAAAAAAGCTGATTGTAGCCAAAGATGTATATGTTTAACAATAAAATTTTACTTTTTGTTTTTCCGTCACCCTTATTTGGGCACTAGAATTTGCCATAATATTACAAACAACAAGTATTTTTCTAAGAATATACCCTTTGAATTGGATTAAAATATTTTTAAGAATTATAATTTTTTTGCCAAATAATGCAAAAAAATGTTCTAATTATAAAAAACCGCCATGAAATTTCTAGGTCACGTGTGCACGTAGCTATATACGTCAGTACGGGTACCTAGTTTTTAATAGCGTGAATCGGTTGTTGTTAGTAGCACTCAATAAATCCAATTTTATATTGGAAACAATTGCTTTAAGTTTAAATCTTTTGAAAATACACAATTTCAATTATAGTGGTTTAGTGGTCGGTCGTCCATGTCAATGGAATCAAGTTAAATAAATCGGTATAACAATGGTCGAAAATGTTTGAAATATTAATGTCAAATTTTGATCTTCATTCATTTTATTTATGCCTGGATGATTCAATTCAATTTTCAGATTATTGGAAGAATAAATGCCAAAAAACAAATAATAAAAATTAATCGTAAATACTGTTATATACTTAATCCACAAATATGTCAACCAACTTTTTAAGAACCATTTTCATTCTTTCAAGGAATTTAAGTGTTAAAGTACTATTTTTGTTTATGTTTATGCTGATTCTCTTCAAAATTTTGTATTTTAACTAGTAATATATGTATTGTTTTCAATTTGTTTTGAGATCTTCAACCAAAAAGTAAAAGGTTTTTAAAAAAATACCGGTAAAATAAAAAAACTGCTAAAAAAATATCAAAATCAGTGCCGGAATTTTAGTGTGAAAGTTTTACTCATCCAAAAAAAGTTTTAAAGTTTCAAATCATTCAGAGAAATTTTGAATATTTCATCTTTTTTGTTTTTTAAAATTAGCTTCAACTTTATGATCTAGAACGTATTATAAAGTTGTTTTATGTGAATATCGGAGCAACTCAATCAAATAAATAACTTACGTTGGTTAGTATTGTTACAGTTTTTTGTGCAGGTTATGGCTGACAACGACCTGCACAAAAAACTGGCATATAAGGGCAACTTTCATCTATTAATATTTTTATTTATTTTTTTGCATTATTTTTAAATAATTAAATTGTCTATAATCTTGTCTAGATCTTTTTCCATTAATTTTTCCTTTCACAGCTTCCTTTAGAATTTCATTTGACCTCCATACCTGGCCTGTCCACTCAATTCGTTTACTCATGAGGTATGCGTTGATACTGGGTTTTTGATAAATTTGTTGTACTTCTACACTAGTTCTTCTTCTGTACATTTCATTTTCTAGTGTAGGTCTATAGATCCTTCTAAAAGCTGTTCATTCAAAGTAAGTCATTTTTTCCTCATCTCTTTTAGTAGTCGGCCATGTTTCACACGCGTTTGTAAGAACTGGCCGCAGAACACTTGCGTACAGGCGTTCTTTTGATCGTCTAGAGACAAGATTTGACTTGAACAGTTTTTCCAAAACATAGTAACCCTTATTAGTGTCTGATATACTCAGTTAAATTTCATAATGCATGAAATTTTATTGATTAATGTTTAATTGTAAATCATTATTAAAAAATTATATTAAGTATCAACTTATTTTAAACCTGTGACCAAGTGAACATAACTGTCGGAAATTTCGTAGTAAATAGCTATAATGCCACAACGTAAACCGTTAATAATTTTTGGTGGTTAGATTTTTTCATTTTTGGGTTAATGAACCTAAAAGATTCTTATATTCAATATACTTGTTTATTAATTCAAATTGTGAATTTTAGAGTTACTCACTTGCATCATATAATATTTATATTCAGAAATATACCTAGTATTTTAATGTTTCAGATTTTTTGATCGGGTCAAGTATGTTTACCTTTTTCTGCAGTTATTAAACAATTTTGACTTTTGAGTGACTTTGGAAACCCAAATTATATTGTCTTTCAGCGGTGGGCAATCGATGTATGTAAATAAAATGATATTTTTGAAGTTACTTTCAATAATATATAGGTATCAAAAAAAATTTTTTTTCGTGAATTGGGACCATACTTATCATTTATGTATACTGAACATTCTGGAAGGCTATATTAAAATAAAATATGGTTAACTCTTATAGAACCATGGCCCTTCTTAAAGGCTTTTTTTTTGGTCCCTTCCTACCCTATACAACTAACTCGGATAAATCACATAATTTATATTTTTCTATTTACTACTAATTATTATTAAATACAAAATAAACAATTATAGTGATATTATAATACTAGCGAGTATCGCCTGGGCTTTGCCATACATACAAATCGTCCTATGTTACAAATGTTTCATAAAATATCAATACCACGAGTCATATCCTCACAAGGTCTTCATAAGTTTTTATATGTATACGTCATGTTGATTTATTTATTTTTAAATGAACAATACCAATTACTGTATGAACCCTGGTGAATCGGGAACACAGCAATTACAAAAACTAAAGTAAAAATGGCCGTGCTGTGGACAAGACTAGAGTACCTGCCTACCTACAAATGATAAAAAATTGTCATGTTCTCATATTATATAATTAAAAAAAAAAAAAAAAACGGATTTTTTAACATTGGTTTCCCAACAAAAGCAAAACAAACGTTGTAAAAAAAAACTCAAATTCAATAAACTTCCATCCACAATTTATTCACCTGAAGGACTTAGTGTTTTAAAATTGTTCATGAATTTCACCTTTTTAATACAAAAACGAGGGGGCAAAATATTCAACTTTTATGTAACATTGATAAGCTCTTTTTATCCCTCCAAAAAAAAGTTAGCAAATATACATTTTATAGTCAAAACAGGATTGTTCCTCATTATTTACTCCACTTAGTGCCTAACTTGAAAATAAGGGTCCATAATCACTGTTGGTGGCTACGGTATTTCCGTCTAAAAATACAAAATCGCGTATCAGGGACGGCCCATTTCCTGGCTACAGTATAAATATCATATTCTTATGTTGTAAGTAAAAATCATAAGCGCGTATTTAAATTCGAACATGTTTTGTGTTTTATAGGATCTATATTGAATTACATGGATGAAATAATTAAACTCGTACGCACAATTGGTTCGTAATTCTTTATAATTTTTTAGAAACCCTAAAAAATTATAACTTATTATATTTTAAGAAATGGTAACCTACTGATTTCATTGTTATTGATTCATTTTAAATGATTGTAACAGCTATTTACAGTATAAAATAGAAATTGTATACAATTATTATAAATGCTTAAGTACAACTGTAGATGAAATTTGATCTCAATAAATATCATAGATTATGTTTTGAGCAGAGCTATTTCATAATACCTAAAAAGCATAAAAAACTCAACTAAAACTGTAATTAAGTCTAACATCCTGTTTAATTGAGCTTCTTTTTTTTTCTCTTTTTGTTTTTGTCTATCTCTTTATATATTTTTATTATTGGGCATGATCTATTCCAAACTATATTTATGATACTAAAGTGTTCTATTAGATTCTGAACGTAGCAAAAAATATTTTGTTTTTACAATGATGTTATAGACTCTGAACGAAGCCAATAATATTAATAATTAATAAGCTATTGATTTTACAGAGATGTGTGTTTACTGTTTTTAAAATTTGTTTTTATTATTTTTGTATCCGTGTCATTTATTTAATTTATTTATTTAATTACCATTGCGTTAACAACGCAAAGGTATTAATATTAATAAGATATAAAACTTACAGATAACGGGGTAAACCCAACCACGTTTTGTAAAGAAGAAGCTAAAGCGAAATTTCAAATAGACAAAAAAAATAAAATAAATGATTCTTACGATGTAGAACTTTATGTAGAAGAAAAGGAAATTATCGAAAGTAGCGAGGAAAAGGAAAAAAAACGGTGGTAAGTACCTATTACTGTGAAATTTCTCTAGTATTTATATTACCGTTTTTTTTTTTTTTTTTTTTTTTTTTTGACATAAAGATAAAAAAACATTGAGAAAAATGATTTTTAGTACCTACTTATAAGTCGTATATAGAGTATATGTTGCTAATTTTGCGAAACGTTTTAAATAAACTTTGCTATGATTCCAAATAGATTAGGTTTTCAAATATTATATTTTAGTTGATACAATTTCAAAAGTATAAACTGTATATTATATATTATTTAAATGAAACAAAATTGTATACCGACAAAACTTGCTTAACTATTCAAAATAAACACGTTTTTTCTAACAATTGCATAAAACTGATAACAAAAAAATAAAAAAATAATAAAACCAACAAAATATATGAAAACCAATTATACGTTTTATGTCAAAACACGCGTCTAGGAACTTTCAGAAAAATTGGACAACTCGTTTGCATATCAAAAGAAAATTAACTTAAAATCTTGTATAAATTTTAATTCAGTTGGTCCAGTATTACAATTTTATAAGCGTCAACTTATGCTTGTTTGATTAATTAAAATTATGAGTTCCATTAGTATGACCAAACCAAAACACTTCTTGTGAAAGCTGACCAATTTCCCAGTCCCATTCATGTTGGTGATATGAAAAATAAACCAAGTTTTTTTTTGCCTATTAAAGTTGTGATATGAAAGATAGCCTAGGTTCCTAACGTCAACACCGGTTACAACTTACATAGAATCAAAAAAAAATGTCACTCTGCAGAAACTTGATGTCGGCATTTATTCTGATTCGTCTTGGATACTAAATTCAAAGGACAATTTTATTTTCATTCTTTATTGAAAAACAACAATATGTTACCTACCGAGACGAAAACCGAAAGACAAAGAACAGACACCGTCTTATTTTGGTTGACGAAAAAATGTAACTACATCATTCATTTTGGGAGATTAATATAAATCTCGCGGTTAGGTTTATCCCCGGATTCACCAACGCTTGAACCACATGAAATATGGTCAAATTTTTCTATGCCATTCTAAGTGTAACTTGTATTTAAAATGAAGCACCCGAAGCGAGCAACTTATCCTGAAAATTTCAGCTTTCTAGAACATCTGGAAGGAGGTAAAAATTTATGTCAGTGGCTATAATAAATATATATTCCAAGAATATACATTTAACAACGTTTTTTGGGTATTGTTATCTCAGCTTTCATTACAGGTAGAAAGTTAATTTTTTGCATGAGAGTTAGTTGATATTATGTTGAAAACTTTGGCCAACCTTGAACAGCGGAAAGAGCGGTGGTAGGGGCGCAAACATGGCTAAAAAGATACACGGCAGCTCAGAATCTGTCAGCGAAATGGCCGCGCGCGTTGATAAAATGATAATTGCGAATGTTTTAACTTTTAAAACATAGTTTTTGATTACATTACCATTTTTTTTACGTACGGCTTATTTAAAAGCATACTAGCATATTCCAGTATTTTAGGAATTATTTTGCTTACGAACAAATGAGAGAAAATTAAAACTTTGAATGAAACATAACTTTTTGAATGCTTGTTTTAAGTTATCACAGAGAATACTATTTAGTTTTTATGTATTGTGGTTTTATCAATAATGGTTTAGTAATTTATTTGATAATATAAACTGAGCTAACTCAAAAAACTTTAAAACGCAATGATTATTAATTTTCAATTAAATGCTTTTTTTATGCCATTTTCCCCAAAAATTCAAGTAAGTATTTTAGTAGGTATACTCACTGATGCTAGTTAACTACTCAAATTTTTGTAATTGTGGTTAAACTGGATTTCAGTAAAAATATTGTTATTTTTAATATACTTCCTCGTTGTGCTCAGAATATAAAATTTAAAAAATATTACATTTTATTTAAACACAAACACTTTAGGGTACAACGATTTTTGAAATTTGTAATTATAAATAAATATTATAGTAAATAATAAATATATTATAATATAACCGTGACAGTTTGAAAATCTTTTTTACAATACCTAATAATTTTATTTTACCAATGGTAAAACCTAATTATTTTGACCTTTATGCATAGTCCTTAAACAGCTGGAAATTACATGTCTAAGTATGTTTCAAACGTTTTATATTATGATTGATTGTTTTAAGGTTTTGTAAATTAATGTAATGCGTAATTTCTACAGTATTTAACATGAGAACACAATAAGTGTATACTTGCAATTGTTAAAATAACACATAAAACAAAGTAAAAAATAAAAGTGTTTAAAAAGAGCAATGTTTCATTCTACCAAAAACTAAAATCTGCCCTAAACGAGCAATAATATCAACCGTCATAATTTATTAAACATTATATTTACTTTGATCTAGGGGTACCATTTATCCATACTATTTTCGTTAATCGTTTCTCCACAAAAAATGAATACCAAATAATGTATTAATGCAAATTTTTGTACTATGTTTACCCGAATCGGAAACTTTTTCTTAATTTTATACTATATTATAATCTCGCCATTTTACTACCGCTTAAATGTAAAGAATATCACATCGTGTGAGGTATTGGATAATTTTAAAGCTATTCCATTCCATTTATTTTATTTGTCATTTATGCTGAAATGATCAAATACCAAAAATTGGTACAATTATTATTTTTTCGTTTCTTTTATTATAAAATTAAGGTGGTTCTTTAAACATTCCTTTTGATCATTTCACTTGGGTATAATATTATGTTTTTGCACCCATAACGACAATAATATGTACCTATTATTATTTATGCGCCCATATAAGTCTTCCGGTGGGTTTTTATAAAAACATACTTAATGTAAGTACAACTCTAAAGCTTGAAATTTACGAAATTTAATTATTATTTTCATCCTATAAATAGCTGAAGTATACAACTTTTTCAAATGTAAGTTATGAAATCATAATTTTTAATTTTATTTATCACGATTTTCCTATAAGTTTACAAATATAAAAATACAATGAACAATATATAGTTTG
>CM029357.1:50936381-50996217 GCA_017140985.1 Hormaphis cornu
ATATATATATATATAGATATATAGATAGATATATATATATATATAAATATATGTACTATTTTTTTTTAAGTCCCATTTAATGTTGTTTATATATGTAAACAACATTAAATGGGACTTAACTTAAGCGAGGTAAAATTATAACGATATCGTTACCAAAAAAAAATAGTATAAATGTTTCTTAGTTTTGCCAAGTTTGGTAAATTTTTAAAAGTAAAAAATTTCAAATTAAGATGCAGTGAACGACACCTTCCTTTTATCTTTGCTTCCAAAAATCGTAAAAATTTTAATTATATTTTACGGATTTATTGTCAAGAATATATCTAGCCAAAATTATAATCATAAAATTTGTTAGTTTTTTGTTTTTCAATAACTCGTTGAACTATGTTCTGAAAATTATTGAAAATCTTTATAATTTTTTAATAAATAGTCCAAGAAATGCCAACCGAACAGGAACTTTACAGTTTTACTAGTTGGCTATGTGTCAGAAATGGTATTTATTATTTGAGTAAGTATATTTTGTGTAAGTAAACATAAAAATAAGAGAGGAAAAAAGGAGAAAAAATTTGAGGTCAAATAAAAAATTGATTGGTGTGGCAATTACGCTTTGGAGTGTATCATTTCTTTGAATTGGCCAGAGTTTTGGAAGTTGTGGTTCAAACATATAAATGAGCATCTAAAAGCAATAATAAATCATTGAATTTGAAAAAACGACACTGAGAGAGCTCAGTTATATATACATCCAGGTAAAACCAGTTTTAATCAAATATATCAGCTATATAATGCTACCTATAGGCTATACTACATAAAGTATTACTTTTTTAGGTAATTGCTACGCCAAGTAATTACTCGCCCAACATCAAATTTACTCACTTTCTTTCCCTCCTTTCATTATCGGAGCATTCCTTAAGTGTTTGTTAGTTATAAAATGTTTTTGGAAAATATATCTCATATAATGATGTAATATACCTCATATAATGACCAACTATTGCTAATTTTCTAGTTTCAAATAACTAAGAACTCGGAAGGTTTCAATCCCATCGGACCAACACTCACCCCTCTATCTAGGTTCTTAGTCTAAGTTTTCGTGTTTTTGGATTAAAACTCACTAAATATGTAAAATTTTAAAAATTATTTCAAATAAGATCTAATTTAAATCAAATTCCCAAACATTGTTGTTATATATGTTATATAAAACGCATTGTTCACATCGCTCCTTGCACTCAAAAGTACAATTCATTTTGTGATGTTCCAATTTTTGTCGTTTTCCGCAGATAACTCAGAAGATAAACAAAATATCAAATCATATTTCAAATAAAGTATATTTTGAATCTAAAAATTGTTGTGGTATTCAACGTTAAAGTTGGAGCAAACTAATACCCGTAAAGGTATCTTTACGAGTATCAATTAATATGATAATAGTTATAATAGTCAAAAAATTTTAAAACAAATACAAAACAAAACTTTTAGGGTAAAATTTTTTTAATTTATACATATTTTGTTAATTTGAGATACCCCTTAGAAAAGTAATTTTGTACACTTTGACAAAATAATCAAAACATCGGTATTATTATGATTTATTTTAGTGAGTATTAGCTCATTAATATTTTTATTTGTTAAAAAATAATTATGTCAAATATTATTTGTTAAATTTTAAAAGAATTTTAAATTTTACTTTATTTCATTTTTTAATTTCTTTTAAAACAATAAAGTTTTTATGGTTTCGTTTTTTTTTATATTGTCCCAGAGTTTTTTAATTTGATAATTTATGTGTTTTAGTTTTAAAATTATTTTTTGCTATCTCATTACATTTGGTGATCCACTTTATTTCCAAATTCCTGTACCTTATTTTACCTGTTCATATCAAATTTTCCTTTCTAATTTTTAATTTTTTCTAGTTACGGAAAAATATTTTTATGAAATTAGTTTTTAGAACATGTGAAAATGAAATTGCTTTATATTCGACTAACTATTTTATTCATGTTAAATGAATACAATTTATTTATATTTGATCAATTTCTATTTAGAGAAAAGTGGTGGAGAATACGGTAATTTGTATTATTTAGAGTCTGAAGTGACGTTTGTGCCTTAAACATTACATTGCAAAATTTTAAATATTGGTATTTTTAATTTTATTATTTTACTTACCTATCAATTTAAATAATGAGAATTGTAAAAATGTTGGGGGGAAATGTTTTGTTTCGGAAAAAAATATTCTATATAAATTAGTGTAACCCACCTAAAACTCCACTATCGAGATCAAAACATGTTTTTTAAGCTTAGGACTACTTATGTAAACATCTCAAATATTTTTATAGAAAAAAGTAAAATGAAATTCCGTAAGTATATTATTTTATATATATATAGATTTCAAATGGCATGGATTTTTTACTGCAAGCAAAATTCAAAATTTTATGATCCTGATCATAAATACAATAAAAAAAGGGAAGGAAGGACATACATTTTGTGAATTCTAAGAAATAAATTAAAGAAAGGGAGTAAATTCTAGTCGGTCAATCTTTTGGGT
This sequence comes from Hormaphis cornu, assembly GCA_017140985.1. NCBI lineage: Eukaryota > Metazoa > Arthropoda > Insecta > Hemiptera > Hormaphididae > Hormaphis > Hormaphis cornu. Next base: position 50,938,906 of record CM029357.1, read on the forward strand.
TAGTCAATGGTTCTAAAATTACAGTCCAAACATATTATCTAGAATATGAGAGAAATCATAAATAATTGCTCTCAATTATTACAATCCTAAGTAATCTTGGTAATCTTTTTTTGAAACATATTTTTCTACATGCTGTTAAAACATTTTTAAATTTAATGTTTTGTTTTCAACCCTTATTCAACGCGTTAATATTTTATCCATTTGGTTCATTTTTGGCAATAAATCAAACTAATTGAAATGTACACAAATTATTGAAACAAATTAAAATTAAACGCCGTGAATATTTTGAATAAATACGTGGCAAATTTAAAATTTAAAAATTTCGCGACATCTTGCGAAAATATTTTGGATCACAGCTTAATTTTTAGATAGATAAATTTCCTATAAATCTATTGACATCACAGATCACGAACTAATAACTTTTAAATATAACGTAAGATTACATCTCTCAAAATACTAATTTATCCAAAACAGTGTTATTCTTCAAATTTGTAATCATTACTAATTTTGTGCAACTAATTACGAACATACCTATACTAACGTATAATTTGATGAAGAGTTCTTGAGGAATTGAATATTTGGAATTGAAAAAATCAAAATAATTCTTCAATATTCAACTCTTTTATTTTAAAGCAATTGCGCATTTTGACAACGTCGTCATCAGTGGTTAACAAAGACACATATTAAAAATATATTAACGTGGCTCGTTATTTTCTTTCGATTAAAACAATATTTTGTTTAAATAATGGTAGAAACTTTTTTTTTTTTTTTTTTTTAAATTTTAATCATATAAAATTTTAATTTTTAAGACATCATAACATATTTACTCATTTGTTAAATTATAAAACCATTGTCTATTATTTCCAGCAGCTGGAAAAAAGTATTATTTGGCTCTTTTAGACATAATTGATACAGGTTTGTTTTTCATTTATCAAATTGTTGGCAAATTTTTACTTGGTACAGGTCACGGGGTATGTTCCCTCACATAATGACCATATGTACTGATATATAAATGTAATTTATTTTGACTTTTAATATGGTAGTTTATTAAAATTTTGTTAAATTTTCTCAAATCTTCAGGTTGGAAACTTTTACACAATGTTTAAATGGGTAAAATACAGGTGTGCTAAAAATTTCAAAATGTTTCAATTATGTTTGAGCAAAGTATAGAGCTAAGAAATTAATAAAAATTTCATTGTTTCTTTTTTGTGGTTTTTATTTAATAAAAATTTAGTATTCGAGTAAAAGCTTAAACATTTTAATATAAAGTTGTAAATACGTAGTTAAATATGTGACTAAAATTAAAGATAGATATACCTATATATATATATATATATAGATACTCTTAAATTTGTAATGGAGTTCCGTGGTGATCGTCGTCCGATGCACACGTGCGTATCGCTGTTCATTAGTGCTATCCAACGTTCATTTTCCATACGGAAATTCGCGAGTGTTTGAACGTATGCTTCAAACGACTAAAATATTAATTAAATAATCTATTTTCTTTTTTCTTTTCTACATTATTACGTAACACTACTGCAGCCGCGTTGCGTTCTTATCTTAAGGCCGTCGCCCGACGGTCTAATTACCTTAATCACCCACCGCTATTACCACAATGCCTACTACGTCGACCACGGTCAAAAACAAAAATAATTCCAACACGACGCCTCTATCAAATCAAAACAAAAATAAAATAATCCAGAATAATAATTCGAATAAAACGAATATAAACAACAACTCAAATACGTCGCTGCCAAATTCCGCCGAAAAAAACGGCTGGACTACTCAAACGTCAAAAAGAAATCATTCAAGCTCTTCGTACACATCCTCGGATCCACCGCTGTCACCCCAAGAGAGCCGGCATGTCAATAAAAAACTATTCTCGTCAAGAAATCGCTATGAAGTATTCAGTTCAATGGAACAGTCTCCCAACCCCTCTGCCGAAGAAGCACAGACTTCACTCACAGAACCTGTAGCAAATACAATTACTAAACCTACTATACCCCCCCCTATTTTCATAAAAGGCGTCGACGATTTTCCGGGCGTGTGCACAGAACTGATCGATCTGATTGGTGTTGATAATTTCCACTGCAAATCATCAGCCGACCGTTTAAAAATACAAACAGCAAATCCTGAGTCGTATAGAGCTCTTGTTCAATTTCTAAGAAAAGAAAATGCAGAATTCCACACTTACCAACTTCAGGAGGACAAACCAATTCGAGTGGTAATTCGTAACATACACCCAACCACACCTTGTGAATTAATAAAAGAAGAGCTAGTCTTGCGCTTATATGAGGTCAGACAAGTAACTCCAGTCCTTCACAGACTGAACAAAAACCCGTTACCTCTCTTCTTCGTAGACTTAGAACCCACGATTCACTCAAACGAAATTTTCCAACTCACTTCCTTACTTCACACTAAAATTATTGTTGAAGAACCCTACAAACACAAAACAATCTCTCAATGTGCGAACTGCCAGGATTACGGACATACCAAGGCATACTGTGGGTACTCACCTCGCTGCGTACGCTGCGGTAAGGACCATCATTCATCTTCTTGCCCAAATTCACGCGATGAACCCCCCAAATGTGCTCTTTGTCAAGAAAATCATCCTGCGAGCTACAAGGGATGCGCAGTCTACAAAAATCTTCAACGTCGTAAGAACCCAAATACTATAAATAATAACAAAAATTTAACTGTAAAAACTAATCATAATCTTAAATCTAAAAATGTACAAGATAGTCACCCACCAAACTCCTCCATGCACTTTCCTGCTCAACCATTAACTTATGCAGATGCAACTTCCGGACTATCCCCCAAACCTACTCCACCTCCTCTAGATCCAGTCACACCCCCCTCAGCCACTGATATAAATACTCTGTTGACAAGTTTCTTAAGTGAATTCAAAACTCTTTTAAATCCATTAATTGCTCTACTTACAAAAGTAATCACCAGCCTTTTAGATAAAAAAAATGAATAACTCAATCACAAACAATTCCCTCTTAATTTTACTTTTCAACGCTAATGGTCTCAAAAACCACATAAACGAGCTCCAATCTGTTTTATACAATAGTCGTATTGACATTGCATTGATAACAGAAACCCACTTCACTAAGTACTCTAAATTCCATATCCCAGGATTTCATCTAATAAAAACAAACCATCCAGATAATACGGCACATGGTGGAGTAGCCTTACTAATCAAAACCTCCTTATTTTTTCAACCACTCCCTGAATATTGCCATGATTATATTCAATCTTGCTTCATCCAAATTAAATTAAATAACATCCCAATCACCATAGGTGCTCTATACTCCCCCCCTCGTCACAATATTACCAGAGCTATACTTAATGATTTTTTTTGGTTCAATTAAAAACTACTTCATTGTCGGGGGTGATTACAATGCCAAACACCAAAGTTGGGGCTGTCGTGTTAATAACCCTCGTGGTATCATTTTACACAGCCTTTCCAACGAAAAAAATTTTAATATCCTCTCACCACCTGGACCTACTTATTGGCCTACCTCACTCAAAAAAAAACCTGACATTCTTGATATTTTTACCGCCAAGATACCCAGCAACATACACTTCTGTACCAAAAACATACTCGATTTAAACTCTGATCATTCCTCAGTTCTCCTAACTATTTCAGCCACGCCATTAGCACGTATTAATCCACCCAAATTATTCTCACCCCTTACGGATCACATCAAATTTCATGATACAGTAAATAAAAATATTAACCTAAATATCAGGTTGAAATCTAATCTCGATATTGACGAAGCAGTCAACAATTTCACAACTCTAATTCAATCGGCAGCGTGGTCCGCCCTAAAACCTGTCAAAACTGTTAATTCAAACAATATAATAAACTCTAATTTTAATTACCCATTAATACCAGAAGAAATTCGATGTTTAATTGTGGAAAAACGTAGAGCGAGAGCAAGGTACCACCTCTCTCGTCTTCCTTCACACAAATCCGCCTATAACAAACTTGCCAATTCCTTGAAAAAAATCCTTACAAAACATAAAGCCAATGCTTTCGAGCAAAAATTGCACAACCTATCTGTTGCAAACGGTTCCCTTTGGAGAGAGACTAAACAGCTTTTAAAATACAAATCTCCCTCAACTCCTCTTAAAAAAGCAGACAATACATTAGCTATTAGTGACGCAGAAAAAGCAGAAGTATTCAAAACGCATTTATCAAATATTTTTCAACCTCACGCTGATATTCTAGACCCTCAACACGTAGATAATGTTAGAAAATATTTAGACTCTCCGTTACCAAATGGACCTCCCGTGAAATACACCACACCAAACGAGATTAAAAATATAATTTTAAAACACTCGAATAAAAAAGCTCCCGGTTTTGACCTTATAACAGCAGAGGTTGCAAAATGCTTACCCAAAAAGGCAATAGTCCTTTTGACTTATATTTTTAATGCAATATTTCGTCTATCATATTTCCCACTTATGTGGAAATTTTCACACATTGTCATGTTTGCAAAGCCAAATAAACCTCCAGATGCTCCAAACTCATATAGACCAATAAGCCTCTTACCATTTTTTTCAAAAATTTGCGAAAGGATTATTCTTCATCGTCTATCCCCACATGTTATCTCAAATAACATTCTTCCTTCATCTCAATTCGGATTTAGAGCTAAACACAACACAATTCATCAAGTACACCGCCTGGTTGATTCTATATCTACCTCGCTGGAACGTAAACAATATTGCTCCTGTGTTTTTCTAGATATCTCACAGGCATTCGATCGGGTTTGGCACGATGGCCTACTTTATAAACTTCGCAATTTTCTTCCACCTTCCCTGTTTCTCCTAACTAAATCCTACCTCACCGATCGATACTTTCAAATTCGCATTGGAACATGTACTTCACAAATGGCTATGATAAATGCAGGCGTACCCCAAGGTGGTATCCTATCTCCATTACTGTTTAACATCTATGCCTCTGATCAACCCGTCACTGAAAACACCATTGTTGCTGATTACGCTGATGACAAAGCTTTAATTTCAATTCACGAAGATCCCCTAATAGCCTCTGGTAATTTACAAACTCATCTTAATCTTATTTCATCTTGGTACACCAAGTGGAGAATAAAACTGAATCACGCCAAGTCAATACATACCACCTTCACCCTGAAACATGGCCTCTGTCCTCCAGTTTCATTGGATAATATACCTATACCCACTTCCGACACAGTAAAATATTTAGGCCTTATCTTAGATAAAAGATTGACTTGGAATCCACACATCAAATCCAAAAGACTAATTCTTAACTCTCGTTCTCGTATGCTCAAAACCTTATTATCAAAAAATAAATGTTCAAGCCTAAAAAATAAACTACTAATTTACAAAGCATATCTAAAACCAATTTGGACTTATGTTCTACAACTGTGGGGTGCGGCAAAGAAATCGAATCTTAATAAAATTCAATCTTATCAGAATATTACTCTACGTCAGCTCACTAACGCTCCACCATACATTTCTAATTTAACACTCCACAACGATCTACATGTCAAAACGATTGAAGAGGAGTCGGTTGTATATTACAAGCGATTCTTCTCACGTCTGGCAAACCATATCAACCCTCTAATTAGGAACCTAAATACCTTAACACTTCCCGATAATCCTCGCCGTCGACTGAAAAGGAGATGGTGCAGAGATCGTTTACTATAATCATTAATCACTCCCTCTCTCTCTCTCTCTCTCTTAAAAAAAAAAAAAAAAAAAAAAAAACACAAAATGTATTTACTTTTATTTATATATAAGGATAAAACAGTATAATTAAACGACGTAAGTGTCATCGGTGGGTGGCTTCTTCAATCATGATTTCAATTTTTTTTTTGTTATTTCAGCTAATACTCTTATTGTGCCATTTGTGTATAGATTGTGTATATATTAATAAAGGAAAAAAAAAAAAAAAAAAAATTTGTAATGACCCAATTTTATTCAAGGCACTGCAGTCAAAATTGTTATTTTCGTAAGCAATTAGAAATTGCTCACAAATTTAATTTAACACTAACACACAGCATCAAACTACACACGCGTCCTAGAAATTTACAGTTTTATTTTTGATTGCACCAAATAAAACCAATTTTTTTATGTTTTTTTTTTTTTGACAAAAATTGGACAAACCCACATATCATACCACTGTAAATTATAATAAACTAGTCGAAAAGGCTGTGATTTAGAGCTAGATTTAAAGGCGGCCAAAGGGACTCATATAACTTAACTAATGCTTTGGCCTCATTTTTGCACAAATAAGCAAAACACGCATGGGACAAAACCGCGTACAGATTGTAAAATACTTAATAGGTCATTCCAGCACAGATATTTTAACAGCTATGATTATATTATTAATATTAAAAGGTCATTATATATAAATATATATATATAAAGGTTATTATATGATTGCATTTAAAAAAAAATTTGAAAAAATTGTTTTAGATTCTGAGCGTTAGCGAGGAAGCTATTGATTTTACAAAGATGTGTGTTTCTTTTTTGTTTTTTTTTTTTTTTTTTTGCTCTGTGACATGCAGAACTCCTTGAATATTACTCCAATGTCAACAGTTGGTACATTTTCTGAAAGCCCAACTTCAATTTTTAGTGCATTATACATAACGTTTTACAAAAATTTTCAGTTCCAAAGGAGTTTTAAATAATCAAAAACTAAAAAAAAAAATATTCGAAAAAAACGGTAAAAAGTACCGGTAAACGTCGATTTTGACTAAATTGATTTAATTTAATGGTCGAAACTTCCGTAATAATTATTTTTAAGACCTAAAACTTTTACACAATGTTCATATGAATATAAATATACAAGTTTGATACCAATTTTAAAATATTTAAACGGATCAAATTTAAACGCTGTAAATGTTTTGAATAAATTCGGGGCAAATTAAAAATTTCATCACTCCTCGCGAGTATATTTTGGATCACAGAGCTTAATTTCCAGATAGAATAATTTCTTATGAATCTACTGATATCACAGATCACAAATCTATAACTTTAAAATAAAATGTAAGTTTACAACTCTCAAACCAATAATTCATTCAAATCGGTGTTGTTCTTCAAATTTGTAATCATTAAAAATTGTGTGCAACTAACTACGAACACACCTATATTAACGTATAATTCGATGTAGAGTTGAGGACTTATCAATTTTTAATTGAAAACATAAACAAAGTTGATTGGAAGTTATACTCAAAAAACTAAAAAAAACTTCGAAAAAAATAATGGTAAAAAGTACGGTAAACTGCGATTTTGACTAAATTGATTTAATTTAATGGTCAAAACTCCCATATAATTGATTTTTATAACCTAAAACTCTAACACAATGTTTATATAAATAATATACAAGTTTGGTACCAATTATAAAATATTTTAATATTTTTTGAGCTAAGAATAGAACTTTCAATTTTTCAAAAACTTCAAATTGTCTTATGGTTTTTTTTTTCAATACAATTGTAACTTTAAAGTGAAATGTTTGAAATTTTTTTTTAATTTGTATTTGAAGTTTGTTTAAACTGTGTGGTATCATACTATTTTTGGGTGTGAATTTTGGCTATAGGTTTTTATAAATCTGTACGGTATCGTACTATACTTTTGGGTGCGGTATTGTGTAAGAGCGTAAGGCATTTCGTGCAGAATTGGGTCGTTTTTGAGCAGTAATGGAATGCACCGTAAATCTTCACGACAATTAAACAATGTGAAATTCGTAAATTTCAATTTTAAATTGCAATAAATCATAAAATGAAAATACTATAGTTTTTTCATTGTTACTGTACTTAGTAACCAGTAATAACCGCTTACGTTTTTGTAAATGAAGCCGATAATAATCAGATTAACGTTCTTAAATTTTTTAATTATTGCCGGTGTTCGGCAAAAACCAGCAGACGGTTTCAAACCGTGTTTTCCAGTGTCTCTAGTCACTGTTTATACTTTAAATTATCCATGTTTTGTTACATAAGTTTTATGACCCTTGCGTTGGATTTTTCAAAAATAGTTAATAATGATAAATCGGTAACTATCAAATAATAATACATAATAGTCCAACAATGTTTAAAGTTAGACATTTGAATGATTTAAAAAACAAAATTTTCAGATGAAATGAAGAGTCCGTTAGAATTTTGTATAACCAAAGCATCGCGTCCAAGTGAGAAAAAAATATATTATTTGATTTATTATTTCTAGTTTCTACCTTAAACTGTGTCTTTATGTAATATCTTGTATAAAATATTGATATTATAGATATTATAGAAATACATTTCTTTGAAAAGCATTCATTTTTCAGTACAATTCTAATAGCTGGTTAATTTGATTTTTATTGAAGTTAAAACAATTAAATCCGATTTAAATGATTTTTGAAGAAAATTTAAACTCCTGTAACATGTAGTTATATTTTAACATTCGTGCATTATCTTATATTTTAAGGAAATTGTGCAGTTTTTTCACTAATAATTGAACTCCTCGCACCCATGCTGGCAGTTGTTAGTGAAAGTGCCTTTTCTACACAAAGTATTCAATTATATTTTGTATGTATCAACTGTAAAAAATGTAAGAAATTTCCAACATTTTTGCATTTCTAACTCAATTAAAACTTTTATTTTCCAGCAAAATATTTTAAAATTTAATACAATATTTTTTGAAACAACAAAAACGATAGACAAAACTCTTAGACCCATAAGAACATTTTGGCACTATATAAGAACGGGCGACTTTTTCTGACAAGCTATATTTATAATTCATAATACATTTTAACTTCTTATTTATTTTGTTAGTTATTGTTTGAATGAATTTCAACATTATAGTTATTAATAAAATATCAATGATCAATTTTTAAATATAAACAAAAATCAATAACTTTTTAACTTATTTAGTTAATTTTATGATATCTATAGTGGGAATACCGGGCTTACCGTGCCTTGAGACAGGTAACGTGTAAAATATATCACATGAGACATTCAAATATTTTATGGATATTCTTTTAAAATGACTTAATTATACAGAAACAATATCTTTACTTAGTTTAGTTTTATAAACAAATAAATGCGGAAGTAGAAAATACTTTTATTTATTTATTTTTATTTTTTGTTAGTTACCAGCTTTAAGGGTGGTAAGTCATTTATATAAAAATGCAATTTTTTTTAAAAGATAATTTGAAATAATTTACTATATTACATTATTGTGTATTAAGTACCAGCATTATAATACCTTCTGCAAACTTCACATACAAAAAGTAAAAATTAAACACAACAATTTCTGGGATTTCTAACTTAAAGGTTTTTTTTTCAAAGTATAATATTACTATAAAAATAATAACAATAAAGATGTTTGAGGTAGTAATTTTTAAAGGTATTTGTTGTTTTTATCTGTTTTAGAATGTTTAGGTAAGTCCTTTTATTTTATTAAAGCTGTAATATTTTTTGAAAAATATTGTTGTTGGCAATGATAAAATGTGTTCAAAGTAATAAAATAAGTTAAGCACAATTTGTTGAAAAACTTTTATATTTACGTAGAACAAATCTTTAGATCTCGTGTAAATTATAGGCACTTAAAATTGTAAACGCTAAATAAATAATGAGTATACCAATAATGATACTATAAAAATTTACGAAATTTCGGAAGTTCTTTTTACCTATATTTTAGATAGTAAAAAATCTACTCAATACTAGTTAAATACTAGAATTCCGTTATTAACATAATTTTAATTTAACAAGAGTTCAACTTGTCAACCTGGCGTTAAAATTATAAGTACCTACCTACAGGGGCGGATTTAAGGCACTGCGAACCATGCGGCCGCATAGGGCGGCAAATTTTGGAGGGCGGCAAAATTATGTCGAATATTTATTTCGATTTTGTAAAATTAGGTACATCGATCACTTCAAAATCATGAAATTTTTGATTTTGTGTTCGTTTATTTTTAGCAAAATAATATTTTCCCAGGAACTCGCCTACGGATTACCACAACGACGATCGTATTTTATTATAGATTATCTTAATTGATATTTGCTTGGAATATTTCCTATTATTTAATCAGTGGTTAGTTAGACGAAGAGCGGTGTGTATTGTGTGTTTTGTCGTGTTATTATCAATAATAAGATTACAACGATATTTGACAACCGAATTCTTATATTTAACCGTTTATTATGAATTAGTCGATAGTTGTCTTTCGCCGAAGAGTATACGTCCGCGATTCGCGTGAATTATTTAATATTTAGTGACAAATGACGATAGTGGTGTCAACTGTTTACACATATTTTATACATACGCGCGTGAATTATTTATAGTGACAAAATTGGTGTTAAAAGTGGTGTTAATATGAACAGAAAAAAGTTAAGTGGGTGTCAGTATAAAAAGAAATCAAAAGAAAAGGCTGAAAAATTAACTGATATTCTTAATCGGACCCAAAAGGTTGATGCATATTTTAAACCAATAAAAGAAAATGAGGAACAACAGGTATCTATTTCCAATTTACCCCATCCAAACACGACTAATGATTCGAATATTATTAATTCACCGAAAAAACAAATATTAGAAAATCAAAACCTAGAACCTTTGCCTCCCCCACAAGATGAAATAATTACATGTTTCGAGTCATTATCAATTTCTTATTCTAATGATCCTTCGATGTGGATTATAAATGATGGCCTCCGAGATTATTTCGCTGTTAACGGTTTTGAACAAAATAAAAACATTGATTTTTCTAAATCGCTGCGTATATATAATGATGGGGAAAAACGTTTATTAACGAAAAATATGTTTGAGAGAAAACATTTTAATGGACAAATCATCTATAGACCGTGGTTAATTTATTCTGAAATAACAGGAAAAGTATTTTGTGGACCATGTAGATTATTCAAAGAAATTAATAATGATTCATATTTAGCATCTGAAGGGTACAATGACTGGAGATCTGCATCTGTGCGATTAAAAGAGCACGAAAATTCTCCATGTCATAGAACTTGTGTTGTTAAACTTATAGATAGAGGTAACGTAACACAACGTATTGATTCAAAATTAATGGAGCAAGTAAATCAAGAAAAAATATATTGGAGAAGTGTCTTAACTAGAATTGTAGCAATTGTTAAAAAATTAGCCTCACGTGGACTTCCATTTCGCGGACACGACGAAACAATAGGATCCGTAAATAACGGTAATTTTTTAATGATTGTAGAATTACTTTCTGAATTTGATCCCTTTTTATCTCAACATGTAACTCGATTTCAAAATTCTGGAAGTGGAAATACTTCGTATTTATCATCTACAATATATGAAGAAATTATTAAACTCATGTCTAACAAAGTAAAAAACGCTATTGTCACTCAAATAAAAACAAGCAAATACTACTCGATTATCGTAGACTCGACACCCGACATTTCTCACGTCGACCAGTTATCTTTTATTGTACGTTATGTAAATGAAAATGGAAACGCTGTGGAAAGATTTTTAGGTTTTATAGATAATGCAGGACACAAATCTGAAAAACTTACAAACATTATTATTGATATGTTGGATTGTCTTGAAATAAATTTGATTGACTGTCGGGGTCAGTCATACGATAATGCTAATAACATGTCAGGGTCATACAAAGGTTTACAGGCTAGAATAAGAGAGCTTAATCCGTTAGCTTTTTACATCCCGTGTGCTGCGCACTCTTTAAATTTAGTGGGAACACACTCTGCCGAAGCTTCAAGTCAATCTGTCAAGTTTTTTTGTTTATTACAACATATTTATAATTTTTTTTCGGCGTCAACTCATAGATGGTCAATTTTAACGTCTCATTTAAAATCAAATGCTAAAACAGTCAAAACTCTTTCAGTTACGCGCTGGTCTTCAAGAAACGATGCTTGTGTCAGCTTGAATGAATCTTGGGATGAAATAATACAAGTTCTTAGTACAATCGAATTGGATAAAACTGAAAAATCAGAAACAATATGTGAAGCTCGTGGACTTAGAATACAACTTGAGAAACTGGAAATGGCATTCATGGCAGTCTTGTGGGGTTTTTTACTTAATAGGTTAAATGCTGTAAGTAAAAAATTACAGAGTGTTAATATCAATGTGTGTACAGTGCTCGAATTATATGATTCATTGATTCATTTAGTGAATTCACAGCGAGAGGCATTTGATGAATATGAAGAAAAAGCACTAAGCAAAGTAAAAAACAAAATATATCAATCTGAAAAATCTATAAAAAGGAAAAAAACAATTCGCCATGACGAAACTCGAGATGGACAAGTAGAAATATCAGCGAAAGATAATTTTAGAATTAATACATTCTATGTTATACTTGATAGATTAGCTACTGAATTAGGTAATAGACGAAAAGCATATGAAACATTCTGTAAACCGTTTTATTTCTTTACTAAACTTCATGAATTGGAAAACTCTGAAATAATGGTTAAAGCAAATGAGTTATGTTGCATTTACAAATCGGACTTGGAAAAAAATGAATTTATTAATGAACTACTACATTTTCGTTCGCATCAAATTACAAGTTTCAATGAAAAAAAAATCACACCATTGTTACTATTGGTTGTAATTTATGAACGTAGTATGAAGGATCTATATCCAAATATTGAAATTGCCCTTCGAATATTTATCTCAACCCCAGCTACTAATTGTACTGCCGAACGTTCGTTTTCGGTGCTAAAAAGAATGAAAAATTATTTAAGATCAACTATGTTACAAGAAAGATTAAATTCCTTGGCCATATTAACTATAGAAAGCGATTTAACGTCATCATTAGAGTATGAAGACATTATTGATGAATTCTCAAGCATTAAATCAAGAAGAAAACCTATGTAATATTAAAATTAAATAAAATGTATTTAATTAATTAAAATAATTAATTTTTTTATTATATTTATTAAATTATGTATTGTTACTTTGAAAAAATAAACAAAAGATGTTATATTAGAATCAGAATTTTTTTTAGTTTATTTAATGAAAATTAATTGTATTGGTATTAGGTATTGAAAAAATAAATTAATATGAGGATAACTTATTAAAAAAGTAGTTTAAAAGTTTTTTTTTGGATAGGGGCGGCAAATTTAATTTGGCATGGGGGCGGAAAATTGTTAAATCCGCCCCTGCCTACCTATATAAAAAAGTTATTTTGCATTGAACCAAGTCATACACTTAGAACTATTGTACCTATAAAACAAGTGCAGCCTAATCAAGGCGAGATTTCGCTTACACGCCATGCAAAGTTAGCAATTTAGTGATACCCGAGCAGAAGAATTTGCGGATCACGTCCTTTTTAAAAATAGAAATTAAATGTATAGCTTTCAATCGTATATCGTTGTATCGTTTATGTATCGTTTAAATGACGTGGATCTTAAAAATAACCAGTAAACTACGTATCTAAAGTTATTCGATTAAATTCTTAGTGTAATATAATACACTAGTCGTCTACACTATCGTCTTCTAGTACGATCAAAGTGTTTAAAATATTCCATAATAACATTTGTATAATTAATTTATAATTATTATAAATTATTCGATATATCACTAAACTCTCTAAAATTAAAAACACAGAGGAATTGCGCGTATTTGGCAATCAAAGTAAGTTGTGTATCATATATTGTAATTATTATTATCATTGAACTTTACTTTATAAACGAAAACACGTACTTATGCAATTATTTTGAAAAATTAACAAACTTATAAAAAGTATTAATAAATTGTTTTTAAATTTTTCAACCATTTCTAACCCTATTCCTAATCAACCGTGATCCTTAACCCAAGCTTCACCACTGCTGATATTATTTCTTTGTTTTCAGAATCAAAACAAGAGCCTTTAAAGTATGCGTTGTATGCAATTGGTAATGTACCTACTCTTATATCATAAATAGTTTGCAACCCTATTTGTTATAAGCCCTATTTATAACAAATTAATTATACTTATAATCAATGGCGTCATTTCAGTATTTTCTAACCTAGGGAAAACTGGCCGACTAATATAAAGACATAGGCACGTTAATATCGACTTAAAAAATAAATTGTTTAAACTAAAAATGCTGACTCTCGACATGCCTGAATACTAGACTGTGGCAATTGTACGAGTTTCCCCCCCCCCCAAAAAAACCCCATTCTTTAAAATATAATTAATTTTTATAAAAAAAAAAAATTATTAGGTTTTTATTAATTTTATATTCTTTAGTGTAGTAAAAAATTTTCCATTGGTTTTTACTTGATGTTTAAACATTACATGTATTTTTTTTCTTATGAATTTTCAACAACATTTTCTAAAATACAATGATCAACAATACTTATTAGGTTCACTATTTAACATAAAATTTTAAAAACTTTAAAATTAACCGTCCAATACTTAAATAAAACAAATAGGGTAACCCAGTACAAGTTGCAGTCAACGAGTTTTTCACATAGGTAATCGATTATGTTTTTTGTTCATAACTTCCAGAATAATTATTGTAAAGACTTTAAGTAAATAAAATATGGTTATGTTATAAATTTCAGTATCCTTAAAAATATTTCTCTAGTATTTTGAACTTTGATATGTCTGAAAAAATAGTTAGAAATAATTATTACACTTAAGAAACATAAAATTCGTTATCACATCTAACATCGATAATAATAATTGAAAAGACCTGAAACTTGTAAACATAGTTTATAAATTAAATGGGTAACATACAGGTGCAGTACTTATTAAAAAAAAAATTTCAATCAATTTTAAACTAAGTATGGAACTTTGAAATTTTCGAATGTTTTTATCATTTTTTTTTTTTTTTTTTTTTTTGTGGTTTTTGTCCAATTAAAATTTTATATTTAAAAAAAATCTTTGACATTTTAATGCAAGGTTAGCGTCAAATAGTTTTATTTGTGATCAAAAAGTTTCAAAAGTCATAAGAAAGAATAATTTTTATTAGTCGTTATATACATATATATATATTCGTATGGTATTATCCAAGTACTAACATAATATTTAACAAACACTAACATATAATATAAACTTAAGATTTAAGTGACAACGATTATAAAATATGACTATTGTAGCTAACAATAACTAGTTAAATATTTAATCAAGAAGATTCACACTTCTTTTTCCAATTCGGCCAGCAAACGGATAGCATCCTCTTCCAATGCATGAAGACTTTTCATTCCTTCTGGGAAATGATGGGTCAAGTCGTTTAAAGTTAGAGAATCGGCAAAAATTGGTTAAATCTGTAAAAAAAAAAAAAATATAATAAATTAAAAATTGTTGTGTTTAAAAAAATTCGTAGCTGACGCAATTTGATTGTTTAATACTTGAAAACATGATATTCATTGTAAAAAAAAAAATATCTAATTGCAAACGAAAATTTTCAAAAAATCTGACCGTTTCTGAATGCGTATAAAATAAATATTGATAAAAACGTTTTATTTCGGTTACGAAAATAAAGAGACGGAATACCTATATTGTGTAAGCCGTAGGTGACACTTAAATCGAATACAACTCGTCAAATAGTTGTCTAATCAGTTAGAAATGTTCACTCCATACTTAAAATAATATTCTTTGAAAGTGTATACATATTTTGAAATTTTCTGATCATTTATGGCAATATTATAAAAGTATAGAATATTTTTATTGTTGTTTTTGTTGATTCAATACTTTGTTTATCAAAAAATAGTTTAGAAATTTTAATACAAGGTGGTATTAAACCTAACACATAGTTAAATATGCAATTAAAATTTTTTTAAAATTTCACGACAGAATTTATTCTTTCAATCATTTAAATTTGGAAAATTGGACAAAAAATGTATTTAGTATAGTTCACAATTTTTAATAAAATGTGTTTTTTTCCCCAGGAATTATTAGATTACCGAGTTCTCTCAGAATCGCTTTTCATAGGCAATGATTTATCATTACTTTCACACAGTGAATAATGCGTTTAAACCTAAATTTCCAAACTAATGAACCATCCACTGATTAGATTCACCCAGAGTACACCAACCAACTTTTCATCCGGTACCTAGAAATAGCCTTTTAGATTTTTCGTTTACGAAAAATTATATTAATTAAAAATTGACAAAATCATAGCCAAAATATTTTTTTTTTTTACAGAAACCTTTTCATTAATGTGTTTAATATTTTTCAATCGATAAATATATCAAACAACACAAAAACATAGCTTCCAGTTTATTTTAAAACATCGATAGTTATTTACTGGGCGATTAAATAATTTTTAATAAAGTATAAAAAGTTAAAAATAAAAGTAATTATTGTTTATGAAAATACTTATATTCTTTGTTCGGTACTTACACGTATGCTGTATTTGACTTGATGTTTCCCAATTTTTAATTTCGTTAATATATAGTTATTAAATTCAGAAGTAGAAGTTTACGCACTTTGTGATGTTTTAAAATAGCTTCTTTTCCAATAGAAACTAACTTATTCAAAATTAAGAGCAATTATTTTTCAAAATATGGTTGTCATTCTAATAAATACAAATCACGTTTGGTCTATTGATTAATTCATGAAATGGTAGCAATGAAATTCGAAAATAATTTGAAAAGGATCTTTCGCACTTTGTAAATTTATTTTCTAAGGCATGTTAATTTTCGTAGATTTTTTTTCTTTGACCTTCACAACTCTAAGTTTTTTTTGTCGCCAACACACTATAAAGTGTAAAATTTTTCTTAAACTATATATCTCAATTAATTTACTTCCAGCATTTTCGGATCATATTTAGTTATAAAGAAACCACTTTTTACAAAGTCCACCACAAAGTTTCCTAATATAAAATAAAAAAAAAATAAAATAAAAAGTTTTCCTTATATAATTTATAATACAAAATAAAATATAAAATCTACATTAACAATTAGTGATTGACAATGATTTTAAACATTTGATATGTTTTATAAATACATTTCAAAGATAATACACAAAGCCAACAAATTTTACTTACGTGTATTTACCCAAATTAAGGCTCTATATGCCCTTTTAAAATTTTATTTTTGTGTCTGTCGGACGCTTTTTATCTCAAAAAAATGCATCAATTTAAACATATTATTTTAATTTGCCTTAAAGTATCCCAACCAGTAACCACTCAAATTTTAATTAATACATAAATGATTTACGCTTTTTTTTTCAGCGGCTAAGGACTATGGAACAAATCTTAAGTAGCCAATTTTTAGATTTTAAGCGTTGTAAAAGACCAATACTGCTTACCATTAATTTAAATTCTAAGTTAATTTGATACTATAATTGCACGATCCTACGTTTTACTAATTTTTTCTATTGATAGATACGTTTTTGAATCAAAATGTAACTACATATTTGTATGAAGAAGTTTTTTGAATTTTTTATTATTAATATTAAGTTTGTAGTCTCAAATTGATCAACTCAATACGATTACTACAAGACTAGATTTATCAGATATTTTTTAAACCATCTAGGAATGTTTAGGACATTATTAATTGTAGTCAAAGGAAAAAATTTGAATAAGGCTTCTAATACGCTTCCTGGAGCATAAGACCAGTAGTTTCTAATTTCTATACTTACTATAATTTCTTTAAGTGTTTTACCAATTATAAAAGTTGAAAAACAAGTATAGCATATGTATAATCAGCATCATCATAATTAAAAATCACGTGAATGTTTTTAAGACTAACTATGCGAGTGGGGTAATTCACAATCAGGGTTGTGCACATCATATTTACATGTAGGAAAGTTATATAACTCGGAAATTTTTTGTACTATGTAATCAGTTTCTCGTTTATAATGTAACTGTCAAGTTATAACTACGAATTAGTTAAAGCTTTCATGGATTTTTGAGAAATTCTGAATTTTTTGGGATAAATCCATGTCTTCGGTGGTTTCTCGACGTTTCGGATTCGTTGCAGAACACGCTAAACAAAAAGATCAAAATATACATTTCAATAAAGTCAAAATACTGAATAAATAACAAAATAATATGGTGAAAAAAGCCAAAAAAATTGATAAGTGTCCGGCTGATATTAATATAGAAGACTGTTGGATAATTAGTGTAACATTTGGAAGCCAATAATTCACATTATAAAAAAAAAAACATCAGTGGAGTATGGAACCGAAAGAAAAATTGGTAGCCCACAGGAATCCGGTAAGACCAAACAACCCCTAAAGAACTAGTGTCGTATAAAAGTATGGGAAAAAAGGGCAGTTGCTCCGGGCAGCAAATTTATGGGGGTGACAATTTTTCGAGGGCTAAAACGTTCTAATGCTTAACACGTATTAAAATTTAAATTTAAGATTTTTTGTTTTTTCAACACTATTGTTTCGGATCCAAATATTGCTTGAATACTGAATTTGTTGTATTTCTAGTGTAATTAAATTTAATATCAACAACTTCAAATTTTGTATTTGTACCTACACAGTAATCAATATCACACACTCTCAAGCAATGTTTGTAAGTTTTACTTTGCATTATACACTATCGTCATTTGTCAAGGACGAGAAGTGAAATACAGACTTTTTTTTATCCAACACTAATAGCTCTTACATATTTAATTACAGGTTTATATTTTTATTATGAGTGTGAAGCGCACATAGTTATCGATTGCCACTGAGTTTCAAAAAAGAGACGAGAAAAATAATAAAAAAGACCAACAATTTGTTCCCAGATACCAAAATGTTCAAAATATTTTCAAATATTTTTCTCCAAGATTACAGTTTTGTTTATTATATTTTTTCTTTATTGTTTATTTTGTTTATACACAGAATGGACCAGTACTATTTACAAGTACAATATTTTGAATTTTTCTTAGAAAAATATAGTTAATATTAAACTATTACTTTGATTTTTGTCCAAATAGAACTCAGTATGATCAATTCAAATGTAATAAATTTTAATTCTACTGATGACTATTATGTGTATATATAAATTAAAAACGTGAATTTTTGTTGATTTTTGTGTAGGTAATTAATTTTTTTACGATTGGGCTTTTAAATGGCGGCATTCTAAATCGTATCCTCACTTATTTAGGCGGCAAAATCCTTAACAAGGCACTGTTAAGTACACTAAAAAATTAGTAATTCAGATGCAGAAAAATTAGAACAAAACGCAAAGAATGTAGCATTCGTTAACAAACAAGCAGCCAGTATGAGCACAAACTCCGAACGGTACACATACCCTATAAAAATGGATCCTGCAACGGAAACTACCGAAGACATGAAAATATCTAAAAAAAATACAGAATTATATTATAACTATACTTACAATCCTTGTCAATACTTTTAATAAAAGTTACAAGTTACAATTAAAAGTTATATTGTGCTTTGATAATTCATACATAAAAGAAAAAAAAATTATAATATATGAGTGAATGAGCCCTAATTAACTTTGCGTAGGAAAACTAATCCAGGACAACATCTAGTAGGCATATAATTATATGATCATATTTTGTATTTTGTAGGTCCTATTCGCAAGTACATGAATGACATAATGGAAAATTTCAAGACAAAATGTACGTATTTGATTTTAAGTACGATTCCTTTTAATCAATAATTAATCGATTGTCTGAAAGTGAACTTGCACCTAATATCTAATATTTTAAAAACAACTCAATTAAAGTTACGTATTTTACTGTTTTTATTTCATTTTAAATTCTGAGTGTGGTGACTAGCAAGTTAAAAATTTAATACGAGATTCTCAACAATCTATGATTTTGAGAAAACATTTGCAACTAATTCAATTTTATCATTTAAGATTTTAAACTTTTTATCAATATACCAAAAAGTTTTAAAAATTCCGTTTAGAAGTAATTAAATGCGTATAAAAAAAGGTGCAGCATTTATCGTTTATTGTAACGATAAATCATTGCAATCGAAAAAAACGATTCTGAGCGAGCTATCTAACCTACGAGTATTAATTCACGGGTGGAAATAAAAAAAAAACGTGAATTACTCGTATTAAACATACGAAAAAAAAAATAGCCTAAAGTTGAATGAAGCTTTTTGAAAATTTGTTTGTAGTTCTATAGTACAAAGATACATTTTTGTTAAAAATTTAAAGTAAACAGAATGATTATTTTCGAAATTACGGAGAAATAACTATACGCGATTTTAATGAAATCTAATATGTTGTTAAAAATTTTAAAACCAATTTCGGTAGATAAAAAAATTGCGCAATTTTCAAAATTTTTGGTATATCGTTAGAGTAACGTACGACTGATGTTGTGATCAAATTTCAAGTCAAAAACACAAAAATAACCAATTTACGAATAAAAAACCTTAAAATCTAATAACGGCTATAAATAGCCTCAAATTAAAAAAAACTTTTTGAAAAATTTTCAAAGTTGTATAGTACAAAGATACATTATTTTCTAAAGTTTCAAGACTCCTTGATGATTATTTATGAAATTATGGAGAAATAAGTAGTTATACGCGTTATTGATAAAATGCTGTTTTTCGGTGATTTTTCCCGTCACGTTAAAAAACAATTGAGAAAGTCGAAAAAAGAATCTTACTAAAGTACCATCTTGATCCAATTTGTTAAAAAAAAAAAGGTACTGTTTGTAGAAATCGGTGCACTCTTTCTTGTAGAAATTTTGTTAACAGTATATAAAAAAAAAATAAAAAAAAAAAAATAAACATCATTGCAAAAGTATTGATAATAAGGTGTTATTTTGGTATGTAATAATTAATAATAATTATCCGATATACTTGCAGTCTTCAACAATTTTTTTTCAAAATAGTGTTTACGTAAAGCCGTGTATTGCTGTTTTCCAAAATTTAGCGTGTACTCATAATTCACGTTTGGGTTACAAATCATACGAATTGGCTAGTCGTAACTTGTTTTAAGTTATCGAACGATGCCCACTAAAAAAAGCGTATTTAATATAAACTAACATTAAGATAAAACAAAAAAATGCATTCTCTTCATTTCTCATTTACAATATCAAATTGTTCCGATGATGCTTGATACAATAGAGCTTGAACATTAAGTAAATAAAAAACATTTCTAAAAACAAGCAATTAATAGTAATTTTATTAGATTACAAAAATTTACAGACGCATCAACTCCAGTAAAATTTTGTAGAGAAGAAGCTCAGGCAAATCTCCAGACATACATGGAAACTCAGAAAAAAAATTCTCACAAAGTATTCACAGATATTGAAGTACAAAGCGACGTTAGTAAAGAAAGCGTTTGTAAAAAAGACGTTAGTAAAGGATACGTTAGTTATAAAAACGTAAGTAAAGAAGATTTTGACGGAAGGGTTGAATCATACACGGACACTTCAGAAAGCAGTTCTGACGATAGTGATGACATTTATAATAATTAAAGAAACTATGTAAACTATAATTTATATTAAGGAAAGTTTTAAAGTACGTTATGTATTCTTAATACTTTTTAAATTTAATATGTTTTTTCTATCTATTATGTTTGTCTATAGTGAAAAAATTAACTGTTTAATACAACCATGCCTTAAAGATATAATATCTTCAATTATAGAAAAGTATTGTTTAATAAAAAATAATTTTTATTCATCAATAAAAATCCAATATTATTGATTTTAATTTAAAAAGATTTTTTAGATATAAATTTGTTGACAATAAAAAAAAAACAGCGGTTTGGAGTTTGACATTTTGCTTTGAGTGTTTTGTTGTTTTATATAAGTCATATTATCTTTTGACGCTGATGTATATTGGGATTAATTAAATTAAATGTTTTGAAAAATACACTTATTGTGAATTTTACCGATTTATATTCATTTTTTCAATTGTTCTTTGATCATTACATTCAAAATAAGTACTAATTAACATTTAAAAAATCAATATTGTTCAAATAACATCCTCTATTAAAAAATAAAAATTAGTGAGAGTATCGGATCACTTACTATATTGCATATGTTATAGTTGCTGGTTTGAAAAAAAAAAAACAAACACACAATATAAAAACCAATAACTCCTTTGCTTCATAAAACTTACTCAGATCAAGTACTTGTAAAATACTTTTACAGATTATTTAATATTGGGCAAAAATTAAACAAAATATTACATACAATAATATGATAATACAATATTCTAGTTTTTGTATTTAATATTCAATAGATATATATGAATAAAAATACACATAGCTGCCAATTTATTTTATTTATAACTTTGCAAAATTAATAATAATTTAGTTGATGTCCACATATCATTAGTAAATAAAAATTAAATGTTAAATAAATAAAAACATTTTTCCAAATAATATTTAATTCACCATTGTTTCTGTACCATTATATATTGTATACTCGAAGTAAAAATAAAAAAATATAGTGATACATTTTGGAGGTTGAAGTTTACAAAATGTGCAAAATTTTAATAGCGCTTCTCTCCTTATAGAAACTTAAGTATTCAAAATTGAGAGCGTGTATTTTTTGAAATATTGTTTTCATTCTAATAAACACAAATTACATAATTTCAGCACATTAAAAAAAAAAAATCATTTGGTAAGTCGCCCAGCCTTGCGTATTTCAGTATACGTGGTACTAAAATTTTTCAATGTATTTCTTATGTTTTTAGATAAAAATATGAACATTAAATATAAATTACGGCGTACAGATTTTATAAAATTATAACCATTTGGCGCTAATAAAATATTAAGTGTTCGACTATTTTAAGTTCATTATACTTTTATTTATCTTCGTGTGTTTGGTATGTAGGTAGGTACCGTTACGGAATAAAACTAAGAATACCGACGGCAACGACTAAATATTTACGGGCAGTGCTTGAATTTGCAAAATAACTTAAGGGGAACTCTGAGTAGAAAGTTGAACGCTTTCAGATTCTTCTAGGTTTTTTAGATCACAGGGTCAGGTAAATCTGAAAGAGAACGCTGAAATATTTGCAAAAAACGAAAGGTTACCTATGTCCCTCTGCGTCTCTCCTCGATTTGAACAAAATTATACTTTTATATTATATTCTAGAATAGAGCTGAGTTTTTTCAAACTAAATCTTAATCACTTTTTGACTTAAATACACCGTCTGTCTAAAACACCAATTAATTTTAGTCGATATTTTATAAGCATCGAATGGTTTTCTTTCTATACTGCAATATTTGTACGTCAAATTTTATATTTAAAGCTTATAATATTCTTATTTAGAATTGGTTATTTTTAGAATGCATTGTTTTTACAATGATAATTTTTTTTTTTTTGTAAACTTCTTTTTCTTTTAGTAGAAGAAATGCTCCGATTTTTAAAGTCAGTAACATTTCTGTTAGGTCTTTTGGTTCTTAAGTTTAATGTTTTTCAGGAGTCAAACCCCAAAAACCCCAAAAAAAAATTGAAAATTTGACGGTGATAAATTTTAAAATTTCATATTTGTGATGACGTTTTTGCGTAGAAGGAGTGATCCGCGAACTTTATGTTTAATACAACAAAAATTAAGATTTCGGCTTTAAATTATATTTTTTTGAGTTGGTTACCGTCTGCCAAAAACGACGGAAATTTGAACATAGCTAAATTCCATTATTTTTGCTATAGGCTGTAGCACAAAAAAGTTGAAAAATTTTGTTTAAATTAGATATTATTCGAAACAATTAAATTTTTTTTACATATTTAGCTATTTTTGTTTCGTTAACACAAGAATGTAGACTAAAAACCCCGATAGAGGGGCAAGTATTATTCCCATCTTTTCATGCAGTACTTTATATTCTATAGCATAGTAAACGTAGAATTGCATAAAATAAAAGAAAGAAAAGAAGGAAGGAAAGAAAGGGAGTGAATTTGAGGTCGGGTACTCGGGTGAGACGTTGTTTGGGGTAGCGATTACCTAAAATAGTCATGAAATTCAATTAGTATAGGTAATTTAATATAACTGATACTTTTTGTGACATTTGGTTTTTCTATACAGTGCGTATAGATACTATAGATTACTGCTCAGAATCGTTTTTTCCAAATGCAATGATTCATAATGTAAAGATTGTTATTGTAGCATAGTAATCTTTTACTAGAACCAATGTTATCTGACATACATATGAGTACATTAAAAAGTGTAAGTTTATATATCTAAGTTTAGACGATTTAATGTCAGAAAAACTTTATTAGAAAAAAAAAATTATCGCTTTCAGATATTAGGTAACACGTTTTAACTATAATTTCCGAAACATCGGCCTACCCAATGAAGCCTACCCAAACACAGCCAAACCGTATTCGCTACGCCAAACAACTTCTCGCCCAATCTCAAGTTTGCTCCCTTTCTTTCCTTCCTTCCTTTCTTTTTTTTTTACCTTTGTCTGTATTTCGGAATTATTTTTAGAAAAACGTCGTTTTTAAAATTTAATTTCGGTCTATATAACTCCGCGATTAGATTCGATCAAGTGTCATGCACCGTATTATTATTATTATTATTATTGTATTATTGTCTCGCGCCAAACGTTCCTCGTTTTCACCACGGTCACACGGTCACACGAACCGTTTCCGCTCCCACGGACTTCTGCTGCAGAGCAAAAAGTTTTGTTCTGACAACAATAATAATAATTAATAGCTAATAATAATGAAAATATTATGATATTATTGTTTTTATAATGGCTCCTACACGTGGTTCACGCCACGGGCTAATAGTAAAAAAAAATAAAAAATAATTATTATTGTGCAATGACGTAAGTCGCGACTGCCGTTAATCGAAACACACGGTCACCGCCGTTTATATACTCTGTTAATTCGTGTCAAAGGATTCTACGGAATTAACATTATCAAAATAATTATAATAATAATAATGACTTTGTGTGAATCAATAATAAATTGTCAACATCCGAAAACGACATTACCAAACACACGTGTTTGCCGGTTCGCGCGGACGGCAGCCGCTTTTTTCGTCGACACGTTTTCTCCATTTTTCCGGGGATACAATATGTTTCTTGTTTTTTCGAGATCGATTGATCGCGCCGTAGATAATATTTTGTCGAAAAATAATGTTTGACTCAACTCTCTAGGCTGTAGTACATATAACATGACGCTTTTTACTGTACGCTTAGTGCGCATTAGAACGATGATGTTTTCTTTCTTATTTTATTAAGTAGGTACGTAAATCTTATTTTTATTCATCCATGATGCTGCAACTTAATTTTTTGGATTAATTTTATATTCTATGTAAATCAGGGGCGTATCATTGGGGGTGATGCTTCAGTAAATTAAATACTTACTTATCCGATCAACGCTATTTGTACCGCAACAATGTGGGAAAAAAACATTACATTAGTTAAGTGTTTGTAATCTTTTTTTTCTCTATTATTAACTATAAATGGTGTTTTTTTTTTTATTATTCTATTATATTTTGTGTTTTAAAAGATAAGGTTTTTGTCTCAGCCCCGCCTGAAAAAACTCAATCTGGATACGCGTCTGATATACAAGAAATTCGTCTTGATAACGGTATAACAAATAGGTATTACCGGTGTATTTGTTTTACCCGCCAAGGCTGGATGGATCAAAATAAATATAGCAATATTAATTCCCTCTTAATTTTACCCTTTCCGATCAAAATTTGTTTTTGTGTTATCATAATTATTTCATTCCTAAATGTTTTATCACATTTTCTGTAAATAAATATAAAATGATGTTGTGAAGGGGATAAAACAATACATAATACCTGTTATGGTTTTCTGAGCAACGAATTTCTCATTGAAATCGGAATAACAAAAGTATACAGCTATAAAAACAATTATCTTCTTTTTCTTCACCTTTCTCCCTATTTTGTAATTGAAAACTTTAAAAAAAAAAAGTGTTAATAAAAAGAAAATTTCAAGAAATTGTTTGGAGCGGAGGCAATGTCATACTATAGGTACAAAACAATAGGAATTAAATATATGAACTATATTATCATTATTTTAAATTGAGTTAATATTTTATTTTTTTGTTAGTTACTTTAAATTTATTTTTAGCTTAACATAATTTATTGTTTTTTCAATTAATTTATTTTAACGAGTTAAAAATATTGTTAACTTTTACAGTTTTAAAAGTAACTAAGTAACTTTGTGGTTGGCTAATTTAATGTTCCTTGATAAATTCTGGAACAGAGGTCCCTAAACATCTTTGTTTATTAAAGCCTGTGTTTATTGGCCTCTTTGTTTATTAATTATTATATCTATTCAGTACATTGTAATAAAATTATTACATTTTTAAAAAATTTAAAACCAAAAAAATAAGAAATTGAAATCCTAAAATTTTTTTTTTTTTCCCAAAAAATAGCCTTTTTTGGATCTTTTCTGTCCGCCAATCAGTTTTATTGCAATTTTTTGGTGGTAACAAAGAAATAATAATATAAGTTATTAACTACATAGTACGTCATACGTATTATTATGTTACATAAACACAAATAACGATTTACTTCTCTATATAATACCACACACACATTTCTAAATGTAATTTTAGTTGCCTACAATAAACTCCTTGAAAATAGTACTAGCCCAACACGAAAAGAAATTAATTATTAATCAATAGTTAAACAAATTATTTAATAACTGAGGGCACGTTAGTTGGGTACAAGCAGACTCAGTTACACAATTTTACCAAGTTTTTCTCACTTTCATATTATCTCGGCTTCCCATTAAGGTAAGCTTTTGAAATTTTGTACATAAGTTGAGCTTATAAGTTGATCAGGACACTGTATACATTCTTAAGTCACATCAAAAGGAGATTGTTTTAAAATTTGCGATATTATTACTCCCTTACTAACTCATTCATTAAAGTTATAAGGCACTTTTTGTGTTGGTAAAATTCTTTCATATATTTTAAGGTCACCAACAATGGTTATGTATAAAACAGAATGTATGTTTTATATATATATATATATATATATATATATATATATATATAATAAATGGTATATTTATCATTCTACTCGACGTATAGGTTGAGCGTGTAAACGTTTTTTTTAATCATTAACATCTATATTTGGTACTTAAATGTTTGATTAATTAAAATAAAAAGAAAGCGTTGTTTTTTTCTACAATAATTATATAAGAGTTAATCTGTAAAGTGTAGTAGGTATGCATAGGATAAAAATGATCATTTAATTAGATTGGTTTGACACCGATTTTGAAAATGTGATGATAAAGCCTGATATTTGTCTTTATTATACTGATCGCATAAACTTGACTAACAATTGTAATTATGTTTGAGACAAATTTAATTTGCACCCTAAACCATATACAATTGTTGTATTATAGGGGCAAATAATTTTTATTTAAAATCACTTGGCCAATTGTGTCATAGTTTCCGTTGCACATAAGTGGGTACCTGCATACTTATTTAAAAGTTCTACATTTTAATGTGTTTCAAAAAAATGATTTATTTTTAAATTCTAAAGAGAAAAACGTGAATAGAAAATTAACATGTACGGTGTAATATTATAATTCGAAACAATATAATAACACATAATTATAGTTTTATATAGCATTTTATATTTAAAACAAATATAGTTTAAAAAACTGATTCAAAACTAAACATTTTAAAAGATAAATAATTCATTTATAGAAAACAAACGAGTGACCGTAATAATACTAATTAAACGGTCTTCTTTCAAGTTACACCGAAAACGAATGTTTTTCAACAAAACCGTATTTTACGGAAACGAGTAGGGGTGTCACAGGAACAAAATTTTTGGGGAAGAGTAAAAAATTTATAGCACTTATCGTTCATCATATTTTTAATAACAATCATGAATCCAAAACCTCCAATTTTTGGGTAAAGTGGATTTAGAACTTTAAAACTAGGCTCCCCGTTAACCTAGTATCGACCATTAGCAAAACAAATGTTTACATGCAGCCTACGGGTGTTGTTTAAAATTGTATTAATCAAATCACATCGATAAATTGTACACATAACCTACCTCGGTTAATTGTCTATCAAACAGTCTAAAACGCGTCAAAATCCAATCGGCTTTTCTTGCCGTTACAAAGCAGTTTCACGTTGTATAATAAGATTACTATATATTTAAGAAAAATTAGCTGGTTTTTCGGTTATTTTACTTGTAAATGCGTAGATATTTGTATCGTAAATATGTACTGAATGTAACACAATTATTATACTTAAAATGCGTTTCAACATATATATGTATCGTTACCATATAATAATATTATAATATAGTACATAATTTTGCATCGTTTTCGATTGTAACGGAGTGACAAAATACTCGTATTTTACCGACTTTTCATGAGAAAAATTACCAAAAAAATTTTTTAAATATTTTCTAGTTGTATTCATTCTCTTTAATTTTCTTTAAAATTTACACTTAGATTTATATTATTTTTTTATTATTATATGGTAAAATAATTCTCGATCTTCTTTTTTATTAGTACCTAAATGTTTTCTACTTCGGTTACGGTTCTTCTATTTTTCTTTTGCGTTATATTTCATCATAATATACCACTACCACTTAAAATAGCTAAACAATTTTATGACTTTTACTTTTAGACTCCAAAAGGTTGAGTAATTATAAATTACCTTTTTATTTTATTCGTGTTTACATTATAGGTTATGATAATTGTCAATTGATGATTGTAATAATGCTTAATACTTTTTTCCATAAAATATTCGTTTACTCGTAATATTTCTATTGTAATGACTGTACTATTTTTTCCAATATAGTTATTGGCATTTGCATTCCATAAAACTAGTGTTGTTTACTAAATGGAAATTAATTTACATTAATCATTTGTATTCTTATTTGTCTTATGTTGAACTCTACCTCATAACTATCATCAATTGGTTGAGTTTCTTTCGTTAGTGCACGAATATTATTGTAAAATGTCCAATTTCAATGAACATAACTTTTAATCTATCCGAATTTTTTGTGTAAAAATCGTGAAAAAACGAATTTTAACAGTTTGCAGAATACAAAAAATACAATTTTTAATTTATGCGACCCAAAATTGAATTGAGAGCTAAAATATATTTTAAAAAATAACTCATTCCTGCAATCGTATGTAATTGTTTTCCTTTAAAAAACTGAGTTGAGATGCGTAATTAACATATTGTGGTAAAGATTTTGACTTATTTGAAAATGATAAAATTTTAAAGTTGTTATTTATACTAAGTAATTTTTTCTTTTTCGGATTCGGTGGGATCTCATTGACCCATACTCATGGTTTCGTAATGAAAAACTATAAACTTGTCGTATAAATAGGTATTTTATGTTTATCGGCATACAACATAGTAGGTATGTTTACTTTTCTAACAGATTACTCGTACTTTACTGTTTTCAGTTCGGTGTTTATCGTTTTAAATTGACTGATCGTTCCTAGATATATCTTTTATTGCTCCCAATACGCAATACGTCAGATCGCACTAATTCGTGACTAAATGTTTTTGTTTTTACCTCGATTCATTACACAATTTTCCGCTTGAACCGGTGACCGATATGGTATTCGGCAATCGTTATACTTTTTGACCATAACGAGTAAACCGGGTTGAAAAATGTTTCAATATTATGTATGCTAGACACCACCGACGAATGACAATTACAAATTATTACTGTATGTACGTATATACTTCTATGAAATTCCGCAGAACCGAATGAAACTGAATGAAAAGTACCTATATTGGACGTCTTGACAACTCGATCTTTGATTCTCAATACTTATATCTATGTATAAAATGTTATTTAAGTAACGAGAAAATGTTATACAAGTTGCTGGATACAGTCATGAACAAACTTGTATTACCTTTTTATTTTATTACAATTTAGGCGGTCGACATAGAATAATTATTGTTTTTACGATATAATATTATAATATATTTTATCTAACCTCAATACGCTGGTATACAGTTGAGCAATACGTTAAAAAAATGTCATTGTTTGAGTACAAAGAAAACATTATTAAAAAAACATTTACAACGTACATGCGGCAGTACATTACAAAGTGTAAACAAATTCTTTAAACCAGTTCAATGGTTTTTACTATATATGCATAGTATGCTACTAAAACGTACTGCGATTCAAGTCTTACGTCATATTTTTATCTCAAAAACTAAAGGTTAGTGTTATATAGCTACGAACTGCTATTAATTTTCATTTTTCTTATTGCGGAGAGAATAACGCGTTCCTTTGTTTTTTAAACAATATGGACTACTGTAAAATAAATAATATACATAAAAAAACAATCTTTTCATTTTGTACGGATGTTCAAACGCACATATAATACGCGGTGTGACGTTGGCGGTAATTCGTGTACAACAATTCAGCGGTTGAAATAATATTATTAAAATTCAAACTGATTGTATTGTTTAGTATTTGATAAGACGAGAAAACGTTTTTGAAAACAAAAACCTATCGCGTTTAAAATTAGTGGAAGTACAGACCTTTTTTAATAAGCAAGCGCACACAAAATAACAACAATATTTAATCGGTTTACTAGGAATCGCTACGAACGTAAATCGGTGTTGGCAAAATACTACTAACTAATCCTACGCACGTCACGACAGCACTTCAACCGCATTTCGGAATTTCTCAAAACAATTTATACTACTAATAGTAATACGTACCTACCTCTAAGCAACTCGTTTGAATTTACACGCCATCTTTCAGAATTCGAACCAGAAAAACCTTAAACCGAAAGCGTAAACATTTAACTGAACGGGACGTCACAACAGCCACATTTTTGAAAAAAAATGCACTCGTCATATTTTATTCGACTTAAATTTTTTGTTTTCCGTTCGAAAATTGGAGATCTGACAAGACTTCTTCCCGAACCCTCCTTTCGAAACTCCAAAACATAATTTACAACCCTCATCATGCGATTCGTATGTTGTGTTTGTATTTTGTACGCCGAATTTCCGAACTAGTATTGGGGGTGGGACGAATGGCTGATTCAGAGGTCTGCAAGACATTTCTCCGTGGTACGAAAGTATATAATATAGACGTCGTGTTGACAGAATAACAATCATCAACAACGTGTCACAGTGCTGTTTTTTGTAGACGAACGAGTATCAAAGGAGTCGTATTTTTTTTTTTTTCTGGTAAGAGACTCCGAAACGTAAAAACTTGTATAAAACAAATCCGGTGGAGCACGTGTTGGCAACGTATTTTATTATTATTTCCTTTGGCGACCGAATTCGTCTTCCCAGAACGCGCCGCGTGTTGTGAGAACCATATCGATACACGACGACCGTCGAGGGGAAAACTTCGAGTAGATTTTTTTTGTCACTCTTTCTCCCGCTACGGCCGCCACTGTCTGACACGATATACACGCATAGAATGTTATTATAACACGAATTTTATTTAATATTCCGCAGCTCCGCATTCCTAGCCGTTTTTCACAATATATCAAATTTTTTTTTTTTGTTACATACAAATCGTAATAAATTCATCAGCAAACGTCACGGCCGAATCGTGGAGCCAATTATACGCGTTATGTAGTTTTTTTTTTATCAAGGGCCAACACACGTTTACTCGAATGGATGGAGTATGTTATGTTATTTGTCTCATCATTAATCAAAACGTGTTTAATCACGCGTGGTTCGAAACAGTATCAAATTTTACAGTTAATTGAAACAAAAAACCACAAGTAATTCTAATCTAGATTTTAATAATTCGTCGTACAGTGTAATCGATTTTTTCAATTTTCCACTAGAATTATATCAGAGATTAGTAGGTAAATGAAATTAGTATAGAATTTTTAGCTACCCAAACAAGTTTTTTTTTGTTCCGTTTAAATTAAATCTTTTGAAGTACCCAGATACAACATAGGATAAATACATCTTGAAAGAAGAGAGAGTTTTTTTTTTTTTTTACTTACCTACGATTTTTTTCTTTGTGGTAGGTAGTAATTTGTGTGGTGATAACATATTGGTTCATTTAAAATTATAAAAAAAAATATACTGTATTGGCGACTAACTGTCATAGCATAACAATTTTTTATGCAAAAATACGAGTATTAAATCTTCGCAACAAAAGCGTAAGAAACGTTGGCGCAAATATGTGAGGGCTAAGCATCCGTAAAGATCCCCGAAAAAATGTGATGCCCTCTAAACTGTTTACTCTAGTTTTGCCAAAGATAAATAATAATTGTATTTTTTCATTTTGCTATTTATGAAAAAAATAAGCCGGAATCAGCCTAGTGGATGTAGTTTGACGGAGTAACGACTACGCTTTGGGCGGGTCACTAGTTTGAAAGTTGTATTTTAAACGTATCATATCTGAAAGCAATGATTGCCTTCGAAAATACGATACTGAGCGAGCTCAGTTGTCTTGTACGTCCTGGTAAATTTTTCGAGGGTTTCAAAGTTCTATTGTATACTTGGCTTAAAAATTTCGAAATAACTTGAAACTTTTCTCAAACTTTTATCTTACCTATTATGTAAATGTTTCAGGTTGTTCCGTTCATCATTTTAGATGATACGGCCGAACAAACTAAATCGATAATTTAAGAAAAGATCGCGGATTACAACGTACGTGAGGGAAAAAACAATGTATATTATAACTAGCAAAAACTTTTTAACGTGCTAAATTAATTTAGAACGTCATAAAAGTTTGGAAATGACATGAAATGATTTTTTATAGCGACAGTTTAATAGGTATAGCCGTTCTCTGGCGCCGGATTGGGTGATTTTACCATTTTCGTCGTTTTCGGCACATAACACGGAAAATGATAAAAATATCGAAAAACGCTTCGAATAAAACGAAATTGGAGCGCTCCCTCTACCCGAAAACGTCATTGCAAACCTGAAAATTTCAAATTTTTCGACGTAAAATTCTCAAATTTTTTTCGGTTTTTGCAGGGGTAAAGCTCAAAAAGTAAGCGGAATTTCAAATAAAGCTTCAACCGTAGTACGACCGGAGTTCATAGACCTTTCGTTAGAAGTACTGACTTTGAAAACCGGTAAAATGGTTACGTATGATAAGAAATCATATTAATGCGTGTGCGTGCAGTATAACATTTATGTGTAGTGTCTCTGAATTGAATAAAAAAAGGTAAACACATGTTTTTATACATACGCATTATGTTATTTAACGTACGTGGCTCGATAGTCGTGCCGCCGTTTCCAAGACAGATAAATTAATAATATAACGCTAATGTTTTTACCGCTAAACCAAAACGTGTGTATACTTAGTCGCCTTATGCATTTTCCAAGCACTATAGAACTATACGCAACTCTACTGTGATTATAAATCTCTCGAAGTTTATCTACAGGGTACATCGGTCGTTGTTGTTGTTTGGAGATGATAATGGATTCGTTACCGGGAGTGCGTAAATATATTTAATTATAAATACCAATTACACACAGTAAAAACGTCTGCGGAGTAATGTAAAATAATATTTATCGTCGCAAAATTGTACGAACGGTTTTTTTCTATTTTATAATGGTTTACCTCAAATAATAAAAAGTATTAATTAACAATTATTATGGTCAAAGGATATCCGAGCGGAGAGATTTAACGTTTCAATGAAATCCGATGTTAATACTGTTTTCTAGATGTTTAACGTTATCCTTACGATGACAGTAAAAATACTGGTAAAAAAAGGTCGTACATAAGGTATATTTTAACCCGCAAAATATAGGTTTTGATCGTTTCTACGAGTCTAACAATAAATCGAGACAAACAAATATAATTGTACAAATATTTGAACTTTTTTTACAAAGATATCTGTTTTCCTTGGATCCTATATTACTATCAAACGGTTTTAACAAATATTCTGCGTAATTGCCAATTACGTGTACTTAATGTGAAACTTGTTAGCTACGCGATGAGCGTGGATTCATCTTATCAAAAAAGATTCGTTCTTTACCTCGGTATTTTAACATGTGTACATGTAACATACTATATGGTTTACACGCACGGTAATTTTTTTTTAAGAATTTTACAAATAACGATTTTTCAAAGATTTACACTCATGTGTAACATAAAAGTACAGCACAGAGTAATTTCACAGTCTCGCTAAAAAAATAAATTTAATAGTTTTTTATCGGGATATTTTTAATATACATCACTTTTGTATATTATGTTAAATTTTTAAAATCTCGGGCTGCAACCAAAATGTTTAAATTAATTTTCCAGTGTGGAATATTTTTTTCAATAATTCGTTGCATGATCTGGTTGTCACTACGATAACTTCGATAATATAATATTATATATCTCGATTAAAATGTTAATAGAATTTCACATTTTAGAAGGAATACATGGTATAAAAGTTATCAGTTAGTTATTATAGTACTATTTACTATAACTTGCATAATCAATTAAAATGGAATCCATACTTTTTTTTTTTTAGACTAAAATAAAATGCTTTGTCACTATTATATTATTTGTATGTCATTATTGTTTATTATTTTTGAAGTAACTTAGACAAATTTTTGGAGATAGGTAAACGTGTCTTTTTAACAAAATATGTAAGTATTTTAACGATACGTTTGATTGTTTATAAGTTTAAACTTAACGGAAAAAGCGAACATAAAGACCATTCAACTGTACTTATAAAAACGAGTGTTTTACTGTCGACATCACCTTGTATACGTGCGTTCAGAACATAAGTCACGATTTTTTAACCAATACATGAGTTAAGTCATCGAAAATCCGACATGTGCGCACGTGCAGTATTTATTTTGATACTTGTTTATATTTACATGCATAAATTATCGGGCGTAGGTACTTATACGTATTTTAGGTACTTGTTTATACTCTTTGACTTTTACGAGAAGTGACGCCACGCTCTCGTATCCACAGACACGAAACTCACACGTCATGCGAGTTTTTTTTCTGGAGACGTAAAAAAAAAAAATTTATAAAATATAAAAACCCAATCTTTTTCTTTGTTCTCAGTTTACGACGATGACTAATGACCGCGGTCAACGTGAAGTAATGTGTTATTGCTCGTTCAGGTAGGTACATTAGGAAAACGGTTACGATAGCGTGCGCGTGTTTCGTGCGATCCGCCTAAGAACGTACGAGAAACACAAAATTATTATAAATTAACGCACAAAATAACCAAACACACGACTGCCGAAAAAGCAGCCGTATAGGAGTATATAGATCATAATTGATCGCTAAAAATCCGTTAAAAAACAATATAAAGAAACGTGAACCCGATCAGAGAAAAACGGTTTATGAACCGACGAGTGCATATAATAATCTACTGTAAAGGCGATATTTATAAATTTTACACGAGATCGATTTCAATTAAACATATACCTGCACATTTGTATGTTAAAAAAAAAAAAAAACAAATTTTATAGCAAACGAATCATATCTTAACATTGGAGTGAATATCAATTATTGCAGTACACATGATATAATACAACGCAAATATTTTTAAAAACATATAAAACAATACATATCATCTATCCGTATGGTATTTCACACGATTGATATTAAGTCATTAATTGTTATAAGCTCGGCCATCCCAAGAATCTTAAACACGTGGTGTTGACTATGGAATTTCATTAGGTACTCCTGACAATGTCAAATATTTATACACGAATTTATTTATACACACAGGAACTGAGACAGAAAAATGTCGTCAAAAATTCAGAGTTACTAGTAACATTGAGTTAGTAATATGTTCAGTGGCATATATATAATGAAAATATTTTCACAATGAGCCGACTTTGCCTCGATTATCCAAAGTTAAAAATTCAAGAGAGGCTTTGAGGTTTTTGGAAAAATTTTTAGAGGAATTCTATAAAATATTTTTACGTCATCTACATTCTAAATATTTACTAATTAAAATAAAAATTATATTCACCAAGAACTTGGGTATAAAACGTATTCTAAGTTCTATAAGATATTTTTCGTTCCTGACATTTTACTACGGGCCATGGCCCAGATGGCCCACCCTCTCTATATACGCCGCATTAAGGGTCGATATTAGTTTTTAAAATAGTTGTTAAATGTATCGAAAATATAGTAAAGTATTTTATATATTTTAATATAGCTAAGTATTTTCTAAAAAATTAAGTTTTGCTCTCTTCACTCGATTTCTTAATTATTTACAATATATGTGTACACCATACGTTAAATACGTCCGTTTTACTTAGAGCTAGGTGTATAACTATTATTTAAAAAAACGTAAGATTTGGATGCGTGTTCTATGTTAAAAAAAATTATAAAGAAAACACTTGTCATCGATAGTATTCTAGGTATTTACAGTAAAAATAATTTATTTCTGCTACTTTTTTTATAACATCTGATTCGTCCGATACAGTTTGGGTATAAATTATATATTGTACAGGTACAAATGGAGAGAACAATAGTTTACTGTTGAAGTAAAATCGACAATTTTGGACGTCCTCTCAAGAAAACGTCATACTATCGAAAATTTAACGTAAAAACACGTTGTACACGAGATAATTTAATACTGAGTGTAGTAATAATAGAAGGATATATTTTTTTCAAAAGAATTTTGAATTTTATCTACAAAACCGCATTTTCATTTTTCTTTTTTTGACAACTTATAATAATTTATCGGTTTTATAATCGTTTAAAGTGCTTAAAATATTACAAATTTCAACACAGTAATATTATGAAATATCATTGTTTATGGTGACGAAAAAATCAAAACGCAGCTTTATATTCGTCTATATAAAATCTTTGAAAATATTATTATTGTTTTTTTGTGAACGTTTCACTGGATAAATTTAATTTGGATTGTGCGAACCAGAATTTACCGGAGCCGTAGCTGTATCGTTGGGGCAACAGTAGGGGTGGTTTTCCCGGAGTGAAAACAATTTTTTAGGGTAAATCTTATTTAAACACTATAGGATTCCAAGTATTGGTTAGCCAAAAAGAGGATGCGAACAATTATAATTTATCCCTAGGCGCCTGAGATTGTAACTACGCCACTGGTTGCGACGTGTCCTTGTGGTAAACGCCAGTAATCGTAGTACCTACCTAATACGCATTATATGTTTCAATGTTTCATCTTACTGGGATTGACGTTATTTCGGATTGTATCGCCGAAGGCCTGCCATAATTATTAACATTATATATACTGTATTTACGTCGGGTCTGTGGCGAATCATGAATTCTAAAAATTTCAAACCACGCATACCTATTTTGAGAGTTAATGAAATGTCTATATCAAACAATAATTATACGTTTTGCTCTTAAATAGCATAATATCCGCATGTTGTCGATAGAACAAAATTTATTTGAGCAACATTTACATAACATTTACCATTATAGTAACGTTTTTTTTTTTTTTCCAACCGACTGTATAATATAGTAACATAATATTCCTCATTCGTCTTTAAAATCTGTAATTTGTTGACAAACAAACAATCAAATAAATTTAATTCGACGCAAGTTTCCAATATTATTTTAGAACGATTTCTCAACATATTTTGGTTTAAATGCCAACAGCATCAAAAATGTACGTGATTTTTATGCGATAAGGTATCTTTGCAGGTACCAGTGTGACTAACAATAGTATACATATTTTGATTAAATATGATTTGTTTTGTTATTTTTTTAGAAAGAAAAAACGTTTTTGATCAATAGAAATAAAAAAAAAGCTGAATCGTATTTAAAAGAAAAACACGTGATACCCTTGGTTAGCTACTTAACCGGCACGTTGTTACTGCACGAGCCCAAAGATCCTGTAACGTTTCTTATTGAACGACTGGACGAAATGATAAATTTTCGGGATGACCAGAGAAAACCGCCAGTTTTGTTTAACAACGACAACTTGACAAACATTTTTAAGGGCATAGATTTTGTAAACTATGGTTCGATTGATTTAGAACAATATTTTAGCGGTACGTATCGTTAATCACATAATTCACATGTTTTGATGTTCTACATCTACTTTATTTTTTCAAAAATTATACAAAAACATTTTAATACATTTTGTTTAAAGTGTAAACATTGTCATTAATCTTTAAAATCCTTTAATTCATTATATTATTTGATATTATTATATCGTGTTGTAGCCATGAACATGTTAGGAATCAACGAGAATGATTTTAATGGAAATCCACTGATGGATGAAAACGGTCGCATCGCATACAGTACATTCATG
The DNA here is from genome assembly GCA_017140985.1 of Hormaphis cornu. Classification (NCBI taxonomy): domain Eukaryota; kingdom Metazoa; phylum Arthropoda; class Insecta; order Hemiptera; family Hormaphididae; genus Hormaphis; species Hormaphis cornu. The sequence continues at coordinate 50,976,852 of CM029357.1, forward strand.
CATGAAACGTAATTATAAAAATTTAAAGTACAGCCATTGATTATACATAGAGTATAAAATTATCATCAATGGTATTGATGATATGAATAAAATTATGAACAAAATTAAAACACACAAAATTAAATTTTGAAATGTTTTTTTTCTCTGCAAGTACTTATCACCTTGTCGTTATTGAATGGTTGTTAGAATAAACATAAAATTTCACCTACAACAAAATACGTTACTTTTAAAACTAATTTCTTGTTTGTCTGTTGCTGATTTATACTTCAATAATATATATTTTAAGTCATTGCTGGGAAATGACCAAAAAAAAAAAAAAAAATTTATATTAATTATATTAACTGATAAGTTAATAATAAAAGTAACCTCCTTGTCAATTTCTGTCTTCATTGTCTTGTAAAGGATATTATTGCCTTATAAATTAATCGATAAAAGAATAATATTACTGGAACATTTTTATTTGTTTCGATCCCACTCTATGCTGTAAACTTTTATTTACACGTATTATTATGGTGACGAGTACTTTCTAAAAAATATTCCAAAACAAACAACAATAATTTAATAAAAAATAAAAATAATAATTCCAACATGCAAAAGTGATCACTGATCAATTATGTATGTAACGTATGAAAATGTATAAATAATGAATATTTACAAACTATGAATACATTATAAGTTACGTTTAAAGATTATACATAATATATGCTTTGCGTACCAATTTTCAAATCTTAAAGTTCTATATTTAGTTCAAAAACCATTAGAACTGATTGAAATCTTTATGACGTTTAATATTCTACTCAGATAATGTACATAATGTTTAAAAAAAAAAAAAAAAACGACGTGAAAAATATCTATAAGTCAAAGTTATGTGTAACCGATTTTTTAAATTTAGGACTACAAGCTGAAAGTTAAAAGTCTACAAATTTAAAAAATTCGAAAATCATTCTAAATCGTCGTATTTGGTTCCAATCGATTAAGCCATTTTTAATGATGTGTACAGATTTCAAGGTATTTTTTAGTTTTTATATCATAATAAAATTCATAACAAGTAGTCATAACATCAAATAAAACTTCAACCAAGGCAACATTTAGGTCCGAAATAGCAAATTACTTTTTAGTTTTTAAACTCGATTCGTCGCTATACATTCGGAATCTAAAATAGTTAAATAGTACATGTAATATTTATAATTAAAATACGCGTCTATAAAAGAATAAATATTATTTTGGCCAAACCAAACACAACAACATAGTTATTTTAGGAAAGGTTTTCATTGGACGTATTATGAATATTATTTTTTTTTAATTTTTTTTTTATCTAGAAACGTTTATAAAATTCATTTAAATGTATATATAGCTTGGTCGAAAGGTACTTCACTGATTCAACAGCGTACTAAAAGTGAAATATTATTTTGTTTTTACAGAAAATTGGCGCTAACGAAACAGATGACGTCGATTGTAGGCACTACATCTACAGACAAAGCGTAACAATAATAATAATAATATGGACACGTGTATAAACAACATTATAGTGATGAAAATATAATTTTCACATTAGTATGAGAAACTTCATTCTTCAGGAAATATTATATGATTACGTTAATGTAGTGGTATTTTTTTTTTTTTTTTTTACAGCTGTGTGAATACGTCATGTACATATATACACAATAGTCGTAACGCTACTCCTAATAATAGTACATAATAAATGCGTAATGGGGCTCTAGGGAATTAGGATTACGCGGAGCCGGTTGTATCTGAAATATAAGTGGCGAGTTTGGACGGATAAAAAAATTACGACATTTCTTAAGCGCAGCACTCCGAAATATGGTCTATTTGAAACATAATGAGTACATGAGTAATTTGGGAGAAAATGCTACTCGGGAACCGAAAGATTTGAAAAAGGAAAAATTTGTACTTCTCTAATCCTGTAATCCTTGTAGTTATGATAACCGAAAAAACGATTGTCCATCTACGAAAGGTTCGGTGATTTTGTAACAGTCTTTGACAAGAAACTGCATGAGAACAGCATGTTTTCTCATATCCTCAATACAGATGCTCACTTTTTTTAATTTTTTCCAAGATACCGTTGAGATGAAATCGGTTCGATTTATTTTGAAACAAAATAAAAAATCGCAAGATAAAGCCTCGATGTTTTAGACGCTCTACAAACGTAGCTCGTGAGCTGCGAGTTAATTTACATAGATACATGTAGGATACGCGTAGAACTTTTGTCTGTTTCGCGTATACTTGTAAAGTATCAAAAACACTCAAAACACAATCTTTGAAACCCGTTGACGTTTAATCATTGCAGGTTTACCTATTCGTTTTATTTTTAAAAAAATGTGTTTTTAAACGCCCAATAGTTACAAATAAAATCTTTCCGTAGTGTATAGATTTTCCCACCTGCAAAATGCGCAAGATCCGAAACAGTGACTAAGAAAATATCGTTTTTTTTTTTTTTTTTTTGGCACCCTGCAAATTGTGTTTTGATTGACCGATCGTCTTATAATATCGTCTTTACACATCCTACTCGATACTTCGAAAAATGTATCAACTCATCGCTGAGCAGTCACCCTTGTTCAACTGACTCACTCTGATAAGCCGGCCGACCATCCCTTAAATATACGTCTCTCGTAGACACGAATGATTTCCCGCCTATAGATATCAGCCGTAATACAACATATCAGACGATGTGTAGGACCCCATTAGAGGTACGTCCCCGCGTTATACGAAGTTATACAATACAACAGCTATAGTATGTTACTGCGACGACTGAAAATTTTCGAATAATACTATTTTGTTGCAACGACTTACCCGACGGGCAATGTACCATTTACAATGTGGGGTTCTGTGTAGTGTGGTCAAAATAAATTCGATTGTAACAGTACTCTCGACGTTTTTGTCATCGTTATTCCCGCGTACACGTACTATTATCAATGTACAACCCTTTGACCGCTTTTATTGTGCGAATCGAACGTACAGTAAATTTTACGGACGATATACGGGGACGCTGTGTATTGTAAAATATTTAACGAGACGATGGTGACCTAATTCCCGGCGAACGATTATGTCCCGATTTGTCACGGTGACATCGGAAAAAAAGCCGTTTTTGTGCCAAAGACGTAAAATATTATTGTACTGAACCGGCTACCTACGTGTGTAAGTACCTATACACAGAACACGCGACGTGACGGTCCACAGACGCGACTGTCTGAATGCGCCGCCGACACTTGACCCCCGACGAAAGGGTCGACGGCTGCTCAGGCCTCAGAATTCGGAGCGGAACACAATAAAAACGTTTCCTAACATGGATATTGTGCGCGGTGCACTGCACGAAAACATTTATTGTACATATATTATTACTTTTATTACATTTATTATTACTTTTTGTGTAAGATGTAGGTACACGTCGTATGCGCAGCGGCGGCTCGTTATTTACGACCGGCGCATTTGGTGGACCGTCCGAACGACGTGTGAAGACGTGCTGTAACACCCGCACGCGAACCACAAACAGGGTTGTCTTTTATCTAGATAGGTTTTTTTTATTATCTTTTATCTTATCCGGGGTACATTTAAAAACAGTTATCTACATTTTTATCTCAGACGATTTATTCGGGTTATTTCCGTAAATCCGTCGCACTAGATTTTATGACGCGAGTTATGGTCTCAGTAGTTTCATAAATTAATAGGGTTACACTTATCCACTTTTCATTCTAAAACCGCTTCCGAACTCGTTATGACGCCTACTATGTTTTTACAAGACAATCGTAGTAAATATTCATTTTGAAAAAAATAGTTGAAATATTAAAAATTTGACGATATTTGATCAATTTTAAACGGCCATAAAATTATGAAAACTTATTTAGTTGCAAAATCGTCTTGTCAGAGTAAGGTTTTTGTCTTTAATTCGATTCGTCAGGGTCGGCCAAAAAAAACACAATCATGGAATAACGAAATGACGTTTTTAAAAATAAAATGTATTCGCATGACTCAAACTCCATTTATACTAAAAAATTAATGACTGTTACGTGACGTTTCTTGATATAGTCACAAGTTTAGAATCATTTATTCAAAAAGAAAATTGGAAAAAAACAAACTTAGTTATATCAGAAGCCATGAACGACGAAGCCACTTAAGAAATTTATTTAGCAGATATGTGCCATCAAATTTTTTAAAAAATTATCCGTTTTTTATCTAAATAAAAGTGACCTTTTTTTGTCTGTTATCTAGACAAAGCGAAATTGCTCTTTGCCTATTATCTTATCTATACAAGATTTTAATCAATTATTTTTTATCTTTGTCTAGATAATTAATTATTTGTATTTATACGATATGAACCACAAAGCTATAATATTATGTTTTTTTACAATGTCAGGGTAACCAAACGTCCCACATTTAGGGTGGGGATTTTCCCATTTTTTGAAGCTACGTCCCACATTCGTACCACACGTTATTTTTACGAGTAGGTACCTAAAATATGTCCACCTATTTTTAATATAATATTTCATGTTATACTCTACAAACACACATTAAAATATTTGTGTAGTTATTATGTTTTTCTTATTTTAAGTCTTCAGGGCAAACAATAATAGTCAATCTATACCATTAGTGGAAGTATGAAAATAATCGTATTTGTGTACACACTGCGTCTGGCGATTGGAAACTGAGCGGAACACGAAAGACCCTATTTATTACGATAAAGTCTATACATGCAGTGAAATAATATTTTTACCTCAGAAGTGTAAAAAAACTACTATTTTCTCGTTTGCTTTGTTAAAAGCAAAGAGCGGTTTTCCTCAAAAGCGATTGTACGAACCAGTATAGATATATATCCGTGTAGATAGTACGACCAATAACTAATTAATAAGTTATTCTTTTAGTAGTAATTAAAACTAAACAAATGACGATTTTAATGCTAATTTATTGAGATTAAGAACAAAACAATCAATTAAGAACAAATTATGAATAAATGACAAACTCACAACTACGCAATAATACTATCTTTCACGTTTATCCGAAGTTTCACATAAAAAAAAAAAAACCAATAATTAATACGAATTATGTATGGATGAGTACGGCATAATAATTATTGGTTTTGGTTTTTTGTTGTTGAAAATTATCAACTTACAAAATGCATTTAAAATTTACGTTTTGAAATAAATAAATTTATTTTCGTATTCAACTTTTAGAATTTTATCTAATAAACATAATAACATAAAAAATAAATATGTATATAAAAATTGAATAACCTTAAATTAATTACATAGAATAATCGTCAATAATGAATTGAATTTGGAATGAATGATTTTAAATTTCGTAATCGTTAAATATGCATTACGAAAAATTGATGATGATAGTAAATAATAGTTATCTTAATGTAAATGAGAAAAAGACAGAATGGTTTTACTAATAAGTAATAAATAATGTTGCTTTAAATATATAGTTTCTTAGAAAATGGGAAATAAAACCAATAACAATCATTGTAGTAAATTTAATGGTACAACTACTCGTACTATAATGACAAGTAGTTATTTAGGTAATAGTATAAACTATTATAATATACGTAATTACTTCTAAGTTATGAAGATATAAGATTGTCAGCGCAATAACTGTTATTCTAGCTGTTCCTAAAAACTTATTTAAAACTTGAATTTTAGTCACGTTTACTCAAATTGTACACAACGCAACTATGAATATGGTACTTATATGCATTTGCCCATTAATTTAAAACAATTAACAAAGCGTTTTATAGTCCATTAAAACGTGACTAAACATTTTAATTATTATACTTTGGATCTACACTCTACAGCTGTAAACTTGATACGATTCCTCTCAAATATAAAATTGTAATAATTTATGATCGGGTATCGAATGAATCATCATTATTTTTAACACGTCCAGACAATATATAATAATATTATACTAATTTAGCTGTAAACAGTATTTAGAAGAAGAATTATTCATAGTACATCGTACAGATGTAAAAAAGTGTTTATTGGGGACAAAAATCTCCGTAAATGTTAGACGTAAATACAAATATTCAGGCCAACTACTTGGTAATATTAAACATATATTATATGTATATGGTATTCGAGCACTTATAGAAGCCGGTAAAATATGTTTAAAATTATTTTAAAACACAATTGTGTAATAATTAAAACAGTATTTTTAGAGTAAAAACAAAGTAAGTATACTTATATACATATACATATTATGACATGATCAATAACTCAAAAATATAAAAATAACTTTACATATAAACGTATTATACCTACATATCATATAATTTTTATTTATTTATTTTTTTTTTGTATTCTATGATTTTATAAAATACTATTTTTAGGCTTAGATAAATAAATAAAATTAGATGGGTTTCTTTTTCTTCACCTCCTTTCCAACTATTTGGAGTCGGACTGAAGTAAAATAATACGTGGATAAAATTAAAGATGAGTCTTCTATAAGATGTATAGAATTATGATTACGGTTCAATAATTATGTCTGAAATGTATAATTTTATACTTTTTATACATGTGAAAACTAAATTGCTAGATACTATTTATCAACATGTATTATATTTATTATTTGATTTAATTGTTCATCATTTCATAAAAATGTTATAGTACCTAATAGTTAGAAGGTACTTACTTCTGCAAATAACAAAATAGTTCTGTAGTATGTACTATAATAAAAGAGAGTGTGTATTTTATACACACCAAAAAAGTCAACAAAATAAATCATTAATTTCAAACTTAAAGTATTAAAAAACCAAAATATATTAAATTAAAACTTTTGTTTTAATACTTTTTACTTGAAAAACTGTTTTTTCCTCTTAACAGTACTATGTTGATAAATAAATCCGATATTTATCTATTACTTTGTTTAATTTACGTTGTAAAATGTAATATAGGTACTTGTTTTTATTTATATTACTACTTTGTCTTTAAAGTTTAAATGGTACGTATTGTTATAATTTACAAATTACTCGAAAAATTACTCTTGACGTGGAATTTAACTATATTTAATTTACTGAAAATATTACTCATTTTTAAGTATGCCCAGTATAGGGATACTGTTTATAGTTATAAAGAATTTTTGCTTTTTAATTTTCTTTCTTATTATACTGTATTTTATTTTAATATACACAAATATAGGGTTGAAATTTATTGTTTACAATGAATTTAATTAAATGTACTGTAACTACGGCTTACTTTTTTTCGAACAACAATTATTTATAAGATATATAAATGTATAGAACAAAAATATAAAGTATAATTATTTCAATAATTAATTCAAACATAAATCGAATGTCCAAAACGTTTTGTATTATGAATAAGTTTTATGTTTGATTTCTTATGACAATAATGTAATATTTCGTGTACGTATGTTTGGGTACCTATGTTTTTAATTTAACCTACCCATCCTTTTCTCCCGTCGTTCACTCCATGGGAGGGCCATCAGTTTTAAAACCAGATATGAAATGTGAGTATAATTTTCACATAAAAACGTCAAAAAAAAAAAAAAAATTATATTGTTGAAAAGAAATATTTGAAATGTTAATTATTTATGTTATATGTATAAGGGACTGTACGTAAATTAATATTATTCATATAAATGTTTAATCGTACATCATATTCGTCAAAACTTAAACTTTATTATAAATTATAATTTACTATAACAGGGAGACCTGAAGTGACCTTTTTACTTTTCGTAGTATAATTATTTGTTGAAAATAAATTCAATTTCACCAAAAATTTGTCTCAAATATTTTTAATATTAAAATATAACCGATACAAGATTTTACAATGATAGTTGACTAAATGTGAGCTATCTAAATACTATTTATGAAGTAAATTATATACTAACACTTACTACATCACATATACACGTATAATAATTAAAATAATTTTTGTCTGATTAACGTAACTATTGATTATAATATGTGTCATGAAATCAACAAATTATAATCTATTCATTTGAATATAGACGAGTATATCCACTATATTATTATCATAACATAAAATCCACGTAAAAAATGTCATTAATAATTAAAACTGTTTCCATATGGCCACCAATATTATACTTATTCGGTTCACAAATGTGTTTGAAGTTTTCAATTAAGTTTCATTGCATCCAGAATGTAGATAGCACTAAGCAATAATTAAATATTCTGACTCACCCAAAACAGTTACACTTACAAACATTCATTGTTGACTAAAAGCAGAAATGTTTGGTTTTTTCCAAACGTATCAACTTTTTATTGTATAGAAATTAATTTTATAACATAAAACAAAAATCTGTAGAATATTTATTCTAACCGCGCTAACATTTAAACGCGTAAAAATTTTCTAAATTATTTGTTAAAGACCGGACGACAGAGTAAATAATAAGTAATAGTACATACCGAATGTAGATATAAAAATTTATAAAAATTAAATTAACTATTGGAAAATGTGTTGGGGGAAAAAATTTAACTTTCAATGGTACATACACTAAAGGACTAAAATAAGATAAACAGGTTTTTTAAACATTAGGTTCTTTATCGTACAAATGTATCATTTAGAGTTGCCTGAATTTACGTTCGATTTGTCATTACGATGTAACATACTACGCGAAAATTGGCGTTGTGGTGCCCAAAAATTCGATTTAAAAAAACCAACATAATTTCGTTGTGAGTGATACATTTTTCGTTTACTCAATAACTAAAAAAAAAAAAAAAAATTTGTTAAATTGTCATACGTTAGCACACGCGTGCGTGCTGAGTCAGATATCGTAAAATATACCGTATAATTATTATACTGCTGTCTATATTGCCTAATACAATACAATTTGCTGTTTCAGCTCGTTTCCGCTATACAATTCGTTTAACCCAATTAAATGTTTTGTTTATATTTATCGGTAGATCTAAGAACTAATATGTAAAACAAACAAATCTGAACCAACTGTAAATTTTATATTATTATAACACACTGCAGTACTTACATTTCGTTTTTATTTTTTTAGGTAGGTGTAAGGTACCTGTTGTAATTTGTAAAGTATACATACTCGTATATTAGATAAGTTGAAAATTCACTGAACTCAATACCACTTAATAATTATTGTTCAAAATTACTATAAAACGATTGTATTCAGTGTTAAAACTCATTTGAATAGGTAGGATCCCATGAATTATGAATCGAATCTCTGTTTAAACGTACTTATACAATATTTTGTATCTATCGTAAGTACTAACATTTTAAACGATTGTTTCAAGTTTTCACATACGACAAGTGCCTGATCAATACTGATGATACAAATAGGTGTTCAAACAGTATTTTTCAAATTCAATAACAACTATTGTAAAATGTTCGGAATGTCAAAACGATGAACTTACAGTCACCGAAAACGTATTGCAAAAAAGTGTTTAGAACGTACAAACTGTTTATCAATAATTAAAAGTATACAATCAACAAGTAGGTTAAAGTTGGACCGTTTATTCGAAAATATAATTTGATTTACTTTCGAGTAGCTTGAGTGGTGTTTTAAATAATTATCGTGTAATATCAATAACAAACGTTCAAAGACCCTTTGTACAATTATTTTCATAAATTATAAACACTTTACTGTGACGTTCAGTTTATTTTTGTACGTCCACACCCAATAATGTGCACAAAAACAGTCAGTGGGTTGTTATCCGCCTACAAATAGAGCCGGTTTTTCGTTATTGTTTTTGTAAAATCGCCGGAAAACCGAACGAATAACACATCTGCTGCAAGGACGCACATTTAACTCGTAAACGGGTGTAATGGGTAACTAACGACTGTACGTTCGTTTCTTCTGGTGTCGATTTTCGCCCGGGATCTTGCGGAGTTTCGAGACAAAACGGCATGGTGTTTCAGTATTTCCGCGAACCGTCTTTTAACCGCGAAAAACCGACAGTGCCTTTTATCCGCGTAAACACCTACAGGGTGATACCTTGAGTCGGGAGATTTATTTATTTTTAGGAGTTGCCTATAAGTAAGTGTCTATAAGTGAATCGGTTCTATGGATCGTTTTACAATCACCATTACTTGCGTTCGATTTTGTTTTTGTATTTTTGTTCACAATAGATGTTTATGTCGTATGAGAACCGAGGTTATTAGGTATACTTACAAAAGTTGTAATGTATAACAAAGGTAATGTTTTGGTTTTCATGTTTGAACAATTATTGCCTGGATAAGACCTATAATAACTGTGTTTTCAGAACAACTGCAACGGAAAACGTAGCTCACTAATTTTCTGTTGATTGCCATCAATTTAAGTTATTCTATGTGATACAATTTCTCATTTTATTCGAAAAGGCATTTATACAGGTATTATCAATAATTAACAATATCTGTACTCAACATAATAGCTTTCCGTGCACCCTTGTTAGGACGTAAGAACCATAGCAATATTGGTTCTCGGCTGTTTTATGATTACATATAATATTATGTAGGTCATTTACGAAAAAAAAATAAAAAAATCGTAACTCCTTGGAAATGTTAAAACGGTAAAAAAATCGTAAAAATTTAAATGAAAAACAAAAAATTAACCAAAAATTTTAATTAAAAAAAAAAAAAAAGTTAACTTTTTGGAATAACTGCTAATGTAGTAGGGCGGAGGCAGTATATGATTGTGTTAGATCATTGCAGGGCAAAATAAGGAGGGTGAGGTAACGAATTTTCACATTTTTCACATACTTAAAACTATTGCCTCCCCTAAACCGATTTCTACCTGTGCAGCCCGGGGGACGAATGCCCCTTCAGACCACCCCCCCCCCTTGGGCCCGAGCATGACAAAATTACGACCGGCCCAACAGTTGAATTCTCTAACAGCCCTGACCTGCGGAACGGCCCGTTTTTATCATGACACGGTCCCTGGTCCCTACAGCCGCACGAATTCGGTCAAATTTAGACCCGAATAAGGGTGGCCGCGAAACTTTTTCAATAGAACGCGCACTCCCGAATGTCGCCCCTAAACTTCCGACGATACGGCACAGACGGAGAACAAAAATAATATCCGCGAGGTCCACTGAACGGCAATCACCCTGTACATCTCATAACGTCTCGTCAGTTATTGTTCCCGACCGTGTACAGTAAAGATATATCGCGCTTAGGTATTAGCGTGATAAATATTCACCGCCGCACTAAATCAACCTGTCCCGCTAATCGCGAGGGTTGTTTTTACGCTGACCGCCGTCGCCCCGTCCCGTCACGTCCGGCATCGCCTTTTCGTGAAGCATTTTTATTTGGTGTGCATTTTAAGGGATATTTTTCCCCGCGGCACCATCCCGCGGTCGGCAAACCGGTTCGGCTTTAGCGTGCGTGTCGACGAGCGGTCTTTCGTGAAACGCGCGCTTCGGCGGCGGCGGCGGCTGCGTCCCGTGGGGGGAAGTGGTGAGGAGCGCGCGGCGTTTTTTCGTGCGGAACGAGAGCGGCGGCGACGATCGGGTCACGTCAGTCTGTCGACGGTTTTCGCGCGTGACGGACCCGCGACAACCGAACGATATCGTTTTCGTACACCGTCGAACGATACGCACGCCTCTGCCTATTTACTCGGAGAATTGGATTTTCGTTTTTTTTTGTATTTCGTTTTTTTTTTGTATTTCGATTCCGTCCGTTTCCGCGGTGGTACTGTTACGACTCTCCGGCGGTGTACAGACGACGTGCGCGACGGACAAACCTATGTGGCTGTACAAATACCGGTACAAAAACGCGGGCGAACTACCATCGAAGAAATGATGAGCGCCTTTGGCCCGGTGCTCCTACTGCCGGTGGTGGTGGTGGTGGTGCAGGCCCTCGTCTCGGAGGCCCGGGCGTCCGACAGCTGCGACTGGAGCGGAAGGTGAGAGTTACAACCTATACAACTTGATAACATTACGTGCTTACCGAGAGTAGTGTTGACTACCGCCAAAACTGTGCGAACGTGAGTTTTTTTCCGTCGTTCAATCGTGCGCTTGTTCGAACCAACTCGTGTGCGGTTCTCTGCAAAATTATATTTTTCGTGTCCTCTCGTCCGGATCGTAAGTTAACTCAAAAACACTTTTTGAAAATAAATCGTTTTAATTAATCCGCGTCAACGACTTCTTCGATCCCATTGCTTTTCTTAAGAAGAAAACATTTCGTCATCTTGTTTTATAGTGATCGACACGCGATAAATATCTGAAAAATCGACGTCGACTCGAGCGAAAAACACTTAAAAATAAATTACGCTGTGATTAGAACGAAACCGCCGAAAATTTTAGCTTCGACGATTTGAAAATATAAATCCATATGATTTATTACACTTGATGCTCTTTCAGCGTACCTATCGTTAAAATTAAATACAATTTTATTGATACACGTCGAGTGAGATGTAGCTATGGCTGGTAGGTGGGCACCTTTAAATGCTTATGGTACACAACGACTGTAATTGTTTTAAATTCAAATAATATTTACACTAAATAATTTTTATTTTGTTTACTATCTGGCCAAATTATTAATTTCTTTAAATTTTTTTCACCCGACACAATCAGTAACAAACAAACTCCAATTAGAACCGTCCATGTACGTATGTTAATATGAAAAAAAATATAGAGAAGGTTCTAATAAATCTAAATTAGCGATAATAGTTATTGTTTTCAATCTTAATCGATCGGCAAATATTATTGTACGCGTAAACAAGTGCGTAGTTTGTACTGACATTGGTACATACGTACATTATGGAGTCAACACTAGAGCAAACGTAGGCATTATTTTTATTTCAAATGTTTATATAAAATCCATACATGTAAACATAAATACCAGTTCATAATAATAATAATTCATAAATGTGACTTATTGTTATGTCTGAATTCTTAAATAATTCTAACTTGTTATTTTTCAGTTCACATTTTAACTCAATGACGGTCAATATAATGTTATGTACACAAGCACAATTTTTCATAAATTTAAGAAAAATTTTACTTAATTATTGTGCGTTGGTATATTATATTATACGACGCAAAATAAAACTATAGTTTGAAGTTGACTAATCGTAGCTGGTAGGAGTTTAAATGTGTCGTAGTAGCTGGTAGGTTCGTCACAGCTGTTGATTACAGTTCATTTAACAACTAATTATATAAATAAATTATTTATTCTGATGCTTACGGCGATAATGATTGGATATTGATTGTATTTCATTACAAGTATTCATTAGCATAAATATTCGAAAACATAAACGATTACATTAGTAGTGATATCGTAGATCAAATTGCACAGTACGTTTTCAAAATAGTGACTTGTAGCTCTCAACGGGTCGTCTGACTTGTCGGGTCCGAATCTTGCGGGTTCGTGGGTGATGATGACTTTGAATGTAAATTATTCGAACTTTGGAAACTGGAAATCATCGTACAAATCCATTCTCGAGACGAAAATGAACGATATTACTTACAATTGAACTTTTTTTTTTTTTTTAATTGCACATTATTTTTATCGAGTCATATTGCCTTTGTTTGAAAATCTCCAGTTTCCGAAATTCGAAATCCACATCCCCCATAAAACCGCAAATTGTGTCTCCGGTACGGTGGCGTACCTAGCGTAATAATTACGCGTGTTATTAATAATTATTATTAATAACACAATCTCCATTACTCTATGTTTGTGTTGATTTAAGACCGTAAAAACAGTAGTTTTCACAGCCTGATAAAGGTGCAGCGCAACAACCAGCAAACGAGAAAATCCTTGATTTTATGTATTATAAACTGCCTTTTTCACGTTGGACGTAATATTTGTGGAAGCATCCTCTCGTCAAGATTTTACGAGTCTCCTGACTTCGTAACATAAATTACATTATACATAAAAAATAATCTTGATGATTCGCGTTTTAGGTACTTTGGTACTATATGGCTTATAGGTAGATCAGCACAATTTTTTTTCTCCACAGACAATTAGATTTCACTCCTTTTCCAGACTGAACGTATTAATACTATTTTTAAAATTTTTTTTTTTTTCCATTGTTATTATTTATTTGTCGGCTTCAATTAGGTCACGTGCGCTGAAAACTGGTTCCAATAAAGCTCTTGAAACAGACCGACTCGTTGAACGCGTAAGCCGTACTGTTTTGTTAATTACGACCGACAATGAAAAAAGTGTACATAAAAAATACCCGTACAATACAATATAATATCTGGTATACGAATCAGGAAACACGCTTTACAAACCAGAATCGTGCGGTTCGCCAAATTTGGCTACAGAATTATATCCAGCCCGACAGTAACACTATTGTAACCAGTTATTTGTTTTTTATTCTAATCTATTTTCTTGGTCACAAAAAAAAAAATATTGCTTTACTAAACAAATCAAGGTAATGTAAGCAGCATCCGTAAAATAGTGGTACCTATATAATAAGTGTACAACAACAAGTTTTTTTATTATTATTAAAAAACAAACTAACTGTGTATTAAAACCGGTGTAATTATTATTATTTTGTTTGGCAAACGCTGACACGACTCTTTTTCGTTTCGATGACTTCGCTTTCTTTCAATAATTGAACTGTTATACTCGCGGCTTATAACATAATGTGTGCCCTGTTTTGATTTATGCAATTGATATATATATATATACATGCAAACTATACGTATATAGACATGTTACTGTAATATGTTTCCCAAAAATGATCTTCTCTACGAATACGAGAATTCCCACACGGTTTTCGCTTCCAAATACGAATTCGAATTATAAATACGAATTAAAAACATATTTATTATTTCCCAAAACAACAGTTTTCAACAAATGCCAATGACTCAGAGTTTAGAAACGAAATTGTAATAACTATTGCGTTACGTCAAATGCGCGATTCACTACTCGTTTTCTGAGAACGAAAAAATTATTCTTATTTATTTAACTTACCGTGCTCAAATTTAAATTACTCGACTGGATTGTATTTTTAAGACTTTTGAACAAAAATTTTCGTGCATACAAATCAGTTTTCAAGTATTTTATTACGTTTCACAATGAGTATTATGGTAGTGTTTGATCATAAAAACGATTGTGAATATTGCTTCACACGCGTATGAAATGTTCTCCTGCGGTTTGGCTTTGTATCCTTTTGTCTTAAATATTTTTTTGGAAATCAGTCGTTGCAGTACTGTTCGGATCAGGAAATGTTTTTAAGCATTATATGTTATTGGCGAAAAAATATCATAATGTGGTATTCGTCATAATCTTCATAGAAAACGCGTGTATAGTCTGGACTTTGTGAAATTCGTAATAACAATTAGACCATCGTCATTATAATACATGGTAAGCGTTTGTAATAACATATTATTATTTTAGTATTAATTACTATTGTACAGTAGGTAATTAACGAGACTTCCTGCAACTATTGGTCATTGTACATTTTCTTCTGTACCATACATGTACCCGCGTATACACATACCTAATTATTATACCGTATAACATTATGCTATTTAGAGGGACATGTAACGAGTTCCGGTCAATCAGAGTGGCATTGTTATACGAATGTACCTGCACGACCATAAGAGAATTCGTAGAGACGTTTTTGTTTTCCTGAACTATTGTAATATTGTGTTCCAAGTAGTCACAGTGTGTTTTGTTCGGATCTCAGTCCGACGTTGTGTAAATGCTGTTGAGTGAATAGGCAGTGACTAAAAACTAATTTACCTACTCCACTCGATAAACGGTACACGGAATCGGTAAAAATTTTGGTACATACGTGTAAGATTTCGCCAGAACGAAACACGTAGGGAGGATCCGTATTTTTCAAATTTTAATCGTTCAAAGACAAACGTGGCACAAAACTCGACGAGTTAAAGGTGTACCTAATGTACTTGTATTTAAATTAACGGGTGTTAATACATAGGTGCTAAGTTATATTTTATGACTGATGATTTAATGGCTCGCGGGCACAAAATGACCTAGCCATAAACGTATATTATAATTAGTACCGAGTTATAAACACATCTTGTTGAGTATAAAACTGCGATCACTATTACCTTTTGTACAACGCCATCACATTTACGCGAAAATATTTTACAAATTTTGTACAGTACAACAAAACTTTCTGCTGTATAAACTAGAAAATAATAGGTAAAAAAACCCTCATCAGTTTAATAATGCGTTCCGTTTTTACTTAACAATGAGTCTATTCATTGTATTTATTTTAATTTAATAACTTATTTATCATGCACATATTGAAATGTGCGCCTTGGATGAGGTTATTGCGAAACGGCTCTGGAATTTTTCCGGTGACGAAATATACTATGATGTTTGCATTTGTCTCGACAGACACAAAATCGTATTATCATTCTCTATTACTAGGAGACGCGCAAAATCAACCATAACGAAAAAATTAAAAGAATTGATTCACAGAAAAATACACAAAACCAAATTAGAAACAACGTGTTATAAGTTCGGTATACTTGCATTTTTTTACGGACGCTCATATTTTGTTCGGAACGAAAAACCGTCGCGTGTAACTGTAAATTGTTTTTTGATTTTCGTTTTTTTAGATTCTGAGCGTCAGCAAAGAATGTACTGTTTTTACAATGATGTTTTTTTTTTTTAGTGAATAACTTTAAAGAAAGGCTCAATTCCATTTTCATTATGGTTTTTGTTCGATTAAAAGTTTAATTTTTGACAAAAATTTTTTAACACAAGGTTAACAACAAGTATGTAAGTACGTATGCCACTAAAAAATTTCGAAAATCTACAGTCACAATTTATTCTTTAGTCGTTTAAAGTTGGAAAATGGTCAAAAATTTACCATACATTTGACCCATTTTCAGAAGAAGATTCGTAACTCACAAAAATTTGAAATTTAATATATTACGTAAAACAAATTTCGCTATCTGATCCGCCCAATATATTCCGAACGCGTACAAAATAAGTATCGGAAAATGGTGCAATTTGGTTATTACAACAAAATTACGCATTTTTGTGCAATCGATACTAAAATCATATTAACTCGTCGTAATGGTCCAAACGGTTTGAAGTTTTCACACGTTATTTAAATTAATATTCTTTACGCGTAGATACGATTTTTCGGACCATTTTTATTGTTGAATTTGATTTTTACCCAGGACTACAGGCAACTGAGCTCGCTCGGAATCGTATTTTCAAAGGCCGTCGTTACTTTCAGATGTTAAATAATGCGCTTAAACTTCTAAAACGGTGACCCACCCAAAGCGTATAGTCGCTACTACGTCAATCTGCCCGCGCGACCCAGAGTGATCCCGGCTTTTTTTTTTTGCCGCTTTATTATTCTTCGATTAATATTTTTTTACTGTTTACACTATTCGTATTGAAAATCGTGCACGGCGATCGGCGGCGCGATAGAATTTCGATAGAATACAGCTCCGTGACGAGCACCTATCGAAATTGAAATACGCGACGGTATAATACCTGCGATGTTTTGTATTATTGCAACAAATACCGTTTAGAGAGAACTCTTCGTTCCCACGAAAGTGCGCATCGCCGTGCAGTTTCTATATCGTACTGTTACGTAGGCCGAAGCAGTCGAAAACGTCCCCCACGGCCCTGCATGATACACTCGCCGTAATAATAATAATAATAATATACAGGGTGTTCACAAAAGAACGCTACGGTTTTGAAAATCTGTCGATCGACAATGATTTCTTCTTTTAAGATTTTAAGTTTTTCGTCGGCAGTGGCCACCACACTAAGGACGAGCTAAAAAAATTCGTTAGACAACCGTTCGAACGCGCTGCTATCGCTCGCTGTTGACGTGAGATGGACAGAATTTAACAACGTTTCGACGTCATGGTGACCACGCCGTGCAATCGTTTGTGACGTCGTAAAATTTACCCACTCGACTAAATTTTTGGAACGACACGTTTTATTTGTTGATTTTCCCTATACTTTTTTAACTGTTTTAAAGCCGCTTTTGCGAACACCCCGTACTGTTACGCTGCACCGTCTCGCGGTCGTGACGTCGGTGGAATCGCGAGTTTTGTAATGAGATTAGAAATAAGAGCTCTGCCGCTGCTTTTTCCCAGTCTCGCGTGTATCCGTCTAATAATAATAATAATAATACAGGTAAGTGCGTGTATAACATCGCGTGCACTTTCTCCGGTTCGTGAGACCTGATTGCGCTCCGTCCGATTTTATTAAAATATTTTCACCGCGACACGAAACGGGGCGAAAAAACAAACGCCGAGGGAAAGAAACTGACGGAGGATTTTCCAATCCGTTCGATCCGAGTGATTCGGAGAGGAAACAAAAACAAAAACGATACGAATCCAACTATTAGAGGTATGTAGATCCTCAAACGACGTATATCGGACAACGAAAAATATTGCGCTCGTGTTGATTTTCACATCGTGATTCACGGCTTTATGGGAAATATTGCGATCTCGTGAAAACTAGCGTATCACAGACGTGTTGTGAGCTAATGGACAGTCGCCGAGAGTTAAACGTATGGCAATCACGGATGAAAAGTTGTTTGGCGTGATTGTTTGATGAAAAAAAGTACGTAACGATAAGCTCGACAAAATCATTATTTTTCGTGGGGAAAAAAAAAAAAAGATAAAATTTATTTAATCCACGAATGATCCTAACGTTATATTGGCGACAAGTACGCGCAACCCGTATACATAAAATCTTCACCGCACACATAGAAACATCGAGGAATTTTAAATCTCCGCGTTCGTACCGTAGTATAAGAGGTCGGGGGAACCGTGTTCGTTTGATGTCTCCGAAAAAATATCAAAAAATAACGACGAATAACTAGCGTAAAAACACTGTTAAAAAATAGTCCGGTGGATTAAATTCGCTATCCGGTTTCTCACCGGTACACGATACAGAAAAAACGGGTAGGGTACCACCACCAACTGTTTGTTGTCCGAACCAGTCGGCGGTGGATGCATGGCTTCACATTAAGTTTTCGTTCGGATATTACGTCTCAATATCCGACGGTCGAGATGCATTTTGAGTTGTGTCCGTACGCATTATTGTAATAATACGCGTTTTGTCCGGTGGTCGTCCGCACGTCGTGTACAATTACGGGCGCCGCCGTTAGTATATAAAGAGATGATGATTAGTACATACAACTGGCTACCGTCTGCGGTAATCGTATGACGTGCGCCTACACACGTGTTCGTCCGCCGAGATTTCCATTCTCCCTTGCATTGTACCTATTTCGCCTCTTCTCGCTTGGCTTTTTTCTCTTATTATTTTCGATTACTACAACACGCATTATTCTGACGGGACCCGCAGCTTGTAGTAAGTCGATACGACCCTTTCACACAACATTGTTTTAACGTCTTTACTCCGCGTATACGGGACAACACTGCGCGTTATTCTTTACGCGATATAATAACGCACAACAGGTGACGAACTACGCGACGCAGTGGCGGTATTTGTGGGACGGGGGG
>CM029357.1:50996617-51032100 GCA_017140985.1 Hormaphis cornu
GCCTAGTTTCGCGATTTTTCTGAGCCTGCTGTACCGAATAATAACGATAACGGCGATAATTGTGATCACGACGCGCGAAACGTCTGAGAAATATTGTAATGGATACACGTGTTTTTCGATTATTTCACAGCGGGGACTCGGAAACGGTACAATATACGAATATCTACAACAATGGGCGACCGACCACCACCGTATTATATAGTTCTTGGCACGAAGAAAAATGATGGTTTTCTCCTCATCCGTAGCAGCAGCAGCAGAAACAACCCCCCGAGGTTACCTCCTGCGCTATCCGGCCAGTGTATTGTTATTACTGGATATCGCGAGGACGAGCGGTCGTGTAGCGATTTCTCCGATGTACGTACGTACCCTCGGCAGGCGGGTAGTAATTGACTCCGTTTTCGAAAATATACGGCGTACTGCACTCGTATCATTACGCGTAACATACGAAATTATAGACCTTTTCGCGGCAACACGGATCGCGTTATACGATATTGTTTCCTTATAATGAAATAAGTTCCAACGATTACTACGACGGGCAATAACGATGAACCGTTCGTGGCGATAAAAACAAACGGCGTTGCTGCGCTCTCGAGGGCGTGTATTTTTTTTTACGCGTACACTAACTAAAGTACCCTATAGCTAGAGGTTCAGGGGTCGGCAAACGGTATTTTTATTTTATTTTTTGTTGTTTTTTGGCGCCACACGCACATGTTATACACACGCACTTCAAAAAAAGAGACGTCGCTTTTCGAGACAGCGGACCATGTGCTACATTATTATTCGCGTGAAACATGTGGCGCATTGTTTTTGCTGTGATTGTCATTATTATTATTATTATACGGTGCGTGGGCGTGGCTGCAACAAGGACCCTCGAAAATTTGTCGCTAATTAAACCGTTTCGTGTTATAACACTGCCACGCTGGACAAAAAGTCGAGGGAGAAACAAACCGCATCGTCTTCCGCAGGGGCGTAACTACTTCTGATTTTAGTGTGTTCGAGTGCACAAAATGGACCCCCCTATCAATTGCTCAAGGCAAAAAAGCCCTTCAATGGGCCCCCACAGCCGCGGGGCCCGTGTTCCGTGGAACCCACTGAACACCGGTAGTTACGCCACTGGTCTTCCGTACAGGCGTCCGGTTAATCGCTGTACGAAACGCGATAAATATTTTTTCGTCGAACTCGCGGCAAAATCGTGTTTGATTGCGATCCTCCGTGGACCGTTGATCGCATCAGGGGTTCGTAATAAAATATAATACTTAGCACTGCGGAATAAAGTCTCAAGTTGATCCTCGTCTCCG
Source organism: Hormaphis cornu (assembly GCA_017140985.1). Classification (NCBI taxonomy): domain Eukaryota; kingdom Metazoa; phylum Arthropoda; class Insecta; order Hemiptera; family Hormaphididae; genus Hormaphis; species Hormaphis cornu. The sequence goes on from CM029357.1 coordinate 50,997,916, forward strand.
TCGAAAAAAAAAAAACGCGTAGAAAAACGAGTCTAAAAACGTTTCAGTGTTCTTCTGTTTGCCGTGCGCTTGATTTCAAACTCGCTGCAGTTTCAACGTTTACAAAACGTCGTCCCCAGACGTCGCTCGAACGTTTCACGAACAAACCGCTCGCGACACGGGCGTTTGACGCCGTTATAGAGCCGAACAAACCGCTTTTGCGCCGACAGCGTTGTTTTTCGCGCTCGTAACTCAATATTTTTTTGGCGGTTGCATTAGTCTCGCGTTTCGCTGTTCTTCTGCAACCGAGGTCAGTCGCTTTTCCACGGCCGTGCCCCCCATGTGGAAGCAGACGCCTCGGTGACCCGGGGCCAAACATCACGTGCGCGCCGTGGTCGAAACACGATACTGCTGCTGTTGAACACGCTAAACACAATATTATTATAATGTAGGACTGAGCGAGATGTACCCACGGCGCAGTCTAATCGGTCGGAAACGACCATTACGCGCGAGAGTAACACGATACCCCCGGTCCAGGAACAATGTCGTATAGTGTCGGAAAGTAAAAAAAAAATAGTAAAATAAAATTAACAAGAACGAGATAGTAGAATGTACCTGTTGGATAAAATGGCGTTCGACAGAAAAGCGAGTTGGACGACGCGTCTTTCGTGTAGCTGTTGTTGTTGACCATCCATGTACCCTCATCACGAAAAGGGTAGACGTTCGCGATAGTCTAGACGGCGGATAACGCGCAGCTAAAAATCTGTCGGAATAATATAACACGTTTGCCGGATAAAAAAAAGAATCGGCCACCGGATAACGCGCGTGTGTTTCCACGCGCTTCAGTCGGCACATGAGTCGGGTTTTTAGATCCATCAGCTACTTCTGCGCCTATTATACACGTATATATTACCAAACGTTATTAATAAAACTGCGTAATACACACACTACTTGCTGTTGTACCGTCGTATTGTTGACTGATTTCACAGCAGCGATTAGGCGACCCGTTTCACCGTTTTTTTTTTAAATACGAAGAAAACTAAAAATTCGTGACACGCATACCGTAAACGAAACGACGCGCTAGAAAAAAATCATTCGAAATTTCCACATCCGACATCTACAAAATACAGTTTATACGAAAACGGGTCGTTAACGTGCCAATTGTTGGCGGTCAGCAGTTATTAATATAATTTTGATGTTTTTACAGCGCGGCCCGCAGTTTAGCCTGAGGCGCGTATGTAAATGCGACCGCAAAACGTACATGGTGGCTTTCAGTCGATTTATAACCGTGTACTTTTCCTCGTTGTTTTTTCTCGGACGTTTTTTATTTGTCTTTTGAGTCGCAGTTTAGATCGGCTGGCTCAACCGGAAACGTTTCGAACCGGCGGAATGCCCGCGGTTGTTTTAGCCGTTTCCTCCGACGAACCTGTAACGAGACCACCGCGGCCACCTATATCATCTATACAACAACGTGTCACTTTGACTATTCGTCGCTTTACGTCGCGTCGGCTGCGAGAAACCGCTTCCGAAGTGACCGAAGATATTCGCTGCGGCCGCAGCATCCGAGATCATCCGACTGCGCGATTGCGTGCCGCCGTTTGCGATTAACGTTTCAATTCCGCCGTTTCCCTCATTCCGATCCCATGCCGATGATGTCGTAGTATTCGCGACGAGTGACAACAAAACGTCGCGGTGAGAACCGGCGGTGTTGGTCGCGAAGAATTCTTTTTTTTTTTCGTTTCCTAGGCAACGCGATTTTAATACACTCTCGAAGATCCAAATTACCGCTGGAAAACGGGGGAAAAAAAAAAAAAACAAACATACATTATGTTTCGCATCAAAACTGCAGAGTACTTACAGAGCCTTCAACAACAAAAAAATGCGCGATCGTGCGAAATAATCCCGTCGGCGTGTTGTCTGTAGATTTTATTTTTTTCATAAAAACATCGACGTCAAACGACATCAATAATCTAACGTGTTCAACGCTATTTCCGTTGTATTTTCGGCTACAGAACGTTTCAAACACGGGTTTACTTTCTATAGACAAATTGGCCACTACTAATTAAAACTAATTTACGAGTTTTCAGTACGGTTATAGAGCACGCAGATAGTCTGATGACAAAATACATAATATGTTAATTATAAATGAGCTGTTGTCGTGCCTACTGGCACGGTGTTGTAATACACAGAATCCCAAATATTCTGATCGTTGGAAAACAAAAATACTGAATATTATGTGTTGAATTCAATTATACGGGTTGTCTTTGATTTCTTCTAAACGACACGTTACTCTTCAAATGCGTTTCATCAATAATTGCGATTGCGTCGCCGCGTTTGTTTCTACGAGAAACAAATCTTTAAAAGTTATAACGTCTCCGAATCTCGCGGATTTCATTGTAGACGAAATAAGAGGTTTTGCGTGTCAAGTGTGCGTTATAAATACGCTTCACCACTGTTTGGATTGTATAAACAACGCACTATAAAAAAAAGGAATAGGCTCATAAAATATATATATATTAATAATGTATTCATCACAGTCTGCTGTGGCCGGCGTTGTACGGAAATTCAGGAGCATTTTCATCCCGCGTTTTCGGGAATAATAATAAAACAGCGTTCAAAAAGAATAGTGCGTAATGACGTTCAACGGCGCAGGCCGCAATTATTCTCCAGAGCTGGATATTACGCGATAATAATAAAATAATAATAAATCATTTGCCGGCATTGTGAACTCCGACGATCCTACCTGTTGTACACGAAAGAAACCCCAAACAAACCTTAATTTTTTTACGTACTTAACATTATTATAAAAATATTTTTAACGCGCGGGAAGGACATCTGCCAGCTGACACTCGAGCTCCCGGACCCGCGTCGTCGGGACAAAAATCACCGCGTGTTGACCGCGTTATTATTTTCTTTGTGACCTGGCACCGTCAAAATAATAATAATATATATTATTTAAGTGCATGACACAATTGAAAATAAGCGTCGGCGAGCAGTGGTCTTTTTCAGTTTAAGATAATACAATTATTCTGTATAATTTATTATGTATGTAACAGCGTCCTGTGGGCAAAAGGAAAAACTGGAAACACGCGAGATAAATGCGGCGACTAGCCGGCGATCGGATGAATAAAAATATATATAATTGTACTGGCAAACGAACACCGTTATTGCACGAAATTAATAGTGCTGCTTCATAAAAGCCTTCGATTCGTTTGCGCAGTATCATTTATCACAAACGAAACGCGGTTGAATGGCAAAAATGTTCTATTATGTGCGATCATTATCATATATTACAATAAGGACCCTAGCCGACGACTCCGCCGAGTCCTTTAGAATTCTTTTGGAAATAGCTTAAAATTTAAGGTAATGGGTTTCGCCGGATACGTTCTTCGTACCCGCGTCTTTATTCGTCATTAGTTTTTGACGATTTTTTTATGCTTTTTTCCGCTGCTGGCACCATCTCTGAAACGTTAACGTATAAAAAAAAACCGGCTTAACGGGGTCAAAAAAAAAAACGTCGAAAATAAACAGGGTCGTTTCCTTTTTTTTCTGTGATCGATTTTCCTTTAAAGGCGACCGTGACAGCCACGAAAACACGTAGGTAGGTAAACTATAAGAAAAGAAAAAAAATAGTTTTAGAAAAACATCCCGCGCGCATAATACGCGTGGCCGAGAACCACCACACTAGGGTCAGATTATCATCATACCTAAGTGACAAAATTAATCACGGTAACGACGTTAGGAAATCTCTCGGACGACGTCACTCGACCGAGTTTATCATTTATCACGAGTGAATGGGTCGGAAAAGCACTCTCGGCGGGGCCGTGGAGATTTTATTATAAAATTATTATTATTGTACAATCATTATCCCGTCCGGACGGATCATTATTATTATTATTATTACTATGCGTTCGTGTTCCTCGCATTTGCTGCCCGTCCATCTATCAAACCACAATATAATAACACAACACGAACGCCAGTCACCACCACCGAAGCCGAAGCCGAGGGATAATCGGAACTTGGCTGCAAACTTGACTCTACTCCGGTGGTCCTGCACCGTCGTTTAATATCGTTAGGATTAGATGGTAGTAATCGCTTTTACGACACTTTTTCGTATCAATTTTGTGTGTGTGCGCGCGCGTCGTGAACAAATTCAATTTATTTATTGCCCGATCCATCCAGTGGGGGCGTATCCGGGGTCCTTCCCAAAAATTTCAGAGATAAATTAAACGTTATTGTTTAAAAACGATCATTTTTCTATAAAAAGAACGTACGTAAAATAAATAAATATCGCCAACGCCGCCGACCGTGTAGTATGTTTCCAATGTTGTGTTTTTGGAAGAATGCGTGACTATTATGGTAAATTTTCTCGTTTCCTAAACTAAATTCTCGAAACGGATCGGGGTATTTTGCAGTCCGTCATAAAACAAAAGTCCTGGACACGCCGCCGACCCGATCTATATCGATGTGTCACGAATGAAGCAGGTGTATACCACCGGTAGAAAAAATGCCTAATGAAAAGGGCGCCACGCTGTTGAGTAAACAGTTTTTTTCCGATTCTGGAGAGGAAGTAAATGTAAAGAGGTGCGCTAAAACATTTCGTAAAAACACAGGGTCCCTTCATCAATTCGACCGCAATCAATATCTGCCGGTAGCAGTGGCGACTTTAATCGACAATATTGTGGTCCTCGCTCGCGATGCAAGTTATCGACCATGCCACAGTTGCGATGCCACAGTGACGAGAAAAAGCGGAGAAAATTATATTTGGGTACATTTGTTATTTTACAAGTGAATTCAGTTACGTTAGCAGCTAGATATTATTATGACATTGTTGAGTTGTTTGGATGTTTGAATTTTCGGCGGTTGTGGATAATTCGGAATTTTTTATTACGAACGAGTCTAGTGAAAACATTTCGGACGCTGTAGGTATTCGTGAATGTAGACGCATAAACGTTTTATGTCGCTTTAAAGACGCGTGTAAATCAGTGCGCGGCGTTTTTCGAAAGAAAATAATATAATACATGTTGGTATTGCTGCGTGTACCTTATAATAACCAGTCGATTATTACTTGGTTCAAATGCGACGCATAATGAGAAACGTTTTTGAATTTTGACACTATATCGGATTACCTGTTTACACCTGTATTAAGCCGGGATCCCACGGCGCGTGGCTCGTGGCGCGGCGCGTGGCGTGGCATGGCGCGGAACTAGGTGGAACTGTTCACGCGCCGTGGGATCGGTATTGCTCGGCGCGGCTCGTGTAGGCTCGGCGCGGCTCGTGTCTATCCGAAAATTGTCGGTTTTTAGTACCCGAGTCAAAGGAATTCATTCGCGCTCGTTGCTCGGCTCGTGAAATCGGTCCAACGCGTTCCCACGGACTAAAGACGCTCGTGTGTATTTTCACTATTTTTTTACTGTTTTCCCGAGTATTTTATTTATTTATTTTTAAAAAAACATGGAGTGGTCAAATGAACTGATCTTGGAATTTCTGGATCTATATGAACAAGAACCCTGCATTTGGAACCCAAAACATTCACAACACAAAATTCGTAATTCCGTACATGATTCGTGGGAAAATTTTTCAAAGAATCTCAGCGTATCATATTCCATAAGTGACTTAAAGAAAACTTAAACAGATATGACAAACTTTTGAAACTGTCACCACTGGCTAAAAAACGAAGTGTCACAGCTAATCTTTCTTTGATTGGGATACATTTTCGCATGTTTGTGTCATTCTTGGAAATGTATGGGCCTATTTTACTTAAAATTTTCTCAAAGTCTACGGAACTCATTCTACAAAAGTTTTCAAACTTTCGTGACGGATCTACATTTAAATCGTGCATCATATTTGTTGCATTGTATCTAAAAAATATATATATAATATATAATATTAATATAATAATATAATATAAAAATTAATATAAACATTTTTTTTTAAAGTATAATTATAAATAAATATAAGATTAATTGGATAGCAACAAATTAAAAATAATTCTATAGTTCTATATCTTTTTCGACTTTTATAAAAAGTATCCATCCAGTATTTTTTTTTTTTCGAAGGGCTTGCTTCATCCTCATTATCAGATGAGTATATTTTTAAAAATTCACTGCACACGATAATATAATATGCTGCAGCATTTGCAATTTTTTGTTGGTCGTCCATATTTAGTAAAACAATATAAATTTAAAACACAGTACTAGCGTCGACGAGAGACGGACTCGGAATGGATCGGCAAAAGATGCCGAGCTCTAGAGACGAGCCGAGCTACAGGTCGTGGGATCGTCGTGTTGGCGTGTAGGCTCGGCTCGTCTCTTGGCTCGTCTCTAGACGAGTTCCGTAGACGAGTTCCGCGCCGCGCCACGAGCCACGCGCCGTGGGATCCCGGCTTTATACAACTGTATGCACATAGAATACAACTTAACATTATATTGGTATTAATCACACGACTATAATAATTTAAATTGTTCATTCTTGTGTAGTTTTAAATAGCTTTTGAAGTTGAAACTTGTTTTTTTTTTTTATATATCATTATTTGATGAATTCATGGGTAACCCAATTGATTTTTATGACAATCGACTCTTATGTGGGTATACATTGTGTGTACAAAATGGTACCTGCACTCGTAAACTACGCACCAAAGTGTAGCGGAGTGGGCCAAATACAAGTTTTATCATACCTCTGTTAATTTATTCCAAAACGTTTTTTATCGCCACCAAACGCATAAAATTTTATTACAGCCGTTCGTTTACAGATAATTGTCGTGATTTGTAGCCGTTTTCAAATATTTTTCGTGTAAGAACCAAAAGAAAGTTGAATTATACATACTTCACGCGGTGATTTTAATTTTGTTGTCTAATCTCTGGTTTATAGCGTGAAAAAATTATTCGGTTTATAAAATACACTATATTCACAATCGTTTTTGTTAAACGAAAAATACTTTTTTTTTTTTCAATTATTCTCAACTATGGAAAATAAAACTCGGCTTTATTTTGTAAAGTTTTGTAGTTTCAAAAAATCTCTCGACTCGACATCAATGGCGTGTATTACTCGTAGTTTCTTGATGATATTTATTGAACGGTACAAAACTACCGAGCACCTGCAATTATTACTGTAAATGTCCGATTAACGCCTAAAAACACGACGTCGTTTTTGAGAACCAAGACCGTTTCGATTTCGTGCACGTCGCAGCGAGAGTGTTTCGGATTCTGTCGTAACGGTCACAAACGTGTTTAGAAAACGTTTTAAGTTCATCTTGTGACACTACCGTACTACTACCCATGCCTATCGAACAAGTAAAACGCGTTATGTTTTCCGCGGCATAAAGATTTCCTACGAGAAACTTGAAAAAAATCCGTTCTTGCGCGCCCTCATTTAACGAGTAAGTCAGTAGGTAGGTACTGCTACTGCTATGTTACACTGTGCGACGTATATCGCGATAATACGATAATTAACGAAATTATATGTTCTGCCGTGGCCGGATTTGCTCGGGATCGAAACACGCCGTTAAAAAAACATACAGTATAAATCTATTCGAAAACTGTTGTACGCGGATCGTTACCATCTGAAAGGATCATATACGTCGATGATATTCTTTTCCAAGGCTGCCCACCGTTTTTTCCATTTTTACCTATCGATAACGTTTTTTTCTTTCCCCCGGACCATAACCTGCCCAACGTCGCGCAGGTAATGATCACAAAAACGATGGCCGTAACATACAGTGTATCCTATTTTATAATCCTGTAGCGTGCACCACGTGCATCTTTCGCGGACGGCCGGTGATGCTGCGAACGGAATATGTAGACCTCGAAACAATACAACAACGGCCTCCGTGTTAAGTGAACATAAATCATCAAATTAATCCGTCACGTCTATAATAAAACTAGTTGTCGTACATAATACGTATGCTCCGAACACGGACTTCCGCGCGGTATATAGCTGTTACACTGCGTGCGTATAACGTACAATATATGTAATAAAAATGCCTGGACGAGCGTCAGTGTGTCACCGAGTGATAACTTACTAACAGAGGAGGTACTCACGTGCAACGTTGAACGCTTTTTAAGTTTTTTAAAAAAAAAAACGGGATCAAAAAAAAACTTCACACGTCCGGCGGGTACTCGAGAACGTAGAGATTTTCATCGATCTTGTGATCTTATGACGGATACGTTAGCCGAGGTCGCGCGTAACGTTGACGTTTTAACGAGATCTTTTACGAACCACGATTGAAGAAAAATTACTTTTTCAGCCGACAATTTGCACATTCGTTTTGAGCGGTTTAAAACCTTTGTCGCTTGAAAACTCGTACAAACGGTACGTTAGATTTTAGTAGTTAGATTCAAAAACGTACCTATTTCCCGTGATACTTTCCCGCGGTCAATTGTTATAGTGTCGTCTTGAACACCACCGACGTCTTTAATCTTCGAAAACGTAATTTTAAATAATACGTGCGTTCGAGAAAATGTATAAATCCCGTTACGCGTGTCGACCGATGCTGGGGATTGTAATTTATTCGGTTTTGAGGGGACGTAGGTGTGCGGTGCAGAACGAAAGTGACGGAAACCCGTTTCAAAAAAACAAAGCAATATCGGTTTGAAAACGAGAAGATTTTCCATAAATCACCGTTTGTACACTTTTCTATAATCGTTCGTGATCATCCCCAATGAACCCGATACCCAGTGTACAACAACATCCTCGTGACTTTGTGATCCGTTTTGTATACAACATCGTTCTGAATCGGCTTCGATCCCCCGGTCCTCCTCCGTTCGCACACCGTGTGTGTAAGCTTATTATTATTATTATTGTGTAAATAATAAAACACCCGCGATTTGTGCGCGCCGGGTGATATTGAAACATCCGCCGAGAGAGCGCATATATATTTACATGTTTTATTGAAACGTTTTACAACGTCCTTTCTACATTATAATAATAATGTAGTACGTACTCTTTACAACGCGTGTTGTGAAATCTAATAGTGACACGCGCACCGCACGTATAAAAATAATTGATGATTTATTCGGATCAAACTTTTTTCTCTCCGTTCAGCCATTGCCGGGGTTTCGGCGAGTTCTGTGTTAATAGGAGGTGTGTACTTACGTCGGTGTACATAGTGTGTTTCGCACAACACACGACGGAATCTCGAACACTGTACTAATCATTAATCGTAGGTACTTATTATCGCCGTATGAATTATATACGCGATAACAAAAAAAAAAAGAAAATACAACGAATTATAAGCGATACAATAAAAAAAAATAATACATTGGATGTTTTTCGACCGCGGCAAAGTACTATCGGTGTACGAAACGAGCGTTATCGTCTCGCCCCCGGGGTAACATTTACATTTCGCCCGTAAAATGCGTTCCCAAAGGCGATAATACGACGGTTGTTCGGGGGCGGGCACGGAAAGTAGTGTGTAGGTTTTTTCGACCACCGCGGCTTAAAAAATTACATCGCGCGTTAAAAAACGTATGAAATAGTCGGTAGAACTAATCGATTTCCAAGAGAGTACAGCGTGTAGTAGTGACTGTGTGTGACCGGTCATAACGGCGATGGTGGTGGTCTATGAAAATGGTAATTTTTGTGGATTAAAAAAAAAAAAATCGTACGAAAATCGACGTGTTCATCATTGTTGGTGGTAATTGAGCCGGCGACTCAATTGACGGCGCGATTACGGTTTTCACAGCGGCCCGCCCGGTAATAAACGGATGGGATATAGACTCGGGAACAAAATTTAATACGAATAACCGCGTGTATAGTTTGACAAGCGCAATTGCGCGATTGTAATATTAGCCTAAACAATATCGTAGACGTGGTGACGCCGAAAAAATATCAAAAACCAGTTTTCACCGTCCTCACACAAAACATTTGGAAAAAACTCTTGTGGCGATACGTCGTACACAATATTATAATAAATTATAATTAAATTATATAAATATAATAAATTTTTTTCTCTCTCTCGTTTCAGCGGCCTGCAGACGGACTCGTCGGAACACTCGGTGCGTCCCGTGCGCCTGGACCGCTGCTGGGCGGGCACGGTGCGCTGGTCGTATCCGCGCGGCGCGCTCCGCGTCGTGTTCCGGTTGACCGGCGCCGGCGGCGGCCGCGAGTTCCGCGTGTGCATCAAGCCGGACAGGCTGGACGGCGTGCGCGTGCTGCTGGACGGCGCGCCCCGGCGCCTGATCCCCGTGTACGACTACCGCGCGGCCGCGTCCGACGGGCCGCCGCACCGGCCGCGGTGCTTCAAGAGCGTCGGCGGCGCGGCCGCGTTCTACGTGGAGGCGGACAAGCCGGACGCGGACGGCCGCCGGTCCAGCCCCGTCCGGTTCCGGTACGATCTCGAGCCGATAGCCGCCCCCGTGCCCAAGCTGTTCGCGGCCGACAACCTCGACGACGGTGAGCGAACGAATGTGTTTCTTCTTGTACACTTATTATAATCGCGCGATAACCCGTTGTTAACCCGTGTCGCCCAGACGTTGAGTTAATATTGTTAACGCTCGCGATCGTTGTGAGGATCACTCTGGCGGTCGCGCGGGTAGTTTGACGGAACGGCGACTGCGCTATGGGTACAGCTATCATAATACTAGATAATATTGAATTTTTTTTAATCATTAAATTTTCAAACACTAATCGTACATCTCAATCTCAATTAATTGTTAATAATGAGTCTGCACACTTTTTGGCGTATTTTTCGGGTAACTTACGCGGATGTTGTCCGAAATATTGTCCGTTTTGCGGATCATGAACCTGCTGTGGATCGTCCGACGGCTGCTCGTCGGGCTTGGGCCACACGTCTATAGAAATATTGCGCCGTGGTTTACCTGTATATGTGCGATCGTAATCCGATAAGTTACGGAAAGCACTTTAAAATATCTATTTTCCTATTTGTCGTATGATAAATCACGACACGGTATAAAATTAGTGGTAGGTTATTTAGTCGGTTGTTGTAGAGAACCTTTTGGACAGCTCCGTTCCAGCACCCGTCTAAGTTTTCAAATTCCGAATTCGTCGTTACATAAGATTACAAATCAGTTACTACGAGTATAACAATTGAAAATTCCAACTACCTGGCGCCAGGATGGCGGATCTGAGTAAAAGCCGATTGTGCGTCCTTATCCCGTAAACATTTGGCACTATATGTGTATTAGAGGGCACACTTTTACAAAACTTTGTTCTATTTCTCGAGAATGTCAAACAAACACGTTTGTAATTTTCTTTTTTCTCAAACACTCGTCGTAACCGTGTAACGGACATTACAATATCCGTTTTCTTGTAGAGGTGATTTTTATTTATTCTTCTTTACGCCCAGCCAGGAAACATAAAAAAACCCCTGTACATTCCATTATACGACCAACACCCGATCGTGTTTTTGTACCGCGTAGGTGTTACATCGTTTGAGTGTATTATTTTAATACAACAACATTATATATTATGTAAATATACGTATCGGATTAACACACATATCGTTAACAAACGTTTTCCGATAACTTTTTTTATCGGTGGCCAGATCGATCCACCGTTTCGTCCGCAACACGCGCGGGCTGCAGCAGACCTGTTTTACCACATCCTCATGATGGGTCGTTAACGCGTTCCCGGTTTCAACGGTCGTTTTCGTGTTTTCGACAGAGAAGCGAAGAATTACGGTGGACTTGACGCGTTACCTGTATTTCGGCAGTTATTTTGTGTAAAACACGCGTTCCGTGCACGATGATGAACTGTGCAATTCAAACACATTTCGCGATTTACTTTTATTCGCTTCTACGACCGCGAGTCGGACTGCTGCTGACTTAAAATTCACGATGCACCACGTCTCGAGCAGTACTGTAGTCAGTACAGTAGTCTAAACAAGGTTTCGAAAACGTTTTAGCCGTACAACCTATATTACTGGAACTCGTACAACGTAGCAAAGCGTGTTATATGTTCGTTCGGAAACTACTGTTCGTACAACAGTACAATCGTAGGGTAGAACCGTCGTACGGTTTGTTATCGTCGCGCTAAAATCCGAAACGAACGCGTACGGCGCGACGCGGATCACGTCCCAACACACGCCGCGAGTCCGTCACGTCTCGCGGTCGTAAAAAAATAAAAGTTTCACAAAGATTCTTCGCGGCTGCGCGTGAAAAGTCTAACAGTTGTTTATAACTCTGCGCGTTCTACGGCGGCGATGTTATCCGATGTTTCGGGTTCGTCCGACACGCGGATGTTAACTTGGACTATACGTACGCAAAGGCCATAAATTTGCCGGGACGTAACGCGAAGATTATATAAATATGAAAAAAATAGTATGGTCACGGGCCGTTGGAAAAGACCGGTTTCGCCTACGTAAAAAAAAAAATTTTTTTTTTGCCCGTAGAGAACGCGCGGGTAGAACACGCTTTTTACCTCTTTTTTACTACCGCGCGCGCGACGTCAACATAAATATTATTATTTTATTTATCGCCGCGAACGACCGACTGTACGCGACCAGCGATTTCGAAAAAAACTAAAAAGGAAAAAAATAGTTATGGCCCGATCGACGTTAGTACGCGTTTAGCGATCGCGTGACGTACCTTTACGCGCGCCATAACCCGTTGAATTCACTTACGCCGAGTCGTAAACGAGTTCCTCCGACTCCTATCTAGAAAAGACTCGTGGTGATAATGCGATCCAGCGAAAGAAAACTACACACGAGGATATTATTCGTGTGTACTACGTAGTAATCGATTTCGAAGGGAGAAAATAAGTCAACGGCGCGTTAGGAGCTGATCTTTCTGTTTTAAACCGTTATATATATGTATATAAGAGTGTTTTTTTTTCTCAGTTGCGTCCTCTAATACGATTTTAATTATAATAGATTTTTTTTTTGTCTTTTTTTGTTTTCAGAGTGTCGACCGTGCACCGTGGAAGAAATGACACAGGCCTACTGCACGAGTAGTTTAGGTGAGTTTCGTCGTCTTGTGTATTGTGTACACAACGTACAATTATATTATCATAAAAATACGTACTCGATGATGATAGTTCTCGCGCGGTCGTTGTAAAACTCGATTCGTTCACGGTCGGCTGCGCTCGTGTTTTTCGAGACCTCCAGTTGCCGTTTTCCCCGTGGACAACGTAATATTACATTTGTTTGACGATAATAAAACTCGGTCAACACTTATGAATTCGGTCGTTGTCTGACTATAACTACTGTACGTTCGTATTTTTCCAATTTTCTTTCTGAAAATGGTCCTTGTGATACATTTCGAAGCACTTAACCATCGTTTAGTCAACACGATTTGTTTTTAAAAACGTAATTTTGTACTCCCGTGGTTGTGATTTTTTTTTGGTAGGCCAACACTGTAATTAAATTAAAGACAAGAACACTGTTTTCGCAAGATGATTTTGCAAATAAATAAGTTTTTATGGCCGTTTGAAATCGATCGGATACCGTCATAATTTAAATTATTGTTCATTTCTTTAAAAATGAATATTGTCAAAAATTGTTTTGTAAAAACATAGTAGACGTTATAACGAGTTCAGAAACGTTTTGAAGCGTTCAATTTATGAAACTTCCGAGACCACGTATATGCGTCATAAAATCTAGTGCGACGAAGACGCCTAACAAAAAGAATCACTATACGTCAGGAAGTTTTATTACGTCTAGAACACTTCATTCCGAGTGGTCACAAAGGTTTTTTCGCTGGGAACGAAAATTCCGCAACACACGGTAACCGAAATGTACACGCTTGGAAATTAAGATTTTATGTACAGAACTATTAAATCCTTTAATCGTTGTTCTAAAAACCGTGTGTTGATTATGAACATTATTATTTAAACGTCAATATAGAACGTTAAACTCAAACTATCAGTCGTAAAATCTTTAAGACTATATCTTTTTGAGACACGTTTCGTGAATTCAAAGTGCAGACGTGATCCCGGACTCCGTCATTATTGTGTCGAGTATCCTCCAAAATCTCATAAACTACTATTCTAGGATGCGTTTCTCAAACATTTCTTATATGAAAGCAGCCGTATTACGTTCTTTAATTTCTAAGTACAGCGATATAAAATTATTGCAGCGGATCAATCGTTTTTGTTACAAACGGATTTATTTCTCACCTTGGTCTACACCGGACCATAACATAAAATCTTCTTCGTCGTGATTTTTCATCCAACATATTTTCCTCCAGTTTTCCCTTTGTAACGATACTTCCTTCCAGATACCCCTCTCCTGGCTGTACTTTTTCCACGTCCTCTTTTACCCTGTCTTCTGTCATCTTAATCTTGGGCGTACCAGTTGTCTTTTTCCTAGCACTGTTCTGAGCAGCGATTCTTCCTTACGCCATACCTACCCAGATTAGTCGTCGCTTAGTAGTGTCTTCCACGATACTCGGAATTTCATACGATTCTTACGGTTCCCTACTTTTTCGGATTCTCCATTCTCCGGTATCCTCTACACGGACCGTGTATTTTTCCGAGTACTTTTCTTTCGAAAATAACTAGGGAATTTTCGTCCGTCTTCCGTAACGTCCGCGTTTCCGAGCCATAAGTCACTACTGGTCTTATTAATGCCCGATACAACTGAATCTTTTTCAATGTGTCGAAAGTGTTCTAGGTCGCAATAACCATGTCAGCCCAGTACAATGTACGTGTATAAAATGTGTATTGTCGTTTTTCGATGTATTATTTTAGTTTGATGCCATTTTCAATAATAAAGAGAGTTTTTTTTTAATTATTATTATTGGATAAGTATATAACGATATACGATACTGTGCGGCATCTATACAACCGATAAAACAATACGAGTATACATTGAAAAACACGAGTGTGGGAAAAGCGGCAGCAGCTTAAGCGTAGGCATCGCGCACATTGATGATAATATGATAGGTAACAATAGAGACTATGATGATGATGATGTATACATAGCATATGCATTATATCTACTTCTTCTTGGGTTTCTATTTAAATTAATTATTCTCTCTACTTGGTCTACAGCTCCGATACAAAACACGAAACGCGTTTTAATTACCCGCAAATAATATATTGTATTGTACATGCGTGTGTTAACGTATATTGTGTACGTATTATAATATTATATTATACAGATACAGTGTGATTCGTATATTTTCGTACTGCGATTCGTGTCCAGACGGTGGATTTTTACGTTTTAGAAAGACAAAATTTTTTTTTCTTTTTTCGCAGAACATATGCTTTAATACAAATGCCATATTTCAAGAGGAGCGGGTTTGTAAAAATGTGTAAATTTGTAAAAAAAAAAAAATGTTATAAAAAATTACCAAAACGCGAACACACTTATCAAAAAGCATGACGTATTAGGCCGAATTTGAAATTTTTGTTTTTAAATATTTTCTATGGCGCTCGTTTTTTCCGATTTCGGGATCTTGTACCGTGCGCAATTTCAAGTCATAAAAAATTACGATATTTTCACATAAAGTTGTACGGTATGCCAGGACGTAATTTAAAAACTGACAAAACCTTTAACATATTTTCATCTTTCGAAGAAATGAACAAAAACACTCAAATACGTTGAGTGGTTAACTCGGAAAATAAAAATGACTGTTTCATAAAAATTAAATTATCCGCACAAACATCGAGTAGGCAAATAAACGTGTTGAAAATTATCATCCTATATACTGCCGCACCTGTCGGTGAAACCAATAATACATATATTCTTTCCCATATAGTTACAATATATGTATGAGTATTATGAAATTGTATTACGATATTGATTTTCTCTATAAAACGCGTTAAATATTTTATCGTTTATTTTTGTGTTTTAAAAAGAATTTAAAAATAAGAATACATCTACCCTTTCTATTTGTATTTAATTTATTTAATTTTATTTTGGTTCACGATTGTTTTTCTAACATGTCAGCATTTAAATTCTAGTTCTAATCATGCTTCTAACATAACCAATTTTTTATTCAAACAAAGTAATTTTTATAGTTTCTTTTTTGATGTGAAAATTCATGACGATTTGATTTCAATCAGCTGGTTTGAGCTTACACATTTTATTTATGATTTATTTTTCTATTCATTTAGAATTCTGATCACAGTGATTACTACAATAGCCTGATATTGATTCTTCGAAAACGTTTGTACTCTCCTTTGTAATTTGTGTCTATATATATACGTTTCATTTTATAAACTGAAACATAAAATATAGGAAAGATCATAGGAAGATTTATTAAAAATTCTTTACGATTTGAAAAATGTGGTAGAAATAACTTTTTATTTAGTGAATTATATAAATTACATTTTACGACTTGAGCGGCTATTTCGTTTCGTTTTAAGTATTATTGCATTCTTGACGTAGGTGTATAATGTATGATTTTCAGTTCCCCCCATATGAGTAATGTAAATTTAATGTATGCACTCGTGATTGGTTTTTACGTATTATAAAATAACAAACATAAAATTAATGAATATGGTTAAAGAAGTCTGAACGAATGCAAAAAAAGGTCATAAAATTATTGACAACTATACGTTAACTACAAGGAAACATATTTTACTGTAAACATATTAAAAAAAACTAATATACAGACCTGTATACGTCCGTGTGTCATTCAATGTCATGTTTAACTCGAAAACTTCCATAGCCCATTAATATTGTGTATAGTAAGGTATATCAAATTTGCGATCCCTGTTTTTTTTTTTCTATCTATATTGTATCGACTAGAGAAACACCGCATAAAACCCGTCGTGTAGGCATTATATTGCGTTAATTTTATGATTTTGAAAACGTGCGAGAAATCGAATTGAAAAGAAAAAAAAGCGCCGGGATCAGTCTAGGTCGCGTGGGTAGTTTGACGGGGTAGCGACTACGCTTTGGACGGGTCCACTAGTTTAGGAGTTGTGGTTTGAACGCAATACTAAAGCTACGATGAATCATTGCCTTCGAAAATACGATTCTGAGCGAGCTCAGTTGTCTAGTGTAAAAACATTACTTTAACTTTTATCGTATCTTTCCTATTTCATGTAAGGTCCGATCTTTATTTTGGACGTTACGATCGAAAAATCGATAACTACACGGCGGCCCAAAATTACGAAAATTTCAAGGTTCCATAACTCCCTAAAAAATGATCGAAATCGACTGAAATTTCGGCGCGGAACAGACCCTCCTTAATGACACACACGAGTCGATCGGAGCGATTCGAAAAACTGTTCCGTTATTTTGGTTTTCTCAGAACTTTGGAAATAATCAAAATTTCAAAAAACGCTTCAAAGTACACCCGTCTCGGATCCCATTATAGGCAACACGCGTTAAAATCGGTGCAGGTGGAGAAGTTTTGATCACAGAAAAACAAAACCATTGTACAACCAACGCGTTCTACGCTCACAATCTAAAAACTGTGCATTTTTTTTTTTTTTCGATTGCAGTGGTCCAAGGAACAATAGCGGGCGTGTCGTACGACGACCGGGACGTGTCGCGCGTGACCGTGATGCCGACCAAGGCGCACCGCCTGCCGCCGGACGAGGACGAGAACGTCACTGGCGGCGGCCTGCACGCGGGCCGGAACGCGATCACCGTGACTTTCGGCCGGGGCTGCAGGCCCGCGGTCGGCCCCGGAGAGTTCGTTTTCATGGCTCGGACCAAGTTCGACGAGCTGGCGCTGAGGTGCGCGCCCAGGCTGGAAGAGTGGCGACAGGCCGTAAAGGCGGACAAGTCGCCCGGTTGTATTCTGCTGTAGTAGTACTAAAACACTGCGAGACGCGCAGTTGCTCAAATCACACGAAAATCGACGTCGGTGTTCGCTTTTTTTGCGCGATCGCTTCGGTCCCAACACATTTTTACAACTCGCCGCGAATACCTACCTAGTAACGATCGGGATTGTAAAGTTTGGATCACAAAAAATATATATATTCATGGACGTGCAAACGTCGGCTATAAATCGATGCGGATGACATCCCCCCGCTGGATACTATATATTATTATATCGACACGTTGGCTTTAAACGGCCCCAGGTTCGAAAAACAACACACACACACAATGTTGTGCTGATTAGGCAAAAGCTCTTCCGATGGCCCATCTATATCAAATAATACACGAGCACGATACAGCAGTTGTCGAGATATTTTTCAATGTTTTCAGTCGTTTCGAGCAATACGCCCGCGTATAAATGATACAATATACATAGTGATAAATGATGTTAGGTGTACTACTTTGTGTACAGGGTTACCATAACCGTTGTTGAGTTACGTTTTGTTTGTATTTAAAACACATTATACACGTTAAACGTACGGCCGTATATTCTATGTAGGTGTAAGTATGTACATGATATTAATCGTGCGGCTAATTTAAAAATCGTTAAACATAAAATAACAGCTATTCTATACTACTAGCTTTTATATAGGTCGAGGAGGGCGAAAGAGTCCGTTTTAATATAAGAAAAAAAAAAACGGATTATTCCGAGATAACATCGGAGCTGTTATAAAAAAAAAACCGCCATTTCGTTCGAAAATATTGTTCGTCGCGTACCGTGTTGCAAACGTATCGGTACGTTTTTAAGACGCGTGATAAAAACGTTTAGGATTTCGCACACGATCTTTGAAAACTTCTCGGAACGTGCGAAACGAGATGGGATGAAAAAAAAAAAGGTTTTTCTTCGCGTATGCTCATTGATCAGCCGGACGCGTTTGTCCGTGGGCCGGATTATAATATAAATATGCGTTCGGCCCACGGAATTAGCGGTGAAAATCCGATTTTATACGTCTTCCAACGCACTTGCACCCGTGTTACACGTTATCGTCATTTATCTGTTTCCGTTGATATTATACTTTGTGCAGCTTTTGCACGTCCGACAACTTTTTTTTTTTTCAAACCTTTCTTTTATACGTTTATAACGCGCGGTTGTATTTTGGGAGACTTTAACGCGCTCTCGATGCGGTTTGACCTACGTGTTAGGTACCCGTGAGCCCCAAGGACGCGCGTGCTGCAGTCGTTAAACCGTCTAGCAGGCACCATATTTCTTTTTTTTTTTTCCCCGATATCATATTACAATATAGTATACTATTGTGTACGTGTGCACATGCGTTTTATTGAGAAAATCGGTCGAAAATCACGTAAAATCCATTTTACACGCGTGTATTACGCGAGGAGGTGCTCACAATATATTGACATTTTTTTTTCTCTCCGATAATTTTCGATGGACATTCTTCTTCTCGTGTCCAATTCATTCACCACACACGAGTCGATTATATTAATTTATCTCCGTCGCACGCGTCGTCGCGTCTCGCGGATGTCACGTACAGCAGCAGCAGCAGCGATCTATCGAGAAACGATTTCGCCCTCTCTCGACTTCCTAATGTACACGAGTACATACGTATTTATAATTATTTAATATAGGTATCCATTCGTAGTTCTATATATAGTACGCGTGTCTCTTTGTGAATCTATGTGCCAAATGTTTACGATAAATAAATTAAAAAAAAAGAAAACGTTCGAAAGTTTTTTTTTTTCGAATAATTTATACACGTTTTCCATTAAGTATTAGCTATATCGTTCTGTTCATCAACAATTATTATCGCTATTTCTTCTACATAATATAAATTTACGTATAACAAACCTTATTATTATAACAAGCAAGAACGCCTATGATTGTTTCAATACGCGTGCGCTGAACCGCGCGTGAAATAACAACTGTATAATTCACTGTACTACGCAATTGATGTGTTTCGTTAGGATTATAATATTTTTTTTTTTGTTATGTTTTTGCTAATATTGTAAAATCTCGTATGGTTTTTTCTTTTTTTGTAAATTACTTTTGTTCGTTTGCTATTTTGTACATTGTGTGTTATGTGATCTCAGCTTTTTTTAATAATTATCCTATAAACAATATTATTATGTATGGACAAAATTGTAATTAAATTTAAAATATATTATTCGTGTTATCAGTCGTACGCGTTCATTTTCTCTTTTAGCCGTTTTCCAACACTCGTTTAGTGTACGTTATTTTTATTCTACACTTTTCGATACTACCAGTAATCGAATCAGTTTAGGGGAACCGTGCTCCATTCCTTTTTTAGAAAACATTTTATTTATTCGTCATTTCTCTTTAATCGCTATTTATATTTCTGGCTAAACTAATCGTGTAGGTAATATTGTTCAATAAATAAACTAAAATTTACTTATCGCGCGTAAAATATTCTGATGACGAAACTTACACATTCCAGCGGACGATGCTTATACACCAAATATTATAGGTAATAACTAATAATTATTAATATTGTGTACAAATGTTTTATGGCTTGTTATTATCTCTCTCTCTCTTTTGGGTTTTGTCGGCCACTATGACCATCCCGTCAAACATCAAATCCTTGCTGTCACCATTTAGAGATTCCTCATGATCACGTCTTCCCATCTCAGTCAGTGTCGTCCAAAAATCCTTTTTCCTTCTTGATTCTCCGATGTTACCCTGAGTGGCCTAGCCCACTGTAATCTTCTACTCTGGAGTGTATCCAATAAGTTGGGTTCCCTAAAGTTCTTCTAATTTTTTCTGTTTTCCTTTTTAGATTGGTATTATCTAACGACGGTCTACCATATTATAAAAGATTGCAAAAATAAATAAATAAATAATTTCAAAGACGTTGTTTTCTCCAACTCTGATATAATGCTTTAGAATGTTATAAGTATGGCAAATTTACCAAGTGGCAGGTATACGTATAAACCTTGAGTTTGAATTGGGAAGTTTTACTTTTATAATATACTCTACATGCATGCTTAGGTGTAATTATATAATGTGACTCTATTATATTATGATGAATAATTTTTTTATTACGTTTAAAATTTCCTAAGCTGAGTTTGCGCCTAAGTGTCGTAAAGCTTTCCAATACGCAGTTATGAGTACAACGAAACTGTGGTTACACGCACTGGTCAAACTATGGTAACTGCAACGGTTCGGTTGACTGTATGGTAACCATGGTAGAATTTTATGACGCGCACTCCCGCTCACTCGTTTTGAGGGTTAAAGAAGTTTTACTAATAAAAAAACAGTTTGTAGATTCATTTAAAAAAATAATATTATTTTAAAGATTAGTTAAATAATGAATTACAGTAAATTTGTGCACACACAAATATGGCAAAAGAAAATTTTTGTTCACGTCTATCGCTTACAAAATAAAAAAAAATACCTCAATATAATAATAGATCTAAAATGTTAATGACTGGAGTGCGTATTAATTGATGAAACCCTAAAAATTTTTTTTTTTTCCTCGTTTCATGAACGAGTGAAGTGTTCGGATTTTAGCGTGAGCGTTGTTCATAAAGAATACTATAAATATTTGTGTACGTCGAAAGAAGTATATTATTTATTCTAATGATCGTATCAATTATCACTTAATATTTCATAAGGAAAACATGCGTCGTAAAATCTAATCAAACAATATTATCGCGTTACTACTTTGATACGCATTAAAATACTAATAAAAAGTAAACACAATTTATTGCGTCCCGTTTGAAAACAACGATGTGCATTGTTATACCTTTGAAAATAGACCTACCTTATTAATCTGTGAAAAATTCTACGAAAATTACACAACAGAAATCTAAGACACGCCTTTACAGGTGTAGTCGATAATTTGAATTTAAAGAATAAAAAGAGTCTTACCTAGGTGAAAGTTTCTGGTTAATACCCGAAAAAAATTTGATTTTAAAGAATTGGATAATTCATAACAAACGGATAGCATTTCTAAAGCGCATCAAAATCTTGAAGACCGAAATTAAACCGTCTTGGACGTCTTTCGTTCTCTTTTTTGAAAAATCTACGAACTAATTATTTCACACGATTCATTCCGTCGACAAAGGAATACGCGCGTGCATAGAACAACAATGACTGTAGTACTAGTTAAAACAAAACACCAAAAATTATGTTCAACACTATTTTAACAGGCAACGCCTCAACGCAGAAGGTAAATTGTTTTAAATCGTCTCTAATCGTAACTGTTTTTTGCGATTTAGGGAAAAATGTCGCACTAAAAAATACGATGAGAATTTGTAAAGGGGAGGGCAAAATATAAATTTTTTAAATTTTTATGTTGTGATTTTTCATAATATGATAGTGAAGATAATCGACCAAAAAAAAAAAAAGCCAACGGAGGGGCATGATACGCCCTTGATACAGGGTCTGATACAATTATAATGACTATTGAATCTAAAAATCACATTGTCGCGAGAACTTCATAACACGCGTTTTGATGTCGAGAACGAAATTCCGGTACGATCGACGTTTAAAAATTATAAAAACCTCAAGTCAAATGTTTACAGTTTTCATTAGAATTTTTCTAACAGCATTTTTTAGGTTTTCTCTGATAAGTAAGTCGTGTTTTTACCCCGTACGCGTGTCCCAGAATTATCGAGACACGAATCGTAGGAAGAAAAATTTACTACCGAGGATTTTTTTTTCTTCAAATATTCTTAGTCGCGTTTGATGTAAGTGCTAAAATTTCAATTTTCCAACAACATCCGTTGTCGTCACAACAATATTATGTTGGTTATTACACTCCGATCGTCGACTTTTGTATGTTTTCAAATGAATTTGCGAATGGCACGTGAAATTCGAAAGCATCGCAAAACTCGTAGTGACGAAATGTTTTGACGTGTGTTTCGAGTTTGAAAAAGAAATTCAAGTAAAAATTTATATCAAGAACGCGGTATACATTACATAGTAGTGGGTAACGATGGCGGAGGACGAGCGAAAAATTAAAAAAAAAAACGAAAGATAACAAAAACAAAACGTATCGAGGAAACCGGAGGCGATAAATCAACGGAACCTTCTCCGGACGACGACGACGACGACGACGACGACGACTGCAGTCGCCGAGAGACGACACGCGAGTTATGCAAGCCTCATTAGGGTTTTATTTGGAACACGCGCGACGTCCCGCAGTGGTCATCTCTCGCCGGCCGTCCTCTAATTAGCGGCGGCGCGAGCGCGTTTCGACATTCCCCGCGCGCACGAGCACTCGACAAACTCGTTTGTTTGACGCCGCCGCCGTGGTCAACCAAAAAAAGACGCCGTGTGCCGTTGATGCGGGGAGAAGAAAATTATTGCGATTTCGCCGCCCCTCACAGCGGCAACCAGTCGAAAAAAAGCGAAAAAAAGTTATTGATTCCTCTCGTGAATGTTCTACCGGGTTTTTTTTCCCCCCGAAGTACGTGTCAAATATCGTGCGAGAACATCGAGCCCATACGGAACCGGCGGTCGTCCGCGGAAGAACGTTCGGCGCGAGAACGTCGGTGGCCCGCGGAAAAATCATTATGAAACGATGCGTTCGACATTTATTTTTTTTACATTCTGATGATGGTTTTTGACCGTTAAATTTTCGCAACGTAAAAATCTGCCGTAAAAATCAAACGACTCGTCCGCAACAAGCCGCGAGACTGAAAACGTTTCGTACGTCCGACGTTTGTCCGTAACGGTTCCGTTTAAATCGCCTGTACGTGTTTTTCAATCTCTCGTACGGTGACCATACGGCGGTTAAACGTTACGGGATGTTCTTTTTTTTTTTTATCGCGTAAAACAAGCATCACTTCCGAGAATGTGACCCGTGATTCGTACCGAAGCGAGAGCCGAGCAAAATGGACTGCGGAGGTTCGCGAACGCCCAACGTACGTTTCGGAAGCGACCGTAAAGCGAGAGCCGAGCGAAGCTTAGAAATCCGTTTGTTTTATAACGCGAGAGCGTAACTCTTGATTTTTTTTATAAATTATCGTGTACGACGGTAATCGCAACAAGTGACTGATATGATGGCCGTAATACTAAAGCTACGGTTATCAAACTGTTATCATATATATTTTGTAGAACCTGTGCGTAGTTTTTTGTTCTCTGTACAGTCACTGTTACGACTGTAGGGGTTTTTTTTTTAAACCAATATCGTGTTTTTTTTTGAAAATTCCGGATCATTAATTATATAAATAGGTACCTAGACAGCACACGCAAATTTTGCCAAAGACGGAACCAACGTAGATAACAAAACGTTATTGGACACTCGCAGCGTGTTGTACGCTTTTCAACGATTCTTCTCAAAGCACGTAGATTTACCCAGAATTTCACGCACAAATCGGCGGCAAATTTGACCCGAAACCGCCCCGGAGGGTGTGGAGGAGCAGGAACCCATCCGTCTAGGTCACAAGCGACGAGGAGGCTAATCCAGAACGATGAAAAAAAATAATAATACAGTGTTATAAACAAATCTAACAGTATTTCCAATGATCATAAAAGACGTTCAGGCGCAACCGTAGTTTGTTATTGATTTAATCAGCCGGTCTTTGAAAATTCGCGAGGAGGTACCCAAACAAAAACGACAACGCGAAAATAATAATTCAATTATGTTAAAACTATAGTGAAACGCGAAAAAATATTCGAAACGATTTACGTACACGATGTAAAAACCGTAAAACAGTCATAATACACGACGCTAATGCCACAACGCGGCGTAATATACGCGTCGTACGAAAAAATACGAATAATATTTTACAAAAACTATTGGCTCGGGTTCAATACCGGTAAATTTATTTAGCGAAAACACTAATAAAAATTTAATTTATCCTTGGCACTGTTGTACGAGTTCTGCGGCGAATCCAGAGGAGTCGTACTTATCAAAACATTTTAATGGTACCTAATTTTTCGTTGAATGTCCGCGTGGTGGATAAGCGTAAATATTATAAAAAATAACAGCCGCGGGTATCGCGTATATTTATTATATTTTTATAATGTTCGTAAAAATTAATGACGGTACGCCGCACAATTGCGTCGTACGAAACTGTGTGCGCGACGTAATGTCATTTTTCGTTCAGAGGACGATTTATTTATACGTACAAACAAATCGTCGTGTAAAAAGAAAAAAAATTACCTAAGAGACGATTCGCATATTACGTGTTTTATTTACTGTATAAATGTGTTTTACACACAGTACAACAATACTCGGGTCTCGTAATGGGTCCTCGAGTGTAAATGTCACACGAGTGAACGATAATAAAATTATAATTTATACGGAGGAATAATGGTGGGCCGTGAAATTTCGCACAGTCCGCAACGGAGTGAGTGGTGCGCCGACTTGTTGCTTAACGTTTAGAGGAGGACAAGCGCGCGAATGTACCGCGCAGACACCTGTTGGTTTCGCCGATGACATATAACGTCGTTTTAACGACGAATTTTTTATTTTATTTTCGAGCAACTCTTTCGTTTGGTCGTCAAACCGCGTGGAGAATTAAAATATATCTTTCCGAAAATCTTCTGCCGTCTGTCTATTTGAAAAGCGACATCCGACAACGCCATAATTTTAAAATATCATGTACTCACACCGTCTACAAACGGCATAATATTTTATTACAAATTATACACATTCGTGTGACGACTGTACTTTACGGTAAACAAATTTTCTGTTTTTTTTTTAGAATAGTATTACGATCGAGAAGACCGGTTCATAAATCAACACTTTGAAAGTATAAAAAACCCGAAACGAATATTGTTGTCCGTATAGTATACGCAAAACGAATAGAAAACCTAGCCAAATCTGATAAAATAAAAAAAGTCCCCAATACTACATGGTCGTGTGACGTAAGTATAAGTACTTATATGATAGTGTAACGTTAACTTGACGAGTTGTTGTTAAAAAACGTTTGTCGTTAAATACGCGAGTTAATATCCGCGTATAGTTTCAAACTGTTTTGTAGAAAAAAAAATGTATAATTTTTAACAAATTCATAAAATGTTTTCGTTTGCTAACGCGACGTCTGAACCCCCGCATTCATCACTCTCTCGCCATTAAGACGTATGAAAAGAACTAGGATTTCAAAGCGCTGAAAAATATTTAAAAAATTATGAAATCGAAAAAACTTTCCTAACAAATTAAGAAAACCCCGTAACAATAATCGAGAAATCGATTGAAATTTCAGTAGTAAACTTGTCGAACCTTTTCTATCGACATAATACGTAAGCTTTCAAGTCGAACGGAGCGATTTAAAAAACGTGGACGTTACTCCAAAAATAATCGAAATTTCAAAAAAAAACGCTTCAACAAAGTACGGATAAATTATCCACCCTACGAGTTGGGATAATATCGTACGTTAAAGTCGGAACATTCGTTCTACTAGAGCACGGAAAAAAACAAAAGAAAAAAACATCGTTGTAAAAGCAATAAATTTCATCTTTGCGCTGACGCTCGGAATCTAACAAACACATTTCGATAACTGAGGAGAAAGAGAAAATTAGGTGCGACGTGCTCGCATCGGCTAATAATATAATTATCATTATCGCCATTAGTGGCCGACGTGATAATAATAACGTACGCGCGTTAATGTATTATGGTAATCCGGCGTTAAAATATGACGAGGCGTAAATAGATTACGATAACAGGCACGCGGTAAAAAAACACGGGACGGATTTCGAGCGAGCGAGCGCGACGGTGACGGGACGATGACGAGAGGTCTCTCGAGAAGACGTCGGGATCACAGGGTCGTGCTAAATGCTAAACGATTTTGGCGGTGAAATTTAAAGGAAAACGTTAAAAATTACGGTTGACGTGTTTTTTTTTCGCATAAAATCTATTTAGTTTTTCGGCCGTAACTTTCAAAGTTGATGCCAGATTTTTTTTTAATTGTTTTTTTATCCTGGTAAATTTTGTAAACAATCATCTAAAAATGTTACCCACGACAGTATTGGCGATCTCGGTAAATCTCTTCCAGACAAACGTAAACAAACGCTCATTTATTTTTTGTTAGTGTGCAGGGGCCGTGGAGGAAAAATGAAGATCCCCAGCGATAAAAAATTACGATGAACCCAATGTCGAATATATTGAACGCACGAATGACATCGATCAGCATCGACCTTAAAACATGTACGTAAGTACAACAACAACAAAAAAGATTTGAGATTGAGGTATTCAATAAATCAAAAGCAAAAATCGTACTGTTGTTTGTTACTAATAATGATAACACTTATACTATGGTACAAAGTAATTACCATAGTATAAACAGAGTTCACAGTGAGTCGATTGTAGTACACAAAATAATTATCATAAACTAATTTATTATACTACATAGTTCCGCGATAAAAACGCTTTTCTAGCTTTTTCGTTTGCACAAGTATCAATAATACTATCACAATCCAGTCGTGTCTATCAAACATAGGTCAAATAAAAAGATTTTGTACAAAAGTAAAATATAGAACGAGACTGCTCCCGGGACCCACGACACCGGCTGGTCATCGACTCTCGTCGGGCCTGAGGGTACCTAATGTAATTTAATTTTAAATGCCGATCATGAAAAGTTTTCTGTACATCGGGCCAGGAGAGTGCGTTGTTTATTTTGGTAGTTTCACCGCCAGCTATTTAAGTAACGATTAAATCACTATAGGTACATTTTACAGTGTATACAACAATAATAAAGCCGTATTTAAGGGGGCGAGGGTTCGACCACCCCGAAATGTTTTTTAAGTTAAAAAATCAAATTTGTTTAACTGTTTGTATGAAAGTATAAGATTAAACCCCCGCCCTTCCCACCGCCAAGTACTGCTGCGGTTGTTAATTATTAGACTAGTTTGTTTTTCGATTGCTCGGAACACCCACAAGCCGCGGCTCTCAACTGGCTGACAATTTTACACTTCATGGTCAATCTTACAACTATATGTATTTATTTTATAAATGTTAAAAAATATTATAAGAGGCCACTTTTCCCGTCGCCCGTAATCGCGTATACTTACCTACTATCAAATACGTCTCTTTACGCAGATATTTTATTTGTATACATTTTATACGGCACTGCGGTCACAAAAAAAAAATAATCATTGATTTTTTTTTCCATTTGAATCAGCCAGTTGAATTCTATAAAAATATGTTTTCTTTTTCTTTTTTTTTTCTTATTAGATAAAAAAAAAAAGTGATTTTTTACACCGTTTTATCAAAATAATGTTTTAATGTCTTAACCGTTATAACAACGTTTGCTCAACTGAGTTTTTTATCTTCGACTACGGTTAACATTCTATTCGTCCTTGTATTGAGACTGCGGCTTGACAGTACGCGCTTTTCATGAATTTTAGCTTGCATTCGTATACATCTTCTCGCGGCTTCCCGTGTCGTCACGCTGTAGGATGTAAAACGCACACTTTGAATGGCGACCAAAAAATAAACCGACGACAACAACAATTACTTTTTTTTCCTTCTACCCAATTTTCGTGTGTTTTTCCAATCCGATTGCCGCACCCTGTACACGTAATACCGTAGTAGTACGACATAATGGGTATGTAGATGTACTGAGAAAATCGTGTGTACGAAAAAAAAAATAATAATACACGCGATGATGGCGAGGTGCGGCGGCCGGGGCACTATAAAATTAACTACTTAAGACCCGAGTAACCGCCACTCCGGGCTGCGCTGCGTCGCGCTAATGGAAGGTTCGGCCGTCGCCGAGATCGGATGAGATACATACACATGTATACGTACACATATACACCTATCGCGGTGAAAATGATGTGAAACAAAATCGCAAACATCGTCAAGTTGTGCATGAAACGTTTAATGGGAGGAGGGGCACAAAAAAAAAAATAGCGAACTAACTGTGGTGCCACTGCTCCGAGTGGGTCAGTATATCGTGTATGAATTGTGAAAACGATGATAAAATATTACTATCGTTGCCGTCGAAAAACGATTCCGAAGAATCGAATACCTGTCGGAAAAAAGATCGTTTCGTTCGCGAAAATATCAAGTCGTTCGGAGCGAATTTTTCGATTTTTTTTTTTTTTTAACTCGAAAAAAATCGATGAATGGTTGAACGAAGGCCAGAAACTTCTTCTACCCGATAGCGTGGGCAGAAAAATTAGAAAAAGAAACATCGTTAAAACAATAGGTGAATTGTTCGCTGCGCTCGGCGTTCAAAATTCGCATTAGCTATATTATAATAGTCTAATATTTATCGTTTGTACATAATTTCGTACTGCTAAAAAAAATTAAAAAGATTATACAAGAGATTGATAGGCATCGCGACATGAGTGTCCCTGCTTTTAAATGCGCCACTGAAGGATGCTGCTGGCAGGCCGAGGCGATTTTGTTTATTTTTTTTTATAGAATTGTAGTCATTTGTGTGCTCTAAATGATACTAACAAAATCGCATTCGTCAAATTTGTTTGATAACGAAACAGTGACGACACAATCAACATACGTGACCGTACAGTCTACGCGAGAAGATTCCGTTGCCCATAAAGTTATTCTACGTGTATCTGTTGATCGCGCGTTGAATACGTTGTGGTATAAAAATAAAATATAATAAACCAAATTGCGAGAACTTAACTACCGACGATTCCAATTGTGAATTCAAATCGGTTTCAATCGTATTTTTATTATTTTTTTTTTGGTTCACTCAATCGGTTGTACCTGTATCGAATATCGATAGACGGAATGATCTATCATGGTGAATTTTGAGCACAAAAAACGATTAGACCTCCATAAATAATAAAATACAATGCTTTCCACGTACCGTAGACATGTAATTATAAACAAAAAACAGACTGCGCTTTCTTCACCTCTTATCTATGATGTAATGTCGCTAAAATAGTGCGAGAGAGAACAATACATCGTAAGGAAATCGTGAAAGAAAATAACAATGTTTTTTTTTATCCGTAAAACACAATAAAAAATTTAAAAAAATTAAAAAATACGTACCAAATCCATCTTGGAACCAACAGCGATCGTTTTATTCTTCCATGAATTCTTTACACTACGGCCATTCCACACTCTCTTCCACAAAAATTTCATGATTTCAACGTTTCGAATTTCTGTAAACTTCTCAAAAATACTTGTCAAAATTCGTTTGTTTATGACAGTTTCAAGTCATTTATATCCATCTTTGACATTTTTACTTTTTGAATTTGACAGCGGTACCTAGCTAAAAAAATTAATCAAAATTTCTGAAAAACTAAAACACCATCAACAGCTGATAATCTATCTCGAGAAGTTTACTCGTACGTATCATGATGTGTAATCAAAAAGTCGCTTATAGGAAAAAAAAATTACTGATGTTATATACACGTAATTCAACACATTACTCCGTCTTCTTCGTATTAACACAAAGAATTCATTAAATCATTGATATCTTACATAGATCCTTAAACTTACTAACCCGTTAAATGTGCAAGATATTGATCCTAATTCCCTTTTTCTTATACGATGTAGCGAAAAAAAAATGCATTAAACTACTCTCCCTACTCTCACCTACTATTACGGTTAGACCGAAAATTGATTTAATTCGGTTGCTGTTCGTATGTTTTTAAAAGAATTATTGTAAGAATTATAAAAATGAATGTGAACACCACACTTGAAATTTCCATACGACGACAACCGGCGAACAATGCACACGCATTTGAGCTCATTTTAGTTCTTCTTTTCAAATTTGTCACCGTTCACCCCGTGAATAGCTTGAGAGAAAAAAAACATGTAATTTTGTGTTTTCAGCCATACAATCCGGATAACATACGTACACATATTATTATTATTATGTACCTAACAGGAGAAAGTGTAGAAAAAAACAATAGTTTACTACGACGACCCCGACGTGCCTGGAATATCAATTGGCCAGCGAAGCGTTTTTTTTTTTTACGCTACATTATTTAGATAAGAAAACTAAACACCTGTGATATTTTGCCGATGTTGTAAAGCAAAACGCGAAATATATAGCTACAGTATAAATATGTTTGCCGAGGCGTTGTTTTAAAATAATATAATATTTTTGTTTGAATAATTTTAGGTATACACGTATTTTTCGGACATTTGAAAATTATAATGATGGACATGACAGCTAATTTCATTTTATCATTTTTTTTTTTTTGAGTATACCCTGTATTGTTAAATTTGTAAATCGTACATTTAAAGATGAGTTTTAATTGTTTTCGTTACGATCCATACAAAGTCTAAATTGATATACATTTTTTTTCAAACCTTCTATATAAATGTCAGTGATTATTTCAAAATGAACTAAGCGCGTTTACAAAATTTAACAAAATTTTTTACATTTGTAGGAACAATATAAATATTCAGCGCATGATATGTATCTGTAGACCACACGTTTATTATAATGATATCGCGTACAATGAACTTAATGAAAACAATAAGTGTAAGTGTTTGCGTGATATCGTATCATTAAAATAAAAATTTGTTTACTACATTACATACGTCTATAGACCGCAATCGTTTTAGGGTTTTTTTTATGTAAAATTTTAAACATCAAGCGCGAACCTAGTACCCAATTTAGAATGTTGTTAGTTTTAGCTCAATATAATGCACTTTATATCACCAAACATAAATATTAGAAAGAGCTGGATTGATTAGATAATGTTACGTATAGTATTCGTTGATATGAAAATCATTATCGCGACACAGTCTTCCCTCATCAGGTCATACATTAATCACAGCAGTAATCGTTCAGAAATGTCGAGTATAGTCTCGTTTTTTCAACGGCTCATCGCGTATTATAAATAATATATTATTACTACAAACACAGTCCGCCGACGAGGAATCAATCGGTAAGTGTTGAGAAACTGACGGCAAATCTTTTGGCCGGTTTCATTCTCACGTTACACATCACAGAGGTACACCAACCTATTTATATATATTGACATTCTATAATGATATATTAGTCCGATTCGTATTTTGATTGAGAAAATCAATTTTGACTTTGATTGCAACTACATAACTGCTATGGTATACACGCGATATAATGATACAACAATATACATCTATGGTCGGGTTAAAGAATCTACGTGACTGTCGGTTTCGGGATGCAAAAAATAAAAACGAAAATTGAAATGATAAAAGTACGTTCGGCCATGAGTCGACATTTTATTTAAAACGATCCCGCATTTCCTATATAATGTGTAATATAAAACAGGTAGGCGCGTTTGTACGGTACAATTCCATTAGGTACCTGCTAGTCCATCATCGTTTGTTCAAAGTGTTCGGTAAATAATTAAAACTCGATCCGAACCGTCAACGACGACCAAAATAATCCCAAAGAATAACGAATTCAAATCGAGTATCGATGTGTGTCGCGGTAATTTGTTTTTGTATCGTGCGACTGCAACAGTTATTACCATCCGATAAATGTTCTATCCATTTAGCTTGAAAAAATTTAAAACTAGTTACAAAATATATTTGCTGGTTTTGAGTCTCTGCAGGGACTCATTTATAATACATTTACAACACACAGCTGAAGGGCCCTGGTACTCCCTAAGCCCTCCTACATACGTCACTGCCTGTTGACAATTTTACGACCAAATTATGCTTATTATTCGTCTTATTAATGATTTTATTTTGTTATTCATCAGTCGTCGCTTAGGTGTTTTATAAATGCTTGTGCAAGGCTGGGCACTAACTCATTTGAAGTTAAAATTAAGTTAAACAGTAAAGTCAGTTAACCCGTTAACTTTTAACTTAACGAGTCAGTTATTTTTAATTTAAACTTAAAGTTAATCGGTAACAATTTAAAAAAAAAAAATTTCTTAACTCTTTTAAAAAAAAAAGCGTTACTAAGTAAAAAATTTCAATAGAAAATACAAAAAAAATGTATTGTAGCGGAGGAAATTTCATGTAGTACAAAACCGTGTGAATTAAAAAATATCAAATATTGTCCATCTTTAATTTAAGTTAAGTTAATTTTTTTTTTTGTTAGTTGAATTTTTTATTTAATAAATTGAAAAAATTAAATAATTAATTTTTTGCTCAACCTAACTTTTCGGTTTTTTCGTTTAACTTAACTAAAGATTAACTTAATTAAACTTCAATTAGCTTAACGAGTAAAATAAGATGTTAACTTTCCCAGCCTTGTGTATGAAAATACGGATACATCGTAGACACTATGTATGACTTTATAGGTTTTGCACATACACATATTACACATTAAAATTAATAAAGGACATTCATAGTTGTATATATTTTATGATATATATATATGTATAATATGCTGCAGTACACGTTATTTGTAAGCAATTGTTGGTTCCTTCATGTTAAGTCTGAGTACTAATGTTACGGTTGCTTAAATATTTAAAACAGTTTTACCTCCGGCACCTACTTAGAAGCATTTAACTCTAAAAACCATATGATATTGACCGAAACACCGAACGCATCATTTTCCAGGCGTGCTTAATTTGTCTGTGCTTCATTAAAACAAACAAGTAAACGGAATTCGTGTGGTAAATTAGCTGCGCATTTTGTTGCGTGCAGTGTACGCACTTAAATTTTAAATAAATTACCGAGAAACCTTCGATGTCAAAATGATGCGTGAACGCTAAATAATTTTTCTGGACGGTTATAAACGTAATACGTATACAGGTACTCGTAGTGATCGTCTTGGTGAATTTAAAAATACCTATAAAAAAGAATAAAATATTGTGTTGTCATTTCGACGTATCGATGAAAAACATGACAAGTTAGAACAATAGTTAACAATGTTTTTACAACGCGTGACCTTTGTTGTTTACACTTTAAAAACAAAATATGTCGATTCGTGAGAAAATACGTACTCGATTTCGATTTTTTTTTTTTTCCAAGACAACAATTATTATCATACAAGTGCAATTACGCCTTAACTTTATTTTTTTCATCCGAAATAACGTTTTTGTCTGTTACAAAATACGAAACCAATGAACGCGATCTCGCAACATAATGTTGTAAAACGAATTCATATTACTTTTGTACATAATACGTATGTTTAAAAAATATTAAACACTACGTATCAAATATACTAGGTCAAATATACTGGTATTGTGTAGAAAATACGAATCGTAAAGCGCCAGGAGGTTTTCGTAAACGATATTCCATTGCACGTGACTATATATAACGTAACTTTGAATTCGAAAAACGCATTATAATACTATAAATAGATTCTGCAGTTTCCTTCCTAGATGGGTGAAACATATAATACGATTAATGTGTGCATATGGATGATTATATACATATATATGCACACGGATATGAATTTTGATGCTTTGGGGGGCTCATTATAAAATCCAACTGATTGTCGGGTGTACGCGGTGTGTTAAAAAAATAACAGAACAAAATAAACGGCATGCTTTAACAAGAGATGAGGACGCGCAGTCAGGAACCAGTTTGCTGGCGACGATAACAGCTTACTACAATCCTACGCGCGTTAACCATCACGCGGTAAGTTCACCGAAGTAACTTTTAATTTAAACCTTGTGTTCGAGCCGATGGCGTATAATATTAATACGCGCACACCGGACACCAAAA
>CM029357.1:51037100-51121520 GCA_017140985.1 Hormaphis cornu
GATTCTCCTCTTTCGTATTCTGTAAAAATGTTGTTTCTGCAACGACCAAGAAAGAAGTCGTGTAGGTACATAGGTTATAGGTACTTATATAGAGAACATACGAACGTGTTTTGATTCCAACTTGTTTCTGCACCGGACCAGACATTTGAACGACGATTTGTTACATCGTAAAACATCGAAATACGGGAGTTTTATCTTTTTAATGCCCACGGATAATTGCTAAATCTTGTCGGAATCATTTGCGTAATATTTGTTTTTTTAATACCTACCAATAAGATATAGGTAATAATCATCGTCATTCGACTTAAAATACTCGCGCGTTGTATAAATGTAAAATCTCTGCAGGTTTTCCATTAACATCACACACATAATGCGTTGATTGCACTTTATTATTTTCTAAGTATTACCTACGTCGTATACTGTGTACTTAAATCAGGTTTTTAACGATCCGAGGCACGCTTCTTTGTAACTCTATTTTCGTGCATCACAAAGCTTTATCGCTATTATGCATCGGTAAACGCACGCATTTAACGACAGCGTCTTAAAGCGCACTTTATAATAACCCGAAATGCAAATTTTTTTTTATCGATTTACATATTTTTTTACTATACGTGTTTTTGTATTTGTTCTGTTTGACGAGTAACAACAAAATAATTGTTTATATTTTATAGTCGTCTCGATTGTTATTTAGAATTTTCTGTCTTTGAAGTTAACACAGCCGTGATAAATCGCATATCGCTGTAGAATAGCGATAGTTCAGAATTCAAGTTCTATATCAAAATCTACACCGATTCAACATTTTATGAAAACAAGCTTTTAAATTTTTAAAAAAAAAACCGAATGGAAAAATGTAAGAATTATTATACTAAATTTTCGTAAATGATCCAGGTACAATCCAACGAGTCTGAATTATTATTAATATGATAATACTTTGTGAATTTTTTTCGTTCTCTGATTTTTAATACATATTGTTACACCCTATAATACCGAGAATTCCTTGCACAGGAATAATCAGAATAATTAAAAAAAAAAAAACACGAACAAAACGACGAACAATACGCAAATTATTTTTATTTTTTTTCAATACTATTTAGTACTATAATTTTTATGCTCGACTCGAAACCGTCAACATGACTCGAAAAATTGGCCAATCGTATTTTTATTTTATTTTATTTTATCCGTCAAACCGAAATACGCAAACATCGGTTTTGTTTCGATCGATTCCAAGTCCTCTCAGGTTTTCCACCGATATGGTTTGTCCGTATTGGAAGTTTGAATTTTACAGTCGCCGCACACGACAATTGTTTCGGAACATTCCGCACGGACTTACCGCTCTCGTTATTACTGCCGCACGCGATTCGCAGCTAAGCAGCTATAGCTTGTTTCTCCCTCGACTTTTCTTTTTTTTTCGATTCATTCTTTCATTCTACTTCAGTCGCTAACAATAAATCTTACCGTTCGATTTTCTTTTACCGGCCACGCGCCTTTTAACACGAAACGGAAAAGTCCGCCGGACCGGTACGTCCCGCAGTGCAGCTTAAAATACGTGTTCCAGCTACCACGCCCGAGTCCGTCGATTATAAACGATCGCAATAAACTATATAGATAACGTCGTGATGTCGTGTTTTATCCGAAACGCTTCTTTTCGCTCGAATGCCTGCAGTGCATGACGACACGCGCATTAGTCGTGGGATTCATAGAGCTTTTATACGCACCGCACGCCCGTATACATCGCAACACGTTACGCGATCCGTAATGCTACACGTGGGGTCATATCTGAAGCCAAATAGCGTATTCAACAGTATCGCCGCAGTATCCTCTAGGAATCAATAACTTTCGAAAACGGACTGATAAAACACAATAACTGCACGTTTTAGGAACAGTACGGAACCGTATGGTCCCACACATGGTCCGCGCGTATCTAAATTTTGACACGCTCGTCGGCAACGTAACGACGTCAAGGCGTTAATTAAGTTTTATCCCTTTTTTTTTCATGAAAAATAATGGTTTTATCAAGATTTGAAGCTCGTCATTATGCACTGTTCACGGAACAATCAAATTAAATCGTTTTTCATCCAACGATTGCCCTACGTTTATTTCGGCGACTCAATTTATTATCCGTATGGAACTGTGGCATATCATAATAATAAAAGCCATTTTCAAAACCCCTAATAAAAAAAAAAAAAAAAACTCACGCAATTCTTAATAGCCGATTATACAATATTATTTATCAAACTTGATATCTGCACTGAGTATTCAACATCGTATCCAAAGGGATCTATCTATAGATAGAAGGTTGGAAGATTCGGTTCTTTTTTTCGTCCGTCGCACACAAATTTATGGGCACTTAGACGGACCTGTTGCGGTGCAATAAGAACTCTAAAAACTTATTTAAATTCGGCGCGACGTCTACATTTTGAATCGAATTCCCCATATTTAATTTTTTTTTTTTTATCTTAATACTTTTTTTTTTTAATTATAAACGTTTGAATTTTTCAAACAACATTTCTATTAAATTCGATTTGTTAAAGTTTAGGGGGCAAAATCGAAAACGTGGGAAAGTCGATCCGAAGTAGACGTGTTATAATACCTAAGTTCAGAATTCTCATCTCATCAAAAATATAAACCGTCTGAATTCCTATAGTTTGGGTGTGTAAGACGGAGAAAAAGATCGACGCTTTTACACATTGTATTTAGATCGGATCTGTCTATTTACATACCTGCACCACAGTTTTCTTTTATGCTGTTATCAACTAACACCCATAAATTTTTTTCTTTAAATGAACTAACAAACTGGTACAGTCTAGTCAACATAGTAGGTATATGTACAATGTACATGTGCTGGACTTAATTATTCTAACAGTACCCATGGCCAGAACTAACTAATTTGGAGAGTCAGAAAAATATCAAAGAGGATTTGAATTGATTGACGTTAGATTATTATGCATTTAAGACGATTAATATTGTCGCGCTTTGCAGCTGACTTTAATATAAAAAAAAAAAAAAAGAGAGAGTAAAAAACATAGTATTTTATTTTACATGGAGTGGAAGATAAACTGTTAGTGGTGATTTGAGATTCTTACTGTGGACAAGGCTAGCATCATTTTACGATAGAATTTTATTGGGCAATTATTTTAAAGTACGATGACGATCCCATAGTAAACGAGTTCATCATATTTTCTTGATCTTATATTATGTGTATACTGTATATTATGTATATCGTATAATCATTTTGTTTATTGTGTTTTCGTTATAATATATTGTCATGAGCACCAACGCACAAAATATAATTAGGTACCTACTAATAGACTCGTTTTATGTTTTATATATTTCATAACATTTCTTAAAGATTGTATTTTTTTTTTTTTATGTTATAATTTATACTACATAGTAAATTAAACGAAAAGATTTATGAAACGACTTTCGTTGCTTAAAACAATGATGTATTTTAGTGCACTTGAAGACTAATTTTTCAAACAGCTGAATGATAGGTACTTTTAATATTTATGATCGAACCTCAGTAAAATCAATAAAATGTTCAAAATAAAAGTGTAAGTGTGTGTTCCACACTTGGTCACACATCGAATTTCGGTACGCGAATCTATATTTTTAAATACCCGTTTAAATTACACTGACTACTGCTGAGTAGTTGCCAATGCATGTTTACCTGTATAATATTCCCACACATATACAACGTCCATAAACCTGGAAAAACTTTTTGAATAACACTTTGAAATGTAAATTTGAATAGTAAAAAAAGAAACCTTGAAAATTATTTAAATGTTTTACTCCCATCGTTTTCATATGTCAACGGCTAATGTTTTATATGGTTCTTGTGTAAATAGGTATTTAGAATATGTTTTAGTATAATATTTCATTCGGACAATATTTTCTGAATTTAAATTTTCAATTTTTAAGCGGTTTGTTTTCAATAACTATACGTTTCAGTGTGCTATGCTCATAGTAGTACATTAAGAACGTATGATTTATAAGTAATAATTATTTTCAAACAAACTAACGTAATACAACTTTTTCACTTTTCTTCTCAAACTCGGTATAAGGTAAATACCGTCTAAAATAATATGCAGAAAACTCTAACTACTCCATCTACAATCACCCTGAGGAAGAATTCTAAGTCTCTAGTCATAGGCGAAACTATTAATCTATATTTTTGGGGGTGCTAAAATACCTGTAAATACCTCACCAACCCAACACTCCCCGTCACATAAATTTCAAAACCATTACTCGTTTCTGTACCACAACTTTACCATTAATATATTTACTCAAACTATGTTTAATTAGTTAATTAATTGTCAAGGGGATGAGAAGCGTAAATTATTCGTCCATCACACGCTACAAATCACAGAAATTTTGAACGTGTTCTATTGCCAAAGCATCGATTGATCTATTGCAAAGCGATAAGAACTCTAAAAACTGATTTAAATACGCTGTGATATCTACTGTTAGAATCGATTTTTCCACTATTTGTATTCGTCGTCTAACGTTTTTCATTAACAAAAATCAGAATTTTTTTTTTTCGACTTGTAAAAATGTAGGGCATAAATTCGAAAATATTGGACGCAGTTATCAAAAACAGACGTCGTAAATTTGAAACAAAAATCGTCCAAACTCCCTTATAACACGCGTGTGATGGACAGAGAAAAAAAATCAACGTTTCCGATCCCTTTTGAATATAATTTGTAATACTTTATAACGATTTTACTTGTTTTTTTTTTCTGTGTTTTATGTTATTCACACGCTTTTAATATAAACCATGCTCTAAGAGTAAACGTTTGCTATTTTTTTTTTTTTAAACGACCGTGGCCAAAACCGTAAAACGATATCCTTACACAGCATTAAAATATATTAAATAGAATACTTGATACCAAAATTAGTCTAAAATAAAAACTTGAAAAAATTAATAGGGACATCAATAAAACATGTACCTACCTACGTATATACCTGTCAATATTCGGGGATTTGAATTTTAAGGGAAGGTAATTTTCAGTCTAGGGATGCGTTATTCCCCCTTGCAACCCCCTATGACTGTTGTACACGTAGAGATCTCGAATTCGGACATTTACAAAGTGTTTCAAGACCGAAACAAATGTACACGAAATAAAACATTTCGGTTTTGATGGTAAAAAATTTACGTTAGAAATTCTTATTGTGCTAACATTATATGTTCGGACACGCTATGAAAAAATTATAAATGGTTAATAAACGCCGAGGGGAAAAAAAAAGCCGGGATCGCTCTCTAGGTCGCGTGGGTAGTTTGACGGAGTAGCAACTACGCTTTGGGTGGGTCGCTGTTTTGGAAGTTGTGGATCAAACGTATTATTTAATATCCGAAAGCAATGATAAATCATTGCCTTTGAAAAAACGTTTCCGAGCGAGCACAGTTATCAAGTTAACGTCCTGGTGAAACCCGAGTTTAACGATGAAAATTGAATGAAAATTTTGAAAATTTTTTGTAGTTCTACAGTCCACAGATACATTTTTGTTAAAAATTCCAACACAGTAGAATGATGATTTTCTAAATTACGGAAAAATAACTACAAGCGATTTGAATAAAAACTAATATGTCGTTAAAAACCTTAAAACCAATATCGGTACGTAAAAAAATTGTGCGATTTTCAAAATTTTTGGTATACAGTTAGAGTGACGTCGTACGGCTGATGTTGTGTTCAAATTTCAAGTAAAAATACCAAAAAATTAACCCGTATATGAATGTAAAAACCTCAAAATCTAAAAATGGCTATAAATAGTCTAAAGTTAAATGAAACTTTTTGAGGTTGTACAGTACAAAGATTCATTGTTGTCTGAAATTTCAAGACTCCTCAATGATTGTTTTCGAAACTATGGAGAAATGACTGTACGCGTTATTGACGAAATGCCGTTTTTAACGGTTTTTCGCAATTTCTCGGTGGTTACTCCCGTCGCGTTAAAAAACTATTGAGAAAATCAAAACGCGACCTGTCTACAAAGCACCATCCGATTTGCTAAAAGAAAAGGTACGTAGAAACCGGTGCACTCTTTCTGGTAGAAATTTTGTTAACAGTATAAAAATAAAATTTAAAAAATCTTTGTAAAACCACTAGCTTCCTATCGCTGACGTTCGGAATGTAAAATATACAATACAAATTTATGTAAATATATGGTCGATTATATATCGTGTATATTTATGTAGACCGTCGGTCGTGTAGGTAGGCGACTCCTATATGGGCTTGCAGTGTAAAAGCCAACGGTTTCTTCTATTTTCGTACGATGTACTACTATTGTACAATTTCAGTAGAAGACGAGCGGCGTACGGGAAAACGATCATGGCGCTATTAAAATAATGTAATGCGCATAATATACCGAAATACAATTAAAAAAAAAACATTTAAAAGAGATATATACGGCACGCGCTATATACTCCAACCGGTTGCTCGCATAACAAGATAATTATTCTCTTCCACGGCTTTCGACGCGGAATATAAAAAAGGCGTACGAGGACAAAACTTATACGTGCACACGGATCGTTCGACATTAGATATTCTCGCCTCGTACGCCAGAAATCGGACACGTTCCGAGGACGGAACGGTGCGACAGAGCTGTTCGCGTACACCGGTGCAATGTGGATCGCCCCGGCGGAGTGGTAGTGTTAGGAAAAATTTTCTCGAGACGAGAACGTAATCGCTCGGAACTGAAATTATTATTGCTATTTATATATTTATAATATAGATTCGTGGCGAAGAATGAATTGTTTTTATACTGATGTTTTTTTTTTTTCTGCAAACCCTTTTTCGGGAAGAATGATTTTTCAGCGAGTCTTTCGATACGGGGATTTCGGTGGCACTTTGGTTTTTTTTTAATTTTGATTACTTTTTCAGTTATGCCTCGAAAATCGAAAAAAACATTCGAGAATTTTACGGCGAAAAGTGTGAAACTATCAGGTTCGCGTTGAATTTTTCGTGTAGAAGGAGTTACGTTCCGGATCGTTACGTCGAATACCACAAAAAAAGTTGAGGCTTTGGCTTTAAATTGTATTTTTATAATTTTTTTTTCTTTCTGTAAACACTTTGACGGCGTGGAATCAAAAAAATAGTGTCGTAGCGCAAAAAATAGGAAAAAGTACCTTATGTAAAATGCATAACACGGTCACGTAATGTTGCATAAAAAAAAGTTAGGACGAGAATGAGAGTACATTTGAGAGGTCGGCGAGAAGTTGTTCGGCGTAACACTAACCTTAAAAAGTCGTATTTCAGGTAGTACACTAGGTAGTTTTAGAGGCAATGATTTATCTTTGCTTCAGATATTAAATAATACGTCTGAACCACAACTTCCAAACCAGTGGTCCGCCCAAATCGTAGTCACTACTCTGTCAAATTATTGAAATTATTATTGTTCTTTACACTTACCATAGATGACGGCTGACTCCATACTCTAGACTATACGAAATTTCGCACAACTTCTAAACTAGTGACCCACCCAAAGCGTAGTCGCTACCCCGTCAAACTACCCACGCCACCCAGACTGATCCCGGCGCTATCTTTTTTAAATCCGTATTCGTCATCTTCAATGATTTCGTATCTGATTCCCATTTTTCATGCTAACCCCGCCATGCACTCCGTTTTTTCTTCGTTGATCTTAAGTCCTATTTTCTCAGCTGCAGACTTTATACAAGTGATTTTCCCATTTGTACGTATTATCGTCTCTCTAATTTCTCCCAACAGAGCGATATCATCCGCCAGAATATTAATCGCCCTGCGTTGTATCGTATAATATATTAAAAGTCGTTTCGTTCAAACGCGTAAACAGTGTTATTTTGTCGGTGCTGCGCAGCAGCTTTATTTACCCGAACGCCATAGGAACTGTAGGAGAAACACATGAGTCAGTAGGCGCACGAAGAAATGGGCGCGGGAACAGATCGTATTTTTATTATTTTTAAAAAGTTCACGAGCCAGTTGTACAGTATGCGTGTAATTTGTACACGCATGATGATAATATACACTTAGGTGCTGTTTTTTATATTATATAGGCCCCGGTTTAACGGTCCATTTATATTAGTGTGAGAACAACAACCGGCCGAAATCCATCGCCCGATACTCCGGGAAAAGCACGTACCGTAAACATTCGTTTCTGTTTGTTTAGAGCGTTTCTCGTCCTCTTGTGATTTTCTCGCGCACTTAGGATACATATATATGTATAGGTAGGTAATAATGTTGTTGTGATGTGTGTACGACGTACGTGTAGGCTTTTATCGCCCTCTGCAAACACACCCCGCGGCGGGGGTGGTCTCGGACAATGGGATTTTCACGTGAAATTCGACTGCAGGTGTGTTTCCGCATCATATTAATTTGGCTGGGCGAGCGCGCGCGCGAAAGGTCGACAAATAATATTATATTTTATGAAATCGTCGACGATGTTACAGTGTAATATACGATATTACGATCGCTCTATATACGTAATAATAAAACGCCGAAAACCCTGCATTCGTACAATGTATAGTTACTCAATATTTATAATATTATGTTGTCCTCGTAAAATTTCGAATTTCAAACCCCGACAGGTGTTTCGTACGATATTGTTTACGTTTCGTACACTCACTAATGTATACATTTTACACCGATTTCTGTACAGTGCGTATAATAAACACTCTGTACGACATTTATACGGCTCGCGGCAAAGTGTTAAACACTTTAGTTACGACAACAAAAAAAAAAAAAGTAGTAAAATTAAAGCATAATCACGCACCTTTTGTGTTCGAAATTATATAATTTCGTAACATAGACAATTTTCCTCGTAAATACACGCGAAACAGTCCGAAACAATGATAATTATAGAGCTCTATAAGCAGGTATCATACGTTTTCAAAAACGTGCTTCACAGCTGTCGTTTTAAAAAAAAACTACCTCAGTCGGGTTGAATCGCGGTACTTGTTATTACAACAACAAAAAAACCGTTTGAACACCAATAACAGTATATTTTATAATGTTACATGAAAAATTATAGTATAATATTACCTGGGTACTACAAATTTGATCGTTCGTTTGTTTTAAATCATTCTAGTTCACAAACAATATCACTATACGAGATATATCTACATGATACTATTATTACTACCGAAAAGACAAAGATGAGCTTTGTGATCACTTGTATGATTTATAAACAACGATCAAGTTACACCGTAAAAGCCGAAAAACAACTCAATATTTAATACTTTCAGGAATAACATTACGTTATACCTTGAACATTTTTATAACTATACTCAGTTTTCCGTGGAAAAAGTTATCGCAAATTCTCGATACAAACAGTTAATCGCAGGAAAATCTCGTAGGTTATAACTGCAAATCTGATGAGTTCGTGACAGACGCACCACG
Organism: Hormaphis cornu; assembly: GCA_017140985.1. NCBI lineage: Eukaryota > Metazoa > Arthropoda > Insecta > Hemiptera > Hormaphididae > Hormaphis > Hormaphis cornu. Next base: position 51,046,466 of record CM029357.1, read on the forward strand.
CGTGATAACTGTCCGTTCGATATGGAAAATTAAAAATCGTATTTTTTAACAGATAGAGAAAAACTTAAAAAAGATTCTCAATCTTGGAGTTTCGATCGAATGAACCCCGCGGGGCTCATTGCGCGCGTACTATAGCTAGAACAACTCACATAGTGTTCGTATACCCCGCACGAGCCATGCACGACCTATACGCGTACATCGTACGACCGTGTTATGTTATATTAATCGTATACCAAACACGCGGTAATAAAGAATAATTATTTTATTTTCAGTAGGTTTATTTTTATTATTATTCATATCTTATACTACCCATGTACTCTCGGCCCACAAAAGCCACATCCACTGCGACCACTGATGCTGACGATCGGGTCCGTGTATGCGGTCGTTGCAGTACATAAACCGGCAATGTATGTAGCTGTTGTCTGCAGGTCGCAAAAAGATAAAAATAACATTTTATTACAATTTATAATGTTGTACGTACATTATTTTACATATAGATGTATTATATACCGGCTGGCGCGGTTAAATATCACAAATATGGAATAAAGCCCAAGACGAGGTGTACGTGTTTTAATCGTGTACAGGGTGTTCCGGATGTACCTATATATATAACGAATACAACTCGACTTGAAATTAAATCGCTCACGTTCATGTTTGAAAAGACTTCGAACTAGCTTTAACGAACGTGATTTGTACTGAAATTATTATGAGAGGCAAGCACGTTGATTGAAATTAAAACTTTTCAAACCCGATTTGGTATGTTGATCAGGTATAGGAATAATAGGTAAAATAAAATAGCGTCGTTTAAAATATATTAGAAAAAAATCAAAAAATGTGTTTGTGATAAAACATAAAAAGTTTTCCGTTCGTTTTGTTGGGACATTTTCTCCGTATTTTTTTATTTTTTTTTTTTTCAGCACTATTTTATAGCTTGTTCTAAACTGCAGTCCAGGGGCGGAACGGTAGAATGGGCTTTATTGCCGCTTGGGCCAGTTGAATATTATTGGACAGATTTATTTGTACGGATATTATAAAAAATTTCACAACAAAATAATCTTGTCTAAAAATAATTTTATATACAAGTACTGTGAATAATAACTAAGATTTTCAAATAAAAATGTTTCGGTTTTAGAATGATAGTGCTTCAGTCTTTACGAATTAATACAGTACTTTAAAGAATAGGTCATTGGTTCGAAATCGTACTGTATATTTGACACTTTTTTTACATTTTTATCGTATTTTGAGTTATGATCCAAATACGGGAAAAAAAAATATTCCTGGAACTTTGAGTAATACTTGATATGAGTAAAACTATCATAAAAACGTCGTTGGAATTAGTCGCTTGAAATTTTCACACATTATATCGGAACGAACGCATTTTGAATGTCACGAAACTATTAAAAAAGTTCGATCCAACTTGCGACGGGTTGCTTACGAAATTTAATTTTAACTTCAGTGACCCACTCCAAAGTGAAGTCGTTGCTCCATCGAGCTTCCCTCACAATCGGCGGTCGCTACCTATGCCTTAGTCTGATTATTTCACTGACTTATCCGAACTAAAAACGCTTATAATCGCACGAAAAATTGCGGGGCTGCTTTAATACTTCTTAAATCGTGTAAAGCCTCCGCTACTTCGTGGTCATCAAACTCGCTTAGTACACCCTGTACGTGTCGATAACAAGTAAGAAAACATACGTACCTACGTGTGCATACATAATGTTATAAACTGCACATACATTATACGTATTAAAATATAATAATGGTCAAGAAAAAAAGATTGCGGTGACGGTATATAACGAATGGACAAGTGCTGCTGAATAATGGGCACCGGCCGGGATACTGGAGTGAAGGATAAAACAAAAGCGTTTGTGCGTTCAGGTCGATGAGCCGGCAGAAGTTGCTCCGCGAGTATTATTTATTTTCGTTGTATCATTCCTTTTGTTTCAACTTTTATTCCTCTTATCCCATTCAATTCCTCTCTGCACGTGCCAGCGTGTTTGTTCGTGTAAACGTGACCTCACCTATACCTCGCTTACAGTCGTATAAAATGCAGAAAAAAACCTCTACTGGTGTTCCTTTACAACGCATTATTACGTGGTGAGAATGTGTTCCGTTCAACTTGAAATGATTTCTGTGACCGGGAACGGGATAATTCAATGCGTGGACTTATTGATCATTCGTTTTGGGCACATTTTGATGCATGTTTGGATCAAAAAGTCCCTTCTGTTTACTATCCGTTTGAAAACCATTTCAAAATTAGTCGTATCCGTGCAGTATAATATTGTACTAAAAATGAATACTTAAAACCAGGGCTTGAAACTGGTTTTATAGGGGAAAATTATATGAACAAAACCGAAATTCATTATTTTATAGAAAAATAGATTCAACGAGTCTAATTTTATTTTTCTTTAACCAGAATGATGTATTTTTTCTGTGAACAACTTTTCGGGTAGATGAAATGCTCTGATTTTCAATGTTAGAGACTTTTCTGATACGTTTATGGACTCCAATGGTACATATATCCCAGTTATTTTTTTTTTTTTTAATTTTGTTTCGTCATTGAGTTATACAAAAACCGAAAAAATAAAATTGGGAATTCTACGGCGATAAATTTGAAATTTTCAGGTTTATGATGACGTTTTTGTGTAGAAAGAGTTCTTCCGATCTTTACATCGAATACCACAAAAAAAGTGGAAATTTCGGCTTTAAATTGTATTTTTTTGTTTAAAACTTTTTTTTTTTTTTCTGTGACCCCGTCCAATCAAAATAATAATAAATTTTACGGCAAAAAATTTGAAATTTTAAGGTGTGTGATAACGTTTTCGTGTAGAAGGAGTGCTCCGATCTTTACGTTAAATAACGTAAAAAAGTTGAGATTTGGAAACTTTTGTTTGTGGTTTGAAACATTTTTTTGATATTTCTATTTTTTTTTTTTTTTTAGTTATCTGCCGTAGATGACGAAAATCGCCAAATTCGATTATTCGTATTTTCTAGTGGAAGGAGTGATCTGATCAATTCGCTTAAAAGCACAAAAAAGTTAAGAAATTCGATTTGAATTAAATGTTATTCGAAACAACCGAGAAAAAAAAATGTGCCCGCCAAAGCAGATTTGTACCTTATTGAGTAGGCACTATTCGTATTTAATATATTTTTTTTTTTTTATGAACAAAATTAACCGATTTTTAAACCGAAAAAAAATTAAAAGAACAAAATCCTACAATCGAAAATAAACATTTCGGCTCCCCTGCAGTTATGTGTAGGTACTGCTTAAATAGAGCGCTGTGCAGTTAGTTATACGTATTTCCAATTGTTATATTCTATACACACTTAAAATGGATCCATCACCGCTCGAAATCGAATGTTGGCGTTCGATTTCAGCATTATACTTATGATTTACGAGTACTCCTACTCAAATTTTGATATTATATACTTATTGCAACACCGGGACGTTTTAGAAGAGTGCGGCGTCGGATGTACATATGCGCAGGGTACTTAGAGACCGGTCCGGTTCGGACGCATACTAATAAGACGTCAATGGACGTCGCGGGCATAAAAGTACATACGATGATTCGGACTGAAGTCTGGATGAAGACAGTGTTGTAAGGCATATTATAATACAATATATAATAGTATTAATAATAATTATAGTAATAATAACGGTACGAGTTAGGCTGCACTTGGAGCGTATATGTTTCAGCGGATACGAGCGCCGTCAGAACACAATTCGATTTTTGACGGGTCGACTCTCTTAAAGACGTTGATTTCCTGTCTCGGCATCGTGCAGCTCGTAACCCATACGAGTACATTTACATATTATTTTGTTACTATTTTTTATTATATTCGAAACCACGAGTATTGTTTATGGATTTAAACAACATATTATAATAACACATTGATCGTGTAGGAATGCTAATTTTTTTTTTTAAAGAAATTTCAAGTATCCTTCGTTGCGCGTATGAATTAAAATAGAATGTTTCAGTTTTTTTTTTTTTTTGTTCAACTGTTGAATCAGATTTTCAATTTGTACTTAGTAGTGAATCGGGTAAAGTCTTGTAATTTTTAAATATTGATAAATTTATATATATATATAGCCATTTACCTAATAACGAAAATACCTCCAAAGTACAAAGTGTTCCAAAGCGTGAATCAAAAGACTGCAAACTGCAGGAGCAACCTTAATTTTGTTCAAACTTTTCAAATTTATTCGACTTTCAAGTCGAGAAATATACTCGCCAGAGTTTCTTAACTATTATAATAGTTAAAACAAACTATATGAAAAACGTTCAAATCAGTGATTTTGAATAGCAATATTAAAAAAGAAAATTATAATAAAAAATCTTAGAGTGCTACTTTTACAAAAATCCTATAGAATTAAATAATGTTTTCAAGTGTTTTTTACAAACAAAACGTATGAACTTCTAGTTTTAGTTGAACCCGAAATACATTAAATGGATGATTAAAAGGAGTCGTTATATCTCAAATTCATTTATATATACTATAGGAACGTTAAACGAACTTAAAAGAAAAATGTTGTATCGACTTGAAAGTACACAGTAACTTCGTACCATCGTAAGTAAAATATCGTGGGTTCCTAATACAAACGTTTTAATCTTATAAATTTATTAACGTTATTAATATCTCATCAAAATAAAGGAAACGAAAGTCATTATTGTACCTATGAAAATAAAAAAAGTAATGGCACCAGAGTAAAGGTGCAGTAGCGAAACGCTTTGGAGTTTGGGTGGTTTCGAAGTTGAGGTTCATCCGTAAGATTTAATATCTGAAAGCAACGATAAATCATTGCATTCGAAAAAACTGATTCTGAGCGAGTTATCCGACCTAATAAGTGAAATTAAAAAAGATCACGAATTACTCCTGTTATACGTACGTAAAAAAAAAAATATAATAGTGTACCTATTATACCTAGCAAAAACTTTTTTCAATTTTGTATAACGTATTAAATTAATTTAGTACATAAAAGTTTGAAAACGACAAGGAATAACTTTTTACGGCGTTAGTATAGCCGTGCGTTCTGACGCCGGATTTGACGATTTTGTCATTTTTGTCGTTTTCGGTACACAGCTCAGGAAATAATCAAAACGTCAAAAAATGCTTCAAATAAAATAAACTTTAAAGCCGAAATCTCAGTTTTTATGTGGTATTCAAAGTAACGATTGTAGGCGTAAAATTCTCGATTTTTGTTTTTTTGTTTTTGTTTTTGGGTTGAAACTCAAAAAGTAAGCGAAATTGCAAAAAAAATTTTCAACCAAAGTACCGCACCGGAGTGCACAAACATTTTAAAACAGTTTCTGACTTTGAAAATCGGATCATTCCTTCAATACGAAAAGTTGTAAAGTTGTTGACAGAAAAACAAAAAAAAAATAAATCATTGTGAATTCCTCGCTCGTCGCTAGCAGTAGGTATCTTAAAATCACCATGCGTGACATAAATGAATGCTGGATCGAAACATTTTCAACTAATATTATTATTAATACGACACTGATTTAGGAGTTAATTTTAAAAAATCCGCAACGGAATCTGCCGGTTTCAAAACATTTCAATAGGTACGAAACGCGTAGAATTCGCATCATAATTTATTTCTTTTTTTTTACTTTCTTACAAGAAGCCACCGATCGTTATTCATTATATCATAATTCTAGACTCGCCATAGTAGTCGCCACTATATAATAATATATTAGACAATTCGCACGTACAATAATTGATTTACGGTTCGATTTATGACGGGATTCGGCAGCGTTCTCTACGGGAGATTCTGTTCGTACACCGGCTCCCACACAAACGCACACTTCACTCCGTTTTACATGCGTAGATTATCGCGTGAACTCGTTTTTAAAAAAAAATGTTTCCTTTTTTTTTTTTTCATTTAATTTGAATACGGACGTTATTTATTGTTATAAATCAAATCCGTGTACATACACGCTGCTATATAGAAAAATAAATTATAAATTATTTTGTACACACGTGTACATATATCGATCCGAGTGCGGCGCACTATATATCCTATAATCGATGGCCGTCAATCACCGAGCACGCCAAGTCCTGCAGGCCGTGTGTGCCGCACGATATGCATACGATTTTATACAGGGTGTACACATAATATATATTGAGTCTGAAGTATGGACGTCGAAGACCAGTTATTTTGGTTTTTGAATTAAAGTGACAAACGAATAAATATGTCGTACGGGTTTAGGTATATTTCCATACGAATGCTTGAAAATCTGCACCGATTACGATGCTTCAAATTCCAAGTCAATTACGTTAGACGCCCGCTTTTAAACAGAGTGCAAATCAAAAAAAACGTACCGACAGCAGAATCTCACATTTGAATCTTTACGTTTTTGATACCTAGCTTGCTGCCATGCTGCAAAGATCATGATCTTGTCTTCAGATGTTCTTAAACATTTCTATAATACATATATATATGTATATATATGGTTTCATTTTTTTTTTATCGCGCCGAAAAATTGGACCATTACCAAACAGACAAATGACAGACGTTTTTTTTTTTTGAATTTTCAAAAAACACGCTTATTTTTCAATCCAAAAACCTCTCGGACGCCTTAGGTACCCTGTAATAATACACGATCTTGGCTGATGACCGCGGTGCTGAAGGGGGGGACCGGTTTCGTACGAATTTCTCGGTGGCCCGGCGGGTACGTTACCAGTAAAGTAAAACGGTGTACGATGTTTGTATAAAACGACTACCATCGGTTAGAGAGTATCCACTCCTGTTTTTTTTTTTATACAGAAAATTGTACGTGTTTATTTACGACGTTAACGGAAAATCGGAGAAAACGGAAATTCACTATAGTATGTATCAGTAAAAATAATTGTCCCGGAGAAACTTAGAGGTCGTTGCTGACCGGTCGGTCCATCTGACTTTGAATTTGCAGATCGCTATTCTGTTCGTAAAATACATTGGGTTCAGTGCGGTGCGTCACGATAAAAACAGCTTTCGGTAAGTTCACGATTACAAACTGTGTCTCCACGAGCGCTCGATGACATAAAAAAAAAAAAAAATTATAACAACCTCTACTCTTCGTATCAAGTGTGGATTCCACGAACATTCGAACTTTCAAAGTACGCTGCTCAACATCTGGAATAGATACGACCTATTAATAATAACAACGTGTTGTACCGATCTGGAAAAAATTTTTTAAAAATTGTGTTTCTCCGCGTGTTCATTGCCCCCGGTCACTCCTGTCACTGCTGCTTCGGCGGTGGACACGAGACGCTATTGTTTTTGTTAGATTCCTGACGTGAACCGGGCGAGTTGACACTTTACGTTCCACGTGTCCTTGGACATTATCGAACAATGGTCGTCTTATAATACGTATAAAATACAGACGGAGCACGTGCTCGGGCGCGCGATGCATTGTGCACGTCCATGTTTGAACACGATTACTGCAGATCGCGGTTCGACAGAAAAAACCGAACCGACGGTTTCGAAACAGAAACGGTTCGGTATGTTGGTTGGTACGAAAAGAACTAAAATGTAACTTTCCACTTTTCCTCTCAAACATACTTAAAAAACATTTACTGCCATAATATTATCCTATAAATATCGTACTGGCTGAGAAAGAACCATTCGTCCATTATAACTCGTACGATGTATCACAACTGTTACGTTTATACGCGGTCATTAATGCTCATTCGTTTCGTGCGAATCGGGTTAGTTCAAATGTCCGGTACGTATCACATAAACTTGGCAGTTTCTCGACCGGATGTACGCAAGAAGGTCTGAGAGATAAGCAAAAAAAAAAAAAATATACACACAAGTACCTTTAGGAGACGTCATAATAATAATAATATTGCGTAACTTTTTTATCTATTCTGTGTGAAAATGGACTGTTTGAATAAATTGATGGTAGGAGTGCACGAAGAAACGGAAAGGGATACTTGAAAAAATGCGATTAAGAAACGCTGGTCCATCGTATTTACTCAAATTGACTCTTTTTATTCGATGTAACAACATTTATCGGTACTCAACCTTAGGTAAACCTGCAGAATACCAGAATATATTTCTAAAACCCTTCTCGGACCTAAAACGAATTGAAACATACGAAAATAAACATTTTTAAGCTTTATAAATGAATGCCTTCCCTAACGGATTTGCGGTACATTGAATAAAGTTTTTCCTAATCATCATACAATTATAGCTTGCATTTGTTATGCCTTTAGTCTGCAGAGAGAATTCTTCTTCTTCTTTTTCTTCGGGTAAACGTCCGCTAGGACCATCCCGCCAAACACCCGACCCTCTCCAGCCATCTCGGTCGGATGCTCGTTCCCTCCATTCTGATTCTCCGCCTAAGTCACTTACATCTCTTTTTTCCAGACATTTCTATCTCATACGAGCTCTTTCCAGTGGTCTTTTCCCTTTCGGATCCTTTTCTAACATTGTTTGTGGCAAATGGTTTCATCCCAAGCATGTCCAAATTTCGAAAATAAAACGTAGATGTCCAAAGTTCGATATTTAACACGCAAATTTTTAAAATTATTAAACATTTCAATCACACGTTATTTTGTATTTTACCTGTTCTAATAACGCGTAAAAACGTCTAATAATATAAATGGTTTTTGGACGAGTTGTTGTCAAAAATTAAACAATAACGAATAACAAATGTCTGTAAAAAAAATGAAAATTAAATAGGCAAACTGAATTTTTCGAAATGATCATATCATAAATAGAAAAAATCTCTTAAGTATTACACTGACAAGCCTTTAAGGTTTAAATTGAAAACTATAGATTTTATATGAATCAAAAATTTCAAAATTCCAAAGTTCTATACTTTCCTCAGAGGGATCGATCGTTTAATCGATAAACTTTAACTACAAACACGTTTCATACTTATTACTTTTTAATGATACGTATTATTTTTAACTCGCAAGTAATTTCATTTGAAAATTTGGGTTTTTCATTTTGGATCATAACAAAAAAAAAAAAGGGCAAAATTTATAAATAAAACGCTCTAATTGAAGTAATGTTTCCAATAAAATTGCTTATTTTTGAAAGGATAAAGAACGAAGAAATTTAGTTACCCAAAAATGTATTTAGGTATACATAAATTATCTGATTTTATTAAGCTTACTATTGTTCGAAATATTCAAAAATAAAGAAATTGAAATTTTTACACCATTATTCATTAGGTAATCGTTATTAATTAGTATCAAGAATGATAATATAATATACCGTTGTATTCGGTAGGTATGATAATACTTCTGGCAAACATTTTTCATCAATTTTATGTTTAAGTTTTGTGTTTATTATTATTAGGTAATACTTTGATGAAACTAAAACGTGTATTATTAACTTTTTTAAAGATTTCGTTAAAATACTATTTCAAATGCTTTTAAAAAATATTCATTCCTCAATAAAAAAAATATTTTCGTCACATTTTAGGTACCTACCTAGTAAGAGTTAATATAATTGGAACGTACCCTTTTAATTTTTATGTTTTAAAAATTTCAATATATCGCGAAACATAACAAAAAATTCAACGTAGGTAAATTATTATTATTATTTTCAGTTGGTATTCTCAAAGTATTCCGAACACGTTTGTGGTGTTCGAATAAAATTGTTCGACAGTACTCGAACGCTATTTTTCGCGAGTATTTCGAGTATTTTATTCACACCGAACACTTTTTAAAAGTATTTTTACCCGAGTCCGCTTTTAATCGGTACTCGTCCGTTATCAATCGTCGTCATAGGAGGAGGCCGCCGAGGATTTGGTGTACCACCACCTACTGCTTCTGCGATCTCAAAAGGATCTGCATTTATCATAGTAGTGCGGCGAAAAAGCGAAAAAATAAATAAATATATATACGTACAATATACATCATCAATCAAACGGCATTAGCCGATTGTGCGTCCGAGCCAATTGAATATTATTATTATAACATAATATAAACGTTCCCTGGATAACTTACGGTTTATATTATATTATTATTATTATAACATAATCGTCACGAACTCTGCCAAAACAGAGAGAGAGAGAAATATAATAATAATATGCTTTTCCACAAACACTTTGTTACCTATATAAGGCTATATTATAATATATAGTGTGTGTGTGTGTACCTAAGCCGACAAACCTCTACGACGACGACGACGACAACGATTGCAACGACAGTAATAATAATAATTTATAATACTTAACAATAATGGTGGTACCCAACACGTAGCACGATACGACGTATATTTTGCGTCAGACTTACATGCCGCTTTCGGTCGTTCGTTTATCGAGTACAAATAAAACGTGACCGCGTCAACGGTTCAGAGATATACCCGTAAGAAGCACACATATACCTGGTATAACACGCAACGCATACGTCGCGTGTATTTCATGCGCCGAGCCAATCGTTCGAGCACTGTTACAACTGTATTGTAACTATCGCCAAAGGTCGGCCATTAGCTATATATAGATTATAGGTAGATAAAAAAAAGCCAGGACCGGGTCTCGAGGGGTAGTTTGACGAAGTGTGTAGCGACTGCGGTTTGAGTGGGTCACCGATTTGGACGTCAACAAATAGAAAACTACATTATTCGACATAGACCGCTTTTCATTCGAAAGTTCCACCCCTGTGGAAAAAAACACAAATTTCGTCAAAAATTCTATTTTGTAATTTTTTTTTTCGGTTGCTGCGAGTCAAATTTTGGTTGTTTATTTTACCGTTTTTTTCAAAGTTTTTTTTCCCGTCGGTTTTTTTGGAATCGAAAATTTGCCAAAACGTCTCGAGCACAGTGCACCGAGGATGTTATAAGTCGGGCTTTCAGAAAACATTTTAACCGTCGGAGCAACATCCTAGGTTTTCTGCAAAGATTACTGCGGACACAAAAATAAAAACAATTAATAAGACATTTTCTTTTTTTTAAAAAAACACACATCTTTTTAAAATCCATAGCTTCCACGCTATCGCTCAAAATCTAAAAGTTAAATTTAAGGGTCTTCGTTGTCCGTAAATTTGTATTTATCTAATTTTCATTCTGAAAATGGTTCTAAACTTGTGATTATATCAAGAAACGTATTAGACGTTTACAAGCAATCGTTATTTGAATAGTATAAACGGATTTTTAGTCATGGCCAATACGTTAAATTTTCGAAAACGTCGTTTTGTACTTCCATGATTGTAATTGTTTTCCGGCCAACACTGATAAGTTGAATTAAAGACGATAATCTAAACACTGTTTACAAGATGATTTTGCAAATAAACAAAAGTTTTCGTAATTTTACGGCCGTATAAAATTGATCCAACACTGTCATTATCAATTATTATTTGTTCCTTAAAAAGTAAATATTTTCCAAAATTATCTTTTAAAAACACGGTGGACATCATGTAACGAGTTCAGAACCGTTTTCGGAATAAATATTTAATAAGTGCCCTCCCCTTAAGACATTCCTAAATACGCCACTGGCACGTAGAGCTGTGGTCGAGCCTATAACAACGTTATAAGAAACGCACGGCTGAGCTGGTGAAAGGATTGTCGAACTATATATATACGCCACTGTGCACTCAAATCCCGATGAATGTTCAAAGCGCTTCTCCGAAAAAATCACATAACTCGTTTATTACAAAGAAATTATAGCTGGTAGACATACAATAATAAATGCCACATAATAATTGGACCAGAGCGCAAATCCTTCCAGATGGTTCATAGAATTTACCGTGTGACAGTTTTAAGTGGAAATATGCCATAATTTTTTATTTTTTTTTTTCGCTTAAATGGTTTTACCGAGTTTGATACCTATAGTCAATACCTATAGCCTACGATGATCCTAAGTAATTTTTTTAAAAATTTTTGTTTTTTTTTTTTGGCCAGTTGATACAGTTTAAAAATCGAAATTTTGCACGTTCAGTTCTTTAACATCCTAGTTTAAGTTTTTTTAGGTTAGGAGTCTGTAATTTTAAGCAAGTATACATATTCTATACATATTATTATTTCTTGACCTACTATCGTTGGCCGATTTTTTTTAATCTAATTTTTTTTTTTTCAAAGTTATTAGGGTTTACATTTTTTGGCCTCGTTGTTAAAAATTAAATTTCATGAGTGTTTTTTGTTATTACTTTCCTGAACCGCATAATCATTTTCCAAAAACAAAATTTAGTTAATTATTGTTTCAATTGTGAAAGAATTAAGATCCCCTGCTAACATAGCCCAACGCAGCTATAGAAATAAAGAGTATAAAACCGCGCGAATTCAATACAGTAACTCTGTCGGATATTCTCTCTTAAAAATAATAATTGTATAGGCACGTATCCCGGCAAGCAGATTGGAACAGCTGGCGAAGTTTCTATTAAATAGGGATACCGGACCACAGTAAACTCGGTGTCGTTTTTAAAAATGTTTGAGTTCTCGTGGATTTTTCATATTTTCTGAGCATTAATTTAACTAATATTTTGCTAAAGTTTTCTATCGTTGAATTGGTTTTATTCAGTATTACAATCGGGTTGATTACGTTTTTATGAATTACATTAAAAAACTGCGAAATGCAGAGCGTAATACTAGTGTTAGGTAATATTAAAAACGTTTGATCCATCCAACCTTTTTCTTTGGTTCCGCGCGTCTGGTTCACTGTAGAAACAATGAATTATTATTCTACGAGTTCAATATTTATGGATTTTAACTCTGACGATTGAACACTTAAAATCGTCAATTTTTTCCATTTTACTGTTGTAGTTTGAATCGATCGCAAAACAATACATGGACATTATTATCGAACTAATGGGTACGATTCTCAAAGTTAAAATGATTATTTAATTTGCATTTATAGATGATAATTATATATCATAAGGAGTATCCTTGTAATATTTTTCAACTATTTCCCACGGTTTCACGATACATTTATTTATATATTTATCATCTGCAATGTAAAACTACAGTGAACCACAACGATAAAATCGGGTTTGATTGGAACTTGTATTGATATAAATGTTATATGTGACTATACCGTATCAAATTGTGATTTGTGGTTTACAAAAAAAGGTTTTTATTCGCAAAACTGATAATAAAAACAATATCTATTCATTATTCTACTAGTAGTTCACACAGTTGTTTATAAAATAATTTTATATTTCTATCCATAAGCTACTGTATTTATATCATAAATATTATTTCGTTACACAAATAAAAAGAATCTAACGTACAATTAATATTATTCGTATGCGATCAATCAATATAATCTATTATTTTACAATGAATGTTACTGTAAGTAGTTCCTATACATATACAAATATAATGCATACGACATTAAAAAATGATGCAAAACAATCATACATAATTAAATTAATTTAGTTTAATTGAAAAAAACCATAACAGTTTATGAATTTTATAAAAACACACTAAACAGCTATTTTGAACTATCTGTAAGCGGAAAAAAATCACGAGTTTTTATTTTATGGCAAACAGTCAGGTAACCAGTAAAAAAATATAACAATTTTTAGTTAGTTTTCACTAGTTTAGCTAATTAGTTAGTAACTTATTAAAAAAATTACTAAAATCTAGCAGATTAAAAATCAAAAAGCAAATTAAAAAGCAGATAAAATCTTACAGTAGTTGCCTGTCTTATAAAATGTATACCAGGTACATGTTTTTTTACGAAAGTGATTTTTATCTATAATACCTTTTTATATTTTATAATATTCTATGAAATCAAAGTTCAATCCTTATTAAAGCTAATTCAATTAGGTAACTGTTGAAACATTCTCAGTTCTATACACTGTGCTACTCAGTTTACCGTCAGTAAAAATTCTGTAACTTCAGTTTCAGTTATTTTTAAAACCATAACCAATTTAACTGCCAACCAGTAACCGCGGTCTGTACACGTAATATATTATACACTGTATTTGTTATAATTTTATTTTAATCCTGGGGAGTAGGTACATTTCGTAATAAAATAGAATTCACCAGAATAAATCACCATCAAACTCGAATAATAAATTAAATCAAACCTAACTATAGTTATGATTACCTCATTTAATTTTTTCCCATCGGACCTATCTAAAGTCCGCAATATTCTAGTGCCCTTCTTTCCAGCTTGAGATCTTTTTAGAATGATCTCACCTGCAGCGGTAAAACATTTACCGCCGGCTTTTGTGTACGCTTATTATTCATTATTATAGACAAAATCCATGATATTATAATTGACGTTTATACATTTTTATATCAAGACTTTTTGTTTCGTATAGTACCTATTATAATTTATATGACAGTATCCGATTTTTCAGAAGAACTGGTTTCAACCCGAGACTGCGCGTAACAATTGTAATGTTTTACCTGAGAGCGTCGTAGCGTTCCTCGGGGTCATGCCATAAGCCTATACGGACTTACATAAGACTAAAGAATACCGAAAAATAATATATATAAGTATATATATCTCCTAACCGATTCCATCTTTAACCCGGTAGCAATTTTTCGAATTAAACTCAAATAACTATGTACGCGGACGGGTTATTTTTTACGTACCGCGATTACGTTTCGGTCGTATTTGTTATGTGATTTTTTTTCTCTTTTATGTTTAACGCTCGTGTGTTCAACAATCGTGCCCTGTGGCTGCCATATTACGATTCCGTTCCAATTGTAAGTACACGCGGACCTCTCCACATATTATTATAATATATAATGCAATACATACACCTACCTAATACGCCATTATGGTACATTATTAGGTACATAAGTGTATGAATCTGTATAATAATATATGGAAAAGAAAACAGAGGTTGCTGCAGGTGCCACTATGTTTGTCGAATGCGTGCGGCAAACCGATGATGATGATATTATAGGAATTAGACCGTATGTATAGGTAACGTTGGATAACAGTGAACTGCGATCATTATTGTTATGGTTATTTTTTCTGGACCATATATCATATTACGTACAGTTTACGATACAAAGATCCATATTTGTTTGATAACATCCGTTGCTGGAATTGAAAAAATAATAGAAAGGGGAACGAACAAATAGTAACGAACGTTCCGATTTCCAAGGCAAGTTAACAACTTTTTTCACTCGTAAACTCGGTAAGTTAATTAAAAAAACAACAAGTTAATTTCTTCATTTTTTCATCCTAATATATTAAGCTGCCAGACGACCGTGTAACGGCTGGGTTTCCTAGTTTACTATATTTTAAAAGTCCACTAACAATAAAAATGAACCGAACTTAAAAAAAGATAATATAGTTTATGGTTTTTTCAAGTGCGGCATTTCATTCTTTTCAAAAAAAATTGTCTTCTTCTTCTTCTTATATTAAGACTTTTTTTTTTTAAGAGTTGAGACAATTTTTTTTTTACTTATTACGGATTAACTTTAAAGTTAATACGTTAAATTTCAAAAAAAAATGGACGTATCAAGTTAACGAAAAAAAAAAAGTAAAACAATATTTGGTTAACTTATAGTTAAAATCAACTTGACCGTTTTACTTAATTTTAACTGAGTCAATGCCCGGCCTTGCCGAATTCCCTATAGATATACCAGACCGCAAGGGGAAATGAATTTGAATGGGTACGCTAAAGTATTTTGTAAAAATTAACGGGCGCTCCCTCAATTCGAGCACAACAGATTTTGATGATTTTTTTTTTTTTTTACTGCTAGGTCATACTCCGTAAATCAGTTGAAGTGCTTGTATAGCGTACGCACTCCGCGCGCTAACAATGGAATAATTATTTTATCATTTATTTTTGAAACCACAGACTCGTTCGATTTACAACACCCTGAATTTTACCAGGTACAATTTAGTTTTTGACTATCCTCCGTGGGGTATTTGATGGTTCCTCGGGGCCACATTTTCAACAAACTACATTGTATTTTCAAAGGTGCAAATCATACTCAAAATTTTCAAAAAACTGTACGTGTCTTAAAAAAAATGTATTGTTTATACACTTTTTTCAATTCCAACTCCGAGGATCCATATTAAAAATACTTTTTTCCCATATTTTTTTTTTTTTTTATTAAAATGTTTTACAATCAAATATCTAGCTCATTTAAGCGCAATGCTTGCGTTGAAGGTAGAGAGTTACATTGCATACTATGACACATTGCATACTAAGACACATAGAAATACATACTAAAAATAATACAACTTAATACCAATAACAAGACGGAGTATACAATTTCACGAGTTACACTCGCATCGTTTAACATACTGTTACGCGCTTTAATTTACAATTTAATTCCTTTTTACAATATTAGTAAAAATAACCGCGAGTTAATTTGTTGTTTTGTGCGTGCAATTCTAAGATTCCCGATTGAGAAGAATGTGAGTTTTTTTTTATAATGACATTGAATATTATAGTAACTAGGAGCTAAATAATCGATGAATCGGAAAGATTTTTTGTAGTAAATTATTTTAACATCGTCACTTCCCTTTTCTTTATATTTTTCTTATCAAAAAAACATTCATAATTTTTTATCTCAAATAAAATAGTGACTTATTCTCGACTAGGTAGCCTAATGCTGTCTCCGGTCGAACCCACTCGAATATATTTTTACCTTAAACAGATTGTAACTATTTTTCTTTTAAATATATATTATAGATAGGGAGGATTTACCTACGGCGGCACACAAGACCCCGCCGAGTCCAGCTGTACCGGTTAGCTTATAACCACGGCACATATTATACAAATATAACACTTTTATTGTTTTTGTGCGTCATATTTTACACGTGTCAGAAGACTTTTTAAATTCGTACGCGTATATCCATATTTAAAAAAAGAAAAGATCACCCTGTACGAAAACATTATACACAAATTATACACATGCCCGCATTACATCACGCACCCGTCAGAATTTCCGCCCTCCGAAGCTACTACTATATTATCGTACTACAATTACCACGACGCGATATATATCCATCATCACCGCATCCCCCCGAAACCGTGTCGAAACTGTATAATGGTTATAAACGCGTGATTGTATAATAGGGGTGGAAAAAAAAACGAAGGGATTTAAGCGTCGATTTCTTTTTTTCTTCTTAAGTAAAACGTGGGGGCTATTACATAAAATGTGCGATCGCGTGTTGTGATCGGGCGTGTTAAATCGTATATACTTACGGATAATATTATTTATAAGTAGGTACGTATTATTATTGTATACGGACACAAATCGATGTGTCCACGGAGAATTTTCTTAATTTATTTTGGTTTAAAAAATACGTATAGGTACGTCGTCGAGTCAAAAGAATAAATGCAGTCACGTATCCGACCGCGAACGGGCATTTGTAACAGTCACGTTCCTCGCGCCCCGCCGTATTATGCGTTTCGTGGTGTTATTGTAACAGTCTGTGCTCGTCTTTTTTTTTATTTTATTTATTTTCGTTTGGAGACTCGACGAATAAAACGTCTATTATTGGAATCGAAATAATCGTCGCACGACGATGGATTCGCTCGTGTCGCGTCTCCGACTCGATGCACTCAACAGATCGTTCCGTCAATAATTTTCGTATTGGAAATAATAATATTGTCTATATTATACACCGATCGGCTCCATCATGGTGGAAAAAAGAAGCCAACATATTTCACGTAAAAATATAATACAAATAGGTAATTATACCAGGGAAATTTTACGATTGAAAAATGATTACAGAAAAAACTTAACCTAACCTAACGCTGGGGGGGAGGCAAAATGGGGCAGGGCCCCCCCTAGACCCTATCGTTGCCTCCCCAGAATGTTTTATCTGAAGACGGTGATTTTTGAAAAATTTATTGATGTATTGGGAAAAAGTGTATACCAATAAGTAATACTTAAAATGTAAGTTGGTTACGGTGGTGATCGTACGGTAATTTTATAAATATACCCGAGAGGCTAAAATATCCAATTTTTCGTACTACACACTTGCTGTTGAACTATGACTTACAGTGGTTTAATTACAGGAAAAAAATTGAATTAAAAAAACTCTGAGAATGCGAAATTGTATGGTATACAAAAGTTACCTCTTTTGCTGCAAGTTTTAATGTGTTATCATCTGCTTTTAAAGGTGTAAAATAATTATTGACTGAACTGGATGCAGCCGCTTGTTTCGCCGTTTTATGTTTATTTCTTTATAAACGATCGGTTATATCAGCCCGACGGAAAATGAAATCGAACAAATTGTGCAGTATCGTTATCGTTACGAACTTTTTTCAAAAACGTGAATTCACTTTGCAATTTTTCTGTAAATCTACATAACCGTTTACCACTCCGCGTTGGTGGCATTATGTCGTCACGAGAAAAATAGCTCACACCAATTAATTTAACCAAAACAAAATAAATATTTTAGTTATTTTACACAAACGGAAGTCGGAAACGTATAACTGACAGTCAGACGGAGACACGGCGTGAACTAAGAACTAACGTGTACAACCGTACTGAACATTAAACCACAGAACAACCAGAAAGCTCACTTAATGAGAACTCGAAAATAAGTGAAAATTTTTTGGGATATCAGTGTAGCCAAGATTCGAAAATAATTAAAAATTCACTTTTGCTGCTGAAACTGATTCTACGCATTTTCGATGTTATCATTATATTTTTCCGTGATAATTGATACGATTATTATTGTACAGTAAAATTACGAACAATATTTATTGTATCATTAAGTTGTGATACGGTACCGCAGGATATGATGTGGTTGTGCAATTAGTTATTATCTCTATAAAGGCTACACTGATATACCGACAGTTTTGGCAAATCCATCCCTCATAAGGACCCGTGTAATTCAAGAAAAGTGAGCTTTTTGATTATTCTGTGATTAAACTACTAAAGCACGATATAAGATATAATTATAAATCTTAAATCGTGCTATAGGCTTTAATAGAACACTGTAACAGTGTGTAGATGCACGCGTGAATACTGTGAAATTTTAAATATTTTGTCACACATACTCTCTTCTTACCGAGCACACCGTAGGTATTTAACATGTTTTATTTTCAACATTTATTAAAACACCCATAGCAGTGCCGTAGCCAGGGGGAGGGCCAGGGCCCCCCGAAATTTCAGTCAAGATCCTTTTTTAGTACCATAAAAACGATTAAAATTCGTGAAAATGATATTTTGTAAGATATTATTGATTTAGTATTCTCAATTCTGTAATGAATAATCATAATTTTGAATATTAACTGTTAAAAATTGACACAAAACAAAAATATATGATAAAAATTTTAATATTTTAACCATGATAAGAGTTACCACGATACGTTTATGTTATCATACCACGACCACCATGACCGCAACTTCTGCTATGGTGATAATGTAACCAGAATGTGTTTATGATAATATAAAAATACGTTTAAAGTGTACTCCACGCGCCACGGTCACCGCACGATACGATGTCTTACGTTACGAGCTGTTATCACACGTGTTATGAAATTACGATAGTGTGGGGCAAAGCTTCTATTATCCTTGGCGTGAAGATTTAGTCATTCAGTGCCCGTATTTTTCGGTTTTACTTTTAACAATCCACGGGGTACACTCGCAATTCAAAAATCGATAAATGAATGAATGGACATGAACCCTAGAAAAAAAAAGTCAAAACATTGTACTCTTACTTTACTTCGAATTCAACTAATTCAAATATAAGTGTATGTGATCAGGTTAGTGAGATATTTTATACAAATATCTTCAAACAGAAAATATAGATTTAGCAGTTGCAACGGAGTCAATAGAATCAACAATTCAAAAATTACGAGATATAAGGACGGAAGAAACTTTTAATTCTATATTTCATCAATATTGCAAAAGAAGTTGGTACATCGCCAACCACACCAAGGGTAGTCGGCACTCAAAAGCTCTAATTATTTTACTTCTTTCTATTTTGCCCGTATCGACAGCATCAGTTGAAAGAAGTTTTTCTTCTTTGAAAAGAATCAAGACATATTTGAGAAACTCTACTGGTGAGACGAGGCTAAATGGTTTAGCAGCTATGCACAGAGAAATACAAATAGATACAGATGTTATTTTAAATACGTTCGCATCAAAAAAAGAAAGACATTGTGATAATTAATTTTCATTATTATTTATGTGCTATTTTATAAGATTAGTATGTATGAATATTGAAAATATTTCATGAAAAAAATACGAGTATAAAAATTTTTACTTTGTAAATTCAAAAAGAATAAAGTTATATTTAGTAACAATAATAGTAAGTGACATGTGTTTATAGTCGTCATATGTATGTTTTTAAATTATATCAAAAGGTGTTAAATTTAAATTCTAAGCCCCCCCGAAAAAAGATACGTCACTGACCCGTAGTAACCAATAACTACTGTTTTACTACATGTTTTCATTTTAATGTACTAGTTACTAATACGGAAACGTATTAATTCGTTTTTGAATATTATATTTTATTGTTAAACCACCCCAGTTATACACTCTATTATCTTCAAGTCAATATACTTATTAGTCATAAATCGCTCGTTACTAGTAAATGAATGTTGTTTATTTAAAACGAACGAGTTTCCATTTTTTATCGGTAAACAAAAACGTTTGTTATTTTTCACTCGATCAGCGAAACATACGTGACAGAAATTGATTTCATGAAATTTAAAAACCCCTATAGTGTATTATACGATATTGTACAAATCGCGATCCAAGAAACGTGTACCCAACCTACTCGTCGTCGCTACAAACTCAATTCTCGCCGTATTGTGCGTGTAATAATATCAGGTGGCATGGGTGCACAGCGGTGGATGGCCAACATAGTATAAGAGAATAATGTTACATTATATTGATAAATAATATTATTATTATTATTCTGTACGACCCCCGGACCTGTGATTGTTCTTGATGGCTTGCTGCTGCGTTTCTGATGGAAAAATTCATACCCAAAGGTATGACCCGTCCATTGTTGTTTACTTATCGGGAAACCTGTCTTTATTCTACTCGCGTATAGGTGCGCACAACATAATAACTATAACAGCGTACACGATATTATTTTATGTCTGTACGTGTTTGTATATTATTGTGTTATAACGCCTAATAAAAGTAATAACAACGCGGCAACAAAAACGCGGCTCAGCCATCTCCTAACACTCCGGGGTTATTATCCACGAGACATAATTTAAAATATAACAAAATAATAATAATAATGATGATGATGAAAAAAACGCATAGTACCACCTACCTACACGACGTGCTGGAAAATCGAAAACGTGTGTCATGGTACAAAAAAGCGCACGTGCGTCCGTCTGACGTGACCGCGACACCAAAAACGTAATCCTGAAAATACATATATATATAATATTTTTAAAGCATTCACTTCGGTCCCATAACTATATATCTTCATCACTTGCCGTCCGTAAAACATCTTATGTTTTGTGTCCTTTCCGTGTGTCGCTTTTTAAAGTTTTTTTCCTCCGAACGTTTTTTTGTTCGTCGAAAACCACGTCGGTTGAAATAATAAACCTATAGTAAACTTTAAAAAAGAAACGTTTCGCTGTAGAATAGTGGGTAGTGATCCGCGTTAGTTGGAACGCGAAAATCGTTCCGACTTAAAATTCCAATCATTTTGTCTAAACCCTTTGGTACAGTTATTCGGTCGATCAGGACTGATTTTTTTAATATTATTCAGCGGCGCGTATATCCCGAAAAATGTCGTGTGCGTTTTTCCCTCGGCCTTCCAAACCGCTGTTGTCCTCACACACGATTAGTTCAGCTTTCGAAAGTTTTGTGACGTCCATCAACCGTTTTTTGTGTGCGGATGACGTAGAGAATAGTACAAAATACACAAACTATTGGATAAAGGGCTGGAACAATAAGATCGGTTATTGTATCAAATATTATTTTTTATTTCGAGCACAATTAAACATCGCGAATTATTCCCGGAGGAAACGTGGAGCTGTTTGTTACTCCTCGACTTATGGTAACGGTGGTTCGCAGAACTACCATGACAAAATAAATCCCCAGTGCCAAACGGCACGTATAATCTACGTTTTGAGAAGGATATTATCTTTGGTGTGAACAACATCGCCATATACCTACCCAATCTATGTACAAAAGAGGATTTTTTTCTCCGGGCTTGAAATGATGCCTCTTGTTTTCAAATATTTTTAATGAAAAATTAATGTTGACGTATTAAAAGTCGATGCATACGAGTTTTAGATAAACTTCGAGTGATCTCCGAATTCGATATCAAAAAAATAAACGTTTCTCTTGGACTCTTTATTTTAAAATCCTGTATTAATTTGCATTGTGATTAGAAAGGTTGGTGTACACTGCAATACACATTTGAGGTAATTAAGTTTAATAAGAAATCGTCAAAGTGACGGACCACCATTTTAATATTCTATGGTTAAAATAGCTCCGTGTAAGCATAGATTGAACATACTATATATATAATCTATGGTGTAAGTTAGTAGACACCGTTGACTGAACGTACTGTATGGATAGGATTTATTGACGAATTTCATTGATGAAAAAAAAAAAAAACTTAGTTGATATTCTATTAATTTGTTTGAGTTATAATATTTTGTTTCGTCTTACAATTCACTTGACCTTTGTTTTAATTTCTTTGTTGTTTTTTTACTACTGTTCAATGTTTATCACATATTATAGCATTTTACTGCAGTACCTATGTTTATAATGTCTGTGATACAATATTATTTTGCAATTTAATATACGTGTTTCGGAGACTTTAACATATTTTATAATTATACTGATAAAAAAATCATTCATCGAGAGGTGTAGATGTAATAACAAGTCAATCATTATCGTATTATACATTTTTTTCCCTATAATATACGTGAATAGAAGATGCTTAAAAACTATCAAATATTTTATAGGTGCCTAGCCGATACATAGCAAACAATATTGTTATGCCAACTTCAATTCAAGAAAGAATGTAAGTAGATTATGATAGTTAAAAAACGTATTTTGAGCACAATAGTTTCTAAATAAAATATGAAATATTGCGTTTAATAACGTTTAATAACGTTGTATCTATAAATGCCTGCATACGCAGTGCTTGACTTAGATAAAAAATAGTACGCAGTTAAATAAAAAATGAAATTTGTATTGATTTGTCTATTCTCTATACCATATTAAGTGTACCGAATTAAAAGGTGTAAGTATGCTAAAATATATTTTTAAAAGAAGAGGGAGTCCGTGCCCCCCAAATTAAGCGTTGCCTGTATTATATTAATATTATATTCAGTGGTCGTAAATCGTAATGGAAAATTTCTTTAAGCCAGAACATATACCTATCCATTTTTCAAAATACGTGTATATACCTGATACGTTAAACCCTGTGGACCAAAACAGTGTGGGTAATTTTCTTTTGTGAACCGAAACCGCTTTCCGATCCATTCCAAACACTGTGAACATTTTACAAATTATTTAGATTGTACGACCTTCGTTATTATAATGTACAAGGGTAGGTATGTAAATAATTATCTAATATTATTGACTTGTTTATAATTGTTCTGAATTAGAACAGTGTCTTTTTCCGTTTCACATGTTTCAGTTCCTGATTTCGTTGAAATAAAATGGTAGTTTTCTGGTTTGGTAACGATTTCAAGTAGGTGCCTGGGTTTTATATACACCATTTTATGTAGGTTTCAGTTTTGGCAGTTCCAAAAATTTAAGTTTCACTAAATGACTTTACAGGTATATTGTATACATAGTATGGTAGTTTTTTTCTTTTTTTTTAAATACAACACCCTTAGTACAGTGTTCAAAGTGACAATTACCTATTTTAAATTATTTAAAGCTCAAACATAAACCAAAAGTATTTTGTAATATAAAAAGAAAATAGAGACAAAATTAATGTATCTATATAGAATAGTTAAAATCTGTGCTCAAATTGGAAAAAACTCAATGGGCTGTTATTTAGTTACGTAAACTGTTGATCCGTGTCCCTTTAATACCCGTTATAGGAAAACAAAATTAAGAAGGACCTTTATAGTTTGGTCAGAGGTAAGGGGTCTTTTCCTTCACTGCTTAAAATAACACCATAAAGTATACTTGGAAACACTCAGGTCTGTATGGTTATTACAATCTACTTAGTGCTGATCAAATTATTAAATTAAAAATATTATTTAATCATTTCTAGAGGCTGAAAATCTTAAAGCTAACAGTACTAAAATAATATTATTTAACCATTAACAACTTATTAAAAAAAAAGCATAATATAGGTACTAGAAAATATAAAACTAACACTGTCTTATTAAACATTTTCTTTACGTTTGTAATAAACTTGAAAAAAAAAAAACTATGTTTTTTAGTTTATTGTAAAAAAAATTTTGTGGTAGCTGGTTAGTTCAATCATTCTCAACAATTGCACAAAAGAAAATTATGAAAAACAGATTTTAATTCACAATATTTTCTTTCTGTTCTAAATGTAACATTGTAATTAAAATCAATAAAAAATTACCAAAAGAAATTTTTTCATAAATGTCAATTAAAGGTATGCTTTCAACATTAACTTCTTAAAATGTAAAGATGCAAAAAATACCTCTTCCATAATTCAAACAAGTTTTAAATTTTTTTTTTTTTTTTTATTCACGTATTTGACCGTATCATTTTAACTTGAAAGTGACATAAGTAATTATAAACACTGCAAAAACATACACAAATTATTTTTAGGAGTATGAAATATAAAAAAATTTGCAAATTTAATTTGATCTTTTTATATAGAGGAGATGCATAAAATATTGTAATTGTAAAAAAATGATTAACTGTTTATTGTTGCTTGTTCATAAATGACAGGGCAGAAGCTTCTTAAGAACAAATATGTTGGCACTGTTACTAGATCATCTTTGATGTCTGGCTTTGGCTCAGATGAAAATTCACAATGTTCAATATTCAATTTTTAAGCAATTTCAACCACATTCAATGCATTTAAAATGACAACCTTGAATTTATTGTAATAGGGATAACTTATTGTTCACATTATTTTAACCTAGTGTCAACAACATTCTATAGTCTGCATTGAACTCAGATTTTTAGTTTATTTCAAATAATATAAACATGCGAGTAAGAAAAAGCTTAAAATTGATTTATTATAAAATATTAAATTCAATTATTATACAAATAGAATTATTATTTCCCTTGATCAAATTTTGAAGAAAAAAATTATAGAATACCTAAATATACCCCTTAAAATTTTAATTGAAGATTGCACATTTTCAAAAAGCCCAAACTTATTATAGTTTTCAAAAAAATGTGTATTAAATATTAATACATATTTTTCTTTTATAATAACCAAAAAGTAATTTCAAACAATATTATGAAATAATTTTTCCATAATTTTATTTTTAATAATAATTTTAAACTGATAAGTACTTTAACAAAAATCAAAATACATATTAACATAAAGCAGTAATAATAACCTAATTTATTTTTTAACTTTTTTTCCTTTCTTTTTTAACCACTTCTGTCTTTTGGATTCCAGAAGTTTCTTTCTTTTAGCTTTCTTCTTATCTTTAATGCGTTCAATTTTGTTTTTCATCTTAAATACTTTGCTATTTTGTACAGTTTCAGATGCTTGTTTTTTTATAGCTTTTTTAATTTCTTTCATTGAACTGAAGCTCATGCCAGGTACATTATCAGATTCGTTTTCATCATCTATATTTTGTTCATCATTACTTTCTTTGTCATCCTCGTATATTACCTAAAAAAAAAAAAAAATTAGAAATAGTAAACAAACCAAATAGATGGTTAAATGTTAAAGAAAATTAACATCTAAACTTTTGAAAAAAAAATAAACATAATTATTTTATTTTTCTCAGTTGTTCACATAAAATCACAAATAAATGATACATAAACAATTTAAAAAATTTATAACTTTTGTTAAAAAAACATAAACTAATAGATTGTACTAAGATGTTGAGTAGGATGTTTAAGGAGATTGGTACCTCAATTTTTTTTCTCTGTCTATCGCACATTAATTATGGGTATTATGAAATTTTTCTTGCCAAATGTACCAATTGATCTAACGATGCAATAATAAAACTGATTTGAACTCATCATGAATTCTACTGGACAACAATTTTCCACATTTTTGATTTTATCCCCTTATACAAAGCAAATTTGGAAAAAAAATTTAAAATTTTTAAATTTTGGAAAACAAAAAAAGACTAATGTTAAAAATTCATAGAGTTCAAATCAGTTTTATAATATGATCAATCAATACGTCTGGCAAGGGAAACGTCTAAATTCCTACGATTTGTATGTGAAAGATGAAGAAAAAAATCGAGCTCCTCAATCTCCTTATTTTATATCATTTGTTAATCAATAATTATTATGCTTAACATTACATATACTTACATAGGTATATAAATTATAAACACATATATGGTACGTAACTTGCATAACATGACAAGATTAAAACTATAACCACCAATTACAGTTAAGATCTTTGAGGTCTTTTTCTAAGTAAAGTTGTAACTATATAACAATTAGCTTTACATACTCACCTATTTTGAGAATGAAAAATAAAACAAAAATATTTTGCCTAGTTAAACTAGCAAGTACATGACAAAAATAAAAGATCATGAATATTCTATTAAACAAGAAACAAGGTTAAATTTTTTTTCATTTGATGTAATAATTTAAAAATTTAATTCAATAATCAATACATCCAATAAAAGTACCTATCTAATAAAATTGTAATTTAACATTATTATTAAATGATATTTTCAATACATCTGTAAAATAAAAATGCTATTTTACATAATATTATTTGTCACAGCATTACTTGATTCGATCCAATCCAGTTGTTACTTTTGGCAATTTCATCTGTTGATAGATCACAAATTTGAACTGTATGATTTTTTAAACTATACTCTTCAGTGACCATATCTTGAGGTTCCGGTACAAACGGATGAGAATTGGTTAACTTTTTGAAGGCTTCTCTTGCCTAAAAAACAAAAAACAAAATTAAAAATGGTTTTATTTTTGTCTAATTCATTTGTCTATTAACCTCTGCTTTTATTCTTTTTTTTTCTTCTTTGAGCTTCTTTTCAAAGTCTTCTTTAGCCTTCTTTTTTCGTGCCAGCTTTCTTTTGTGAAATCCAGTCAAAAATTCACTACAAATAACAAATAACAATTGGGTAAGTTACTTATTTCATTACGCTAAGTGAGTGTGTAATCTTCCACGTGAAAAAAACTATCATGAAATTATAACTTAAATTACCAACACATTTAAATTTGATTAGGTGTGGTAGGTATCTACAATTATAGCTATCAAAATACTTAATTTAATCGGATAGAATTTCCACTGATTTTTACATCCTAGGTTAATCCTGTTTTTAAACTGATAGAATATATAATTATAAAGACCAGGTTAAATCTTACTTTGGTTTTATTTAATACTGTGGTAGAACAATTAAGTTTCATTGAAGTTCAATAAGGTACTATTAAGAAATATACAAAAACAAAATATAGAACTTTATCACACGATGGTGATGGTAGTTTTAATTTAGGTAGGCTTTTAGTAAACAGTAACAACAGACAATTGAAACTCAATTCAAATTGAACGCAATCAAAATGCAATATTGTCAATTTTTAGTTAAGAAAGGTACAAAAACGTTCGCCAGGAAAAATTATACGACACTTATTAACAGTTAGTAGGTAATAGAATTTTTGCCAAGAAATTTTAGAGAACCAATAAGAGAAATATTAGACCATGAATACTCGTCAACGGCGAGGGTAGGTTTTAAGTACTTTCTGATCCGATACTTACGCTCTATTTTTTTCATCAAAAGTTATAGTCCGTTTAGTTGTTCTGTTTATGGGCTTTCGGTGCCGTTTCACTTTTGTTCTATCTTTGAAATCATGAACTTCGAAGTCCATGGTAGGTAAAACAAATTTATGTAAATATGTTCTGTATTATATCTGTAGGTAAACCAAAATTTGAACACCTACCACATGAATCGAGTTTAGTTTTAACTTTTAAGTCGAGAGTCTAGACTAGACAAGGAGATATTTATTTACTAAAAAATTAAAAATTTACTAAATTATAAGTATAATGATAAACACGTTCGGCAATAACATGATACACGGTCTTGTATACAAGTAATAAACCACGGTTTGAGATACCCGCAGAGTAATAAAACCGTGTGGTGATAATACACGATAATCGTGATATAACATTAATTTTTATTTGAACAGCGTAACCACATAAAAAAAATCAAAGTGTACAATAATTATGGGATTGTTTTCCAAAACTGCTTAATTTATTGTAGTTTTTTAACCAAATAATTGAGTCGTATATCATGTACTTTATTACACAATATGGTAAGGGCATAGGCAAGTAAGTAGGCAAAATTATGCTCATTTTTCAAAACTGCCTACTCTATTTACAGTAGATAAGTATACTTTCGTTTTAAGACGGAACCTTTTTTTACTTAATTTTTTTTAAGACGATTTCCAGGCACCAAACCAAATACTTAAGAGAAAAAAAAATAAAAAACTATTTTTCATAAAATTCAACATCGCCAATATGTGTTCCGTCTTTATTTTTACATAGGTACGTATAGAGTTCGGTTGACTGTAAAAAATTAGTTCTCTTAAAAAATCAAGTCCCAAAAATGGGAAATCAGAAAAAACCGGTCGATTAATAACTATAAACATTTCTAATTAACAAAGGTACCAACCATCTTTTTTAATAAAAAAAATTAAATTGAAATCAGTTTGCTATATATTTAATCAGACCTTAAAACTATCTACAAATACGTTTACCATTGATTAAATATACTTATAAAAATTAATATATGTAGTGTCAATGCGCTTTCACATATTTGTACAAACATTAAATTCAAATTTAACTATGTATAATTATATTTATATATAAATACGCTGTAGCCACAAATTTCGTGTGGGGGTTGGCTGTTCTAAAAATTTTTTTAAAAGAATAAACTTTAAATTTAACGTTTAATGACACTATTATTGGTAAATATCTTTCGGATAGTGTAATAAATTATCAACCCTCGACTGGTTTCATTGGTTTTGTGACATCTAGTGTCTCGTTTTGGGTCGTTAATTTTCATATCATTTCATTTTTATTTTTAGTTATGTTATGGTGTATAATTTTTAAAAATTTATACATTATGTACGGTAAGTCGCTGTTAAAACGCATAAAAAATGAAAGCAATTTTGATGGACGACTTGCCGGGTATTTATTTTGTGGTGTACAAAATAAACAAAAAATAATATTCCGGATAAGTATTCAAATATTTTTGTCAAAACCTAACCTGTAAAAAAATATACGAATCTTGCATTATCGATGTTGTTTTCGTCTTACGATGGATATTCTGAATGTTTTTTTCGAACGATCAACATATCCGGACAAAAACTAATTTATGGACCTATATAAAAGTCTTAAGTGACTCGAATGTACTGTGTATATATATATTATTATAATGTGAGCAACCTTAAAGTTTATAAAAAAATAATTTAAATAAATCTGTTTGTTCTTGGTATTTTATTAATTGTTAAATTGTTTATACGGTATAAATACTGTAGTTACTAAGAATATTAGGTCGGGACTCTGTCAGTCAGTCCTGCAAACAATATCAGTTTATGCGATGTATTTATCGTAATAAGTATACTTATTCGTTATAGTTTCTACTATAAATATTTGGCGATTCGGGGCGTATTTTGGGTTGTAAAACAGAGGAGAGGCCAGAACCTTGAGCGAGTATAACCAACAAATTATTAGTTTGTAATATAGTATCAGAGTGTAAAGAAATTATTTTTTTATTTATTAAAAAACGCATATGCATAATATTTATTAGTATACTTGTTGTTTTATCAATATTTTTTAAGCGATGTCGTACAAATTAAGTACGATTGTCTAATTCGTCTGTATTAAAAAGTACACTCGTAGAAGGTGAATATAACATTTTTAGCTTCATAGCCTAAGTTGGGCGGATTTTTCGAGTAACTTGAGATGCCCTTATAAATGCGCCCTTGTTTGGCGATCGGGTGTAACCCCCGTTGTACATTATATAATTTTTCAAATTGGTGGTGCTATATAATACATATTATACAGAGTAAAAAGTTTGAAAGACTAAATTTAAAAACGTATTAGTTGTAGAGACAGACAGTTTTTGGCAGACGTTTTACAAATAACTGCAGTTGATTTCGAACTTGGATTATCGTTATTTTTATTTTATAGTGCTGTTTTAAATCAAACTTTATCAGCTTCGGTTTATATAAATAGTAGTTTTTCTTATTTTGAACCGATAAAAATCTTTCGTTGCTCCGTGTAAAAAAACGCTAAGTAAAAAAACATTTTCAACGGATTATTATTATTATGATCCAATTATTACGATACATTTATAATTAATTATGCTGTAACTTGTAGATTTCAGTTCTATCATTATTATTATCGAACGCATCGGCTCTAATTATTCGTCCGTAATGTTGTTTGTTCCACCACAATGTTTGTTCGTTATTCGTTATCAGCAATCGGCGGCCACACTTCAGGTTGTTGTTGTCGTTGTTGTTGTCTACTTTCGTCTATAAAACACCTGTTAACCGGTCAAGTATTTCATTATCTTCAGTCTTGCGCTTTTTTTCTCTCTCTCTCTCTCGTTTTGTAACAACTTGCTCGCTTTTAGCTCTCCTCTCGGAATTATGCTTATCTGTTTCACTATTTGCGTTTACGATTTGTTTTTGCTATGTAAGTGTTCGGAACGTCTGTTGTGAAAGCCCAATAAAAAAAAAAAAAAATAACATTTAAATAATACTATTATAAACCGATCGACGTAACAAAACGCTTCGGTTCATGAATTTGATACACATTTTTTATTTACATTGCGTAATTCGATTATTCGTGAGTTTTTTTTTTTTTTTTCCGTAGACTTGCACAATACTCGCGCGTAATGAAATTCATATCGCTTTTCCGCCGGAACCACAACCAGGGTAGTTCCGAGGGGGTTAGATCCTATCAGCAACCCCCAGTGACAATGGAATCAGCTGTTTTCCCGCCAAACAACAAACAAGAAACGGAAAAATTTCAGCCCCAGCAACAACCGTGTCCACAGCAACAGCAACAAGAGCCACCGCCGCAGCAAGTAGCGATGGACGGTCACGGGGCCACAGCAGTAGGCATGTCTTCGATCGGCTTGATCGATCGACCGCTCGACCTAAAGAATATAGCGGCAAACGTCGAAGAGCTGGATCGGCTACGAGAAGAAGTCGAAGTGTTAAAGGTAAATATATAGCTGTAATGTTTTCAAAAAGCTTATATACTTAGACCATTGATTGTATAATATTATAAAATCAATGCTTAGACCTTAGCAAGTAACAATGCAATCAGTAGTTGATGATGCGTAGTGTGTAGTGTTTGTACCTCTATTTGCACTCAATACCTAATGTTTATTTATGCGTGAAAGTATTTCAGTGATTTTCACTCTTTAATATTCTTTTTATTCTATTTGCTTTAAATCAGTAGTACTTACCTAAATAAAATTTTGTAATCATAATCAGCAATCAATATTGTGTACATTTAAAATTTTTTAGAAACAAAAGGATGAAGCTGAAAGAAATCTAGCTATGCATATTGAAAGCACTCGAAATGTTTTGTCGTGTACTTCCGTCACTAATAATAAAGCGGACGATCGACGAAGATATCCAAGTTCAGCTCCAGCTTCTATTGCTCCTCCAAGTTCGGCAAGTCAGGTTTGTGTCAATGGATTCACTGATACATTTTTATTATTGTTTATTAATTTATTCTATGATTTCCTTATAGGAGTTATTGGATACTCATGACTGGGATAAGAATTCTAGTTCTGTCAGTGAGGTATCACTGGCTTGCTTACAGGATAGAATTATTCAAATGGAAGAAACCCATTATAGGTTAGTGGACTTAGTTGTTTTTGTAATTTTTAAAAAGTTTTAGTATTAACGCCTAAAACCTATTTTAGTACTAATGAAGAGTTACAAGCTACACTTCAAGAGTTAGCTGATCTTCAGTCTCAACTTTATGATCTCCAGCATGATAATGACCGTTTGGGCAAAGAGAAAAATGTTTTGTTGGAGTCATTATGTCAACAAACAGAAAAATTGGAAGATGCTCGCACTAAAGTTGATGCCTTACAAGGATTATTTCTTGTGCCCGGTGCTAATCCTCCAACATCCGTTACTGAACGAGAAGAACAGCTAGTTGAACTGCTTAAAAGTGGCCAGACAGACCGTGAAGCATGGTTAGCTAAACAAGAAGAACTTATTTCTGAAGTTAACGAATCAAAGCGAGCATTAGAAAATGAAACAAAAAAGGCCAACCAACTTTTAGAAAGAGTCAGATTTTTAGAATGTACAGTTGATAGTAAAAGTGCTGAAGTAAAACAGTTAGATGAACAACTGGCTATGGCTAAAGATGAAATATCTTCAAAAAATATTGAAATAAATCGTAATCTTATGTTGTTGGATAATGCTAGAGCTAAGGTATTGTATTATCATTTCAATTATATTTGTTATTGCGTAGTAAGAAATAACTGATAGGTAGTTAATTTAAGAACACACGAGTGTTGGTGGTCAATGGTCATACTTTTAATATTGTATTAATATTTACTGTGCTGTTAAAATTTGGGTCTAACATTACTGAATAGTATAAATAAAAATAACATAATATCTGAAGTATAGTTCTGTTCAACACAAATGTGTTTGTTTGTGTTTTGAAGTACTAACAATCTACTATATCTTAATATTATATAAATTAAAAGTATGAATCAATCTAGTAGCAGAAATTTGACAATCAACTTAAATTTAATTTAACTTAAAATTTGTATCTATTATATGCATCTAATGTACTTAGCAAGTTACTGAACGTTATAGTCTTAAAGTGCATTGAGCTTATTTCATGTTTTAGATTGAAGAACTAGAAGCAGCTAGAGATAAATTAGGTGACAAGTCTGAATTGGATGAGTTATTAAATCATACAAGGCGTGAAAAGGACAACTTGGAAAGCCAATTAGCTTCAATGCAAGAGCGCGCACAACGTGCATTTTGCGAAATTGATCGGCTTAAAGAACAATTGGCAAATTCTAATGAACAATATATCGTAGCTAGTAATAATGCTAAATCAGCTCTCATAGATCTGCAGTGGCAAAAAAATAAATGGCATGAAGAAGTTGCTACATTAACATCTGAATTAAAATCAGCTAAAGAAGCAGAAACTGAAGCCCAAGGCTTATGTCAGAAATATGTTGAAGAAAAAAGGCAGTTAGCGGATGTTTTATCCGAAACTCAAATGTGTCTGGCAAATGTTAGAAAATCTCTTGAAGAAACAAAATCTGAAATGCATGCTGAAGTGAGTAAAGAAAAATTAATTCTGTTACCGTTTAGTTTATTAGTTACTATTTTAATTTTCTTATGACATTTTTTATTTTTTAATAATTAAGAGAAAAGATTGGCAGCAATTCAAAGAAGATTTATTAACAACTGTTCGAGTAGCTAATGATTATAAAGAAATTGTTGAAAAAGATATGGAACAAATAGTA
Organism: Hormaphis cornu; assembly: GCA_017140985.1. Classification (NCBI taxonomy): domain Eukaryota; kingdom Metazoa; phylum Arthropoda; class Insecta; order Hemiptera; family Hormaphididae; genus Hormaphis; species Hormaphis cornu. The sequence goes on from CM029357.1 coordinate 51,079,898, forward strand.
TCAGAAAATAAACAAGTTAGGGAAAAAGTAAAAATATTGGAAGCTCAGCTTGACAAACTCAAACGTAAGCTATTTTAATTTTTGTATTCAATTTTATTTTTAAAAATCCTCATCCATTATCATTTAATATTTTAAAATTTCAAGATATGGAAAAACCTAGAGCATTATCATGTAATACTACCTCTATTCTTAATCCAGTTATTATTGGTCATGAGATAAGTCGCCGTAGTAATCACTCAAAACTTTCTCGGCAAGACAGTCAATTGTCAGTAAAAACATTGATTGAAAGCATTGAAAATGCTACCAAACAAGCTAAAACTGGTATTTTTTTTTTTTTATAATTTTTATCTACAATAATACAATTCAAAGTATTCTATTTTGTACTAAATATTTTACATACATCATGCGGTATGCATAAAATTAAAAAGATAATTACATTTTAGCTGAATTCACTCGAAGCAATTCAACATCGAGTTTGAATGGTTTAGGACAGATTGAAAATGATAATGATACTAAATCGTCAAGAGATAGTGAGTTTAAAGTCCCTCTGAGAGAGAAAAATTGTCTTCTAACAGACAAAAACACCATCTCTTCTTGTGAAGAAACTGGTAATATCACCGTTAATTTTATTTTATCCAATTTGAACCAGTTTAATTTTTAATGTTTACAGATCCAATCAAAAAGTGTCAAAATGAAGATTACCGTTCAAGTGGGTCATTAATTTCTTCTTCACGTAACATTGATACATTTGCTCGCCTTGGAGGAACTACTGAAATACGTAATACTCAATTAAAAATAATAATTTTTATTTTAAATTTTACTCTTTCTTACTTGATATTTTTACTTTGAATTTAAAGAGGCATTGATGATTTTTTTCAAGGTGTTAACTTAGTCAATATAGTTTTGTTGGCTTTACCAAGCTTTTTTTTCTACTAATCAATTTACCCTTTTAAGTAATTTAATACTTATTTAGTTTTTCTATGATTATTTTAGCTGAACGGCGTGATCCTCTTCAAGCATTAGTGAAAAATGGTGGTTCTAAACGCAATGCTTTACTCAAGTGGTGTCAGAATAGAACAATCGGATATCAAAACATAGATATAACAAATTTTAGTAGTTCGTGGAATGACGGACTAGCGTTATGTGCTTTGTTACATACTTACTTACCCGATCAAATTCCTTATTCAGAATTAACTCCGGCGGAAACTAGGCGTAATTTTACAGTTGCGTTTGCAGCTGCCGAATCTGTTGGCATACCAACAACTTTAGTAAGTATTACAAATTATAAAATAGTCCAATAATGATAATAATGAAATATTCAATTATTTAACATTATATTTAGAAATGGGTATTAAATTAAGATTTATTAGATGATAATATGTGTGTTAACTATTAAGTATCATAAATATTACTAATCTCTTTTATAGGAAAAAAAAAGTAAGAATTTCGTGAAACAATTGTTTTATCATAATTTATTAATAGTGTATTATGTAGGTAAAAAAATGATGAATTCAATTTAATTTAATTTAACTAATATTATTATTAACATTTAAGGTCAATTACATTTATGTTTATTTGCATATGTGCCTAATATTATAGTTTTTAAGTGTAATGTAAAAATTGTATATTGTTGATGCGTGTTGATAATTGAATAATTGAAAGAAAACTTCTGTTTTCTTTTATAATTTTATTTTTTTACTGTCGATAAATACATTTAAGTATTTGAGATACACATTATAGGTGGTGCAAATGTTTCATAATTATTTTTTTTTTTTTTACCACATTGATAAAAAGTAGATACTTAACTATAAATATAAATCAAATGGGAATTAATTAATTAAGTGTATTTAACTTTGTAATAACATTGCTGAATGCTTAATCCAATTTGGTTTTGTATTTTATATTTTTTGGGTCATTTGTCAATTTTCGTATAATTAATATTAATCTATTACAATTTATGCAATCAAATGGTTATGAAAGTTGGTTAGTGTAAAATTTACAACATTGAATCTTAACTAAGAAGTATGATTTTTTTTACCTAGTATAACATCTCTCCTACATGATATTAATGATATTTAAGTATGTACTATAACAATTTAATGTAATATAATACGCAAATTAAGTTTTGACTCGAGTCCTAGTTACATTATGTATTTATCATCAATGTACTACATTTCAGTCTGTAGGACGTTGTATCAAAAACTTTATTTTTTAAACACTAAATGTAAATTTAATTTTATCATGCAACATGAGTGAAAGTTATTTATTCTCTGAAACATTAATTTTAATTTTACCTACATGGTTCTAAATCAAAATTCTGTCGTTGAATTTTATCCTTTAAAAATTTGAAGTCTCAATGACGTTCATTTGTTCGCTCAAACCAAATAAATAAGTGAAACAAATATTCCTTGGCCTCGGCTTGATTAAAACAAATTATTATTTGGCAGCTAAAATGTTTATAAATCTTGTTTTTTTTTTTTTTATTGATTTCAAAATTTGATAATTTTTGTTGTTTCACCATATTTTTACTACCTAATCAATTCAATTTTGTCACTAACTTGAAAAAGTTATAATTATTATTTAATTATTTTAGAATATCAACGACATGATATCCCAAGAACGTCCAGACTGGAACCTAGTAATGTCATATGTAACCGCAATATATAAACAGTTTGAAACGTGACCAGGCTTTTATTATGAATGATGCAGCTATGCAAGACTGACAATAAAACAAATCTTACGATTTAATGTGTTCCTAACGCAAATTTACATGTAAGACTTCTAGATATTATCTGTTATATTAACACATGATATCCGTATTAGATTTATGTCAATATTTCTTTTCCACCAAAAGGCAAAATTGTATATTTTTTATTAGTATGACTGTAAATAAGTGTTATCTAAAAGTTGTATCTAGTCACTTGAAAATGTATTATTTATAAATTTATACCTAATTGTAGAAGTTAGTATTATTATTTTTGTACTGTATTTTTTTAATTTCGTTTGTTTATGTGTTCAAACATAAGATGCTTGTGTACAAATAAAAATTGAAATTTATCTATAGTAATTTTAATATATATGTATAAACAAATTGTACATATAAAAATATAGTTTTATATTATTATTTCACTATGTTGTGTTTTCGTGCAATAATAGCTGATTTGTCATAAGACTAATTAAAACTGATAGACATTACTATAAATTTAATAATATATAAACCAACCAATACTCGGTAATCGTGTTCATATTAGATAGAAATATTGGTACTTAACAGTTTATCACAGAAGCGAGTGGAGACGTTTAATAGAATTACAAATGTAATTATATCTTGAAGTTATAGTTTCCAATAATCTAAATAATTAGTTTACTGGAAACTATTGAAGTTAATTAATTTTAGTTTAAACTTTTAAACCGTATGAAAATATTTACATACTGTAAAATGAGTTTGTTGATAACCTTGAACTGGGACGGCTGGTTAATGGGCAAAATCCCAGGTTTTGGGTCGAAAGGAATTTATTAACACTTTTCTAAGAATCCAAAAACATAATTAATATACAATGATTAGTTTTCATTTTTTTGAAATTGTTTTGTTATATATATATTTAACGTGCACTAAGGGAATATGAAAAGCCCAATATAAATAAATAAGAATAGAATAAAGTTAGATAACAGCTTTATTTACATGGAATAGAAGCTATTCAGCTGTGACACTCCCTGACAGTTTAAGTTAACTTTACAGTTAAATTTTTTTCTAACATAATTATTATTAGTTATTAATTATTTGCTTATTAATTTATTGCTTTAACAAACACCACTTCACTTGCGTTTAAGTTGTCAGGGAAGACTAACTTTGTATTATAGTGGATTTGAGTATTGTAAAATCTCTGATAAATGCAACTGGTTTTGTAAGATTAGAGGTATTGTAAACCGGGTAATTTCTTAACTTTTTCAGGAATATGTTCTGAAAATACGGAAACATTATTTTTAAAAATGAAATCTAGGTGGTTCTTATATAAAAGTTTAGCTAATCATATTATATACTATCTTATTATTTGAATGTCAAAATGATTAAAATTTTTTATCATAAAATCAAATATGTAAAAATTAAAACATAAAATTTGAAATAGTAATTTTTAAAATGCATAACATATAATAACAGGCATCTGTCACAGCTGACCAATGGGTGGTTTGTTGCGTCAGTACGTACTTCTCGAGTAAAGTGTAATCAAAGGGGTGAATGGGGAAACAGTAATACAGTAGGTATTAAGTAAAAGTACTACTTTTAACAACTCTTTTATACCCTGAGCGCGGGGTAGAAAAATATTTAGTAGAAACCTACTTATTGAATTTACAATGATGGTTTTTTCTGAAAATACTACCGAATACTTATAAGCTTAAAATCGCAATTATCTTATACCCATGGTTGAACTGACACGGGGTGCCAAAACAAAACTGCAACTCCAGCCTTTATCTGTTTTAAGGTTTTGGATTGCAATTTTTATGTTTTGAGTTCCAAGACCCAAATTTATAGGTTTTTGGTACCTGCCTTATGTCTAAGGGACCTCTTAAAATTTTTGCACCTCAGTCCTAAATTTTGAAATCGGTTAGGTAACATCACGATTTTTATTTATAAATTTTTTTTATTCAATGTTTGTACATAATTCGTCATTTTCTTCTTTTTTTTCTACAATAACTCCTTCGAAAAATGTTCAAATAAACTGAAAACTTAGCTAATTATTAAAATGAATAAAATTCATATGGTATCTTATTATAGCTACAAATTTTACATTACCAATATATAGCTACAAATGTTGAGCTAAATATAAAACAAATTGTTGGTTTTGTCCTATAAAAAAAAAAAAAAAAAGTGTAATTTAAATTCAACAGTTTTCATTAAAATTTCAACATTTTCAACTCGCTGAGCTCGTTAAATTTTTTTTTTTTTTTATGTAATTATTGATTTATAATTGTTTGTTCAAATTTAACAAACAACGTTAAATTACATTTTTCAAAACAGTAGGTACCCAACCGATTCAAAACTGTGACCTACTCACGTACTCCACCCATGTGAGTAACAATAACTGGGTAACTATTTTAATCTGAATCAAAACAAATAACAAAACTTATCGACGATGAATATAATAATGATTGACGACTAATTACCACGATTATAAAGGAGTTCTTTAGGATCGTGCTAATTACAGACAATATTATTACAGAAGTTTTAAACAACTTATCGTTGGTCAAAAACAGTAATCACAATATCATATACATATTATACTACTTACCTAGTTCAACAATCCAAATTTTTCAACAGCATAAAATGTATCAAACTTAATTTTAGTATTATTAATAAAATTGTATGGAAGTTTTATGGGTTTTGTTGAAGAAAGTGGTGGTAAAATTTTTAAGTTCCGTAAAAACTCGCCCTCCAATCCGGCCCTGTTTCAAGAGGACGTGATATCTACTGACATTCTTTAAAGGGTTTTGTGTACCTAAGTAAATTTAACAAACATTTGAGCGTTATGAATCGATTATCATCTTTCTCTGTCCATTACACTCAAATTATACTAGGAATTGGATACGTTTACCTGGCTATACGTACCAGTATTGATCTAGTGCGATGCGATAAAGATTTATTGAAAATTTTTGTTTTGAATTCGTTACCAAGTCTACTTGAAAACGGCTTTCCCACATTTTTTATTTTAATCCCTCAATTGACGAGTTTTACAACAAAATAACAACTTGAAATCGGCTATAAACCAAAATTGTATAAACAATTTTCCAAATTTTTTAACCACATATGTAAAACTATTCTGTTTAGATTGTATTAAAGTTTCGAGACTAAAACGTGAAAACTAGAGGTTTTATGGAACAATAACTGCGTAAAATTCGATAATTCAAAAATTTCAAAGTTCTATAACTCCTTTAAAAATGATCAAAATCGATTTAAAACTACGCAGTAAGCTCGTTAAACTCTTTTTAATGACACTTATAAATTTCAGGGTAAATTTCAAGTCGAACGGAGCACTTTTGGGAATTTCACCGTTTTCGTTTACTTAAAAAATAATCAAAAATTTTAAAAACGTTTCAACTAAAGTACCATCTCGGACCAATTATCTATCTTTTGAAGTATAATACGTTAAAATTGGAGCATTTTTTCTACTAGAAAAAGTGATCACAAAAAAAAAATCTAAATAGACGTGTAAAAAATACGTTTTCCGTAATTATTTGTCCCTCCCATAAGAAATATACGGCCGCCCAAAATAACAAAAATTTCAAAATTCCATAACTCCAATCGACTAAAATTTTAGCGGAACACTCATAAGACACTCCTTAATGACATATATAAATTTCAAGTCGATCGCAGCCATTCGAAAAATTGTCCCGTTTTTCGTTTTCCTCAGAACTTCGAAAATAATAAAAATTTCAAAAAACGCTTCAAATAAAGTACCATCTCGGATCCGTTATCTATTTCTTAAGGTATAGTTATGTTAAAATCTACTAGAACTTTTGATCGCAAAAAAAAAAAAATTTTAAAACCAATACGTCATTCTTCGCTGAATCTATAATTTGGGTAAGCCGTAATCAAAGGATAGTCTTCATGATTATTTCATATACTTATATTAGTTTTCATAATCTTTATCGCGCCGTTGAATGTGATGAACAGAAAAAGGTAGCTGGAAATTTCAACGAGTGTATATAATGAGATATTTTATGCAATTTAATCTTAATCCAATGTAAAAAATTCAATTTTTCAGTGCAAAATCATGACGTTTATATTTTGATTTCACAAACTGATTTGCGTCCATCATAATATGGCAACGGATTGTTTTAATAAAAATTATGTTGTGAATCCTGCAGTGTTCTAAATATTTCAGACTTTTAAATATGAAATCTAAATAGGCACCAATACATTTTTATTATGAACAAAACGCTTACAAAATATTTAAGTATGATTATACGCATATTAATGTCGTATATATATAGGTACATATTTCGTTTAAAAATATTGTCAAAATTGAAATATTATTATGGCGTTTGAACTCCATTCATTTCAATAGTGTGACCGTGTACATTGTACCTACGTACACTGTACAAATACAATAATTAAGTACCTAATTCACTATTATATTGAACATTTTTCAGTTTTGCCATAACGCATAACAATAACAGGTAGGAATTTCACCTAATGTAAAACATCTATAAACGAAAATCGTGCTAACTGATTTTTGTAACTTAAAATCGTGAGTACAGAAAAATAACAAATCTGTTGATATTAATTTTTTTGCACAAAGTTTTGAGCTAATTTAAACTGAAAATTAAAAGTTTTACGAAACGAAATCTCCGAACATTTTCCGAGTTCTGCAGTTATAAGCGTTCGTACTCGCAGTTAAAAATAAATTATGATTTAAACCTGCGTAAACGCATTAAGCCCTTTTTTTAACGGTGTGTGAAAACGTCAAACGTATAATTTTAAGCACTTTTGGAGATTTCGACTCTCTCGTTTTGAGACAGAACTTAACTCATAAGATGCTTCAAACAAATTACCATCTCGTTTCACAATTGTAGGTAGGTTCCTCCCTATACCTGTTTTCGGAGGTGGTACGAAATACTAGAAGCGATATTTTACCACCCTAAAGTGTGCACGAAGAAAAAAAAAAAGGAGTGACATACTGTGAGCGTGAAGGTCGCTGTTTTTGGTGGGTCAGATAATCATGTCAAGTCAGATTACAAGTCGAATGACAATTTATTGACATTTGACGATCCACAAGTGTCGACACTCGACTTACGACTGTCATGTGTCCACGTGACGGTTAGTGCAACGGTCGTGACTCGTGATTATATCGAACACAAATAAAAAGAGATCAATTCGTTGTTGGTAAACTATACAGTTACCATATAAATTACAATACCTAACTAATGAAACGTAATATTATATTTTACCTAACCACGAACTCAACTGAAAAGTGTTCATAAAATGTCCAAAATGCGAAACTCGAGACCAACATTTTGGGGGCTATATTCATTGCCAAGGGTAGTTTGACGGTTTATAGCGACTACGCTTTGGGCGGGTCACTGGCTTGGAAGTTGTGGTTTAAACCCACAGATATAATATTATATCTGTGGGTTTAAACGTATTATTATTATTATCTGAAGGCAATGATAAATCATTCCCTTCGAGAAAAAAAACAATTCTGAGCGAAATCTCAATTCGATAGGACAACGGGAAGTGGGCTGTTTGAATAAGAAACAATAGTCCTTTAGAGCGTCTTATATAGACCCCCCCGGTTTTGATGTTTCCAAATTTTGTATTTTCTTCCGAAACAAAGCTGTGTTCAATTTCTCATAGGACGTGACAACGGGGTAAGTGATAGAATTGAACAAGATAAAACTAAGCCCCTTAAATAGTGGTCTATTTCAATAAGAAAATAAAAAAAAAAAATTTTTAAAAAAAAACACGTATTTGTAAAATCACAAACTTTCTCGCTTTGCTCGGAACATAAAAATTGAAAAACGTGTTATTAAAACAATAACTCTGGAAATAGCTTCAGAGTTAGCAGGAAAAATAAACTAGTTCGATTCAATTACAATTATCGTTACTCTGTCTAAACGTGAAAAAAACCTAGCAGCTTTTACCTAGTTGACAGTTCCATTTAAGCAGGAAAAATAAACTAGTTCGATCCAATTACAATTATCGTTACTCTGTCTAAACGTGAAAAAAATCTAGCAGCTTTTTCCGGCTGCATTTTCGCAGCGAAGAAAGAGCTTGAAAAAACATTCACGGCGGTCACGACACCCCAACGTGATAACTTTTTCGCGTTCTCGACAAACCTACCTGTGTTGTACAGTAACAAAAAAAGGATACAATTCCAATGGTATGATTGGTTGTCGGTCGGGTTTTAAAGATAAATTGAATACGCTATGTTTTATAATATTTTCAGTGATCATTATTCTAATACACGCAAAAATGTATGCGTTATAAATAACGCGTGAAAAATCAAATACCTACGTCGTGCAAAAAATACAATTTTTTTTTTTATCAAACTCCAAACTATTATTATGTTACGACTTGAAACAAACTATCGGTTTTGAACGCGCCACTATAAGCTTTGTCGAGGAAAAAAAATAAACGTGCAAAATCCTATAAAAAGTCACCTCTCTATATTAATTAATTAATTACGGTCGCCGGAGCTGCAGCTGCACTTGTTGCACGTCGTTCGGTACCGACCGACCGACCGTCGTCGTTTGCCGCGTTAGGTTGGCAAGCGCGCTGACACGAGTGGCGCTGAAAAGTGAAATTCCAACGTCAATCAGTCACCGTGCCGGAGTCCTTGTGTGCGCGCGCGCGTTCCGTTCGACCGTCGCTCCGCCGTTTCTGCTGGACGAACTGTGTGAGAACTGGTTTGCGAGATGTTTACTTCTTCTACTCTACGGTGACCGTGGATTTTTTTTTGTCGACGCACCGACCGGAAAATAAGCGATTTATTTATTACGGATACGACGGAGTGATGAACGACTGCGGTGTCGTTATTGTTCGCGACCCGAAACGACGACGATAACGTGTAAACGGTCGTCATTACACGATGCACTTGGTGGGCTGCGGCGGTTTTTGTGTCGCGGTCGCGCTCTTGGGCGCCGCCGCCGTCTCGGCAGCGGGTGAGTCAGCAGAACGTATTTCACGCTTAATTGTTCGTCATTACCGTTGTTGTCGTAGTAAAATTAACCGTGCGGACGTCGAATTCGACGGATATGCATAGGTTACAGGTTAGGTTTTGCGAGTCATATTGTGTAATGTTGCTTGAGAAAAGTGAATTTTAATAAGTAATATTTGTATAAAAAATACTTTTTACCGTTTTTATGGTGTTTTTTGTTCTCGCTCTAAAATCATTCTTTAAAGGCTTCTTTATTTTTAAACGTATACATTCCGAACAGCGAAACTATACAAACAGCCAAACCTCTGATCCGGCTTTCCAGATTCCAATAATACCCAATTAGACGTATTACATTATGGTTCAAAAACTCAACGCGTAATTATGGATCGCATAACAATTTAAATCCATTCGGTACTCTCTCTCAATCATAAGGAACCGTTCAATTTTTACGGTTGGTCCAGATAAATTTACACAACACTTGGTTGTGTAAATTTTTAACGCATATTATGTGTAGCAAAATAATTTATAAATTACGCGAAATTTACTTTGTTCGGGTGATACCAGTAATTTACCGTAGTAAATTGTCCTATAGTAAATCACCAGTAACTTTACATTCCAAGTTAAACGCAAATACCGGTTTCATCTTTAGTGTTAAACTCTTAAAATTAAAGTTTTAACTGTTTTAAGAGTTTACGTAGTATAATATTACCAAACCAATCGGTTTAATTCAGTACTAGTATAATACGAATTCTATATTATAGTTATTAACGACGGCAGAACGTTGAATTTTCGCACATTCGCGATTGTTGGTAATAAATAATGAGTATTGCAAGTCTAATGTTCTAGAATGTTCAGTGAAATACGGTAAAATATTCCGTTCGTGTCCTAGAAAAATCACGTATTTGCGAAAATTTTAATCGCACCATTCGACACGAACTTTGTAAAAAAAAATCCGAAAATAGTTATTCCGTTAATCGATAATATAATTTCAGTTCAAACGCACAAATCACCAAAATTCTTTATCATATTCATGTTTTTCAGGCTATTTATCATCATATTGTAGGGTCACCAATTTTTTTTCTTCACGGTGCCCTTTTTTTTTTTGAGACCAAATAGTGAGGATAATAGGTACAAAGTAAATTTTTTAAAAAATCACTTTTTTCATTGATTATCAGTAATGTTATTGAACATTTTGTTACAATTTAGGTACTAACCCAAGTAATATTTTTTTATAAAAAAAAAAAAATCAAAAATATTGCGATTAATAAAAATTATCATAAACGTGAATAGTGTAATTAATGTGATGTGTACCTATGCGGTTTAAAATTTTGACACAGTCAATAATACGAATCGTAATATAGGTACAATATTATAAAAAGTGTTTTATACGTCCTGGGAAAAACCAAATTTAACAAAATCAAAACAACACCGTTTTATCCGAGGTTTTATCAATAATTTTTCGTTTGTATAACTTTCCTAAAAATAGTACAAAAAATTCCAAAAGTTGTATACACGTATAATGAATATTAATTTAAATAACGTGTGAAAATTTCAAAACATTTGGACCATTGTTAAGATTTTATAGTGGAGATTTTAGTATCAATTGCGCAAAAGTGCGTAATTTCATTGTTATAATCAAAATAATACAGTTTTTCAATACTTATGTACTTATGATCAATACTTACGGTTTTAAAATCTACTGGGCAGATTTTTTTGAATTTTTTTTTTTCTCAGATAACAAATTTTGTTTTACATAACATTTAATTTGTCAAAAATAAGTCAAAGGTATGACCAATTTTTCAACTTTAAACGACTAAAAAAAAGAAATTGTGACTATTGATTTTCGAAATTTTTTAATAGCATGTGTATTTACATGTTGCCAACCCGGTGTTAAAGTTTCAAAACTTTTTGTAGACATTTTCGAAACTTTCAAAGTTCTATACTATACGGATTAAAATGTTTAAAATATTTTTGAAATTACTTGAAACTCGCACCAAACCTGTATATTAGCCATTTTAATATTGTGTAAAAGTTTCAGCTAGATCATTAATTTGGAAGTTATGGCCAAAAAACTAAATCAATTATGTCAAAAAAAATTAAGCCATAATCGTTAACGTTTTTCCTTAGATTTTGCTTAGTTTTTTCATTGTAATTTTTTAAATTTTGAACCTATCAAAAAACGTGCTGAGTTTAAAAGTTGGAAAATTTTTGCTACCCTCGCAAAAAAAAAAAAACATTGTAAAAACAATACATGACAGTATTTTTTGGTATTGAAGCAATTCTTCTACCCAAAAAAATGTTGACTGTAGAAAAACTAGAAAAAAAAAAAACGTTATTACCTAATACAATGAACGTTTAAATAAAGATGTAAATATCTACTGTTGACTATTTCTAGACAGTACATAAAAGTTGTATAAACATAAATTACATTAGTATGTACTAGTTTAGTTACTAGTATTTTAAATATTAGGAAATATTGAGGATAATCTTGTAGTTTAAAACTTTCGAGTATTCATCCAGATTTTTTTGTTACAATTTACCTCATACTAGTCCTTAACTTAGAAAAAATAGTTGGGGGACGCGTGCTCATTAAAAATTTATTCTGTATTGATGTGGCCATACTTGACCATTAAAGGCACAAAATTAGAAGCAAGCTAAGAAGAAGAGGTAGCTTGTATATTTTTAAAAAAGAAGTATTATAATTTATCAAAACTGACTTATGAGTAATATTGATAAAACAAGAGCACTAGTCCTTTGTTTGAATTGTAAACATAAAAATTGACGACAAAACAATGTATTTAATACTCATAAGTATGCCTAATCCAAATCATTACAAAATAAATTATCGTTCGGTACGTCATGATAAAAATATAATGACAACACGGCTTGGGGAGGGGTCTTAAGTAGTTGTGATGAATCAATGACTGTTTTTTGTTATACATTGGTGTTTTTTTTTTTATGTGAACGTGGATGGTACCTTATTTGAAGTGTTTCTTCATTAATGTTGATAATTTTTTTAGTAATCCGAAAACCATTTAAATTTCAAAATCGCTTTGAATGATTATATATAGAGTCGTCCAAAGTGATTTTTTCACTTTGTTACAATGGGTAAATCCAGTGCTTGACTTAGGGAAAAAAATAGAAGTGGAATGCAGTTAATAGAGTATCAATTTCGTAATGATGTGCCTATACATCATCGTTATAAGTACCAAATTAGAAAACGCTAAAAAATTTTAAAAAGAAAAGAAAAGCTAAAAGAATTGACTACATTGTACCCAGTTTATTTTGTAATGAAAAAAAAAATCTACAATATCTAACAACAAAAAGAATAACGGTGTTAGTCTAATCGACTGTCGACAGACAGACCTCATGGTCATTAGTGTGCGTGAGCTACTATTGTTTTCTTACCAAACCGAAACTATACGCGCGTATGTCAACAGCATCGATGGCAGACGCAAACACACATCGTACAAAAACCGTTTTTCGGGAAAACTCTCACGGGTTTTATTTCTAAAATATTTTATTGGAAAAATGACAGGGCGCGTCAATCGAGTTTAAACTATTTATGCGTTTGTAAAATTATTATAAAATTGAGCCAATTTCCAAATGTATTTAACGTGTACCTAAACAAAATATAAATCATATTTGTATCGAAATTTAAAGAAGTCTGATGGTCGCGCCTTACGAAATCCGAAGAAAAAAATCCGGATTCAAAAATACTAAAAATTAAAGCCGCCAGAGTTTTTTTGCCCGCAAAACGGTTTTTTGGGTAGTATTTTACGGCGTACCCGCATGCCCACTGACCTGACCTGACCCAACTACGATATAGGTAGGAAATCGTTTAAGTGGAGCAAAGTGACGGCGCCGATCAAGTAATTAAAGACATAAAGTAATTTATTAATTACTATTTATTTGAATTTATTGACAAGTTTAAATTATCTCGCATCAATGGCATGTTTAGAAACTATTTTCAGTATGAGCTATTATTTGCTTGCTGGTTCAAGAGGAACAGTATTTTTAAGTAAATGAAAAATATAAAAGTTTTTGTTAAAAAAGGGAAACCAAATTTAAAATTAGAAATTTCTCAATGGGTTGTAAACCTTATGCCACCCACCTCTATATATACCTCACTCCCTCGCGTAAATAGCGCGTTCAATATTTTGGAGGGACAAAACAATTTTACAAGCTCGTTGCGAGACCAGTATACCATCAAAACATTCCTTTCTACGCTCAGAATCCAAAAAGAAGAAAAAATATGAAATTTTTTTTTTACTGAATGGATTTATGCCTCGTCATCCTTATTACTTGCGAGCCACAGGCCCAGAAGTGTTCTGGGCTCTAGACACGTATTTCCGTGTATTTCAAAACTTTTGTACACCTACGAAACTAGTGGTTTATCCACTTTTTTTTATTGTATCTTGTATTTTTTGTTACTATAAGACAAATCGAATATACCATCCAAAATTATTAAAGCTCTTACTTAACATGTAAATAAAAGAAGCAAAAGATTGAATGACGGATGCAGTTGACAAATGGTTTAAAGATGTAGTTTACCATTTTGTGTACCTAAGCAATATTAAATGATTTTTTTTTTCTTGCAAATTATTGATTATTTTATTCCTGACCACAAGAATAAATGAGTAAAAATATCTGAAAGCAATAATAAATCATTGCGTTCAAAAAATTATTCTGAGCGAGCTCAGTTATCTAGTACACGTCCATCGTAAAAACCAAATTTAACAAAATCGAAATAACACCGTTTTATCAATACTTTTTTTTTTAAAAGAATTTTCCTAAAAATGGTCCAAAAATTCAGAAAGTCGTATCTACGTATAAAGAAAATTAATTTAAATAACGTATGAAATTTTCTAAACATTTAAACCATTATTTGAGGAGTTGTTAAGATTTTAGTAGTCTTAGCTTCGCCTCCCACGACTTTTATCTTCTAAAAATTATACGGACTCTCCCCATAACAAATTCCTAAATACGCCACTTGATTCTGAGCTTAGTGTACAATTTATTGATGTTTTCTTTTTCTTTTCTGATTTTTGAGTAAGAAGTAGAAACGTTTCAATCTTTACCCCGATCGTTACATAGTATGATACATCTACTCTCAAAGATCGGCCCAAGATGGTTTTTAGGTTAAAGCTTTTTTGGATAATTCTTTATTTTTGTGTTTTGATCCAAAAACGAAAATGTCAACATTTTCAAAAGCGCTTTAAATTACTTGTGATTTGTAAACTAACGTAAAAAAAAAAAAAATTCAGATTTTATTTAGATATTAGACTCGATGAACTCGCTCAGAATCGTAATTTTTGATAATTTTAACAATTCAATATACTACGTCAAACTATACCTTCAATTCACCACGGTCACCCACTTAATACTGTAGTAGTGGTCTACTCCAAAGCAATGTCGCTCTATACTTTTGCTTTTCTGCACTTTACATTTTACAACGGCGTTAAGTGTGTTGTATTATTAACAGATTTTTTACTGCTCAGTGTGTCATAATCTAAACAAATTGCAAATCAACTAACACATGTACATTTTTGCCCTGTAAATATTTAAGTAAGCATATCTGCAAAAGTAATTATTACAACTGTAAAAATAGATTTGTTGCCAATGTGCAACTTATTCGAGTTCGACTGAATTTAGTAGTTAGCCTTTTATCGTACACAAATAAATAACATCTGAGTTTGCAATTCGGTCAGCAATAAGATTTATGCTTTATGACTTATAGTAATACTAGTTTGTTGAAAAAACGATTTCATCGTATATGTTTGTATTAATGCGGGCATAAAAGTTTACATAAATTAAATTAATCATTACAATAACTATTATTTTCACTGTTAACATGGGCGTGCGCAGACTTTGTTCGCAGGGGGGCCCCACATAAAAAAAATGTCTGAACCAAAGATTTTCAATCACTGTTATAACGACGACTGTAATGAACCAAATATAAAACAATTTTCAGTCTGATTGCAAATTTATATATATATATATAATTATATATATATATATAATATATACAATATTAAAATCAAATTTATATTTACTTATATAGTATACAAATACGTATTACATTTATTAGAAAACAAAAACCACGGGCCACAGGAGGGGCCGCGGCCAACCCTGCCCCCCCGCCGTGCGCACGCCTATGACTGTTAATTTATTTTAAAATTTTTATAGAAAGAGAATTGTGTTTAAAACTTATGTTACATAAATACATGAAACATACCTATTCCAACGTTGTATAGAATACCTCGTAGAGAATACTGAATGACGGTTAGAATATGCGTGTGTTTGCTATTTAAAAATAAATTACAAACTACAAAGTTTGGATTTTGTACATGACGTTTATATTTAAAAGCCTGAGTGGTATTCTTTTGGTTGTGCCAAGTAAGGGCTTATAAGCACACATATTTAGACTCATAAATTCGGTTTCTCGTACGAAAGTTGCCGGAAAGGAGCTATTTCCGAAATTTGAATTTTTCAATAATCCAGAAAAAAAATACTATGCCTAGAAAAGTGAAAATAAATGTTTAGTATGGTACCTAACAATTTTTTCATGCAAATTATGAAAAAAATATTTTTTTTATAGCCAAAATAAATCAAACTTAATTTATTACCGTGCGGTTTTGGAGGATTGGTTTTCTCGAAATAAAAAAAAGTTATTTTCAACTACACTTACTTTTACTACTTTTTGACCGCAACAAGCCCATAAAAGTATCTATTTTAATTGGTCTTTATTGTCCGTCAATAACAGCTCATTTTGTACTGAACATCACTTTCATGAACCAACGTTGTCTAGTGTTCCAAATCGACTTTTTTTTTCCAAGAACAATTTTTTCCTAAAACAAATTTAATAACATTGAAGTTTTAAGATTCGAAATATGAAAATTCAATACTTCAATAGGTATCCAAGCAGTTTTGATAATATTTTATAAACTTAATATTAATCATCATCTATAATCTAGTATAATCGTATTTATAAAAAATGTTGGTAGGCCAGGATTCTCAGCGCTAGTTATGCAACAAGTACGCATGGCCGGAGTTCCCCTTTTATTGTTTAACTCTTCAGCTTTCTATTTTCTAATTTTGTTACTCCAATTATACGTGATACGCACGTTGAAATTAAAGCTTTATTTTGTATTCAAACGTGTTCCCTTTCTATTTTTTGTTAAACTCGAACGCTGGATAATTTCTATAATATTTTTACGTCACCCAGTTCATTGTTATACATCATCAACATTAAGTTAGTAGGAATTTTGTTCATATTTAAAGTTTTAAACAAACAACAGAATAATCCACCACAAAATGGATTGTTACCGCCAAACATTTTATTTATTTCTTGAATGTTATTACTTATTACTATTATTTAGCTTGGTGGCTTCCTTTTTAGATATTCGAATAATAATTTACGCCTACACAGCGTTGTATAGTACTGTGATTAGATAATACGAACACTTTTAGTCTATATTCTGGGAAATGAAATACAAACGTGTTTTTTTTTGCTTTTTTGTGACATCGTATTCTAGAAATGATTTCCATATCATTTTTATTTTCAGATAACGAGTTGAAAACACAAACATAACATTATTTAGTAGTTCGGTGCTTGTAATGAATATTTTACTATCGAAAAGATAATGAGTCCAGACCCGTGTATGTAGTATGTACCCTCAAATGTTCGTGTTCATGAGTGCGCATATATAATGTGTACAAGTACAACTAAATGCATTTTAGTTGTGGTATAAAAAAAAATTGAATAAAAAAATAAAACCGACTTCAAGAAACAAAAAAAGCACTAAAAAGTATAGAATAATTGAATGAAAACAATGAAATGTTATCATTTGTTTTTTGGAGTTTGTGCTGGCCAACATAATATTTAATTAAAAATATATCGCAAAAAGGAAAAAACAAATTTAGTATTTAACTATAGAATAACAACATTTTTAAGTTTCAAAGAATGTGTGGTCTTTTCATCACTTATGTTACACTCATGGAACCGATTCCAAAAAGTTTTTAGAATATTAATTTTTTTTCACTTAATTATTTTATAATTTTTATTGCTAATTGAGTTTTTTACAAATGTATATAAATTTTTTTTTTTATTAGGATTTCGGTGTGTATTGGACGCAAAAAAAGTGATAAAATTTTTTTTAAATTTAATTATTTTATACTTTTTAGTGCTTTTTGTTTGTTTTTTGTAGTCGGTTAAATTTTTTGTTTTTTTATTTCATAATTTTTCTTGGAAACCCGGTGATTACCAATAACAAATAGTTGTTTGTTACCGTAACAACGGTACGGTTAGGTACTGCCATATAGGGTAAAAACTACGTTATCGCGATGTTTTTGTAAAATATGTTTGGTTGTTATTAATTTTTTCAAAAGCACTGAAACAATTTCGATAAATTTTACAGGGGACCGCCTTTGAAGTATGATCTATCAAACAAAAAACAAAAAAATCATCAAAATCGGTTTATAATAATTGGCAAAGTAATCGATGAACATACGTGAAAAAAATTTTTTTAAAAAATACCCACAGTCGAACATCGAAGAACTTCCTCCGTTTTGAAGTCTGTTAAAAAGTAGATGCAAATGGAAAAAAGTAGTTTATCTGTTTATACTCCGGTCACCAACGTGGGCACAATGTTTCCATGTTTTATTTTTTGGAATTTTTTTTTTTTTTTTTACTTTAATTTTCGGAATACTGCAAGAATTTGACGTCTTTATCTCAACTCGTTTTGTACGTAAAATAAACTCGTGTTTATTAGTATACACGCGTGGTTAGTTGCAATATTTAATTAGTAATGATTAATAATCAGACATCCAGAGTAGTAACATTAATTAATCGTCAATACACTGAATATAATGAAACGGTCACTATTGGCGTAGAATCAAGATTAATTCTGAACTATAATCATATGTTATAAGAAAAATAATATTTTATTGCCCGCAAAAAAAGGGCAATGAGCACACAACAGGCATTTTCACGCCCAGGTAGTTAAAAAGAACGATGTCGAAGTCCACGCCAGAACCACAGGAAAATATTTGCTTACTGCGATAATTATTAATAAACGTTATAGCGCACTATACAGGTGTGAACAGCGAAATAAAACTTTGGAAATAATACAATACATACACAACAGAACATTTGGATAAAATCAAAAAAAAAATTATTTTTCCTACATCTCGAAAATAAGTTAACACAATTTCGGTTAAATATTGTAAAAACATTTTTGCGTCGTTTTTTTTTTTCTTGCCGTTATTTGTTTTTGGGAATAGCCTACTCTAAAACTCGTTCAAACTAATTAATGAAATTTTTACGCACTATTAAAAATAGATAAAAATTAAAACGTCATTTAAATTACATAAGCAATTGTTGTAATCGAATAGTAGAACTAGAAAAATTTAATTATTTTACAAGTTTTGTCTGCCACTTAAACAAACCAGTTTTGATATTTTAGAGTCGAAACTTTAACACAAGCTTTAAAAAATATTTTCCAATATCCTGTTAAAAATGTTAAATTGTGATACCTACGTAAATATGTTTTATTTCAGACATTTAGGTGTGTACATCGTTATAATATTTCAATAAGTATTTTGTTTTTGTATAATTTGTAAATACTTTTGAAATTGTTAGGACTTAAATGTATTTTTATAGTAAACCGAGTTCTTCTCAAAATTGTTACTTCTATCAGCAATAATTTATATTACCCATAACAGTGACTTAATGCAAAGTCGTAGTTGCTCCTCAAATAAATTAGGTTGGTACCCGATACACTCAATTTATATTCTTGCTCCTTTTTTTATTCTAGATCATGCAAAAAAAAAAAAAATCTCATACAACGATCAAACATTGAAGTAAAAAATAAAATGAAAACTTTGAATTTTTTTTTTTTTTTAGAATGTAAGGTTAGTAACAACTTATAAGTATAGGCATGTGTGCTCTATAGTTTAACGACTTTAACGGTGTGATTTAATTACTATACAAAAAAAAAAAAAAAGTGGTTTAAAAATATATTTCCTAAATATATATAAAAATATATTTCCATCTAAATTTTGATTCTACTTAACACAAAACGTTTTTTTTGATTTAGATATTCATATTTGGCCCGATGTTGGTGAACTTACCTTGACGTCAGGGGCTGATCTCACTCTCAAATGTACTGGAGACGTTCCTGTAAATTGGACCTTAAACAATCATTTTGGTCCAAGTTTAAATGTGGACAAAGTAAGAACTGTTATCTTATAATATCCTTCTTCACCACTTACTAATGTCATTGGTTATGATGGATTTTTTTTGTCCTGTCATTAATCCACAAAAAATGTTCTCACACAAAAAAAATCCATTGAAATCAGGTATTTTCATTTAAAAGCAATTGAACAATGCACATTACAGACATACAACATTGTAATCTATGTATTGGATACAAGTACCATATAACATAATATATATTATATGTACATGCTATTACTAAATGTCTTTGGTCTTTTGAATTGTCCTGTTTGGGTTTTAACTTTTGCACAGCCACTGATTATCAGTAAATATGTTTTCTATGTATGTGCCATTTTATAGGGTTCTTCAATAAACATATCTCAAGGACTTGAAAATAACACTTACGTATCTTTATTAACATTAAGTAAAGCCAGCTACTTGGATACTGGATTATACAACTGTGATCCTTTGTCTGAAGAATTAAAATTGGATGAACAATATTCTCAAAATATTTATTTATTTATTCAACGTAAGTATGACTATTAAACTTAGACCTAGACTTTATGTTTATCGATATAAAATATTTAAGTAATCTATTAAAGCATAAGACAACAGCAATGAGGTGTATACTTAAAATGTATTTAAAGATTCTTAAAATATCTGGTATAGTATTCAATCAAGGTCCATTTAACTATTTTTGTTGACATACAAAATACATTTTTGTAAAAACTAAAAACAAATTTTTAGTTACAAATAAATTATGTTATAATATTATAATGAATACTACTAAAATCGTTTTTTGTTGAATTTAAATTTTCTAATACATTTTGGAAGACCATTTGAGAATGGAATAACATTTTTTATACTTAAAAATACTCAAAATAATAATGAAATTTATATTTAACTATTTATTTAAAATCAGCTCTGTATTTTTTTTTTATAGATTTTCATTTAGTTTTATAATTCAGTAATTTAACCATTTACTTAATCACCAAATATGTATGACGTAAGTAACTTACTTAACATCCATTTTTATACTGTTTAGATGATAAACACTTATTAGCAGTTCCTGAAAATTTAATTGTAGTGACTCAAGATGAATTTGGTGATATTATAATACCTTGTCGACCAACATCCCCCGATGTGGAAGTAAAATTATTCAAAAATGATGAAGAGGTTTGTAACTATATCTCTGATGAGTGATTTTATAACAAAAATGGTGAATGTTAACTAAAAAATGTTGATTGCTTAGAAATAATTATTCTTCCAGCAAATTATATTTATTTATTATTAATAATATTTAACAAATTATATTATAACAATAATTATTTATAAAAAAAAAAAAATATCTGAAAGACATAATGGCCACAGTCAATTTGGCTCTTCTGCACAATTGTCATGGATTGTTAGCTGCTATACTTACATAACATGCTTCATCTAAATACAGGGTGAACTATTTTTCCTCACCATTTTGCTTTTGTTGACTATGGCTATATGGGTTATTTGGGAAAACATTACGACCCACTCTGAATTAGGTATAATATGGAACTTAGGTTAAGTGATATTTGTTCGATAATAAAATGAACAATTGATTACTAATGTACGTATTAACTACCTACTATTGTTCAATAATTTCCAGTAAACTATTTTAAAATTTGGTAATGGTTTTTGTGAAATTGCCCAATTGTATAATTAACAGATCAATTTACTCAGTTTTAGATTGAAGCAATGGCATAAATAAATATGTAAAGGCTCGTAGGCAACATAAGAAAATGGGTTCCATATTAAAATAGAATATACCCATCGGCGTGAATCTTTTTATTTTTTAATAATATATCTATTGTTATTTGACCCCATTATCTAGTATTATTGATGAATTACCTACCTTATATGTAATAAAATAGGTAGGTTCTTACAAACGCTTTAGATGTGGTAACATAGGTACATTATTTTTTAACTCATATAAAATTTCATGTCTTATAGGATATTTTGCAAACGTTTCTAATAAATTAAGATATGTAAATAATTGTGTTTAATGCATTTAAATATGATATCAGGATAAAAATCATATGTTTAATACAAACATTTTTATTTAAAGCTATCAAACTAAGAAAATGATTTTTCTTGACTTAATGTTTGCAACAAATATTACCTAATTATCTTGTTAATGTTGCATTTTGATTTTTATCTATTTCAATACTAAGAATCTTTTATCATTTAGTATTACACATCTATGCTTTTATTAAATATCATTTCATGCCACTCAAACATTTTTTGTTGGGCATATTATCTTCTTGAAGCATAAATTAAAATGGAATATCTGTAATTAGAGCCATAAATGTTTGTTGTAAAATCATACTAATATTATTTATGACAAAACATTTTACCTTTGATATAATATATTAAATTTCATACCTAGAAAATGTATCACTTTTATGAATAACTTAACATTTTTGGGGGCTCCTTACCAATGGTTCGTGGTGTTTGTCCATTTTCCTCACTCAAGTATCACGCCACTGGTAAAAAAAATGTCTAGTTTAGCTTTAGCTATTCTGCGTGTTTTCTTGATCTTATTAAAAAATGTAATGGATATTTTCTTAGTTGATATAATTTATTATTTTTAAAATTTAATTTCAAGAATATAATAGCAATTTTCATTTAATTTTTCTCAAAACTTTATTATTGTTTATGATTTATTTACATACAATCTTTAGATAATAATTACTGTTTACTGTACTATACCTTTTGTCCCAAGCCCAATTAACAACAATTTTAAAACATTAGGTTTTTTGGTGGTAGCAAAACAATGTCATGCAGCATGATGCTATCCTAAAAATATTTAAGGTGGTTCCAAAAGTACATCTTGATACCTCTTAGTGGTCTCTATGCTACAGGAAAGTACTAAAGTACTAATAACTACATATTGGTATAAAATATGTAAAAATAACTATTTTATAAAACAACCGAAACAAGTAGATATTATAATTTTACTTTAATTAAATAGATTGTCATCAAATTTGAATTTTAAACTTTGAAAAGAAGCGCTTATAATAATTAATAATACATAATGTAAAATATTTTCTTACTTAACCATAACAATGATTTTACTATGTATATAGGTTCAGTTGCTTAGATCAGAATAAAGTTAGGTAGAAATCTCAATATTTGTATTGGTAGAGTGAGATGCCAAACCTGAGTTCATTCCAAACATAAACGAATTCATTTTTTTACATGTTTCAACAAATTTTTGAATATGTTTGGCTGCAGGAGGTTTCAATGATGATGAGTATTGAACTTGAAACTGATTAGTTCTAAGTCCTGCTACTTTACAAAACATTTTGACTTTTATTTCTGTACATTTTCAACTTCATTGTGAAACCAAGAATTATCTAATACTTTGCCATAAAAAGTTAAATACTTATTTTGTTTGCAATGTTATCTTATAATCAGTTGTCAAGGCTGGGAATTAACTTCTTAAAAGTTAAATTTAAGTTTAAAAATTATATTTATTTTAATTTAGTTGATTAACTTGTTAACTTACTTTTTGTTAACTTTTAACTTATTAAAAAGTTGATTTTTTTTTTTTAACTTAACGTATTAACCTTAAGTTAATCTGTAATTGTTAAAATTTTTTTTTAAACTTAGTAAAAAAAAAAAGCATTACATAGAAGTGGAGGAAATATCATTCTAGGTACCATGTGAATTAAAAATATGAGCTATTTTATCTTTATTTTAATTTAAGTTAATATTTTTATAGTAAACTTTAAAATTCAATATATTTAAAAAATGAAAAAAATTTACTTTCAACTTTACTTTTAGTTTTTTCAATTAACTTAACAAGTTAAAAAAGTTGTTATTTTGACTAGCCTTGTCAGTTAGTATAAAAAAAAATACTGATAATGATCATAGTAGGAATCCAGTCTATTCATTATAAAGTTATACATAATTATTATGCAAACTCTTGTGTATCAGTCTATTTCTTTTCCTATTGTTTACCATATTAGTAATTATTTGATTATTCGTATATCTATCTAATACTCATTTGGTTATTTTATATTATTGAGATGACCTATTATCTTTTAATTAATTAAATTAAAATAAATAAATTTTTTTTAGACAATTTTTGATAATACTATTAAGTATTAATTTGTATGCACTTTATTTATAAGTGGTATGTGTCAACTGTGAATGCCTAACATTTTCTTAATTTAGTTGGTGCTTGGTAGCTCACACATTGACATGAAGAATTTGCAATTTGACTCAAAATTTGGATTTTTCCTCGAAACAGTAACAACATCTAGTTCAGGGCTTTACCAATGTTTAGCTAAATTCAAAGGCAACGAAAGTTCTGTACTTTATCAACTTGACATTAAGTGTAAGGAAATTTTGAATGTGTTTTGAATGTATTTCATAGTATAAATTTGCTTCACTGCTTTTGGCTTCAGAGAAATCATTATTGCAAGGTTGTTGTTTTGTGCATGACAATTTTAGGTATTTTATTAAAACAAAGAACACAATATGTATATTAATATTTCAGATTCCTATGGATGAAAAATTAGAATATAATCAAAAAATAGGATTTGTACTTAGGTCACCTTCCGTTCGCAAAGATTCTGGCATAGTCGTCTGTGAGGCGAACCGAGATAATAAAACTGAATCTGTTTCGCTAAATGTTATTGTTAATCGTGAGTTGATATTTTTACTTATGATATAATGTGCATTGACATTAGTAGAGTCAACAATTTGGGAGAAATGGCTAAAGTAAGAAAAAAAAAATGTAGTATAAGAAACAATTTTTAGCAGCTAGAATATGAATAATTTAAACATTTTTGGGGGCTATTCCCTCCTCTTACCATTACCTATACAGTTATGATTATGATGATGATGTGTGTTAGTTGTAAAGAAGTTTGTGTAATGAAAAAAACGTATAAATTGAGCCTAAAACTTTAAAGTTTCCTTGAACTTTTGAAGTTGTCAATAGATGTTTTTTGCATTTTGTATTTTATTAAGGATAGAAAATCACTGACACTCTTACTGAAGGTTATTAGCTTGGCTTAGCTTTATTAGTTTTAAAGCTGATTTAATTTATACAAAATAAAATTATTAATTATTTACAATTATTGTATATACCTATTTGAAGAAATTTTAATTATTTATATATATATATATATATTTTTACATATTTATAATTGAGTTATTTGTATTTTTTCTTGAAAATTTCAATTTCAATTTCTTATTTTCCTAGTACAATTCAAATTTTTTTAATCCATCAATTTAGGTTTCATTATAAATAGGTATACTTAATGAATACGTTTATTTTTAATATGTGTAAATTATCTATGTTTATTATCAGGCTTTTTTTTTATCATTTAGTTAAATAATTAAAAATTGAAAATAACTGCAAATTTAAAATTCTGTATTTATTTGAATTTTTTGTTTACGGATGGTTCATGTTAACAATTAATGAAATATGATACTTAGTTTTGTAATCTAGAATTAAAATTTGAAATATTTTAATTAAAAAATAAACACTTCAGTTTTAGAGCTTTAGTATTAAGATTTTTGCGTTTTTAGTGTTCTTGGAGATTACTAGATATTGGTTTAAAACAGTTATTTTAAATATATTTCTATTTTCTAAAAAAATTATAGTTTACTTTTAAGCATTTTTAAAATCGTTTTATCAGAGAATAATAAATGTTCTACCTAGTTGAAATTAAAATGATAGTGCTTCCTAAAAACTGATAATCCAATTTTCTTTTTTACATTTTACCATCATAATAATTAATTTAGCTATTTTTGTTGTACAACGTACCTTAGTCATTGAATAAGTATTAAAATTAGTAGGTAGTTATATAGGTACTTTTTTGTTTTATAAATAAATTCAGAAGGAGCCTGTTATTAAAGAAAACTATAAAGTATTTTTAATTAATTGATTAATTAATTTAAAAAAATAATTATTTATGCAAACTATTATAGTATATAACTTTGACATAAAAAAAAATACAAATAAATCTATAAAGAACTTTGCCTGGAGTATTATTAATATTGATTTATTAAAATAATAATATTGAAAACATTTTATTACAAAATATTTTTAAGAGTATTATTTTTGATTTTTCTTTATATATTTTCTTCAATTTAATGTTCAAAAAGGACAATTATGTAAACCTAATTCCAACACTTCAGTAATTTTTTACCCAACTTGTCTTATCTGACTGGCCTGTACAATACAATATTTAATATTCTATAACACTAATTTTAATTTTACTTAAGACTTCAGTTCATAAAAAGTCAATTATGAACAGTTTAATTGTAGTGAAATATGTTTTATATAATACAGTTAACAAATTTTAATATTTTTTGTATTTTCATTACCTAATGTCACCGATATAATTTTATTAATTGGTTAGTTAATAATTTATTTATTTTGTGCTCAAAAAAACTCAAAAATTTCCAATAATGTACATAGAAAATGAATTATAATTTTTTTTTATCATCTATCTTGTTTTTTTTTTTTTTTTTTTGTGTACATAGTATATGCAATATGCTTAATTTTAATTGTTATACACATAAATGAATGTAGGTATATGCAGTGGCGTATTTTCACTATGGGTCGATTCTACCTAAATTAACCAAAATTAAAAGTTCTAGGGATCCTTTAAGGTTTTTTTAAACATTATCTTAATTCTAAATTTTAAATTAAAATTGTTGTGTAAAGAAAATTTGTACAAAATCCTAAAAATTTTCATCTAGCCTGACATTTTGATGGCCACCCCTCTATATATATGCCACTGTAGGTATGCATGTATTTTAATGTTATAAAATGTATGTAAACTACTATATATATTACAAAAATAACTACGTAACGTTATATATTATGATTAAAATTTCTAGCCAAAGTGAATAAAGTGGTTAAGCCTTACATTAATAGTAGTAATGCTCATTCAGATCATATAATTGTTGGTCAAAATGTAAGCCTGAATTGTTCTGTCAGCATGGATCTTGGTGTTTCTTTTACTTTAAATTGGAAAGTACCTAATCAAGATAAACTCGAGGTTCGTCTTTTTTTTATGTATCTTTTTTAAAATACTTAATACAAATATTTTTACTATCATTTTTTTCAATTTTTTTTTTTTTTTTATTAGAACGGACATGTGCAAATAGGCAAGCATAATTTTTTCAATGGATTGAAAAACAAAGTTGGTAAAAGTATTGGTAGTCGTTTACTGAACATTCAAAATGTTTCCGTTGAAGACGAAGGTGAATATGTTTGTGAAGTAAAAGCGCATTCTGGAGATACAAACCGTGCGGTTTATGTGCTTAATGTGTTTAGTACGTTTAAAACAAATTTTATATTACAAACATTATAAACATTTGTAAAAAACAAAAAACAATATGTAACACAAATTTAAATTTATGTCTTCAGCACCTGATGTAACTTATTTAAATTTGACGGTTCAAGGCAGTGTTAATGAAATAATAAATAAAGCAGGAACTCCAAAAGTTCAATGGATAGTTCAAGTATCAGCTTACCCGAAACCGACTTTAATTTGGTATATTAATATCTTTACTGTTTATTTCATTTTTCAACGTAATTGACAACTATATCTGTAGGAGGGATCCTAATGGAAAAGAAGTAGGAATGAATCCAGAAAAAATATCTGTTGAAAATGATAAAAGCACATCAAAATTAGTTATAAAAGATTTGCAACTGTACGATACTGGTGTCTATGAATTAACTGCAGATAATGATGCTCATACAAAACAAATAACCGTCACCCTTTTAGTTGAAGGTAATTTTAGTTATTAAAATGTTGTTAAAATGTGCATGTATGAAATCGTCTTATACTTTATTCAAATAATTCATTTTAGATAAGCCGATAGTTCAAATAATCAACAGATCTAATTTAAAAGTATATTATGAAGTGGGAAAAACACACAATATAGAATGTTACATTGGTGGTTATCCTTTGCCTGAAGTTGAATGGAATTTTAAAAAATGTTCAAATTATCCTGAATGTGAAGAATCATACTCGAGTATTCCAGTACATATCTGTCTTCTTAAACCATCTATTATCTATTTGTCATTGGAATTTTAAATTTTGAACAGTCTTATGTATATTTTTGTGTTACAGAGAACCTTGTACAAAGAAACTGCCTTTAAAGAACCTTTTATGATATCAAATGTAAGCATTACAGCTAATGAAACTGGAGTACTTCTATGTAGAGCTAAAAATGAATATGGAAGTGCAGAAAATAACTATACATTTTTGGTCACTGGTAAGAGATCATTAATAATTATTTGTTTTATTTTGTTAAACTATTACTTTATTTTAAGTAATCTATTGAAAAACAGATTTACACATTTACACATGTAGATCAGATTTTTTTCTAAAACTTAACACATTTTGTAAATTAAAATTTTTATTGATCGTAATATATATACTTGTGAAATTAAAAAAATTTGAATAACAAGTGCTTTGGATACATTTTTCCTCCTTTTTTACTTTTCAAATCAAAGTACCTAATAAAATCTGTTTGTTTGATAATTACTTGAAAAAGTGTGGGCAAGTAAATTAATGTTTTTACACTTACAATTTTATCATCTCTATTTTCCTTAAAATGTAATGCATCACATAACAATAA
Organism: Hormaphis cornu; assembly: GCA_017140985.1. Taxonomy (NCBI): domain Eukaryota; kingdom Metazoa; phylum Arthropoda; class Insecta; order Hemiptera; family Hormaphididae; genus Hormaphis; species Hormaphis cornu. Next base: position 51,108,419 of record CM029357.1, read on the forward strand.
CCAAAGCTTTAATATTATTTCAGATGTACCCAATGGTTTAGCTGTCAAAGGACCACAACTTATTGTTGAAGGAGACAATATAATAATTGAGTGTGGTGCTTCAAAATATGATTATAACCAAGATATTAAATGGTTTCACCGCACATTCAATAATGAAAAGAATCTAATTAACAGCAGCAAAGGTGAATAATTATTTTTTCTTTCATAATAATATTGCACCTAAATAATACATTTATATTAAATGTCGTGCTTTATTTTAATTTGTTAAAGAGTTATTTATTACTAATAATAAAACAACATTTTCCTATCGTTCATACTTAACGATAAAGAATGTTACAAATAAAGCTAACGGAGAATATATTTGTTCTGTGGCTGAATCAAATGGACAGAATGAAGTTCAAGTTTCATATTCAGTAGTAGTCAAAAGTAAGTATTATTATTTGTTTTAAAGTAAAAAATAATCATGTTATAAATGCTAATTTATGTATGTATGTGTACAACTACAGATTCACAACTCCCAGTAATTTATGATTCATCTTCAATCAGTTCAAATGTTACAACTGGTAAACCGGTACAATGGAAGTGCTATGTGAATGGCATGCCTCCACCCACTGTTACTTGGTTTAAAGTAAGAAATTATGCTTTGTGAATTATTTAAAAATAAAACTCTTAATTTTTTATTTTAGAATGGACAACCATTGAAGTTGTCTAAAAATGATAGTAGAATATTGTTGAAAGATCGCAATCAAACACTTTTAATTCGTTTTACCGCATTAGAAGATGAAGGTTTTTACTATTGTAATGCTTCAAATAGAATTGGCAGTGCTATTTATTCTTACACTTTGAATCTTGTTGGTATGTTTACATTTTACTAAACAATAAAACTAAATTTTTATTTTATGACTATAAAAGTTTATACTCATTTTTAATTACAATTTTAAAGTTTATTTTTGTAGTTATATTACGCAATTGATTGCAAATACTGGTGATGGCTTACTGGCTGATTTTTAGTAACATGGAAAATATTAGAAGATATTTTCTGGCAATCACTTGATTTATCCAAATGATAAGCAATCAAACGGGTTATTGATTGATTAATTGATTTCATACGCAGTTGTTTAAATTGTTGGTACCATTCAATGTAAATAAATAATCAGTGCATAATTTGAGGAAAGGTATGTGGGGGGGACGGAGTTCTCTTTTTTTTTAAAAAATATTGTAGCGTATCCCTTCTAATTTGTTACCCTTGTTGGTAATAGTATAGACTATAGGCACAACAATACAAAATATATTTTTTATTTATTTGCGTCCCCATTATTTCCAAAATTAACCTTAAAACCCCTTACTTTTTTCCAAATCAAGCCCTGTAAATAATCGTAGGAAGTTAGACATGACTTTTACCAATGTTATAAGTCATCAGTTATTTTAGTGCATTACTATTTTATTTTCTACTATTTTTCCTGTTGTTAAAAATCAAACATTTGCCTCAGTAATCAATATTTTGATGTCTTGCCAAAAAAATAGTAATTTTATTATTTAAAAAATTTTTTACAGATAAGCCTCAAGAACATGAACATGTTGGTTTCATTGCTATTTTTGCTGTGTTAACTATACTTTTGGGAATTTTAATGATAGGTTGTGCTACACATTTGAAAAGAGAACGAGTAATAATTTAATGAGTTTTTATTATGACTACCTATTTAAATTTTTTTGTTTTTTTTTTTCTATTTTTTAAAATATTTCCTGTAGAAACTAAAAAAGGAATTAGCTCTTGCTGGTTTATCACACTTTGAAAATGGTGCTGTTGAGAGCTGGAATCCAGATTTGGGGATTGAAGAACAAGCCGAATTACTTCCATATGATAAGCGATGGGAGTTTCCTAGGGAAAAACTTAAACTTGGTAAACTATGGAAAACAATTTGTATTTTGTATATTGAATAGTCATTATACATGTGATTCATGATTATTATTAATTTATTATAACAACTTAATGTCATATTTTTAGGTAAACAACTAGGTTCAGGAGCATTTGGTGTTGTGTTTAAAGCTGAAGCGATTGGTATTATTGATAAAGATACTACTACTACTGTTGCTGTGAAAATGGTGAAACCAAACACAGATCCTTCATATATTAAAGCACTAGCTGCGGAATTAAAAATAATGATCCATCTTGGTAGACATTTAAATGTAGTCAACTTACTTGGAGCATATACTGGAAATATAAACAAAAGTAAAACATAATATTCTTATTATATTGTTTTAAAACAGTTTTTATATAAAAGTATACTTTAGGGGAACTGATGGTGATAGTAGAATATTGTCGTTTTGGGAATATTCATCAGTTCTTGCTTAAACAGAGAAACTGTTTTATAGATCAAATTACGCCAGATGGTTACATAGATTATAATATTAAGACAATATCCAAGTAATTTTCGACTACTGCAAATATTTTCAAATAACTAATTTATATAATTGAGTAAAATTATTAATTTTTATTTATTGTTTTTATATTAGAAACCCCTACTATGTAAATGTTCCTAGTAAAATTAACACCTCAGAAAAAATTGAGGATAGTGGTACTACAATTGGTACAGATGGTTATTTAGTTCCCGATACAGCTGAACCAGAGTGGCGTTCCAACTATCGAGGGGATTATAAAAATTTAATTGTTAAGCCTTCTAGCACTCATGATTTAATATGTTGGTCATTTCAAGTTGCACGAGGAATGGAATACCTGGCTAGCAGAAAAGTATGTAGTTATATGAATAAAACTGTTTAAAATTAATATCTTTTATTTCCACTTGAAAGATTCTTCATGGTGATCTTGCGACAAGAAATATTTTATTGGCTGAAGATAATATTGTAAAAATATGTGATTTCGGATTTGCAAAAACTATGTACAATAGTGAAAATTACAAAAAGAAATCTGATAAAGTATGTTTTACTAAATATTATTAATATTTCAAACTTTATATAAGTACAATTTTAAAATCTTAGGATCTATTGCCAGTTAAATGGATGGCCATTGAGTCACTTCGCGATAGAGTTTTTTCTACTCAATCAGACGTATGGGCGTTTGGTATTGTCTTGTGGGAAATCTTTTCGTTAGCTGTTACCCCATATCCAAGTAAAAAAATTTTTGTTTAAATTTTATTATTAAAATACAAAGTATAATAAATAATGACTTTTAAACAAATTATGATTTTACTTTGTCCAACAGATATACAAAAATTTAATGACTTGTTTCAAAGATTAGTTGAAGGTTATCGAATGGAACAGCCAAAATATGCCAACTCTGAAGTGTAAGTTATAAAAAAAATGTTTTTTTTATAATTTAATATTGTTTAAAATTTTCAATTATAAGGTACAAGTTATAAAATGTTTGTTTAGATATAATATTATGTTGGACTGTTGGAATATGAATCCTATCGCAAGACCTTCATTCACAGATTTAGCTGAACGCCTAGGTGACTTATTACAAGATGGTACAAAATCAGTAAGTTATTTTGAAGAAAATTTAAAAAATAAAAATCTATATTTACTTAACCACGTTGAATTTGTTTATAGCACTATATGAATTTAAATGAAGTTTATATGAGAATGAACACCGAAGGTTCGCCATCGACTGATTATTTTAGTCTTTTAACTGCACCAACATATTTGAATTGTTCAACAGTGTCTGAAAACAATTCTAACTCATGCCATAACATTTCTGAACACTCAGAAAATAAAGATGATCTAGAATTAAAGCCAATGCTTCATACAGGTTACTAAAATTTTCTATAGTCATTTTTTTTCACATAATTTATGTTTTCATTATTTTAATATAATTTGTAAGACAATTTAAAACTGCTTTGTAGAATGGTTTTGTTGTTATAAACTAACATTTTTGTTTCCTTATTTTTGGTTGAAATGAATTAATTATCTTTTCAAACTGTGTTTTATGTACTTTTTAGTTGAGTGTTCTGGTTACATTAACCTAACAAAACCAACATCTTTTGTTAACCCCAATTACGATGTTGTGGATAAGCCCATAAATTATTCATACATGCAATCATCGTGTCCAAGGTACCCTTTAGCTCGCTTATTATTAATATACCTATACTATTTTTACAAATAATTTGCTTTTGCTAATTGCTTGATTTAATTAATGTGTATTTAATTTATGGATAGTTTATTTATTTTTCAATAATTCTCACTATCACAAAGTGTAAATTACTATTGTACTTATGTTTGTGTATAACAAAAGTAGTAGCTGATGCGTAAATTTTTACAAAATAATGGTATAGAATTAATTTCTGAACTGTGAATATTAATAATAGTATTAATATTTATACTAATTATAAATTATATTATTTTTAATTTTTAGTTTTTACTTATACATTTTCTTATATTTTTATCATACTCAGTATAAACACAATATAAAACTTGCTGCTGCCTCTGTTCAGAAAACCTACACTGTTTGATGAGATTTAGTTAGTTTTCTCTATTAACAATTAAAAGTATTTAGTATCTTTAACATATACATATACAACATATATGTATCAACACATAACTCGTTATGTGCATAATATTGATAGTAAAAAAAAAAAAAAAAAATATTGATTGTTATTTGTAATTTCCAAAATTGAATAACGCTTAACAATTAACATCTTACATAAATAAAAACAACATTTAAAATACTAAGTTTATTTTTCAATTTTGTATTTCTAACATTTTAAAACTATTTTTCTGAATTGACTTGTTTTTTAAAAAAATGTTTAAGGATATATATGCAAATTCAGTAAGTAACTGAGAGTACAATAAGCTATTTGCAGGTATAGAATTTATGAATAAAAAGCAATTTTCAAAAACATCATTTGACTTATCAAATTGAAAGGCTTGTTATAAGGATTTAACATTTTTTTTTAAAAATTTTTGAATGAATAGTTAAAATTATATTAAAGAAAATGTTAGAAAACTGACCATCCAAAAGTACTGGATCTAAATTTTTGAAAAAAAATTTTAAAAAAATAGGGAATATCAATCTTTACTCATAGTTAACAGGAAAACCTACATGAAAATCCTAATTCTAAGGTTTTCACGAAATTCAGAATTAATCAAAATCAAGGTTTTTTTTTTGAAAAACTTTAAAAAAAAAACCCTCAAATATGGTAAATATTGCTTGGGTTTTTTTAGAATAGTACAAAACCTTCTTCAGGCAAGTTAAACTCACACTTTACTGATATTTTTTTCTTCAGTTATACAACTTTAAAAAAAAAATAATTTACATAGTTTTTCTTTAATTTGTCCTCACAGAATCATAATTATTGTAAGCAATTTAAGAATTGCTTACAAATTTAAAATACAATCTCCAACTAAACCTTCCTAAACAGTATGCAAAGTTGTAATTATTACTACATCAAGCTACCCACCAGACCCCAAAATGTTTGATGTTTTTTATTGAACATTTTCTATGAAAAAAAAAGTATCAAAATCTTTTTATAGCGTGCTTCTTTTAAAAGTCTGCCATGCATTAGTGTTTTTTTTATACCAAATACATTGTAACCTTCCTTTCCTTTAAGAAATGGTGTAAATATAATTAACTTGTGATTTATTTAATTTAGATGTATAGTTTTACTTTTCAATGTACTTACTTACAATAATGAATGATAAAAAAATTGAAATCAAAATAATATAAATCAAATTGTTTCTAAAATGTAAAGTTTTTTTTGTTTTAGCTATGTCTGATTCCATTAGAGAACCATGAAGAGATCAAATTTTTTTACTAAGGTCAAAGTATTTAGTGACATCGTTACCGTTCTTGGTTTTGGTAATTTGTGTTGAGTAAAATATCTGTTATTTATGAACTATTATTTTTGTGGGTAACTAGAATGTATGCAGAGTTATCATGATAATCATTGATTGGTAAAATTTGTATTTTTGTGCGTGTGTTTTTTTTTAAGTAAATGTTACGTTTTCCAACCAAATAGAATTTTTAATCAAACAAAACGAATGTTTTTATTTAGATGTATTTATTTTAAAGTTATGATTGTTTGAAAGCAAATTAATCGACTGAATTAAGTTACAAAATTACTTATAAGTTTTGCTAGTCAATATTTTATGACCATTAGAACTTTGAGTATTGTTTTGTGTTAAGCCAAATATGTTTCATAAGATATCAACCTGTTCCATCCATTTTACTTTACAAAAAGTTTTATAATTTGATATGTATACATTATTTAGTACCTAATATTTACATATTACGTATTTTTATTATTTTTTTTTTTAATCAAAGTTATTTATATTTTTGTTTTTGTACAATATATGTAATTTATTTTTACTATTAATTAATGTGACACATTAAAATATACATTTAAAAAAAAGAAGTGTTTGTTCTAATTTATTTTGTTTTTTTAATTATTTGTAATAATTAAATGTTAATATTCTTAAACTTTTGTTTTTTATTAAATTCTAGGAATTTGGTTGTATTGCTTTTTTTTTGCATACCAACAAATTTATTGATGTTACAGTAATATTGTTTTTTTTTTTTTTTTTTGTTATCAAATGAAGTAGAATTTCTTTAATCTTTATACATGATACTTCTGAATATTGTTCATACTTTTTCATTATTTTACACATTGTTGGGATAAATATTATCATAACGATTTTGAAAATATTTTGACCATTTTTAAGCTAATTACAGAACTTTAAAATTTACAATCGGTTGAGAAAACCTTAGGAACGAACAAAATAGAGAAGGAGTATCAAAAAAGTGCCATACTTGGGGCGCATGGGCAATTTTTATTTATTTGTTCTGACAACAATTATTTATCGCACTTTTCGACAATAACAAAATGGTATCGTAAACTATACAATTCTTGGCGCTTAATAAAGCAAGTTTATAATTTGTATAGTGCAATACTTGAAAAAAAAAAAAATGCTCTTTACTTCTTTTTTTAAAAGAGCCAAGTAAATTAGTGTTTATTAATTGGTAGCCTTACTCCTAAACCATGATTATATTTTTTTTAGATTCTGAGCGCAGCAAAGAATGTATTGTTTTTACAATGATGTTTATTTGTTTGTTTCTCTGTGAACAACTTTAAGGGTATAGGGAACGCTCCAATTTTCTGAAACTTTTACACGATACTGATAAGTAGGTAAGATACAAGTTTGATCCAAGTATTTTTTTCTTATCTACGAAGTATATTGACTTGGTATCTGGTTTTGTGATAAATAACTTATTTACTATATAGTTAGTTAGCCATGCTCGGTATGGACCTCGGTCGTTTCTTATCACGACTTTTATGATTCCTTACCGAACTGATAACAGATTACGATGTTTTTGCAATGCAATATAATCCTGTCTCAAGTCAAAATCCAATTTCAAAATCTTTAGGACATTTTGCTAACTTGCTCAAGTGTCGAGTATTCAATGTTTGAATATTCGACACAGCAGTGACTGTGTCGAGTCGAAACTGAGTTTTAAAACGTAGAAAAGAGATTGTATTGTTTTTAAATAATTGAACTCTTTTAAGCAAAAAGCAGACGTCTTCAGAAGGTGCAACTATTTGAAAATGAACGTGCTGCTGCAGGGCATGAAGAGTTTGGTGATCAATAAAACTCGTGAGTACTGACACATCGTAAATGGTGTTGAATTATTATCCCGTATATTACTCAGAACTTATTCGTGTTTCCGTGCCAGCCGCGTTTGAAACGACGAGATGTATGGCGTCGCTGTATCAAATGCACAAGACCGGCCCTCACAAGAAGCCGATGTTCAAACGGAATCCGTTGGGTGACAATCCTTTCTTGAAAGGCGTTATACTGAAAACGCTGATCAGAAAGCCGAAAAAACCCAACTCGGCCAACCGAAAGTGTGTTTTGGTGCGACTGAGCAACGGCAAGGAAATGATCGCGTACATCCCCGGCGAAGGACACAATCTTCAAGAGCACAACGTCGTGTTGGTGTCTAATGGACGGTGCAAGGATTTGCCTGGCGTGAAAATTAAATGTGTCAGAGGAAAGTTTGATTTGCCTCATGTAGTTAAGAAAACGCAAACAAATTCTTAAGCTCCTACTCACAATTAGTTATGTTTCTTTCCAACATTGTTTTTTGTACATTACTGTAGTATCATTAATAAAATATTTTTGAATTTTGTGCGTATTGATGAACAGTATTTTAATCATATTACTCTACAGTCTACATTTCCTCGTTGGCTGAGTTTGAGACTGATGCTTTTGAAAGTTTTTCAGACCACGTGAGTTTGGTTTGATTATTTTCAATTGGTTTTATAATGAACACCTCTAGTTTGGTTTCATTCAAAAATCGAACAGTTTGTAACATCACTAGTTTCTATTTGTTTAATTTTAATACAAAACATGGGTATTTGTATCATACTGTTACTTTATACATACTTTTGGGATACATATTGAAAAATAAAGCATCTCATCTACAATTTTACATGCCTTAACGAAATTAAATTAATCTGTCAGTAGTCAGACTACTAATCTGACAGATTAATTTAGATTGACTTTTTTACATTTTTCAACTTTTGAAATGGTTAATAGTTAAATTCTGTAAACATGTTTGTAAATATTAAATAATAAATGAACAATGTCTCAGTAAAATAAGAAATGTATAATACTTTGAACAAATTTTAATCATATTTAATATTACAATTGACTGTATATAATGTAACAGAGAACACACTTTAAAACAAACTAGATATTTTCAAGTTCACTTTTTCAATTTTTGTTGTTGTGAGTTCATCTATAATTTTTAAAGGTGGTGGAGGTCTAATTTTACGACCAAAACGGCCAGTTTTTCTTTGCCATAATCCTGATCGAGGACGATTACCTAATTCACGATTTCGATTTGGGCTACCAATATGTTCTTTAAAATGATTTGCGTTTGAAATTTGACCTGAAAATAAAATATAAGGACATAATTATTTTATGGTTAAGTCATAGATCATTATATAGGTTAAATACTGATGTGACATCAATTTTTCTGATACCTACCTAAAGCCCAATCCCATAGTTTTTAATCTATAGTTTAACAATAATTTAATTTTTTTTTTTAAATGTAGCAGTAAAAACCAATACCTCAATTAAATTAATCATTACCAAAAAATATTTGTACTTGGATTGTTTATTATGGATGCAAAATTTATTTTAATTTTTGGTAAAGGTAAATAAAGTATTTTATTTAATAATCCTGCACTGTGCAGTATTTATCATATATATTCGTTTAGCCAAATTATCCCTCTTGTTGCAACACAATGAAGGTTGACTAAATGTGTATGGACCCCGTAAATACGTGACAAGAATTCTCATGATTATCTGTAAAAGCTATTAAAACCATGCGGCTATAAAATAGCCCGTGTGCGGATGCCAGCTATAATTTTGTTTTAATGAGAAAGTCTTCTTCTATGAAATGAAAAGTATAAAACACAATCAAAGTTTGTTTTGTTTTTGAAATTAAGTCATTAACTACTGAGAGTACTGTTAAATAACCACATTCTGGAGATAAATTTAAATTATTTATAACTGGGCGGATAAAATAAAAATGATTATTGTTGAAATGACTTTACTTGTTTAATATAGTTTGTTTTGGTTAGTAAATTTCTTGGTAAAATTACAAACCTTGGTAAATAAGCTTCTTAGTTGTCATTAATCTTTCTTTTGGCAAAAATAATAAACTTAATGACATTACCATTAAATTCAAAATATTTTTTGTAACCAAGCATTTTACCGGTCCTCACTCAAATATCAAAACATTTTTTTTTTTTATCAATTCAGTTTTTTGCCAATTACACATAAATTTAAATCTATTAACAGTAACAATTTGTTAAAATGTTGCAAACCTATGAAGTGTAGTGTAATATTTGCTTGATAAACGAATGCAGTGTACCTTTATCCCACACGTAAATTTGAATTTATTTTAATGGATATTTTCCCTGCTTACAAATATTATACCAATGTTTTCGATACAAAAATGATTCGTTTAAAAAGTTACAACATTGCAAAATATGAAAGCGGGAAATGTTCTAAATAGTGTGAAAATGTAATTTAGAAATTAGATACATAATACTTTTAATAATTGTACATTCAACTACTCAGAGTTAGTATAATTAGCACCTAACAATGCCTTACCAACAGAAGCCATACAGCGTTTGGAAAGTGATACTTGCAACTTTGAAGGTAATTGTATGATAACTCTATCATCTACTTGTCTCAGTATCGTTGCTGTGGACCCAGCAGTTAATACAAAATGAGCACCTTCGCCCGGGATCTTTTCAATGCAGTGTACTTTGGTGCCTTTGGACAGTGCGCCTAGTGGGTACGCATCTCCTTCTTTTGGATTTACTAAAAAAGTCAATACAAGTTTTTAAAGTAGTTCAATTTTAATTTATAACAACAAGACGTATTTTTTATACCTGGAATTCGAGGAATGTAACCGGATGTGGTCAACAAATCTCCTGGTTGCATGTTGACAGTTGCAATAATATACTTTAATTGATTTCCACAACCGACTAACGCTACTTTAGCCGTACGGCACCCGCAACTTATTATTTCTAGGACACGATCTACTCTAGGAGTATCGTGCTCACCAGTCGGACCAAAACGTTTCAAATCGACCCAATGGTACTTTTGCTTGATGCCACCACCCAAGCCATTGACGACAACTCGACCTGGAAATCAGTTAAGAGTGAACACAGAAACACAACTTTTACATTCAAAACAGTTTCAAACTGCTGTAATTAAATACCAGTGATGGGATCTCTGCCGGCCAAGTGTCTGTTGTTCAACGGTTTAATGGTGTATTTTTCTGGCCATTCGATTTCCCGCCTGAAGTTTCTGGATTTCGGATTCGGCAACTCCAAATGTGTGAAATTCCATTTGTTTCGCACTATGTTCAGTGCAACAGAATGTACACTTTTCAATTTCGTAGGATCGAACAGCGCAAGCCGTAGGGATGACGTTACAAATGACACCGCCATTCCAATCTTTGACGCATTTACATTAAACTCCTAACATTGTAATTTGGTAATAAATTTTAAACTTAAATAACAAATTGCATTAACATTAATTAATAATTGTAATTTATATTTTAAGTTTTTACTAACGAGATAGTACTTAGCATGGCTAAATTATTAATTAGCCATGGTACCTATATTAGTAAAGGTATTTCTCCGTGTAAAATTTTTTTAAAAATCTAACTTATACCTTTTAAGTTTTTGGTAGATCCTAGTGGGCAGTGGCTAGTTGAACCCAAGGTGTCTATAATACAAGTTACTTGGTGATCTTGATTCTTGACTCTGGATCTCTGTCACAAAAATCAAAATGAGTGCCGAACGCTTATATCAAGGTAAAATTTTTATTTCATTTTACCTACCGGGTATTACTTATACTAAATTAAACCATGAACTAAGATAACTTCCCTAATTCAGTATTTGCCGGGACCCTATCCACTGACGGGTGGCATTTTTAATTTATGAATATCATTAATTTTGTCTTAAGAATTTTAGATTTTGAAATAAAATTAAAAATGGTGATATCTTCAGATGACGGATGAATGATTAGAATGAAAACCAAAGACGTTGTAGACGTTTCGATAATGATAAAGCGATTTTAATGTAACCTAAAAAAACATAAAACTGTTTGGATGATTTTTGTTTTGTGAATTGTGATTGTCATTTGTGTACGATATAAAAGATATTTGATTACACGAATTTATGCCGAACCGAAAAACTTTAATACCGAAGTAGGTAATTCAGACATTCAATACTAATTAGTAATTGTTTTCTGTTGTTGAATCTTTGGAAGTTTTTGTTCCTACATAATTTTGTAAATATTAAAATAGCTTGTTTCATTCGCGACTTTAAAAAATCCATCAATAATGGCTTTAAACTACAGTTCTGTGGACGACGGTGATGCATTTTCATTCCGGAACCTAGAGAGGTATGAGTGTATGACATTTTTAGTACTGTTCCGCGTTACCCACCGATTAGGAACTACTTATTAGTATCATAAAAGTAATTTGTTTTTTGAACAATTTTAGTATTGATTTAAAAATGGTATTAGCCTTTGATCACATATTAAATAAATCACGATTTAGGCAATCTCTAAAAAGCCTATAAGTACGTTTTAGCCAAGAAATGCTTTCACTAAGCTCAATAGCATAATAATTATTACTGTTCAACTTACATATACAAGATTTTTCATTGCTTTGCAATTTGTTTATTACTAATGTTTTATTAATATTATTACCTACGATCATAAAGTATAAACGCAACTAAACTGGAGTTATTAAAACTGATTTTTGATTTTGAAATTAACTCAACTAATAAAATCATCAGGCCGCCTTTTTGTGAAATAAAGCATCTGCTAATATTTTTTAAGTGCCTGCCTACTATCCTCTTTTAGGAGCAATTTTTTAAATTTTTTTATTAAGAGAATGAAGAGATACCTATTTATGAAAATAAATTGTATCACGTTAAACCGATTGGACTATTTAATGTTAAGTTTTGTGGAAGAAGAGTTAGAAATTGTATTAGACCCAGCAGATATAATTGAAGAATTTAGATATCTGAACAATACCAGATATTAACTACCTACAAATTATTATTTTTTAATAATCTTTAAAACAATTCAAAGTACCTCCCTGCTTCACTCGTTCATATCCACCGTTTCTTTATTCCCGTACGCTCATCCAACTATATCCCAAACTATATGTTTTCAAACCTCTGTGTAGTCTAATGCGCCTTGTCTATGTGGACCCTTCATTCTCATTTTGAAACTAGTTATCAACATTCCCCAAATTAAGGGTTGTAATTATATATCCTAAATTTCATTTTCAAAATGTGTATTTTGTCTTTGTATCAAATAATGTAGGTATGTATGTATTTTTATGTACCTATATGTATTTATTAATCAGTAAATAAGATTCACCGTACTTAATATCAATTTCAATGGCTTCTGCCCATGTATATTATAATAAATAAATAAATAAATTTTGTTCATAATCTTAAGTTACGTAGATTGCGTAGAAAATATGATTTAAGTAACTGGAATTGGTAAATTTTTTCCCTTTTTACAAAAATCAAACTATTCTGTG
>CM029357.1:51136520-51227946 GCA_017140985.1 Hormaphis cornu
TACGAAGCGGTCACGGGTCCGTAGTTGTTAGTGACACGTAATTGAAGCGGATTTTCAGCAACGGTTGGGTAAGTTTATAATGTCTGTTTTCGCGGAAAGATGGATATTTGTCAGCTAAACGATGATATTCTCTAGATAATTTACAAAAATAAATATAAATGTTTGATTCTATTACGATTCTATTTCTCTCGAAAATATTCAAATTCTATTTTTTCAAATTATTATGAAATTTGGAATCAAGTTATAAAGCCATTTTTTTTTTTTTTGCATTTTCCTTTGCAATAGATTCAAAGTCTAATAACTTCTTCTTCGTTAGTGTAAAAATAGAATAATTCAATCACGTTGATTTGCGTGACAGAAGAGAACTTTTCCCGCAAAGTCAATTTTGTCCATTCAAATGCAACGAAAGCGGTACAATCGCCTAAATTTTCCCGCTTAAGAACATATCGCCATACAATTTTGAGGAGAATAAAATTAAAAATAACTTTGACGGTCCGCCAAAGTTTCATATTTTTCAATCGACCTAACTTACTGACGTGCGTCTGTTTTTATTATTTCACAAATTGATCAGTACGAGGCACCTGATTTGTCGGTAAAAGTAATACGCCAACGATAATAATCTCAATTCAACGATTATACTTTGTTATGTCATCAACAATAAGCTTGTTGTGTTTTTTTAGAATTTTTTGTGTAACAACAAAACAAATGTTTTACACAAGAAATTTTTTTTTTCTGTTACATATTGTTCGTTACACATAGGAAACCGTTCCGAGAATGTGTTCCTTTCGGAACTCGCTTCTTTCTGCAAATACCGAGTCATTTGTGTGTCACATAATTTGTATCTATGTGTGTGAAGTCGGTTCTGCGAAGTCGGTTTCACGTCGATCGACGAGCCATTGTGCTTGTACGCAGAATACCTATGTTATTATTATAATGGCTACACACTACGTTTATTGTAGTTTTGTTTTATATCAATATATTTTTCTACGCATAAAACAAGCCGTTGATGCTTGTTTCATGAATTTTTTTTTGTTGTTGTCTTAGAACATCGCGTCCAATATTGTAAAATGTATATATTAGTATTATTTTAATACCTACATGTCACTGGTGACTTTTTGAATCGACGCGGACTCGACGCAAATTTTATGATTTCACGCTTGTTCGTCGACGTTAAAATTTTAATAACCGTAAAACAAACGTAAATCATACACATCACGCGTTCGTAAAAAGTAATTTTAATAATAATAGTTCGCAGCCGGACGCCTCGACAGTCGTTTACAATAATTTGAACACGTTTTACGGTAAAACTATAATAAGCTGCTATATACCATACACATTTCCCGTCATTATTACTATGACAGAATACCACCGAGGTTGAGATTTTAGTCAAATTGTCTGATGCGAGTATAAACTACGTCTACTTGCGTACATGAATAACTCAAGTTGTGAAACGAGAAACGAGCCAGTTTTTCCTTTTAAGTTTAAAAAAATAATTATCGTTCATGTTCAGTCATGGTTTTATCACATTGATTGATTTTAAATAGAATGGGATTGTAGAACTCTATTAAAATATAACTCATAATATTAGGCACTAAAAATGATATGTTGAGAAAATTCCAATATTAGATACCTAGTTATTGAGGATTCCAAGTTATAATCACTTTGGAAAATCTTTTTTCCATTACAAGATCAATACATTTTGATACCTATAATGCCGTTATAAAACTACAAGTATTATTATGAGGCAGATTTTTTTTTTTTGTACATTTTATCAAAACACATTGATATTCTGCATTAATATTGCAGTTATAATTTATTTTATTTAGATATTTTTTATGAAGAATAAATTGTATTCAGGTTAAACACACACGGGTTCAACCAATGGTTATTACTCATTGCATATTATCAAGTATAAACTCAACTATAAGTTAAATTGAACTATTTATTAAACATTGTTATATTTAAAATATAAATAACAAGTGACTAGTAGTAGTGATTAATCGCCAATATATGACGATACGTTTTTAATGATAAATAAATAAAGAATATACGTTTTGTGTTTGGTTTTTTTTTTTCATTATTATTACTATTGACCGTTGAAATGAATATAGGTAGGTACAGTTTAAACAGAATGTAATGAAAATACGTCATTTTTAAAACTCAATGACTTGAACAAATTATATTTGGTCATGGCCATTATTTATCCGGTATATACGATTTCTTTAAACGGACCACGTTTATCTTTTCATGGTAGATGTCATGTGTTACATACGATTTAAGAACCGGAAAAATGATGACAGCCATTTTGTTTTGATTTACGAATACGAATCTAACAACGTAAAGGTATATTTATACTCAAAGATTAGTCCATTACCATATTCTATGTGGACTGAGAAACAAAACACTTTATTTCATACGAAACGGTGAATTAACAATCGAAATATCTCTTTGTTTACACGATATTATTACGTGTTAAATTATATTTTTTGTTCACCGTGATCCGTGGATAATACAAATTGAAGATTAATAGATCAATTTTAAGTTACACGTTAAAAATAGATAGAGAAATTTTTTTTGAGCAAGGGGATTCGGTCGCCCTTAGCACCACCTCAGAAGGACGATGTGCATAAATAGGCAATACGGTTACGCTTAACACCCTTATTACCATAATATGGTAGGTATATAATATGGTATATATTATATAGTGACCCGAATAATAATGGTTATAAACTCTTGAATATAAATTTTCGTTTTATATTTTGTCGTTAAAACACTCGGTTGTCCCCAACATCCGAAATTTACAACCCGACTGCGGTGGCGAACCTTGATTGAAATAGTCAAAGTTTCTTAAAATATCAACACGTTGTTGTAAAGGGTGAATTACGTTTTTAATTTAAATTTCATTTGATGAAAATGATCGAGATTAAGATTTAAAACGTTCAACGTCGTTAATATTTGCAGATCATGTTTCATAAAATCAATTCTTATCGGTGAATTTTAGTATCGTTGTATGTTTTTCAAGCTCTTCTGAAACGTTTTTCGTTCACGAACCAATCGAAATATTCACATCGATCGTTTTCAACGATGAAAATTTCAAAACACTTCGATCATTTTTTTTTGGCTAAACATCGGTCTTTAGAGTAATCAATCATCGATACGAAGTCAATGAAATGGAATCGAGCACTCGACTCACTGAGCTCGATCAGAATCGCTATTTTCGTAAGCTGTGTTATCCGTTATTACTGTTGCTTTTAAATTCGATATAGAACATTAAACCTTCCATAACCGATTATCCCTACTCTATACATCATACTAATTGTGGCGTGTTGTTTTACAATAGGTTTTGCAGTGCGCGAATTAATAATACAAAAAAAAAAAAAAACAATAATACTATTTCTAAGTACTTTAACGTTTATCCTCGGGTAATTTTTTTCAGAACCCGATTACGGAGCAGATGAAAATTAGAAGAAAATAGCTGTATCGACCTGGGGCAACGGGCGACACACTCGTATATAATTTAGCTGTCACGCGTGCAATATAGCTGCGGGGTTAATAAGCGAATGTATAGAAGAATTTAATAGTATAGAAAAAAATAAAAAAATTTTTGTACACTCCTACGTGTACAATATTCGCACGATGAGCATAATAACAAAAATTATTTATAAAGACGTTTTAACTCTTAACACTGTATGGCTCGCTCGAATATTTATAATTATGTTGGCGTACCACCTATCAAGCCTATCAAGCCGTAACCGGTATGTGTAAAAATGTTTACAATAATTAATTAATACTCGCGTAAGTGTATACGCAATTTCGTTGGCAAATATCAAAAAAAATATGCGGAACGGATACGTGACATACGATCCCACCGACGGCGGGGAGGATCACACGTTTAATTATTATTACCAATATGCTCGCAGTGCCGTTTTCGCGGAACAGGTGGGTTGCCACTTACGAATAAGGCATGCGCGTATTGTTTTGAAGTTATCGAAAAAAATCGGAAAAAATATGACAACACTCGCAGTAATCACATAACATACGAAAATTATTAGAAATCATTCCTCGGCTTTTCCACACTTTAATGGAATCAATACCTCACAAAATTACAACATTATATGTATATTATGTAAACACATTAATCGTACAAATCATCCGACATTTTTGAAAAAGTGTAGTGTTATAAAAATCCATTTTGTATTATTTATTCCTATTTTGCTCGGTACCTATTTAAACTAAACATTTAGTTTTTAAACTATACAATGTGTACCTGTTACGGTAGAGTCGACGTGAAGTTATAAATCATTAAGTTTTCTCTAACGTACAACACACAATACAGATGACCTACGAAGACTTACCGATTCAAAGTCAAGGAATTTAAATTACACCCGAAATCAACACGGTATTTCATACCGGTAAATCTTTTTGACGCTGTATTCGAGTTTATAACGAAAACCCGAAAAATATTACAATAATTTACAAGTTGATGAAATAATGCAGAAATATCCGTCGTAGAATAAGGCCTAGCGGTTTTAATGATAATGATTATTGTCGAGGGAGTGGAATTCATGTTTTGCACTTGTTACATAGGAAATGTATTGTAAAATACGATTTTGTTTTTTATAAAAACTTTTTGACGTTTGTCGAACACACATACAGAGTTGTAGGTACCCTATGTCATTGTTATGTTATAGAATCAATGCCGCCTACGTGTGAAACACTTGATGTTTGAAAATGAAAAGTAAGTTTGAGTTTTAAATGATTTTGGCACTTACAAAAATTTTACAACTTTTATACATCGCGGTCTTAACGTATAAATCTTATTAATTGTTTGCAAGATATTTAGTGCACAAAGCGGGTTAATGTGTTAATTTCTGAGAAATTTTTTAAAATGCGCGTCATCCGCGAAACGGGATTGAAATATAAGTGTTCGATAATAAATCGTTATACGTTTTTTCAACTTTATTGATTCTATCGTGAAGTCGGGTATCTTCTTGTGTTATAATTATGTTTATTAGAGCGCAATGACTTTTCGGTGCGGTCCGTCTCCTGTTTGGCCAAACCGATTAAAATTCGCGCGCGATGAACACAGATAAATACAGATCAACATAACGATATTTTTGTACGTAATTTTATGTCAGATATGAGATTACAGTAAACACGCGTTTTTATTTCTCATTTGATCGCTTTACAACGAAAATATTATGATTATTTAATGATTATGTTGATCAGTGTAATGTTGTAAAATGCTTACAATCGTTAAAGTGTGACCAGTATAATGTGTATACGAATTGGTACTGGAATTAATGTTTTCAATAGTTATATATATTTACTATGTTATTGGTCTATGAAAAAATACTTTAGCTCAAAATAATCGCGTTATACACCACAGGTTACTATGTGGCGAATACGCGTTTTTTATTTCTTATAGACGAACCTGCACAAAGACTATCGATATCTAGTAATTTTAAAAATTTACTTCGATAATATTACCGTACAGGTGATGGTTGTTATAGCGTTATATTATGGACGTCGAATTTCGCGATTTGATTAAACTGTTTTTCGTACACGTGTCAATCGTTATTACAATATCGTAACGCGCGAGAATGATTTTTTTTTGACGAATTCGATTTTCAAGCGTGCGTCGCAAATACGTGCCTCCGGGCCTCGAGTTGGAATTTACTTAGGAGGACCGGGGTACGTTTTAAAGTAAAAAGAAGAAACGTTCTTGTATTTTTCCCCGTGCCTTCAAGATTTTCCTTTAATTTCTATCACGTTTTGACGTGGCTACTTTCGTTTGAAATCCTCGTAGCGTTCTCGTCGACGCTCCGATCGCATCACGCCGTTTATTATAGTATTATGGAGAGTGTTAATCGTTGTTTATAACAAATGTCAAAATTCACCGCATATGCGTACCCACGTTTGGGATATCGCATCAAACGATATTACACGTGCTTTAAAACGTTTTTCGTCGGCAACGTGAAATCGTAGTATTTCTAAAGTGATGACAATAATGTATAGTCTGTTATTATTAGTTGTAACAGTTGCAGTATTTGTTGTAGGGTACTTGTATATTATATTATAGGTATAGTATATAGTATTCATAACATATAGAACGACGAAACAATACGTTTTTATAAAAAAATAAATACTCGTGTATATTTCAATCTGCACGAATGCAGCCATTACACGTTGTTATAAACACGGTTAATAACACGCCGCCGGTTTATCGTCGTCGTCACCGTAAGCCATGAGGCGCCAAGAAGCCGTCCCACACGTGCTCGCGGGTCCCGTCACCGCCACCGCCCGCCGCCGTCACGGTCTGCGTGCGTTCGTTCCGTGATACACGTATCTGCGGGGTTTAAATTTTTTCTTTTTTACTCTCTTTTTTTTTTTTGTACCTCGTGGCTTCGTATAACAACACAATATTATCATCATCATCATTATTATACGGTATACAGTATACACTTAAACGTAATTATTATCGAAAGACGACGCCGCGTTGCACCTACAGACTTCGCCACCCACGGCATCCGCAGCGCAAACGACCTCTACGTACCATAGCAAAAGCGCACCGGGTTGATGATGACACTCTGTAATGAAAAAGTTACGATTGAAACGAATCTATAAACCCGCAATATTATCTTAAAGACAAAACGTCCGATCAATCGATGTGTACGTACAAATATGTATAGATATCTAGATATTCTTCTTCTTCTCACGCAAACTTGTGACGACGAGTTTGCCGTTTCTACAGTTGCACGCGTTGTCGAGCGGGGGCGTACGTATTTGATTAAAGTTTATCGGGAAGAAGAGGGAGGCAAAACTTGTTTTAACGATGAAAAAATGATTTTGAATTTTTTCGGTCCTAAGACATTATTGTTTATCAGAACGAATGAAACAAATGATTTATTTAGTTTGTATTATAACGTACTCTGGCTTGTGCGACTGCAAAAGTGAAAAATACGAGTTATGGGAGGGTGGGGACAAATGTCCCTCTTGCACCCCTCGATTGCGCCCTTGTCGTTAAATGATGACGACGAGAACGCACGCTTTTTCACGCCTGCGAACGTGCCCATTCTGTTGTTTTACCATACTAATGATTTGACAAAATATACTTCGTTATAATTCTTGCGATTTTTTTCTTCTTTCGAACATGGATCCTCATCACATTTTACTGGTCCATGCGTGACTCTCAGAATATTCTTCTTTTGAAAACAACAAGTTTTTCTTCATCGCTTTTTGTGCGCTAGCACGTGTTTTACGCGCGTAAGTTACTTTGACGCAAATATGTGTATCATTATATTCTAAAAACACCAGAAATAAACCAACATCGCTGTATGAAAGAAAAATCGTGACGACACTAGTATAAATGACTATCATGAAATAGAGTCGTCGGAGAAATATATTTTCTTTTAACCAATCATCGCTATTTTTTTTTGTATCCTACGTCGTGTTGGTTTATTTATGCTATTGTCTCGCGAGTTAAAGGGATTAGGGTCTACACTATTTGGCAAAAATTAAAAAAAAAATCAATTTACTTATTTTGTCTTAGATGTTTATGTTGCTGATGGGTATATACTTGATTTAAACTAGGATTCTAAGCCCGCGGTTGAAAGTTTCGTCCGAAAATTCTTGAAAATTACTGCATGACCGCTTTTGGTAAAGAACGCCATTGAAGAGACCACTGTGCGTTATCTAATATTAATTATTGTTTACACACCAATTATGATTTTTGAGGTGATATCTTTTGTTGTATGGAATACATATATAGGTACCGGGAATCAATTTAATGTCGTTTAATCAACTTAATAACTAAAATGTTCGAATAGTAAACAAAATACAGTTTTAAAATTTGAGTGCATTAAAATGTGTTTATTTTTATTATCAAGTTCGTAGAGTATAGTAAACATGCACCGATCTACTAGAAGCAGGTACATGTATATATATATATTTTTGTACTTCTTTTTGCGCTAATCGTTGAGTTTACAGTTACAAACGATTCTTTTAAATAAATAAAAAAGTTGCGAACAACAGTGATGAATCGTCCCATGCACTTGGTGTTGTAGTTCAGAAATTGTTCAGAAACAACAAAACATACCTAAACATATGGAGACGTAGCGAGAGATTAAAGAAGGAATCTGAACAGAAATTACTGTTTCAAGCTCTCAAACAAAGAACTTATAGTTTTATAACCCACACTCAATTGACAAATGTAAGCAGAAATCGTTAAGTGTCATTAGTTTATAAATTTATTATGCGAATATTATAAATTCCAGTCATGCGTGTTTGTTTACTACAGTTGTTTTTGTAACAGAATTTAAAATTAATTTTTAAACTTTTTTCAGTAAAACTATTTATACTTTGAATACTTAATGAATAACAACGTGTTTTATATTTCGAAACTTATTTTCTTTATTTATTTGTACTAAAAAACCTAAATTGTTTTAATTTATAAAAAATGTTTATAAGATATAACAAATGAAATTATATTCGTACGTATAGTATAATTTATTTTAGAAGCCTTACATTTGTTTTATAAAATTATATTCTTTGTTTCAGTATCAGTTTATTTTTACCGAACTGAAAACTCAACTTCAACATCAAATGTCGGACAGTAAAACCGTATTTTAACTTTAAAATGACAAAAACTGATTGATAATTCATGTAGAAACTTAATAAACGAGGTTCAAACTCACACAAAGGAACGTTTTTAACAGTTTAACGGCAAAACACTAAAGAGCATGATAATAATTGGAACTTATAAAAAGTATTATACCTTTTTCATTTGACAACAAATTTTATTTCGGTTTCAACCCCTTTGGCCTTCTCATCCACTCTGTATAGATTATAGGATAGCTAGTATAGCAACGCTCTATCCATTTTAAATCATACCTAACCATCACGCATCGTAGGAATGTGGTTACTTGTTACCACAGGAACATGCAGATGTAACGTCCAGGTTTTTATCGGTATTTACACGTTCCAAAATCAAAATAAGATACATTTTTAAACCAATATATGCAAATTTTATGTTGCTGCTCGCAGCAATAAACCGAAAGACTCTTTGCGGGCGGCCCACGATAGCGTCGGAATCGAAACGTGAGAATAGTTTCAAAGAACCATAAAAGATTTTAAATCTGTTTTATTGGATCTAATAATGAACCTTGAACGGATCTTTACGTGTACCTATTATTCATTCGTTCTTTTTGTTGTAACCGAGTGGAGCAAGAAATGTATTGATCTTAAAATGATATGTTTTTTCGCTTTTTCTTCCAGGTACCTAGTAGAATCGTTTTGATCTTTACATAACATGATAGGTACCTCAAAAGATAGGTCATGATGCTACATTATTTGAGTAAAAAAGACAAACGTTTTCAAAATTGCTCTGACCCGGCTTTACATATTTTCATACATCGTTTAACGCGTAATCCGTAATATTAATAAACATACAAAATCATAACCGATTTTCACAACTTTTGTGTCATTTACAGAACCTTTAAGTTTTGAATGTTTTCATGTTTCGTAGTTATTTCTTTAAAAAACGTTTAGACCTCCGCTTAGATTTAATAAAATTCAACGAACATATATTAGGTACTCACATATAGTTGAAGAATAATCGGTATGCATATTGTCGGTTTATGCCTAGACGTTATTACACAATAGCGTGATTTGGGAACGTCGGTGTGCAAAACAAAATTACAAAAAGTAACAAATTAGAACAAATTAGCTACTGCCCGCGACCACAGCTTTGATATTTTGAGGTGCCTACTATTTTATTCTGTAGAAAACAGACACGATACACTATTAACCTTGTAAATATATACTACTTCAGACTATAAATTAGACATGATTTTCGACTCGCCCCCAAAACTGATAATCTTTAACTACCCACACTGTTTTTTTTTTTTAATATTTAATTACACTTGATGTGCATTTTATGCACCGTTTTTAGATGTACCAGAAAATATTTTATACTCTTTACAAACATCGTTGTTGTTTGTACCGTTGTAAACAATTTTAAATGCCGCAACTTAGAACCTAATAGTTATGTGTATTATTTGTAACGTTTAGGTGTATGGACTACGCATAGTAATAAATACAATTTAAAAATATGGACATGAGTAATTTGTTTCATTATTTTCAGGAAAACGAAACAGTTTTTGTAAAAATATTCCGTCTGGCTTCGCTCAGAATCATATTTCCAAAAACGTTGAAATATCAGCTGGTTTCTAATTTAGAATAATATATTACGTTTATATACATATACGTATTCTAGCCGACGCACCTATTAAAGCCAGCAGTTTACCTGAAACAAGTAAAATACGAAACGACTATGCACGTATCCATCCTATATGTATATTGGCAAATTTTATTTCTATACAATATATTGCTCTCTATATTGAAGTTATAGGTGTACAAGGCTTTTTTTTTGTTATTTTTAAATTTTTATCAGCGTTATGAAAACCGCCTACGAGTTGTCAGTTTGGAAGTGTCGTCGTACGGTTTTTCACGGACTAAAAAGTAAAAACCACTCAGCAAGGCGTTCGTTTGTCCACGAACACGTTTTTTTACTACTGAAAATAATACTAATAATAATAACAATGAGCTGTCGTTCGTTTAACGACAATAAACCGATAATACACGGCAGTGGTCCGATATAATAATTTACTAAGTCTAAGAAAAGATAAAATAAATCAAAACAAAAAAGGTTTATTGTTTAAAAAATGACATAGCGTACCTACACACCTACACCGTGTGTGAATACAGGCTTGTAAAGAACTATACTCACTCCTAATAACTATACTAAAGCATTTGGTTTTTAGAATGTCTCAAATGAAAAAAGAATCGATTCTAAGATAGGAAAGAAAGAAAAGGAGTAAATTCTAGGTCGGGTGAGAATTTGTTTGGCGTAACGACAACTTTTTGGGGTAGATAAATGATTTGGACTTTGTAGTTCAAACCCATTATTTAGTATTTGGAAGGATTGATAAATAACAAAACACAGTTTTCAAACTATTTCAATAAAAGTTATTTCAAAAATTTAGGATGATATGAAAAACTTAAATAAATACTTAAAAGATATAGAGCAGTTCAATACTGGTTCTACGTACCATTTGAAGTGTTAAACTTTGGTTGCCATTCTATGAATAGGAAGTATTTTAAGCGGATTAATTATCGTACACTGACATACCTACTCGTAATAGGTATATGAATACCAGAGAGATAATAAACAATTCATTCCAATTTGTTGTGTCTCTGTAATGTGTAAATAATATCTTCGTCACGGAATGCCGTGCCGAATCATAAGAAATTGCTGAGATTAGACCACCCGAGGGATTCTCGTGTATATTTTGTGGGGTTGAAAAAATTGTTGGAGTACTAAGCATTATTTTCGAGAGATAGGCATAATGTTAAACGTTCGAATTATCATGAAAATCGCTTTTAATAGCTCACAAACGAAAGTCGATTATAAATTATTTTGTTAATGACACAGACTATAGAGTAACTATCGTTTTGACTTTTAAAAACACTCTGTCAAATCGTTCTTATAGGTACTGATGTGCATTGTTTTATCTAACGTAATATCCAATCAACCATGTTTAAAATGTTTTCTGTTTTTTTTTCTTCTCGTCAATCGTAATAACTGTTTTTAAATGATCGATCGGATCTGACACAATACATAGGCACGTACAGCTATTTGATACACGTATATAATAATATTATAATAGTGGCAACTTTTTATTTAATTTAATCTTTCGTTCCCATGCACGTGGAAACCGCAGGACAATCTTTTTACGTTAATGCCCAGACAATGCGTGTTCACAGAGGAATTCTTCGCATTCATTGCATTCCCAATTTTTTTAGTTTTTTTTTTTTTTTTTTTTTTTTTTATAAAATGCAATAGTTGGCATTTCACACTGTTCACGAGGCCTGTTAGACGTAATGTACAACGTACACAAAAATAGAAGAGTTTACGGCGTGCAGAACTGGAACGGGTGAAAACGATAAATAACAACAAATGCGATAATAATAAAATATAATAACTTTTCGTGCATATTATTAACGCTGCTCAATACACCACACTAATGGCTAGTAACGATATTGAAGAGTGTGGAATCGATAGACGTTCGATGATCAATTGAATTATTTTTGCATTTACAAAATTAGTTTTTTTTTCTCAGATTTTCGAACGAAACGATGAATATGTTGGACTGTTTTCCAATTGATATTTTAAATCCAAAAAAAGCAAAATACTAATGTTTTTTTTTTTTACCTACCAGTTATAATTTGTATGGAAGTAAATAATACATGGCGGATTTAGCCAATAATAACACTTATAACGCTGTATGGATTGAACACAACTTAAAGAAAAAAAAAAAATGCAAAAAACATCTTAATCTCACTCCATATAACCTTATCTAACCAAAAATAAAAATTTAAAAATGTTAATTCCCGTTACAAAAAAAAAAAAAAAAAAATTAACGCCAGTTGAGCGACAACATTTCTTATTGCTAAAGGGACGAAAAAAATCGCACCCTTTGAGCAAAATTTTATACGAGCACTGGCTTGAGCACACACTTGTTCTACTCTTTAGAAACTGAGAAACGCAAACATAGTTTCAAAAATGTACTTACCTTTAAGGAAACCGGTGTCGGTAGAGGGCGCTACCTCTAGGAAGCTCGATGAAAAACGGTAATACTTGGCGTCTACACTTTTCAAAATATTTTTGAAACTAACCTTACCTTATTTCATGAGCTAAAAATAGAAATTGAAAACTTAGAATCTGTTTTAAAAAAAACACGTAGTTATCATGCAACAATGAGTCAAAACTTTAATAGGTAGATACTGTGAATCTTAGTTTCTTCAGAAATGAAACAATAATCAACTAATTATTGATTTGAAAAATGATTTCGATTCAGAACACCCGTTTACTGACGTTAAGTTTTTTTTTTTTTTTAATTTTAATTAAGTAAAAAAAAAAAATAATTATGGAATTCAAGTTTTTACAACGAGGTCAATTTTAAAACCCTAATTAATTGATTCTAAATAATTGGCCAATGTGTATAGATTGTATATTCAAAGTTACAGACTTCTAACTACAAAACTTAAACTTGTTTCAAAGAACTTAAAATGTAAAATTTGCATGCAATGTGTGCGTGCATACTGGTGCAAACACCAAACTATGATCTAAAACACTTCTAAATTGTTTACGGTTTTAGAACAATTATTTAAACTGACGCGATGGCGCCAACATTCTCAATCCGTCCATCGGCCGAGAAGCGATGTTTTTGCCAAAAACTACTTTTACTCGCCTTTGGTCGCATAAAAGAGTACAATGTTCTTTTTTATTTCAAACATCGTTTGTGTACGTCATTAACGTTGTAAATAGTTCACCGAGTCAAATTATTTTCTATTTTAAGTGGTAGCGAAGGATAGAGTTACAACGCACGTTAGGTTTTTTTTTTTTTATAAGAAATTCGAGTTACTGATTTTTTTTCGAGAACTGTTTACGCTTGATTACAGTAAAAACTTTTTAAATCTAACCATCGAAAACCTATCTGCATATTGTATCTTTATAGGTCATGATTTAATGATTATCACATACGATATTTTATGTGAGGGTACCTAAATCACGATTGATAATCTTGTACGCTGATTTCCTCGCAAGATTTACTAGGATTTCGTTAAAATTTCCTAAATTTCTTGACACCGATTTCTCCCGGCCGATACCTGCCGATTTTATGGTTATTTTATGCTTACATCAAAGTCATATTAGAGACCACATAATGTTAAAATCTCTCAAGTCTGAAGCAATATTTTGTAATTGATGATATCATTTAATTTTAAGTGTTGAATGCGTTAGGCTTGCATAACACGGCAACGCACAAATGGTGTCCAGTGTCGCATTTTTCTAATTCATAATGATTTAAAAAACGTAAATTATAAATAGTATTTTATGCCAAGGCGTGAAATTTAAAATAACGATCGTGATAAAAAATACGTACCTACGTCACTTTTTATTCGTTTATATCGTAATAAAACTGTTGAATGTTGATTTTTGTTGGATACTGAACGCAGCGAGGAATGTATTAGTTTTTTTTACAATTCTTTTTCTGTAAACGTTATATCGGGTAGAAAGAGTGGACCAATATTTATCGGTAAGATCACAAAAAATATGGAAAAGTTGACTTTTTACAAATCAAAAACAGAATTTTTTTTTTTTTTTTAAAATTTGCTCCGAATGATTTCAAATTTGTTCTCTCTGCGATCGCTTTTTCGGATAGAAAAAGTGAATTCCGTTAGTCCGATCTTTACGTTGATACATGATATCTCTAAACACATAGGTATCGCTCTTTATATTTGTAAATTTTCAAATGTTTTCCGAGAAAAACCATCACACGAAACGCAATATCGGAGTTGATTTCTACAGTAGTGTTCGCGCAGCGTTGAAACGGATAGATTTAAGTGGCCGCGAAAGTTTCGAACGAATTCGAGCAAAATTAACTCGACTGGTTAAGCTCGCTCAGTAATGTTCGTACACACTATATTATCCGCTGCTCACGGATTCTCAACACAGACTTGTAACAGGGGCGTGTGTACGAGGGGGCTGAGGAGGTTTCTCCCCCGAAATTTCACGGTCGTTTACAAAATACTCTTTTAATTTTCGTTCTTATTATACGTTTGAAGTTGGAGAAAAAAATGCATCAGCCCAGTTCAACGGGCGGGGGAAAAAACAAACTAAATACGGCCCTGAACCGTACAAATTTTCAGTGAAGAAACCGTTGTTACGTTGTTGTTGTTGTTGTTTTTCTTCGACCAAATCGTACGATCCTTTCGATATCATAATTATTATTAGTATGGGCGTGTTGTACAGTGTGATTCATTAATTAATTCATCCGCAAAACGGCACTTTTGATTCCAACCGTCGGTCGTGTTTATAATACGTTGTTCACAACGGATTTATGATTCAATTAGAGTTTAACCGTTTATTGCATGTTTAGTGTTCATTAACGCCTCCGACCGTTCGCGCGCGCCCATCGCGCTGCAGCTCGTTACCAGCGCCCGCGTGGGTCGTCATCGTCGTTTTTCTCACCTTCGGACGCGGCCGCGCAGGAACTGCAGCTTCCGGTCGGCAAAAAGACGCCTCCGTTCGTATTATTCTATTCAAACTCACGGCGGAATCGAAATGTTTTTCTCGGTTTTCACGAGAAAAAAAACAAAAATTTTCAATTTAGAGACACGGTGAATTCGAATAGTACATGGATGACCACCTATTCCGGCATCATAATGTTATATTATCGTCTCTCCGTCTGATCTCAAAGCGTATTCCTACAGACATAAGTCGTGGTCCGTGGGTATAATATGTTTTCGTGATTTAAAAACGCGTGAAAAATATAGATACATACTGATTTCCACTATAGGATAGGTACTCTACCTAGGGTTTTTGCATTATAGTCGTTAAAAAAAAAAAAAAAAAAACAATACCGACTTCGAAAAACAAATAAAAAGTAGGTATAAAATAATCGAATAAAAAAAAAAAAAACAATTTTATCACTTTATTTATTTTTGGAGTCTGTGTCGTCCAACAATATTAATTAAGAATACACTACATTGCGAAAAGGTATACGAGAAACGGACAAAGTTGGTACGTATTTACAGAATACCAGTGCTTTTGAATTTCAAAAAAAATGTGGATTTTTTAACGCGTAAGTTACCGCACTCACGGCACCGATTCCTAAAAATACCTATTTATGATACATTTTTTTTTTTCATTTAATTATTTTATACTTTTTAGTGGTTTTTTTTAAGCAGGTTTTATTTTTTCGATACAATGTGCACAATACTACCTCTGAAGCACCTATCAAACAAAAACAGAATCATCAAAATCGGTTCATAACTGCCGGAGTAGGCAATCGATAAAAAAAAAAAATACCCACAGTCAAACATAGGATCTCCTCTTTTTTTAAAAAGTGCTCGATAATTCGAAAAAAGCACTGGAGTATTTCGTAGCGAGTCAAACAAATCAAATGTTTTTTTTACTTTGTAGTTTGTACTGTTGATAAATTTTTATGGCATGGTATTATTTTGTTAAATCCACAAATAAAATACGATTATACAAATCACAAGTACTGCGTTCCGTATGAATTGTAAACCAGTTAAAATAAATTTTTTATTCGGTTTAACGAAAAGCGACGCACATCAAAATTAACATTCATGACATTGCAGTATTGAAATCTTTAACCGTTGTACTGTACAGTTGTTGGTGAACGCGTATTGAATTTTGGGGACATGGTTTAGAAGTATTAATATTTTGTACGAAACGTATTGTTTGAAACAAAGACCCACGAAAAACCCAAAAGAAATCAAATTTCGTTCATTGGTTTTTGCATTAATCTTTTTTTTTTCAAATATATTTTTTAAGAAATCACTCAACAATTCAATATGTACGAGTATTATAAATGCATTTTATGAAGATTTTCGTCTTTTA
Organism: Hormaphis cornu; assembly: GCA_017140985.1. NCBI lineage: Eukaryota > Metazoa > Arthropoda > Insecta > Hemiptera > Hormaphididae > Hormaphis > Hormaphis cornu. The sequence continues at coordinate 51,153,010 of CM029357.1, forward strand.
ACGCTCTCCAGACTCGGAATACATCTACCTTTTCAGGTCTATTTCTGAACTCCAGCGAGTGAGCTCGATAGAATCAGAAGGTATAATATTATATTTTTTTATACTTATTTTTGAATCATGGTTTGTAAAATATCTCGAATAACTAATACTTTTGGGATTTTCTTATTGAAATTGTTTACCTATCAATACGTCCAAAAGTATCGGTTAGTTTTTTTTGCAATTTTTCGAAATTAATCTAAGCTCGTTTGCAGTTATTTTTCAAAATAAAAGCAATTGGGATTTAGTGTGTACCGTGTGTTCATATGTATTTTTTTGAAAGATTTTGTTATGACGTGTTTCGTATTTTGATCAACTGCTTTTTTAATACTTCATATTATTATAACTAGTGTTTTGTATTCTGGAGTGTAAAAACGAATGTGTTTTGTTCAAACCCGAAAGTGGTAACTCAAAACGAACTCTGTTCGTCTTGTCGAGTTTCTTTTGAACAATATTATCTTTCTAGATTTACGAAATTTTCTTACGGCAGATTGAATTCTAAGATCGTAGTTGAAAATCAGAAATTTAAAACGTTTTGTAAAAATCCGAAAGAACGGTAGGTGAGTACCGATTTATATAGGTCAGGTTAGATGTAAGGTTTTCCAGGTTTTTACTGCTATTATGTTTTATTAGTATTTCGTATCTAATTTCCATACGCATGTATAGTTTTATCGCTTGGTCCATTATACCAAACGTATTAGGATTTAAAAAAAACATTCACGATTGTTATTATGTACATGACATGATCCATATTTATTGACGCTGAAGGGTCCCCGAGCGCGTATATATTACATGGATTAATGGTCATCCTCGGAGGCACATTTTGAAGCCAGATTCAAAAGATATTTCTGTTTTTTAAATTCGCAACGTTACTGTCCATAAAACATTATCATATATATACAACGTACACGGGGACGCGCTAAAAAAATAAAAACGGTTTGGTAAAAAAAAAAACTAGTAAGTAGGCATAACGATTGTTATACTAATTAACTTATGGTGCTGGGCGAGTTTATGATGTGTTTTTAATTTAAGCTATTAAAGTCGAAGACCGAGGTATTTAACACAGTATTTTCACTCAAGCGTGTAAAAAAACGGCGAGTGTTACAACGTTGACGCTTTTACCAAGATAACACTCCCGAAATCCATAAGTTCTGTGTGGTTTTTTTTTAGATTTTGATGGAATCTTAAAACAATATCTTACCGTTTCACGCAGGAGACTGCGGTTTCGACGTTTGCCACGAGGCCGTTTCTTCGGAGCGTGTCTAGTTTTAAAAGTTCGCAAGTACTCTTCGAGATGAAAAATGTGAACGAGTGAAAAATGCACAGACTCTGTACAAACACACTTTTCTTTCGCCTCGTTCTAACGACATCGTTTTACGGTTATTCTCGACGTCCGTCCGCCGTCGTTAAACGTCCAACGACGAACACGCAAAAAGACGGACGATTGTATAGGGGCGGCGGTACATCAGGGGTAAAATCGCCACTTTGTAAAATAACGTCCATCTGGAATCGTCGCGTTTTTTGACCATATTGTTTTCGTACGATTTTTATATTACACGCGGTAATTATTATTGTACGGTTACACCGTTCTCCAGAGTGTCCGTATTATTATTATTAGTGTTGTACCGCCATCGCACACCTACCTACCTACGAGGACAATAATATTATTATCGCGGCGTACGGGCGCCGTTTGGACGAGGCCGACGTTATTTACAACGAAAAATAATAATACATATATTATAATAATAATGATCTCCTCTCTCTTTATCTGCATTTTCGTGTTGTCTCTCGTAACCCCCCCGGGACGGATCACACACACACACGATGTCTCTTCCGATTGCCGCAGATCAATTTTAACGAACAAATAGGAAAAAAAACGCCGAGCAGACTGTATCACGCGCGTGTACGGTTAATATCGTGTGCGGAGGGCACCCGGTCCTCCGTTATAATGTGTACATGATGATAATAAAAAATACACGGACCCGCGCGATCTTATCGTCCGAATTTTTTTCGATTTAAACCGAACGTTTTACGTATAAATTATATTAATTAAAATAATCATCTAGAATCCGCCGGCCGGGCCCACGCTTTTTTCACCCGTGTACAGTAAATAACTATTAAAACATCCGCGTCCGGATGAAACGTGAGGGCGTCGGAACGTTTTACGTGGGTGTCGTGTGTGCGCGTGTGCGCCGCGCGCGGTTCTCCTCTCACCGTGATTCGATTTTAAATCTCGGTGATTTTACGACGACGACGCGACGGTGACGATCGGGGGGGTGGGTGGCTCCGAGATGGTTTTGAGAAGGAACGGGGTAGAGAGAAAGAGAATCTGCCTTACGAGCGAACGTCGTACGATTAAAATAAAACGAAGAACACCCGAACGTCGCTGCTTTTTTTTTCGGTTTTACGATTATTGTTATTATTATATTGTGCGCCGCCGCCGCCGCCGCCGCTCCACCGCGGTACAATCGCTGACGGAAACGCATTTAAAGGGAAACAATGGTGTTTTCGGTCGTTTTTTGTTTCTCTCTATCCTACATCCGAACAATGCTCGTCGCGGTATTTTAAATAGTAAAAAACGAACGAACGAACGAACGTTTTAGAAAGACCGTCGTTAAAGATCGGCTTTACAACGATTATTAATGCGCGTTATATTATACACAACACCCGACGCGTTTTACTAAAAATAACACCTTGACAACACACGGTGTCTCGTGCTGTAACAACAACAACAACAACAATATATTATATTCGTTTAAAACATCGAGTAAAAGTGTAAAAAAACTATTTTTTTTACCATCTCGTAATACATATAATATATAATACACGTGTTTATCTGATTTATTTTTTTAATATTCGTAACTTTGTTATATACATCGCGAAGAACAATTTACAAAAAATTTTTTTTTAAATAGTATGTGGGTACTACTTACTACTGTATTAGCCACTAATCGGGTCGTACAAATACCGCAGTGTAAGAATTAATAATATATATAATAAATTAGGTATGTACAAAAAAAAAAAAATACACAAAAATGAAATAAAAAAAAATAGTATCAAAGAACATTATATTAATAAAATACTCGCGTGTGTTAAAACTAGTATTATATATATATATAGTCGAAACGACGCAGTGTACATTAAAAACTTAGCAAAAACGAACATTGTGTAGGCTGCACGATGCAGTTGTGTTACACCATTGTTTATCGTGTGATACCATAATTATTTTGTTATAACACAACTGTTTAACGAAGAAATTGTACAACAATTATTACTATGTGTTGGTTTAAAGCGTTTAAAATACGCTAAACCTGTAGCCGTTTTAAAGTGTCACGTTACCGGCGTCAAGTTCAGCTGTAAACGGATTCTAGTAACTTTAAATATATATATATATACGGCGGCGCCTGTACTTATGTACTACAACACATGATTTAGGTGGGTATCGAATAGCAGTTTCAATAGTTTTTGCCACCCCCGAAAATTGGGGGTTGGCGGTGGTGTGTTTCACTTTTTGTATTTATGCGATACGCGAAAAATCTGACATCGGCGCCACTAATAATATGAATATGAAACAGTTAAATTCTCGTCTCGTGAACGGCGACGTTTGCACCACAAACGAGTTGAATCGATTAGGTTAAAACCACGTTCGGGGGGAAGAAAAAATCACATTTTCTAATTTCGAATTGTCGTAACACAACTCGTGTTCAGTATCTAACAGGTAGAAACGAGTAGAAGTCGTAACGACGGTGAAAACTAACGTTAAATTTCAAGACGCCCGTTATTACTTTGTGTATGATCTAATGATGAAAACACACGAACTCGCGGCGTTGACGGTTTATCCGATAGGCTGAGAATCAAGTGTTTTTTTTACAATCAGAGTAAAACATTTTAGATTTCGGTTTAGTTTTTTGATAACTTTTTTTCCTCGGTATTACTGCTGCGGGTTAAGAGAGCTATGACGTATGGTATATTTATTTATTGTAAAAAGGTAATACTATTTACACGTTTCCACGGAATTTTTAACGTCTAATCGGTCGAATAAAATTACCGTGTTTCATAATATATATGTATTATTAAGACTAGTAGTGAGTCATTAAGACTTGTAAAAAAAAAGTAGTAGTAATAATAATAATAATAGGGTTTGAAAACAAAATCAAAAAGTTGTTTATAAACGACCGTCAATGCGGGTGTGCGAACAACCGATCGGCACTACTTAAAACGAGTTATATAAAAATTTCATTACATCTGAAACACGTGACGGTAAAACAATGTTTTAGTCGCTTTGCGTAAACGGTTTGCTTTTTCGTTCTTATTGTTATCCACGTTTTACAGACGATTCGAAGATACGACTTAGGTGTTATATTTATATTATGTTTAAATAAAAAAAAATCGAACGTTATTTTCCGCGACAATCTATATGTACAATCGATAAATACACGACGCGCAATAAGAGTCACACTGTCAAAGCAAAATGCGCTCGCCGTACAACGGTCGTAAAGAATTTTTTGCAGCATTTTTTTCCCCTACAAGTATTTTGGCCGTCATTCGATGTAACATTATAATACAGACGAATCTAAAAAATACTAAAAATTTAGTACTAAACGTGTACAACTTGCAGTGACGTGTTTTGCGCGAGCGACGGACAGTTTTCTATATGCGTATAGGCCGTCCGTTTGAATTTCGTTTCTATTTTTACGTCGTTCCAAAATTTTTCGCTCAAAAAAGGGTCCGTTTCTTCCGTGTGATGCACGTTTTAAAAAAATAAAAAACGTTATCCAGTAAAAACGATACGCGCCTACCAACTAACTATTTTACAAAATGTATTTTTCGAATCGAGCCGTACAGTTAAAATTAGTTGTACAATCAATTCGTTGTGCGACTCGAAGATACGAACCCGTCTCTCTCTCTCTCTCTGAACTCCAAAACAATAATTAATGGTAATTTTTTTAATTTTCATACACGTCTGCTGGTCTTTGGGGGTGGTGGTGTGGAAAACGTTCACTCGGAGACGTCGCGTTCGACGGCGGCGCAACCGCAACCGCACTCCGTGACCACCGGGTACTCGACCTTGATCCACTGGCACAACCTGACGGGGCTGACGGCGGCCGCTTGACCGCCGCCGCCGCCGGCTTGGTGCGTCTTGGCGCCCGGCTGCAGGCTGTTGAACTGCTGGAGCGCGGCGGACGACTGACTGGTGCGACAGTGCCACCGGAGCAGCGTCTTGTACTGGCTGTCGGCGGCCCGGCAGTACAGGCCCGCGGGCACCGAGCACGACCGCTCGCCCTTGACGCAGTGGCCTTCGAGCAGCCACCGCGGCCAGAACCGCTGGCCCAGGTCCTTCCACCGCCGCTGCACCGGGCACATGGTCCGGCCCCACAGGTACTGCTGGATCTTGCGGCGCAGCTGCCCGGAAATCCGGGTGCGCAGCCGCCGGCCGCCCGGGAGCGTGAAGTACTTGGTGTCCAGCTCGCGGATCTCGGCCGGCATCTTGCCGACCGGCACCAACCGGCCCCGGCGGTTCCTCCTGCGCGACAAAAAAAAAACACCACCGTCATCGCAACAGTTATTTCTTTTAACTACTATACGCTTTTGCGTGTCACATTATACGGCTAAATTTACAACGCGCAGTAATCGTGTACAATAATTCCGTGCAAAAAGTGGAAACAAGACATAAAAAAAAAAAACCAGATAATTCGAATCAAGCTGATGCTTCGAGGAGCTTGACCACGTTGATAACCGAGCAAGGATGGTCCAGACTCGGACGCGAATATCTCACGAGTGTATTTGTGGGCTGTTCGTTTTGTCTTTTCGGGACCCGGGCCAATAGCTATGCACTTGCGCCTATGTATACATACGAAACAAAATTAAGATTTATTCTAACACGATAAATCGAAATACATTGTACAAAAAGACCGAGAATCAAATCGAAAATCATATGTTTCACTAAAAATCGGTCGAAATCAACAACGTAAATACTTTAACCTAATAAACACCACCAGTTAAACGAAAAGGTATTACTATTTAAACATTCGACTTAAATAATTGACCTGTAACTATACTTTCAAAACCCTTTAGTTTATAATTAATTTGATCCACAAATTAAACGTCTTAAGCTATTGTCGACAAAGAAAAATAAAGGTACAACAGATTATACATACGGCGCGATACGGTTTGCACGTTTTAAGAACACATTTAAAAACTCGGGAACAGTCTAGGTCGCGTTGCTGGGTGGACTGACGGAGTAGCGAATACGCTTCGGGTGGGTCACTGGTTTGGAAGTTTGAACGTACTATTTATTATTTGAAAACAATGATAAACGGTTGCTATCGAAAAAACGATTCTGAGCGTTGTCTAGAATACGTCACGATAAAAACTAAATTTAACAATGAAAATGGTCCGAAAAATCCAAAAGTCGAATTCATGTTTTAAAAAAAAATAATAATTCAAACAACGTGTGAAAATTTTAACACATTATGGTTTACCGATTATAACAATTGTATCGGTTTCAATTCGATCGGACAAACACTCGCCACTCCGGCGGTCTTTTTAGTATAAATTTGTGTGTTTTCGGACTATCATTTCTACACAATATGGGTAAAATTCAAAAATTGAAATAAAATTCTATAAAAAGCCAAAATCTCCATTTTTTTTTTTTTGCGTTATTCAAAGTTAAGATCGGAGCACACTTTTTACACGAAAACGTCATCACAAACCTGAAATTTCAAATTTTCGCAGTAAAATTCTTGATTTGTTTCCGGGATATTACTCAAAATGTAAGCAAAATTGAAAAAATTCTCGAACCAAATGATCACCGCAATCGACAAGCCTATGTCAGAAAACTTACTGCTTTTAATGTAGTCTGTGCGTTTTTTCCAAACGAAAACTTCATCACAAGTCTTAAATGTTCAAACTTTTCGCCGTAAAATTCTCCAGAATTTTTTTTCGTTGGCTTTTCGGGGTTTAATTCAAAAAGCAGGCAAAAATTTAAAAGAAAAGTCCATACGCCTGTATCAGTGTGGAGGTGCTGACTTTAGAAATATGAGCGTTTTTCTACGCGAAAATTCGTTGACAGAAAAAAAAAACAACAAAAACCGCTTTGTAAAAACGACGCGTTCCTCAGAATCTAAAAAATAAAACGTCGTAATTAATACGGGGGGTTAGGTTACCTGTAGGGCACGTTGCTGGTGGGTACCAGGTGCTCGGGGGTCATGACGCTCATGTAGTTCGGGTCGAACTTGGCGCCCAGCTTGGCCAACAGGGCGGTGACGTTGATGTCGGAGGGCCGGGGGTCCAGCGCCGGGTTGGGCGACTCCAAGAGGTCAGGGACGCTCGGGTCGTTGGACGGCCGCGGCCGCAAGTCCAGCTGCCGGACGGACGTGCTGCACTGCACCGCGGTACGACGGTCGATGGAGCAGCAGCAGCAGCAGGCCAGCGCGACCAGCACGGACCACCACCATCTGACGGTCATCTGCAGAAGTAACAATCGAAATTATTATTATTGATATGGGTTTGTAGCCGACTGTTGTAAAAAAAAATCGATAAATAGATACGTGATTATAGTGATCGTATAATTTATGTTGTCGGCGCGAATTTTTCTAAAGGTTAGGTGTGTGTGTTCAGTGAAAAATATGAAAAAAACGACCGAAAGTAAGAAAAAATTGTCCGGAGTATATCCGTGGTCGCGAACAATATTGCAAAACGGAAATCAACGACCCGAATAACGTTGTACCATAGGTGTACCTACCTATGTATAATGGATATTAAAGTGTTTTCAAAATAAAACGTTGTAAAAATGATTTTCGCCATTTGCACGCGGTAGCCTGAAATAATGAATTGGCGTAAATAGTTAAAAAAAATTTTAAATCAAATGTGCGTGCGATTCGTAATTCGGGATGCGTTTCGCATACAACGCGGTATCGTTTTTTTTCCGTACTATCGGGTAAGTACTGATGTACAACGACCAGTTTGAAACAGTTTGATTTTCGATTGATAACTAATCGGTGTGACGAGAATGTTGTAATGCAGTTCCGGAGATGAAGACGAACATTTTTGCAACATAATCCACGGAGGCGTTTTTCTCATTCGTTTTGACGTCGTTTCGGAGTAGGTCGCAGCTTAAGGCGAACAACCACCGGTTTAATGTTTGTATTGAATTCGTGTGCGATCACCGGTGTGCTTACGAAAACCACGAATCCCCGAGTGAGGTCAGCGAGTTAAAAATAATCGTTCAAAATCGAATGTTTTAAACTTGGCTCAATAATTATTGTCGCACGATTTTTATGATCCGTTCGGGTAATGCGCGAGTATTTCTGTTTCACGTTGTAAAATTTTACCATGCCAACGAAGGAGCCACAAAACGAACGAAATAATTACCGTATCGTAATATTTTAAACTTGGGGAAAGCATCGAGTTTTAAACTAGAAAAAAACGCGATTTTTAACGACCCGATAACGTGTGAAAATTCCAATCGATTCGGAAGATTTGCGGAGCGATTTTCACAAAGAAAGAATACAGTTGCGAAACGATTACAAACCGAAATTGTCTAAAAATTTTTAATCGCGTACAGGTAAATTTACGTTTTTAGATCCCATTGAAGGTGCCCACACTGAACATTTAAACCGCACACGGGGAACGGTAACTGCAACTAATGCATTTCGAAGCTCTCTAAACCGTCGAAAAGTCATCAATTTTATGTTCGTTTAAACTTTTGCAACTCGCGCTGTAATAGCGTAATTTTTTTTCGCGGGCGCAATTCTTCGGTTTCTGTCCGGCGACACGCGTATTATACGTTTATGAATGTACGGCGAACAATATGCAGTGTACGACAACAACAATACGTGAGATGGTATAATATATTGTGAAACGAGCACGTGTCCACGTACAGGGTGGTTTAAAGAACTGCCAGAAACAGTTTTAGAAACGAATACGAAAAAGGTGCTCAGGTTTTCACAGGTGAGCCTCTATCACGTTTACCGCGTTGAAACTTATAGGTACGTATGATATTGTCGGATTGCTTAACGTTATTTTGTACACAGCTAATATTGTAACAAGCACTGGATTCGGAAAAGGTTAAAAAACAACTGTATTTGTTCTCGTATGGATATGATTGTAGAGAAATTACACGTCTTCACCTCGAGGCGTAGTCGTGTTCAAAACACTCTCTGTTATAACTCGGTTGGTGTTTTGACAATAGTATATATACATTCAGTAACTCGTTTACGTTTCATAATTGGGCTTTTTTTCGCGGCACGAAATCTGAAGAAATCAGACGTCAGTAGGCGAACAATAATCGCCGCAGTCGTGGTGTAGTACATTGTAAAACGTACGAGCACATCAATTATTTTATCATCGGTCGGACGGCGTCGCGAGCTCGCTTTAAAATTATTTTTTAAAAAAAGCATCGATCCACACCGTCAGAACCGAAACTGCTATAGAGATTTGCGCTCGAACGTGCAGGAACATCCTGTATTCATTACAGGACGTAGACTTTTCCCGTCACATTGACGCCATAATACACACACACATATATATACGTAGAGGTCGCGCGTCTTTATTATTATTATTCATTAAATCACCGGTAATTTATTTCGAGTCACGTGGAAAAAAAAAAAAATACAAAATAATAGTTAAAAATACAAAAAAAAACCCCCGAAGAAACTCGACCGGATTCTTTGCCGGCACATTAACACCTCGGCGGCTCGACGATCCGTTAACGATAATTCGTTCCGTCGGCTCGGGTCCACGCACGCTGACTGCACATCGCCATCAACTGCGCGTCCCGTCCGGTTCGGTTGAGTTTTTTCTTCGTTTTTTTCTTCTTTTCTTTTAATTTCTCTCTCTCTCTCTCTCGTTTCGGATTCAACGTCAATCAACCGAAATCGTGTCCGAAAATCTCGGAGCCGACAAAAGACCGCCGCCGCCGTCGCGAACAGTCGACGACAACAAATGCGGCCAATAAAAATCTCGTGTCGGATTTACAAACGTATGATACGCACGTATATATATATACCGAGCCGAGCCGATTAATCGAGCAGTTCATTGTCGTTTTTACGAGGAATCTCGACCGTGTACAACGTCACATGTTATTTTAGTGTATCGATTGATTCGATTTATACCACCATTCTTATCTTATCTTTTCTTATCTTATCTTATCTTGTCTTATCTTCCGCGCGGAATTTCGCAGGATTCACACACGCCGCTATCGAACCGCAAATGTATCGTACGGCCGAAAATTTCGCGCACAACACAACCGACAAACACCACGACGTAGACGGCCAACCGATCGTTATTCGGCGGATAAAATGAACGTAAACAAAATTCGGCGAACCCGCCGCGGCTAAGGCAAAACGCTCTCTAGCGCAACACGAAAAATTATCACGACTTTAGAGTTATGAGCTGAAGTGCCGCCTGTAGACCTTTTTTAAATTAATAGCCTGATCAATCGCGTCCGAACCTGGAAACTCTACTTGATCTTGCCGTCAAACTAACATCCGGAATGTGTACACGACGTACCCTCAAACCCAGTAGGCGTGTTTCATTTTAGTAGAAATGAAAACAATTTTATTCTTATTTGTCTTACGAAAAACACACGATGGGTTCAACAGTATCCGGGTATACGGGTATAATGTCGTATTGTGCGGTTACGCTGTCCGTGACGTTTGGCTAATGTTACATTTTCCGGTCAGTGTCAGTATCCGAATAACCCAAAAAGTGATCCAGAAATCAAAATATTCACGTCGATCCAATCACGTCTTAGTCTAGTGAAGTATCCTGGGCGTGCCACAAGGTTGAATCCGTCAAGCACTACGTATGTCGTACACGTTGTTCGAAAGGCTAAACGATCCAAAGGCAGTCCCGTGGATTCTAGACCAGAAAGCTCTGCTACCTCGATCGACGTCGAACTGCGCACTTACAAAGACCTACTCGGTACGGATTTACGCGGCACGAACCTATCTATAACGACTCGCTATACTGCCACTCTGAAGTCGCCGTATTTCCAACAACTTCACCGAAAATCATCGCCAGAACGGTCTCGCAGTAAAACAAAGAAAAAACACCACCCAAGCAAACGAAACCTCCGCTCCCCGACCGCGAGGCGGCTCGAAACAGCGGTAAAACAGGGTTCGAGCTTGTTTCGGGAGTGTTCCGGCAGTCCCTGGATTTTAAAAAGTCTCCGTTCGGACTGCAGATTTCGATCGACACGGGGACTCGAGGACCATTTATGCGAGGAGCCGACTCGCCACATTTTTTTGCGTTCCACGTTCGGCTGGTGCACAGGATTTGTCGTGATCGTAGTAGATGATGTCGTGACACCTAACCTCCTATGTCTCGTGGAAAATACGTACGTACGTATTATACAATATTATAAAAATATACGTCACGCGCGCGTAACATAAAGAGACCTATTGTGAAATAATTACGGAACACGAAAATAACTTCGCGCCGCGGACAATAGACCCCCGGGGGCTGTAGTCGTAAGAAGAAGAAAAGAAAGACGAGTTCAAACGGTATTTATTCGCTTTTTTCCAGCCGCCGCGGCTATCGTTTCATTCATCGCTATAACAACGGTAGGCATCCTTTCAGGCCGTCGAAACACGCGACGTAAATCGACCGTAGTGCAGAATAATTATTATTCATTATCGGCTCGTCCGCGACCGACGGCGATTTTTCTCATCGTTGTGTTATTTTTTCATTTTTCCTTTCTCCGTATACGAATATTATACACGCACGCACGCCTATAATAGGTATCGTCGCATTATCATCGTCTGTTCGAGTTTTTAAAACGCGAGCGAGCCACGGATCGGCGCGAAATTCGACGTCGTCAAACGCGCGTCAATATTTACACGTACACGATATTCGTCGAAGATAAAAAACGATAAAAAACGAAAAACACACACGTATCAAACGCCCAGCGGACGTTCCCCATGGCGTTAAGAGTATTACACCGTTTTGAAAGAAAGATTCGATTCCTTCGGGGACGGGCTCGGGGTCGTAACGTTCGTGTTCTGTTGACGGTCGACGACGAACGAGTCGAACGAAAACAAAGTTCATGATGTACGCAAGCATAAAAATCGGGCGCAGTACCAACAAAAAAGGCTATTTTAGGTATCAAAAATCATTCATTTAACGAACATGATACAAATGATTTGCCAATTCTTGTAAACCAGCTACCATTTGATTCCGACTGATTTCACTACATCGAAAATGCGCATTGCGTGCGCCCGAGAAGCAAAGCGGTTACGTACAATCGGCTCACCCGTTCGTTTTTTCCATGTACGTTGTCGAGACGTTTAACTTGCGAATTTTAAAAACAGACTTGCAAATTATTAGGTGTCACTAAACGTTTTGTACCGATTTTGATATAGGAAAACTTGGATGGGCCAACATCATAACTTCGAATGCCAGACATAAGCAAATTATTAAAATAAACTTGTAAACTACTATCATTTTTGTACAGATTTTGATTTTAAGACGTCTTTTTTTTTTGTTTTTAACGATGTTTATTTGTTTTTGCGTGTCTGTGAGGGGATTTTTATCATTTTAGTTTTTAATATAAGTTATTACAACCCAAACACAGTTTTTTTACAGTAATTAGTTAAATATTTTTGATATTTTCATAGTTGTTCTGCTACTATTGGGAATGGAGACAAATACAACAAATCAAAGATTATTAAAAATCGGTCCATCTGTTCTTAAGCTATGAATAGTAAAAATAAGTCAAATAAAATTTGATTCCATGTGCCAACCATAAAAAAAATAATTAAAATTTCAACGAAATTTTTTTTTCGGACAACCTTTAAGAGTGGAATTTTCAAAAATCTGCTCTTAGCTGATGTCTACGGCAAAATAGCTATTTGTATGCCGGATCTGTAAGCAGTTTTATTTTATAACGGGAACAACTAATCTCGCTTAACTAATAGCTAACCTAACCTAACTTAAAAGGGTCCACAATAATTTTTAAATCTTAACCATCCTCGATTTTTGAATCAACTTAATTGCACACGCAAAATTTCATAAAAATCAGACTAGTCGCTAAGGAGTTCAACGACATACACACGGACAGGAGAAATATACACATATATATATGTAAAAATAGCTGTGCTGACCCGGCCAGGTTTAGTATAGTTTATAATAATACGTCCCATTTTTTTTTCATTCTTACCTCCTCCTTTTTTTTAACCTGTTTATGGGTTTGATCTTTGAAAATGCAGTGTTTCATTATTCGTATAACAGAATATGTAAGTTGAGTTTCAAAATAATTTTCATTTTTATCTCCTCCATTATTTCACCCCATTCAAACCCCCTCAGGGATTCAATTTTAAAAAACGCTGTAAAAGACCTTTCATATTATTTGATGTATGGTAAAAATTCACATTTTTTGGACGGAATGTGAGAGTGGTGCAACATAAACCTTCGACAGACTAAGATGACATCGTTTTAAACTATTAGCCAAGTAATCAACTAATATTTGATATCCGCGACTAGCAGCCAAAACTAATATCGAAAAATAGCAAAAAAATTATCGAACTTTCGACGAACTTTGTGTTTGAGGGCACTCTCGAGGGTGGAATTTCGAAAAAATTTCACGCCTAAAACCCGCTCCGCGACGCAATCTTCAATCTTAAAAAGAAATCAAGACAATCGGCGAAGGCGTCTTCGAATGACGCCACGACACAGAGAAATAGGTTCGTTTTAAAATATTATTTAGATGTGTTGAATATCGATTGTTTGTGATAATCCATGCGATCGTAAATATTTTTTAAACGCTGACTAAACGGCTCGAAAACGATGTAGTGCAAGCGAGGAATCAAACGCACGTTCGTTTGTGCCACGGTAACGACGTGGGTCTTGTTGATAATAATAATAATAATAAAAAAAAAATACTATAAAATAATACAACAAGTATGTATATAATGTTTATATTCAAAGACGATAATGTGTTACACGTCGTTTAAAAGCGCCGTGTAGAATTTGACGATAAAATACTTTTTTTTTTTTTTAATTTCTTACATGATTTATGATAGAATTTAATTGACGTCTTGTTTCTACGGTGATAATAGTTGTTATGCGCAAACGGTTTCTGAGAACTTAAATATAATATATACGTCTACTGTCCAACAGGACGCGCAGAATACATCAATAATATTGACGTGTTGACGTTATTTTCAAATTGTTTGAAATATATAGTGTGTATTAATCAACACTAATTATTAATCATAACTTATGCGGGGAAAAAAAAAAAAAAAATTACTAAAAAATATCAACACTTGCCGCCTATATAAGAATTTTTTATAGGTTCGAGTTTAAAAACACTGATTAATTGAGCTATCGGTTGTTATTGGTAAAAACAAAGACGTTATCTACTATTGTTTTGGTAGGTGTTTTTTTTTTTTCGTGTTCAGGACGTATTAGTTTACCTAGTTTGCTCAGAATCGTTTTTTCAAAGGCAATGATTTATTAGATCGTTTAAGCCAAAACTTCCGAATCGGCGATCTACCCAAAAAGTGGCCTACATCCAAAGCATAGTCGTTACTCCAACCAACTTCTCTCCCGACCTGAAATTTACTCCCTTTCTTTCCTGTCTTAGAATTTACACTTTTCGTTAAAATTAACACTGCCTTTCTTAAAATTTAATGCGTTTTCTTTCCGTCTTCCAACCATCCTTTCTTTTGTTTTTTTCAATTTCGCTGCCAACTTTTCACTCGACCTAAAACTTACTTCACATCGCGTATAAAACGGTAACCTCGTATTGAATTATCAAAACATTTCCTCGAAATTTTAAGTTTAAGTTGAAAAAAAAAAAGAAAACAAAAGCCAGTGGATAATTATACGTTCTGTTTTTAAAATACACAGCCAAATATCATTACGAAATTCCAAATCTCGTATACACGCGTTTAAAGAATATTAATTTAACATGAGTTATACGTACACGATTTAAGTGTCACCTAAACAATAGATGCGTTATTCCATTTTCGTGTTGTATCGATGATTAATTTGTAGAAATTCGAAACGATTATATCAAAATTATTCATAGTAGATGAACGTTATGTTTTATATAAAATATACAATTTTCAAGTACAAAATAATACATTTTGTTGATTACGATTTTTTTCCCAACAAAATAGTGTCAATTATTACAATATTACTTTTTGTCACATTATATATATATATAGTTGCCTTAACATCGAATACACCGATAAAAATATTCGAATTGTTTTTTATGTGCGTAAGAGCGTGAAAATGTTTTTTCCGGGTTATTGGAAGATGGATGTATATTATTCGATGGCAGAATTTTTTTGAACTAGAGTAACAGGGATTTTTTTTTTTTGTAGTGGCTGGTTAATCTATTAGTCCATGTTGCGATTTGCACGTTTAACGAGTGTAAGGAAAAAGATGATTTATAACATCATAAAACCGAGCTAAGGACTTGAAGCATTTGCGTTTATTTCTTCTGTTTGGCAAAAAATATTAGTATGCAAAACAAATTCATTGCTTGATTTTATACGACATTATACCGGAAATTCGAATATTTCAGAGATTTTGAACGAAAGAACATATTTTTGAAATTTGAAGCATTTTTCGCACATACCGAGTTTTTAATCCAACAGTAAAAAATTGAGCGAATCGAGCACCGAATTACAAAAAGAAAATGTATTTTGTTGGTGTATATTTTTAAAATTTTGATGTTATGTCTACACATTTAAATAACTAATAAGTATTTGAAAGTGCATATTTTTAATTTATCATACTTTCAGGTTTCATGTAACTACGATATGCACGTTTAAAAGTAATTTTTTTTATATTATTTTAGTAATTTTTATAAAATGTGCGTACATATATATTTTATAGATACTGTAAAGTATTTATTTAAAAATATAGATTTTATAAAAATTCCCTTAATTTTATAGTGATTTTTCACAAATGACATCGTACGTTGGAGTTGGTCAGTAATTTGGGTTGGTTAAAAATTTGAATTAAGTATTAGGTTTATCTATTATGATCGAAATGAGAGTTACGTACACAGTAAAATATTGTGAATTCTAAAGTTATATTTTTGTTCAACTCGACAGGAGAGATAAAATAAAATTTGAAACTTTCATCACGATTGAACTTCATTCGTCCAACGATTCGTATGAATCTCAAAAAAAGTTGTTTCCAAAAAATAATATAACGCGTTCAATGCAAACACGTTCATAATTTTTTTTTTTTTGAAACTGTTTTAACCCACTGCAGAAAAAAAATGTAAAGTTTAGATAAAGTACTGATAGGCTTAGAGATTCTAAATTGAAAATATTATAGGTTTTACGAAATTACATGTACTGTAAGGATTTGGATTTTGGATCATTTAAAAAGAAAAAAAAAATTAAAAATGCCTCAAATTATAAGCATCATCCCGGGTCGGCATTGTTCTTGTATGGAATTTTTCCGTATGAATTATATTAGAAAATAAATAATGACGGAAAAAAAAGTCACTATTACAATGCCAACGGGTACTAAATTTGTTTAAAGTTAGTCGAACGAACAACTAATATTACAGATTTAAAACAATAATAACATAACACGAAGGACAGATTTTTTTTTTTTAACCGTGGGAAACGCATCTGCTGCATTATGTGATTGCGTGTCGGCCATAATTTAAAAAAATTTCACGATTTTGTGAGATATTTCAAACGCTACCTAAAGCGACTTCAACACATCCGATCGAAGCCATACACTCTGTGCGTGTGTTCGACACGCATTCTTTGTTGTCCATGATTGCCCATCGTTGGGCGGGTAGGCAAGGGCGGCGGACACGATTGTGTACGAAAATCGGCCCCGGGGAAATTAAATATTCGGCGAAATAAAGGTTTGGCCCAAAATTCTAAATTCTAAGAACCGATACATTTTTTTTTCTCTCTGAATAATTCGACTGTTTTCCTTCTTCTTACGCCGTTAAATTTCATTTTCATCATCTAATTAAAAAAAAATAAATAAAATTTACTCTCTTAAAATTAAAATTTCTGCGTAGATTGAAAACAGAGTGATATGATATTTTGATTGATGGAAACCGAATAATTCAATAGAAAATCTCGATTATTTCTCACTACGTGTATTGTTATTTTGGAACCAAATCTACTAATTCTTTTGTCGATTCGTGTTACGATCGAGTCGTTAATTTTGTTTTTTTTTTACCTCATTCCGGGCCATTCCCACATTACCGCTTCCGCTATCTCCCTCCACGCTTCACTGTGCACTGCCAGTTCTCCTCCGTTCGTAATTCCCAACATCCTGAGATCGACCTTGACTCGGTCCACCCATCGTTGCCTACATGACTTTCATTCGGTTTTCGTGATGGTCAGTCGATCTTCTGCTCTCCAATCTTATTCTCTGGCTTCCGAGTGGGCTCATCAAATAGAGTATCCAGTTCTATGTTTGATTGTCTTTCGAAGCCGCCTTCTCCGATTCTCTTTGGTCCAAATACTCTTTGTAGGATTTCCTCTCAGAGCCGGACTCAGTGGACGCCCGCGCTCCACAGGCATACTCGTATGCAATCGGTCTAACGAGGGTCTTATTTTTGTTCTTCCCTATTTTTTTAGATTTAAACGAGCATTCGTCGTCAGCTGTGATCCTTCCGCGCGTTTCTTCGTGGCTATCTGCCAGCGAGTCTACGCGTCTACTCCTACGTCTAAAGTTTCAAACCCTTTCAAACGACGACGTGTCTTTCACGCCATTATAACGTTTTGTGGACCTTTTCTCTCCTAAGTCATCATACGGTTTTGTTTTCGTCAATGACGATGTTTTTCGCTCGGGAAAAAAAAAACCTCGTTAATTTCCTCATCCCAATAACATTCGCGTTCGACCGAAAACCACACACCCCACCATCCTGGCCAGCTCGCCACCCCCCCGGAACCGTCGGGTGGTCGGAGGGTGGGCGTCAAACGAGGGTGTCGAGACCTGCGGACAGGACGCGTTCGAACACGAATCGATCGGCACCACAACACAGCAGACGGATAATGTATATACATATTGCATTATATATTATATATTGCATTATACACTGCAGCAGCTTTGCGGGTCGCCGCAGTTGACGAGTTCCGCCGGGGACAAAGCGTTCAAGACATCCACAGCGCTCACACGGTTCCCTAATCCGTCGCGGAATGCTGCGCGGCCGTCGACAACGTACAGTAATGTGAATTATACGCTCACGACACCCCTCGCATACCTCGCTAGCGGCGGTGTAAATAATAGTAGACACAATGTGTGTGGCGTACGGGTACAATGCGTATAAACGCACGGGGTGATTATTTTTTCTACACGCCTATAATGCGAGCCAGCAGGGTGTGAAATCGTGTGCGCAGTGCAGAGAAAGGGTGTGCACTAGCTACGAGTAAAAAATAAAATCGAGAACCGCATAATAAATAGTGCCGTTGAAAACGAATTCGGTGCCTTTTTCGGCGTGCGTATACGATCTGCCGCTGAATTATTTTTGGAAAAGTTGCCGCGTTGCAGTACAATACTGATGATACGTTGACCGTAGTGCAGTCGCATTGATTAGGAGGTCTTGGGGAAACGCGTGGAGAAGGTAACGTCACGTTTTCGGAGGTTTTCGCAAAGTGCAGAGTAGGCACAAACTTCTTTAGTGCGCTGTGTTGTTTTTACAATGATTTTTTTTTTCTGTGGACACTTTCTCTAGCAGAAAGAATGCTCCGTTATCAACGTATGATAGATACCTCAACGGATAGATCCGGAACGGTACTTCAATTGAAGCCTTTCTTTGATTACTACTTTTGGAGTTACGAGGAAACGACGAAAACGTAACAATTTCCGAAACTTTAATACGACTAAACGAGATGGTTTAGAAAATTGGTTTACACAGTTTTGGTTTACAGCCGATTTCACGTTGTCGTTAAACCCGTCATTCCGGGCGGCCGTGTATTTTTTACGGCGGACAAATAATTACGGGGAACGTGTTTTTTACACATCGATTTAGGTTTTTTTTTGATCACGAAAACAAAGATCGGACCGAGCTGAAAATTTTACATAATACTACAGTAGGAAATGAAATACGATAAGAGTTTTTATCGTTAAATCTGTTTTTACCGACGTGCACTGGACTACCGAGCTCGCTCAGAATCGTATTTTCGAATACGAATGATTTCTCGTTGTTTTCAAAATAACGCGCTTAAACCACAACTCATAGACCCACCCGAAGCGTAGTCGCCACCTCGTCAAACTACTACTCGCGCGACCTAGAGCGATCCCGGCTTTTTTTAAACTTCAGTTTTTATAAAGAACGCGCACGCATAATTACTGTGTGTTTTTGACAAATTCTGTTAACACGTCGTGTAGGAAACCAGTTATTTTACGAGATGCGGTTAAAATGATAAATCGATTTCCTAAAGTTCCGAATACAAAAACGGGTTTATTATGCGTAACGATACGGCCGTTCTGGCAGGTATAAACATAACAAATTGTAAATGATTCGTTTGTAAATTAATAGACTGTCTTATTTTTTACGACGTTTTAAAATCAGTGTATTCCCAACCTAATAATTTCAAGACGATGTTTTCCAACGGCGTGTCATGTGTTCGACGACCAGTTTACGTGTTAAACAGTAAAAATATTAACATGGTCGATATTTTAATTGAACATCGTGCAAAACGACCATCAAAATGAATAAATCTCCTACGTACTTCACGTTTAAATTGATATACTCGAGGTTTATTGTACAAACACTAGTCAATTTATCACATTGATATATCAGTAACGTATATTGTATTTATTATCCCTCCCCCCGTCCCCCCCCGTCAAGCCCGACGTTCTTAACAATTTCGACAGAGTTTCTGGTTATAGTCGCGAAAAAAAATGTAGAGTTTATAGAGGAGACAAACGATCGGATAGGATAAATCTTTTGTGTTATCCTCTTAAACTTTCGAGACCATGTGAAACAATGTGGGTTCAATACAAACAGAAAAAAACCTCAGAAAACCGTTGACGCACAACAACTTTGATGCGTCGTTCCCACGCGCGGAATGTCGGTGCAGATGTTCGTAAAATTTACGAGTTTAACAATATGCGTACGGTGGCCACCAGGAAAACGTTTTGATTCATCGGTTGTACCCACGTCGTATACGTTGTAACGCAGACGACGGCGCAGAAACGTAACGTACGAATTGCCCTGATCGAGTATTTCTCGATATCATCCAAATAATCGGCAGAAAACAGTACGAATGTAAAACCGAGTCGAACGTCCGTCCAAAATCGGTCGGGTCTCCTGGTCAATTTCGCGGGGGATTGAGGAAGTGTGATTATAAAAGCTTTTCGTCAAGAATAAATCATCACACTCGTTGCTCAACGCAGGCGGCGAAGAACGTATCGTCACGAGCAACGTGGTGGTGGTGCGCTAAAACTTTTCAAGACGGATTTCGTTTTTCGGCACAAAGTTGATTTGTTCGAAATTTTTTTTTTTTTTCCGATAAAAATTCGTGTCGGCTGGAAACCGTTCGATAAGCGTACGTATTAACACGATACTCGCGAATAAGTGAAACCGTCGGAATCCTCGGGAAAGCCGCGGGACGGAGAGCGAGTTTTTCGGGTAAAAAATTGGTTTTTTTTTTTTTTACACCCACATACTGTACTATATTGTAATTGCGTTTACGACGAAGAAGAAAAACGCGGTCGGAACGCGTTCATAAAAATGTTATTATCATCATCACGCGTGTTCAAAGCAGCAACAGCGGCAGCAACATCTCTACGACCCGGAGAGACCACCGCCGCCGACACCTAAATAGTACATACGAACGTATATAATACCGCGGCGGCGATTAACACATTCCACGAGAGAGTACGACGGATATTATTATACCCGCGACTACAATACGACGAGCGCACAACGATATTATGAATATCATTATTGTACGCGGGCAACAATAACGCGTAAACGCGCCGGACGTAATATATATATATATAATGATAATGTAAAAAAAATATAAAATACGTGAGCAGCTCGTATAGTAAGTTATTCTTTTTCATTTCTCTCCTCTCGCACACGCGCGCGCAAGTCTTGTACACAATACTTCGTTCATTTTCCGAGGGTGGTCCGTCCGTAATAAAACGTTGGTTATAATAGCGCGACCCAGGTGGTGGTACACGACGACCGTTCCGGATTCTCGAGGGATTCTGTGCCGCGAAGGGAATGTGGAACGTACCCCGACGTAAACGCGTCGTAAATGGAAAAAGCCACTCCAGGTCAAGCGCGCGGGGGTGGTTTGCCACGGAGTGGAAGTTGTGGTGTCGTCGCCGTCGAAAATACGATTCCGAGCGAGCTCAGTCGTCCAGTAAATACACGCACACACGTCGCGTGGTAAAAACATTAATAGAGAGGCACTTTCGCCATCACACTGTTTTCTACGTTAAGTATCGGCGCGATCTTCATTCCGGATTGGGCCGCCCGGAATGTCGACGAGTTCGACGACAACGCGAAATCGGCTATAACGAAACCGATTTTCTAAATTTTTCAACCGCAAAAACCGTCTCGTTTCGGTCGTATTAGAAAACTAGGGGTTTTACGGAGCGTACGAAAACTTCAAAGATCCGCAACAATACGATCGAAATCGATCGAAACCGTCAAACAGAGTTAACTCGACGACGACGTACATGAATATTAGAGCAAATTTTTGACAATTCGGCCGTTTTCGTTTTTTGCTCACAACTCCAAAAATAATCTAAAAAAGTAGCTTCTAATAGTAAGCAGGTACCGTTTCGGATCTTTTGAAACGTCATACGTTAAAATCGGAGCGGCGTTCTTTCTACTAGAAAAAGTGCAGGTGACACAAACAAAAAAACCACCATCGTAAGAACATTATTCGCACAGAATCTAAACACCGGAATCGGTAAAGGTCGCGTAAGGGTGGTTCGACGAAGTAGCGTCGCTTTGCGCGGGTGTTAATGATTTGCAGGACGTTGTGATTGGAACGTGTTTATTGAATATCAGACAGCAACGCCTCCGAAAAAACGAGCCGTTTAATCCAAGTTGGGCTTTCAGAAAAACGTTTCAACCGTTCGGTATCCTGGGCTCTGTGAATGACACACACAGGTCTTTACAAAATCTACAGCTTCCTCGCTGCTTCCGATACACGACGATCACGACGTCGGGAAATGATATATTCAGCCCGTGACAAATATAACGTCGTAAACGTCGTTCGATTCGGAACAAACACTCGAAACCCACTGCAGTGGACTTGTCTGTTTACAGTAGGCTTTCGTTTATACTACCTCCTCGTCCGCCGCATCCTCCCGATTGTGTGAAAGAAAAAAAAAACATTTGCCGCAAAGTTTCCTCGGACGGCCGGATCCATCGCGCTGCGTAGAGCTCGTCGGTTCCCTGCGCGCGTGCATCGTGCGGCGCGTGACAAACGATTTCACGCCGCGCGAACGGTTTAATTGGATCGCAGCACACCGCCGCCGCCCCCAACTGATCCCGACTGGTCTCGGGTGTGCGGCGCACGTCGTAAATATAATTATAGCGTAGACGCGCGGGAATCGTGAAAAAAAAAAAAACGCGACGAGCGTGAAAATTCTCGGACGAAAAATGTATACGGTGATGAATAATAATAATAATAAAAAAGACGGAGTAGCGACTACGCTTCGGCTGGGTCACTAGTTTAGGAGTTGCGGTTTAAACGCGTCATTCGATTTCTGAAAGCGAGGGTACATCATTGCAATCGAAAATGCGATTCTGAGCGATCTCGGCTGTCTAGTACTACGTCGTGGTAAAAAACATTCCAGTCAGTTCTGTGTCTCTTTCCCGTTCCGGTATCGTGTAAAAGTTTCGGCTCGGTCCGATTTTCATTTTGGACGTTATGATCGGAAAAATCTAAACCGGTGTGGAAAAAACACGCTTTCCGTGATTAATATTCGTTGTAGCGAGTGATACGCGGCCGCCCGGAACGACGAGTTTGACGACAGAACAACAACGCGAAATCGGCTATAAACCGTGTGGACAAATTTTGTAAATTTTTTGACCACGCGTGTAAAAACTGTATCTTGTTTCAAACGTAAAAACAATAGGTTTCACGGTACTGCGTAAAGTTTGAAAATTTCAAAGTTCTGGTATAACTCCCTTAAAAATGATCAAAATCGATTGAAAACTCGAAGCAGTAAACTCGTCATTGCAGTGAGTAAAACACTGAAAAACTAAAACATTGAAAAGATCGCAGTAGATTATGACACAATGTTTTGAGCTTCTAAGAACTATAAAATCTCTCGTCTATGTTTTGTTTACGTGGAAATGACCTAAAAAACTCAATTTTTTTTGCAGGTTATTTTCATTAACCCCCTCCCCCCCACCTCTTAAAGCAATTTTTAATGTACGCCACTGGGGTCACTGACGGGCGCAACGCGAAGAACTGAGATTAACATTTTCGGGAGAGCCAATTTGTATTAAAGTCTCTAAGACAGTATAACTTTTATAGCCTTCCCAAGTTGCGCCACTGTTTTGGCGTGGCTCACTGGTCTGGAAAGTGTCATTCTATGTAAACGATATAAATCGTCGCTAAGGAAAATATAAATTTTCCATATCCTATGCATAACTCTATGAAAACTGTTTGAAAATAACCAAATAATAATTATACGTGATACGTATAAATGTCTAAGAATAAATAACTCAACCAGTTATCGAAATTTTTTAATGGCGTGTAAGCAAATACGAACCAAATATTTCAATTTTTTCCAGACGGTGACGTGTTCAGTTAACTTTTAACCGAGAAAAACATATTACTTTGAACCGGTTAAAGTTTTGGATATAAAAGTGCAGTATGACCGAACGCCAAATGACCGAACGAACGTACTTATTACGGTAAATTGAAAAAGAAAGAGAAATTCAGAGCAAACTCGGGGAATCAATAACAGTCATCAAATCAAAAAATTCTAAGTGTAAAAAGAGTTTAATATTCATCGCGCATGTATTTCGCCCATTCTGTATTCATTGTTTGTACAGATCCTACACGGCCTATAATGGTCTGAAACAATGAGAAATTTAAAAACGACCGCTCTATTTTAATCGTATTCTGCAGTTACCATGCGATTTTGGTGAAAACGGAATTAGACTCTAAACAATTTGAGTCGGTTCAGAAATTTAAACGATTCAGCATTATAGATCGTAAGTGTTGGAATTATCAAAAATTATTCCGACAAAAGTAGTACAGAATAAATAACGTAACTTTTTTTTTAAAAAACAATTTTTATTGTTCAACATTCTCAACAATATTCTCTAACGTTTAAGACGTATTATGAGGCGTTCCGGGCCACAGTGAAATATATCGGGTTGTTTAAAAAAAAAATTATCTCCTCTAAAGTCTAATTCGTAACTTCAGGTTCGTAGTTTGCGAGAAAATCGGCCCATTGTGAAAATTTCCTGCGATACATGTTTTTTTTTTTTTACGGAAAACGATCAATATCGTTTCTTCTGTAATTTTCGCGAACCATCAAATTTGGCGGCTGCATAACGTTATACAGACTAAAAACGGCAAAAATACTAAACGTTTATGTAGAATCAGCCGAACACCACCGTAGACGTTCGGATCCAAGAGTCGTCCGAAAAAATATAAAACGTCCAATTTTACTCGGAAAATATTTTCGTGCTTTTTGTGGTCGATTGGACTTTACCGAGTCGTTTCCACGACGTTTTCCGGAACAGCTGCCGCGTGTGCGACGGCCTCAACGCGCGAACGGGGCAGCGTCGGTAGGCGTTGACCGCGTCGTCGTCGTATTATTATTATTATTATCGTTGTTATTATAATCTCTCTCGCCTTGCACATCCGGTCACATCATCCCGCCGCGGCTATAACGGTGGCGGCCGCAAGTACGTCGCCGTCGTTGTACGAACCACGTTTATTATTGTATTATGATACGGTAATAATAATAATAATAAGAAAGAAAAAAACAAAAGCAACAGTTATTTTTTTACTTTTTTACGCGTGCAGTGTGCGGGGGGGCAGACAGACGACGACGGTTTTCCGGAAACGAGTGATTCTGACGGAGCGACGTACGTTTTTACACGAGTGATACGTTCCATTTTTCCTGTCGACAACGCACTATCCGTGCAGAGAAGGAGATTTTCAAAGTCCGGCTACTGTGTACAAAACGGTTTGCGGCAGTACTTGCGTCTCGCTTAATTTTTTCGGGTTTAACGCCGAAAACCGCAAAAAAACCAAACGAAAACGTCGAGACGTTTTACGGCAAAAAGATTGAAATTTTCGGGTGCGTAACGACGTTTCACCGCATAAAAGTTAATCGGCTTTTATCCGGAGCGTTCCTCATGACGACGTTTCGATTGTTTTCTCGAAACCGACGAAAATGGCGAGATCGTCTCGAATCCCCGGCGTCAGCTGTGCCTATACTGAATCGACGTTACGAAAAATTGTTCTACACCGTTTCCGTGGTATTAACGGTGGTAGTGCACGGTACACCAATTTTATTTTTTACGCGCGTACCTAATGATATGATTCGAGATCTTTTATACTTTCACCCATTTTTGACTTTTTGGGTCAGATAGCTCGCTCAGAATCGTTATTTTTTTGCGATGATTCGTCGTCGCTTCCAGACATCAAACGACACCGGTAAACCGCAACTTTGAAACCAGCGACCCACCCAAAGCGTAGTCGCTACCGCGATTCTTTTCGAAATCTTTATCCGTATATTTTCACGCACGGTTATCGTGTACCGGATGTATTTTGCAGTCCGAATAAACAAACGATGCGTTCGTTTCTTAGAAAAAATCGTCATTCGTGTAGGAAATGGCCAAAAAATAAGGTAAGTTTCATCGTTACACGCGACAGGTACAGTACGGCGTATCAAAGGTTTTTTTGGTCCACATCGATTCGCCTATTTATAGGATTCGGCAGAGAAAACCAGCCCATAAAATTAAGCATGCTAAAAAAAAATAAAAAAATTTAAACTCGCGCGGCTGGTGGTGGCGATATGAAAGTATTAATATTATCTACTTTACCTACTATAATAACCTGGGCAACATTATTACATTTGTTTTTTACAATAAAACGAATAATATCGAGGCGCTTTTTGGCCCGTGTATCGAAAAAAATACTTCTAGGGTTCTTGAAAATCTCAATATTACTCATTTATACTATCGCGTGACGTAGCTCCATGGATGGCGTCCCACCATCAAACCGCCGCGCGTTTCCGGTGCTGTCCCGTACGGAGAGATCGAACCGTCGCGTTCGGAACGCGTTGAACATGCTCAAAAATCGCCAATTACAATCATCTTTCGAACGGCTGGCGAACGGAGTTCGGCCCGTACGTCCGATAATTTAATTTCAACTGATGCATGGATTTATGTAAACGATACTATCGCGATATGTGCGTGCACCATCGTCGGTAGCAGCCGCGTACCATAATCGCGTGCATCACACGATGATGTACGACCATACAGTGACGACCAGCTGTTGACACGCGAACGCCGGGCCAACGGGTCCGTGCATAATTTACGATGAAAAAAAAGGAAAAACAAAAACAGCCACGTACGACACCGGCGCGGCAGTTTACTCGTATTATTTATAATAATGTTATTATACAATAATAACGACGATATTTGATCGTTGTCAAACAATCGTCTTAACGCCGCCGCATCCCGTCCGACGGAGACGCGAGCCGACGGACATTTTCATTATTTTTTCACGTCGCCCCGCGCGCTTGACGTCAAAAAAAAAATTTCTTTCCGACCGACCGCGAAAATCGTTTACTACGACGACAATACAGACCTCGAAATGATATATTATAGTATCAGTTTATTTTCGGTACGAGACAGGTACAAAACGTACTTACAACACTGCGATGTTACGGGAATGTACGGGTGCGTACTTACATCATTATCACGTTTTTAAAAGAAAACTGTTATGAAGAAAACACGGACGTTTCGTTCTCGGCGCTATTACAGTCATTACCACGAACCCATTTTTCGAGCTACGGTCGTCGACGTTTCTTTAATTTTCACGTCCATCACCGCGACGTAACTCGCGGCTCCCATAATCGTTATATTGATTTCAGTTCTTACACGTTTTTCGAAACTCCTACACAATGCGTTTAGTTATTCATTACCCACTACTATATTAGGTGTTTAACACGTATATTTTTTCTGTCAAAATTTTTAACTATTTTTAAATCTAGCACTCACTGCACACTATACCGCCGACGAGAGGTGTTTTTTTTTTTTATCAGTGGCGGGTAGGGTTTGTAAATTAAAATTAACTGTAGCGTACGTTTTTTCTTGACGCCTAAACAAACGATTATATTATCACTATGATCGACACACCTTCTCGATGTACGCAAATCACGCTGCATAATAACGTACGGTTTGTCCCTACGGTCGCTTTTTCATTTAGACCAGTAGCGGTCATCGGCAGACGAAACGGATCTAATCGAGTCGATCCATACTGGATAGGGTGCACGCGCCATAGTGTACAATAATGGCGGTAAAAACGTCGCGAAATAAGCGTGGAGTTTGTTGGCACGAACTGTAAAAACGAATATATGGAAAGTTCGTTGTACGCAGCACCTACTCCGGTCATTTAAAAACAAACCGACAGATCGCCTTCGATCCACCACTCGAATACAAAAACGATTATCGTATTATTAATATGCCGGCGGTTACGAGAAGAACACGAAATAAACTCACCGAGGCGGCGTCGCAGTAGTTCAAAATTCAAACGTTAACGATTCTGTGGTCGTCGATAGTTAGACAGACCCATTACCCGTATTATGAATATACGTTAACACATAAACACTACCACACTACCGAAAACCCCGCAAAACATTAAAAAAAATTAATTTACATTAAATTCTCGATAATTTTAAGGATCGATTCGCACTGACGGATCTAAAACGGTAGTCGCAGCGGGTGCCTCAGTAATTCGTAATGTGTCGACAGAATAATTTCCAACAAATGTTCACAATCGAAGCCTTGTCGGTAGCTAACGCTTTCGGCAATGTCGAACATAATAAAATAAAAAACGAGAGACTACACTCGGTGATTCTCACAGTACCCTAAACGGAATGAACAGCAACTGCAGAATGACACCATCAGAATGATTCAAAACTAGATTTCTTTGCTCCAATACGCAAACTATTCTTTGAGGATTCCGAGCCACGTATACAAGAATACGAGGCAACGAATTAGCAGACACAGTACACCTATATGCACAACAAGCTATCAAAAGTAAAATGTCCACACACGCAGTTGTATTAAAGTCGTAATCTAGAATTATGAACGTATGGTTCGCACAAAGCACGAAGCTCGATGAAATAAAGAGATCAATATTACCAGGAAGTAATCCTAAACCGTCTCGGAATCAGACACACACACACGGACACCTCGTGATCAAATTAGAACCGGATAAAAGTACGACACGCGGAGAAATTCTCGCTGTAAAACACATTTTAATATATTTTTGCAATCATTGACGAGCATCGGAGCAAGCCTCAAAGTTCCCGACGGTCTTTACCGAAGCGATAGTGGATCCGATCAATACGTCAACAAAATAATATTTTCTTAAACAAATTTCAAAGCTGTACACACAGGTAAATATTTTATCGCAATTATTAATGTATACATTATAATTAACGCAGGTAAAAACTTTTTCGTTTAAAGTAAGCCGATATTTTATGAATATGTCGAGGTTTTAAGTAGAAACAAAAAACAAACAGTTCAGATAGGTAGGTGTAAATTTCCAAAAACGCTAATGATTTATTTGGAAAGATATCAGAAATGCCTAATTCAATACAACAATAGACATCTTGTAAATTGTAAATATTATGATTCTCTAGAACGGTATGAGAGCTGGAAACGCAGTTGTGTTTAGTGGAACGTAATTTTGGCGGTGTTAAAATTTTGGAGGAAAAGAGAAGTAGGCCGCTTTAACTCAGGTTCATCTATAGCGAATTGGTCAAAACGAAAATACCTTATTTGGATGAAAAAAAAAAAAAAAAAAGGTAAAAATTTGGCAATAAAAAAAAAGTCTGTTAATGTTGGAGCATTTCCAAATTGCTTCCATTATAAAATTTAGACGGCAATTATTTACTATGCATTTGACTTGAAATAACAAGAGCATTATGAGTTGTGTTTGATTAATTGTTTAGGTTCGTTTCATTCAAAGAACGAGACTATTTGTAGTTTCGAACAAGTTTTTTTTTTATTATTCTTTTATAAATGTTTTTCTTAGTTTGTTTTTAATCACTATAATTGAGAATTTGGCACTACTACGTTTGCGACAGTTTTATAATAACGTTTACGTCGATTTCGCTAGTTATCCGTTACGAAAATAGGAATATAAAATTTTTCCGATTAATGTAACATGACAATAATTTATCTCTCGTTTTTAGTACCTACTCGTACGACGCAACGCGTTTTAATAAACACGTATTACGGGTATCGTTATCGTTGTGTAAAGAAAACAATTTTATTTTGGACACAAGTTCTAATAACAGACCGACCGTTGTCCGTAGATTTGTCTTCTGTAAATCGTCTCGATAAATCCTAAGGCCACTGAAGAACAGGAAGTGTGAAGTGAAATCACGTACCCGCAGTACGCGTAACATCAATCGTTTTACTTCAACGCGAGTACTTTCTCAAGAGTTTTTTTGTTGGAAAATTATTATCGAGTCGGTACCTACACAGAGAAAACGTTTTTAATTTCGATGGAGTAATTTTAAGTGACATTTTCACAATAGTGGGCGAAACATCGATTCTCGCGCGCAATCACGAAAAACCCTATTCGTAATAGACGAACTGAACTTAAAATCGCACGACAACGAAACCTCAGACTCGTCAGAGTGTCGGAAAGTCGCGCTGCGACGTTTTTTCGCGTCAAAAACTGCAGATACTGTCGCGGCGTTGGAAAATTAAAATTAACAGAAAAAAAAAACGTTTTATTTTATAACATCACACTCTACGTAACACGTCGATCCGAAGCGCTCATCCGAAAATTCCGCGGTATTCTACACGGTCCGTCGAACGTACCTACGTGCCGATTCCTCCGGCGTGGGGCGGCGAGTAGGGTGGGCAGGAGATCTTTCAGAAGAAAGTGCCACCGACCGCTGCGGCGAACCACCATAATAAAAACCGCTCGTACCGTTAAGCAGAAACAAAAATAAAATAAACACTATCGTCATCCCACCCTTTTTAGGTTTTCGAATTTGCATTCCAGTTCATATGGGCGTACGAGTATGGGCCGCGTTGTGTTCGTAGGACGAGCTCTGCGCGGACAGACAGACGCTGGAAAATAACGACAGCGTAAGAGAAACGAACGTGGGTATAACGTACGCGATATTCATAATTTTCTCGCACCGCGAACTATTGTATAGGCCTACACAGTTTTCGTGGTTTAAATATGTTTCCTCGAGCGGTCAACACACGCTATTCGGACGCGTCGTGTCGTTCGCGCGGCTTTTTGCGCGCAGATCGCTTTTCCAGCAAGTTCTGCGCGCGGACACCGGGGTGGAGCTCGAGGGCGCTTACGGCCACCCCCCGCAGGCCGCCCGAAAAACGCGGGTCATTTTTTTGAATTAAATCATGATGGATCCCCAAAAAATTTTTATCAGAACGTCCGCCCGCGCGTGTCTTTTTCAAACGACCTTTATACAACAGTTGGGGGGTGGAAAAGGGATGTGCAAAACGCTTCGACGCTCGAAAGAGATCGATTACTACTTCGGTCAATCGTTATTCTCACTCGCAAAACATCGCGTGAGCGTACTTACGAACGTTGTTGAAATCAATGAGAATGTTTAGTAAACAAAAGTATCGCTTTTTTTTTTTTTACTAAGATAGTAGCGTACTACGTAGTCCAAAATTCTTACGCATAACGTGAGCTCAGACGAGTTCAATCGAGTTCAGAGTTCGAGTTCAACCGAGTTCAGACGAGACGACCGAGCCGATAAAAATAAAACGGCTCTATCGAATTACGACACGGTAAGTTTTTTCTCTGAAACTTAATAAGTTCTAACGTACAATACGGCCACGAATACGTATCCGCGGTTTTTCACACGTATTTGTGCCGTGGTAAAAACTATATTAAAACTTCCGCTAAATTATTTGTACTATACGTACGAGTACATTACACTAATATTGGTCGTGATTTTCAATAAAACAAACAAATACGCGAACATGGAAGTGCACAACGCGCAATACGAGCACATCATTTAACTTCGAAGATAAAAGTTAAAAGAAACAAAACAAGAATGTTTATGTAAAATCGATTTACTGACTCTAAATCGTAATTTTCGGTGATAAATCGAACAGTGTAATGCTGCGGATGTTTCTTTTAAGATACATACCACCCCGCTGCACCACTCAAAACAAGCGGGAATGCAATATGTACTTTTCGCCGCTGAAACGTACAGGTATTCGGGAAATTTATTGTGTTGTGCGGGAACAAAATGATTACGAAATAGCGTACAAATTCAATGTGACAATACGCACTTTGCGAGTACGATGAAAATAAAAACGCGACACATCACTATGCGTAGCCGTGTAGGTACGATAAAGTGCGTACAAACGCGATTTATTTAAAATATTTAATACAAAGAAACCCAGACGATAACTGATCCGTAAAAAGAAAAAAAAAGGGGTACGATACAATAACGCTTTAATCTTTGTATGACAGAAGACCCGTCGGAGAGAATACCGATTATATCTGTCCGAGGAATGTGTGTAGATTTGAATAAGACTACGCGTGCGTTTACTCATCAGGTACACACACACGTACAAAATGGAAATCAAACGAATATTTCATGTTGTTAAGGTTCTTATAAAATAGGAATTCTAGATTAAAAAAAAAAAAAAATTAGCGCTCAGAGAACTATATTTCAAAGGTTACTGATGTCTGCTACGACAAAAAGATAAAAAAAAATTCTTTGAGAATTTATACGTACACATAGTTTGCATAAAATAAAGCACAAATATATTATACAGTACAATAAACTTCTAACGAGTATAGTTTTATGCGACGAAAAACCACAAAATGTGCACTTATTTATGCTTTTAAAAACTCCATACTCCATAATGTGCAAAACAATTTTTTTTTTTTTAGTATTCACCATAATTATTGAAAAATATAGTTCAAAATAACTCAAATTTACGTTTGAATTCGTAATAAACAAATCAAATTTGTGTAGCTTTTATTACGACTTTTAAGAACAGTAATTGAAAATATGCAAAAGATCCGGGTCCTATTCTAGTAATTCGTATAATGTACGAAAATTTCATTTGAAAATTATTGGAAGAGTCATGGGCAAAAACACACGAGAAAAAAAAATTTATAAAATCGTTTTTAAATCGAAATTGTGTAAAAGTATTTTTGAAATTTGCTAATCATCCAAACATGTACAAAACTTTGAATTAAAATGTATATTTGTCTCACAAATTTGTCAACTTCCATTTTAGAGTCTCAACTAAACAGATTTCGAAGTTCATTGAATCGTTCAAAAACTAGCACATTCCTTTGTGTGTTATACATATTAACGACGTGTGAAAACGTTATGTCGTTCGGATCTCTAAAAAACCACCGAGTGTACTACCCTGCACGCTTAGAGTTTTTCTTATTTGAACATAACACGGTTGTAAATAGACACAAAGAAGAATTTCCGCATAACTGATTGAGAGATGTAAAATAATAAATGGATTAATTCAAGGATAAACACGATGATCATATTAAAACAATTATAGGTATATACATATATGAGTCACTGACAAAAATACAAGTTGACACGCGCATTACGAGTGTTAAGCATTGCAAACATGAAATGGAATATTGTTTTCCTTATTTTATTCTTGTCGTATTATGCCAATTATACATTATAACATTTGAATTTTATTCGCCACATCGGTACACGGTAATTTAAATTATTTACACAATTGGCGATTTATAATATATATATATTATGAACAATAATGTGAAATATATTGACTTTGATTCTCATTCCCACTCGTTACTTCTTAATCGACGAAAACCGTATAAACATGCATTTACGCTTTTCACGTTTTATTTAAATTATTATTAATGCAATTAAATACGTAATATTATATTATATTGGTATTGATGATTTCAAATATGTTTTATTTCATGTAGGCTGCAATTTTCCGGTAACATATTTTACGATAAACACGATTCGTAAGAAACAAACAAAAACTTATCGTCGGTGTGGCCTAATGTGTGAGGCGAGACACCCTTCTAGGTCAATAATTATGGACTATATGATCTGACACCATCTCAGCAATTATTTTTGGGCGTATTCACAATTTTTTTTTTTAATTTTAAAAATTTAAGATTGTATAGAAAAAAATTGTTTACTTCATTCGTTTTTATACAGTGACAAAAATATAAGAACTATCGAGAAAAATATAACGGTTGATCAGTGTATAAGCCAGCCTAGTATAGTATATTAAAGACGCTTTTTTTTTATATTATTTGAAATATTTGCTCATAATGTCTATATACACGCATATGAGAACTATAAAAACCGCAAAATTTTTCAATCATCTCGCGGTATATTTTTACAAACATATATCTCGAGAAATATGTTCGAAAAAAATTTTTTCTCGAATATTTTTTAACAGGCGATTTTTTTGGCACCAATTAATTATGATGATTGTTAATTGTTCGTATTTATTTTAAAAGTCGATACGATTCATTGATCGTATTCACTAAATGCCAATTAAATAATTGTCTACAAGAGACTTTTTTCGTACGGTGCGGAACGTCGTAATCGTTTATGACAATTAATGTTATTATTATTATTTTACAAACACTTTTATTTTACATAAAAATATCGAACGTTTAATCTCCTAAGTAAATTTAGCTTTTACGGTCAAGACAAAAGGCGTTTTTCTCGAGAACAAGATCATATTCCATTACGACAGGATTCAAAGTATAAATTTGCAACGATTGGAAAAATATTTTTTAAGAGTATCGAATTACTTATCGCGTTGAGACAAAATACTTTTAAACAGGTTTTTTTTTTTTGCTGATTCTACAATAACTGGAATATGTGCTAAAATAATAAAATCGATTCGTATTTTTTATTCTTTTTGTTTCACTTCTACAAATATTTATAGGTTTATTTGTGTGATATGCAAAAAAAATAAACACAATTTGCAAAAAAGACCATTATTTGTAGTTCGCTATTTCTATTGTGTGATTTAAAAAATATATTAAATTACGTGCGAGTTATTTTTTTATACGTATTATGTAACTAAAGTAGAAGATATATCTGCGTGTGAGTGGCGCCATCGTTTTTTTTGTCCCGTCACTTGAGATCACTACGTTTTTTCAAAACATCGAATTATTATAATATCTGTCGTACAGTAAAAGTGTACATTGTTAGTTATCACAGACTACCGAGTGGTAGGTCGGTAAACCGAGTAAACGGTGTTGTTCGCGTGCAAACATGACGATAACGATAACCTGATGAATTATTTTCGAATAAAATTTTTTTTTGAAACCACGAACTTTATATTGTACATCTCACAACCCGAATAGTTGGGACGGATAAAAAGAATATTCTTCTCACGTTTCACAATCGCTATGTCCAGTCACGTTCAATACCGACTGTAAAAGTACTTGATATCAGTCGTGCATCCATCAGCGCCCCTAAAACACGCGGGGGTGGCGTAACGCAGACAATTTTACAGACAAAAACGATTGGACAAAAACGATTCATTATACTTTTTAAGAATGATTTTCACTTACGCGGTTCTCATTTTCTAACGTCATTGAACCTAAATATCATTGCGAACGTTCAGATAGAAATAAAACGGGACATTCAATAGGGGCACTCGTACTTGAGTGTGTACGTACACGCGAATGATGAAAATCCGGATAAAAATGATTTAAGTTCGCGAAAGAAAACGCTTGGGACGTTTTAAAACGTCGGTTAACACATATTTTCCAGTCGCGACCGTTATAATTTCGTCGGCGTACGCGCTACGTGCTGCAAGTATTTCGATTATTTTTTTCTCCGAACTGGCGAGATAACTATTATCTCTCGCTGTTTCGTTCGACACCGATTAATTTTTTCGCGAGATCGTACGTACACAATGCCAAGGGAGGCGTCGCGGTGTACCGTTATCGTGTACACACAGGTGTCGCTACAATAATAACAATAATTATAATGTTAATTATTTATGGGTGAACGTACTGCAGTGTGATGTAGAAACGGCGTGAGCGCGATTGTTTTCATGTTTTTTTTTTTTTCGCGTCTCATACTACGCGAAACTCGCCGGAATAAAACGTGTAAAAAAAAATTCACACGCGCAGACCGCGTTCGTTCAAACGAATTATATAAAATGTAGGTACACCGGGGGACAAAAATACCAAACGCCTTTCCGAGACACGAATTTATGAGATTTTTTCATCATCATCGTCGTCGTTATTATTATTATTCTTTTTAGGAACGGCATGCGGCGAACGCGTAGCGTCGCGCGCCCACGCGTTCACATGGTAATAATATTAATACGACGACGACGACGTGTGTGTGTGTGTGCGCGCGCGCGCGAACGCTCACCGGGCATGAATGGAAACGACCCCGAGGCCCCGTGGGAAGTCATGAATGGATTATGGACGACGAGCGGTGGCTATACACGACTTATAAAAAAGTATTCGATAATAATTCTTTTTACTATTATTATTATATTTTCGTTTCGATTTTCTCGCCCATCGTGACGCCGCCGGTGTGTTTAATTCGTATTTTATTGCCGCGAGGGAAAACGTCGTCTTCCTTCTCGTCTCGTTCACCACCGTTGACCGTCGACTCGTCAACAATAAAGTGCCGTATAGAGTGTAAAGTGTAGAAAAACGTATCGTTAAAAGTATATTAAAATCGTATACTTTTAGTTTTAAAAATGTAAAATTCGGCGAGTTCATAACGATTGCTGCACAGACAGTGCAAGTTTACCGGTTTTACGAAACGCCAATAACGTTCGTTGTACAATCGATAAGTAATATTACACTAAACCGACCGAAATACTGTGTTTGTTCCGCTGAAAACCCGTTAGCGTTGACAACAACAACAACAACAACAATAAAATATTTTTCGTCTTATACGCGCGAGTATAAAAATATCGCTGACTTTATTTTCTAAACGATTCGCAGGACGTACGTAAGAAATTTATACGGTAGATTTTTTTTTTTTTAGGTACTTATATAATACGGCGGGAAAACAAACAATCGAATTTCCAATTTAATTTTTTTTTTTTTTCAGCTCACAATGGAGAGTTAAAAAAAAACAAAAAAATATCTCGCAAACACCGAAAAGCGATTATGATTTCGGCCGACAACGGTTCATTATTATTATTGTTGTTGTTGTCGTTGTTTTTTTTCGTTTCGCGCGCGACGGCGATCGCGGGACAGCGTCAGCGGTATTTTCGAAGAAAAAATGCGCGTTAAAAAAAAAGGGTTCTCGCGCGCGGTATGTTGTTTTGTCAACGGGACCCCCGGGGCACCGGATATTATTGTTAATACATATACAGTCGTCGGAAATCTGACGACGAACCGTCAATTAGGATTCACACGTCAATATCAATCTGCAGCCGGATGAGGCGCACGTGGTATTATTATTGTTATTAAGCGGCGTGCCAGAAACAATTATCCTTACAATCTCCGTCGAATTCGTCCCGAAAAATCGACGGACGCCGTCCCGCCGCGGACTCGATCGGGTTGTAGTAAAGCTGTGTCGTACAGCTGTCGCGTTATCGAGGGGGAAAAAAAAAAGCGTTTTGAGAGTACTCCGAGAAAATACGGCTCGTTGAAATTTCCACCACACAGTATTATACATAGTACATGACACGTCGTATAAAGCGTTCAAAGCGCGCCGTTAACGAACGTCCGAACCCACGCATGGCAACGATCCGCCTTCAAAAGCAGCTCAACCTAGCTGACAACTGGTTCTCCGAATGGCGCCTGAAAATCAACCCAAACGAGACAGTCGCTGTCGTGTTTGGCCGCACTCGACAAAGAAATCTTCCCAAACTCCTTTTAAAAAACACTCCCTGGGCCACACACGTCAAATACCTGGGAGTCACCGTCAACCGCACGCTCAATTTCTCCACTCACATAAACAACATCATCAACCAATCAACCAAAGTCCGTGGCATCAATCGCAAAAGTCCCATCCCCTCAAGAACCAGAATCAACCTCCTGAAAATGTACGTTATTCCAATTCTCACGTATGCAGGGGCAGCCTGGGCCCCCCTCGCCACGAGATCCCAATGGGAAAGAATCGAGGCCGTTCAAACCATACGCACCAGAACCATATCCTTGGTCTTCCGACTTACGTCAGGAACGAGATTACCCTTGCATCCGCCGGACTCCAAAGAAAACTATCCACAAACAGTCTTCCGCACTATTCTACGGGAACTCACACTTCTCTCACATCCAGAACCTTGGTCCCCTATTTACCCACCCGTAGTGGCAAATCCAAAAACTCGTCCAATAGAATGGGCCTCGTCCCCCCTTTATAATCTCCTAAACCCAATCTTAACTTCGTAACAGAACTCCGTCAGAAAACCCACCCTCTCCACTAGCAAAGGCACATAGCCTGGAATAGTTCAAAGACCCCCAGCGGTCGTCCATCCATGCAAATGCAATGTTAACGAACGAGTTTTTTCGTTCGTTTTAGCAACGTTTATATATGCGATAGAAACGAACGGGCGTGACCCCGAAGGCCTTGTTATAATTGTTCAAAGTATACGCGTACCTGCAAGTCAGGCGAACGCAGTAACTGTAAAAAAACGAAAATTCGTACAATTTCGAAAACTCGTGTACCCTCCACATCCGGGAGGGTGGCCACCTTTGTCCGAGACATCTCCTCCTGTACGCACTGTCCTTCGTATCATCGCGCATAGTCGTATCTTACTTTTCCCCGCTGTTCCTTTGAGATCGTCCTTCTAAGATCCACCTTCGCACGGTTCATTTCCGTTTTCGTCACGAAAACCGGCCATATGCTATCCCAAGTATGTTCTACACGAGAACAATGATTTTTTCACGTTAAGATAACACGGTTTTTCGACAGGACTCGCCGTAAAATGACGGGTTAGATTCGGTCGACGAAAATCTGATTTGCGCATTCGTTGTTTTCGCGTAACTTTTGTACCGTAACAGGTTTTTTGGATCGCGAAATTGTATTTTATTTTAATAGGTGCTTAAAAGTATACCTGTACACAGATTAGACGTGTCTACAATAACCGTCACCCACAATAGATCGATTTGACTTCGTACAGCGTTTAAGAATTCCCTAAAAACATTACACATACTTTACTGACGGAAAATAAAAACTCTTTAAAACGTTATCGGAAACGTTTCATTGAACGAATGTCGATCCTTCAGAGGCCACGTGAAGTTTACGTAGCATTAATACCATTATCATACGATGTTTGGTTCGCGGGTGTCGGGTACAACAACAATAATTTTCAAATAGGTACTGTCCGCCGTGGGTGATTTATGCGAGGCTCTATTCAAAATCGGCGGCTTATAAATACCAACATACTGCGTTGTATATACTTATACTGAAATACATATTATTCAGATTTATATAGATTGGTACATTAGAAAATTGAACGCAGTGATTCTCCACAACAATATAACAGCATCTCATATTGGATTTATAATTTATCGTGTGATACTTTTATAAACGCATCGATTTACTTACTGAAGATCTATAACCGGTATTCACATTACACCCCACACAGATTCGTCGTTTTTTTCGACGCGTTAATGTGATATCGAGCGCAACATATTCGGGACGATTTTTCTGTTGTTGTGTAACACTCGATTTTTGTTTTCGATTTAACTGTTTTGTTCGCGAACGAAAATTATTATTGAAAGATTTCGTAGAAAAAACTAAATTGTTTGTGTTTCTTTTTTTTCATATTATTGTTTGAAACAGAAACCACTGTTTTTATTTTGACGTTATTATGAAATGTGTGTGTGTATTTTTAACGATTCGTTAAGCCGAAAATAAAAATAAAACACTAAAAACGTTATAAGAATGTAAACACAATAAAACAAAAAATGGCGCGAACAAAAATAGTACGTCATAGTACGTACATAGGTTTTTGTGTAACAAGCTGGTTTGGAAATCAGAAAATTTCAGTCACGGCCGATGTGTGTAGCAGAAACTGTAGACGAGGGCCGAAATCCAAGACCGAAATCGCATTTCCATACAAATCGCACATATCCAACACGGTTTTTTTTTCATAACACGCGAGAAATCACTTTTCCGGCATATAGGTCGGAAAAAAGTCACTTATAACCGCGTTTCTATTGGCATAAAAATTCAACTTTTTACGACAAAATTAATTTTCAACTGACCTACAGCGTTACATCAAATATTGCACAAGAGAACAATGAATTGAAAATATTAGTTTCCATACGAATTTAATATTTTATATTGAACAAAGACATTTTGCAGTATTTAAATATGTAACTCATTTGGATGTTCGAGAATTTTTTTTCGTGTTATTTGTAACGGAGCTAGCAAAGTGTTTCGATGTTTTGTACCGGTACCACACAAACCTAAACTCTTATCATCACAATATTATATTGGGATATCGAACAGTGAGTGTAATACTATCTGATTTTTGGAAGCTCAAATAGAACTCGGAGGTATTACGGCTATATTTTTTATTTCAATCTGAACTCAGTTTAGATTTGCTGATAATACGTCAGCAAATCTAAATTGAATCGAATTGAACCAAACTGAATTAAATTGAATAAACGTTTGACCGTGTCGATGTTTATTATTTCGTCATTTGCACGTTTAATAAATACGACATTTATCCCGTTAAAAGGCTTATTTACGCCTTCGAAATATCGTATGTCGTAGGTAAATCAAATATAACTAACAGATGTTTGCTAGATATTTACCAGCAGTGTAATGCTTATCGGATACCGCCGTCGTTCCCACGCCAATCACACGGTCCAGTAGTGAAGCACCCCCCTCGAGTGTGACGCGCGAACAACGACAACAGTAATTAATGTTCAAAAAAACGCGTCGAAAATAATAGGATAACACGTTGGCAGTTTCACTGGCGGCCACCTCTGTACCCCTAATACCGTACGACGTATATAGCACGAAGGGCATGTTTAAATTCCTCCGAGCTGTAGCTTTATCGTCATTGTAAAGGATAATATTATAATGTAGGCAACAGAAATAAAAAATTACAAACAGCCTCGCTCGCACCGGCGTAACAATAATCGGAACGTGACCGTGCCGCCGAGGCGTCGGATTATCCAAAATTACCCGGTTGCCGACCGACAAATTGGTCTCCATTAAACTCGGTCACGTAATAACGCGACGCGCTTGGAATTTTATAACTCCTTATAACGTCCGATAGGTGTGTAGGCACGACGGATGACCACCGTTCGGAAAGATACCGCAATGACCAGTGGCCCCGCAACGAGAGAGTACAAAACCGACCTCCTTACTCGCAGGCAGAAGATATTAATCTTCGAACGCGATGATATTTTACAGGACTGTAACGGAATGGGGGGAAAAAAAAAAACGAACCAGAAACTCGATTAGGAAAAAAATAACGATACCCGTGCGTTATTCCCGCGCAGCGCTGGTTCGAATACAATAGTTTTTCACGCGCGGGTAAAAATTTTCGAGACCGGAAAAATAACGGGCGTTTCGAAATACGCTCGTTTAAATCGGACGTTTCGTGCAAAAAGCGAATAACAATTACTCGGTCCGACATTCGGTACACTATTCCGCTAGCTTCAGTTGAAGCGTTACATAAAACGAGGTTCGTTGCCGCCGTTTTGTACCAAATTCTGTAGATAACGCCACGATGTGTACCAGGGCCGTCTTTAACCTTTTTGAGGCCCTGGGCACTGGTATAATGGGGCCCCTACGACTTGGTAAGAACACTATTTTATTAAAACAGGTAAAAAAGAAAAAGTCTAGATCAATTTAACTGTAAATTATTGTTATTTTTAGAACTTCTAACTCTCGTTCTTTGAGATAGGTCCTCGTAGTCAGATCCCGGATTTTTTTCTTTGGCGGACGATTCGAAGCCATCAAATCTATCCCTGAGGTTATCAATAAAATCATCGAGTGAAGTTAACAAATTAGTTGCAACGGTAATAAATATCGATTATCGGTTGGTGATCTGGCAGGAGCTAGGGGGCCCCATCGATCGCGGGGCCCTGGGCACGTGCCCAAAGTGCCCAATGGGAAAGAGGTGCCTGATGTGTACCCGAGCTGAGTCGCTCGCGCATCATTCGTACGGGTAACGCGCGACTTTTCACTCGTTTTTCATCGCGGCGGAAAGCAGAGCGCTACAGGAAACTCGCTCCGACACGACCTGTTCCTCCAATGTTTCACCATGTCCTCAAATAAAATGCGTGACGAAGAGGCAAAGAGCATATATTCTCGAAACTGATCGTACCGTTTGAGTTTACTTTGATGTTTTTTTTGACGAGTTTCGATCGCGGCACAGAGTTCTCTATCGTTTTTCGTATCCTCGTGTCCATGGTTGACGGTTCCGTAAAAGAGAAAAAAAAACCCCCCAAAACACGTTGTATTTTCGAGAGCGCTCCGCCGTCGGTTTCGATGGCTCGCGCGATTTTTTTACTCATTTTTTTTTTCCTCGCCGACGTATTTCGCGGTATCCTCCGGCCACTTTACAGTGTAATAACGCTTTGTAAACAATTCGCAATGTGCGTCGGAAACCACATACGTGCGGAATGCTCGCGCCTATTGTGTTGGCCGTCGTAATATTACAGCCTAATAAAATATATGGTTTCTGTCGCTTGAATCGTCTTCGTATTATCGTCGTATAATATGAATATTACGTTTAACACACTTATTCGTACTATTTAGCAGCACCGTTTTAGAATCGTGTGGTTAACCTGTACAGACGATACAGTTTACTAGTACGCGCGAACGATTTCCTCGCCAACAAAGTTACAAAACTGACAGAGCGTATTGTTGTTGTTGTTCTACGAGAACGGCACAACCGCGCGAACGTTGAGGACGAGGCTGGTGCCTAATACTGATTACACACGACATACGACATGATCCAACGGCCGGTTTACTTAAAAACTAAACGAAAACCGACGAGTACTTTTTGTAACGTTTATTTCGTACAATAACGCTTTAAATTAGATTAAAATTGCAATAACGCTTTTTGAACGGAATATAGGTACACGAGTTATATAACCGAACGAAGTGACCACGTGGGCTCTGTAAACACGTACGCGCAATGTTTTTTGTATTTAGTACGTAATATATTGTATGTACACGAATATTAACAAAAAAAAATATTGATCTTTTCGCGCAATATATGCAGTTTGAAATAAAGAGATATTATACTACGTTTCGTACGACCGTGTGATACTGATTTGATACGAACGAAAACACACTAGATATACATTATAAACCGTGACGTTTGAAATAAATAGATATTATACTACGTTTCGTACGACCGTGTGATACTGATTTGATACGAACGAAAACACACTAGATATACGTTATAAACAACCTTTGAGGACACCTGGGTGTACGTAGGTGATGTTGTACATCTCAAATATCGGATTCGATGATAACTTTCGAGGTAAACGGCCGTTTAAAATTAAACTTTCGTACCACCGACGGACGATTTCTCGGATACTGCACAACGCGAGGACGTGCATCATAAACGTCGCGTTAAAATATCCCGTGTACTTTTGGGAACGTTCCGGGCGCGTACGATATTCTCATCTTGGAAATTCGACGTACAACTTACCCCCGTCCTTAGTCCCCGGCATTAGGCGCGTTATGTGTTTCCGCCGTACGTCGCAAACACATTTTCGCGGGGTCCACTATGGGCCGAGTTTCTCGTTTGCGCTCCATTTTTGTTACGGTTATTATTATTATTATTTTGTTGCGCAAAGATTGCTCGTGTGAAGAATTAAAATTATTTTCACGTCAAGTACCGAGGTTAGGAATACAGACCGGAGTTTGGGCGTTGTGCCGAAAACCGTTCCCGCGGTGGCGTGTTCGTTACGATCGGTACCGATCTTACGGAGACGGAGAGATGCCCTGATGACACTGCAGTCTATTTTACGAGAAAGTTATACTCCTTCAAACGCCCGACCGGATTTCAAACCGAATCGGCGCCGCTCGGACGATAAGGAGGTTGTGTTCACTCACCTTTAACGTTTATCGTTGTGGCGGCTCTGTCTCTGGGCGCATGGTCCGGAAACGAGAATCCGTAGGTAGGTATGCTGGGCACTTGGCCGCCGCCGCGCGTGTTCCTGGCCGCGTACCCGAAAGTTGGCGGGCCGGTGAGCGAGCGGTCTCGTCCGGCGAGAGGAGAACCCGACGAAAACCGATCGAAAGTTTTGCGAAGAGTTTTCGGCTGAGAATTAATACGTATGTATTTTTTTCGTTTCGTCGATCGCAGGCCAGCTCTCTAAACTACGCACAAGCACGCGCGCGCGCCCGTCGTCCGTAACCGTGTGCCGCGCGCGCCGGTCCGCCCGGGGGCCGCGTCCTGGCGCCAGGCGCTCGGCCGCCCGGCTCGTCCGCGGTCGGCACCGGTCGGCCGGCTCGCGTCCGCCCCCGCGCCGGTCCGGCTCCGCCCCGTCGTACCCCACGCGGCTGTCACTTACTCGTCGTCATTATCGTTATTATTTAAACATTTTTCTACCGCCTGCAGGCCTAACCGTAACGACAAGCGAAATGCCCGTGGGCCGTCCGTCTCTCTGCAGTTTGAGATTTTTCGTGTTTGCGTGTAAAGTGTTTGTTTGTTTTTTCTAAAAAACCACGTAATGTGTGCGTGTATAAGTGACGACGCCGTCCGTCGTCCAGTGTCGCTCCGGGATCTCCATTCGGCCGGGGGGGTTTCCTGGCGCGGGGGAACGTGTTGGATCCCCCCCGGACGACGGACGACACGGCCCAGCGCTCGAGACGGGAAAAAATATACGAAAACTCCGAAACTTTGGAAAAAAATAAAAATTAGCGTCCCTCAAACTCCTAACCTAACCCGATAGTTTGAAGGGGTGGGTACCGAAAATATAAAAAAAAATCGAGACAGGAGCTCCGTCCGCCCGCGCCCTCCCCCAAATTGCGATTGCGTTAGAGATTTTTTCGGATTAAAAAAAAAAAATAGTGTTTTCGTTTGGTTAAAAAAAGGCAATAAGAGGCAGAGAGCGCGTTCTGTACACAAGAGTGCCTACTTTGTTTCTACGTAAAAAATATAGGCCGAGACGAACTTGAAAAACGACTCGGAATGGTACCACCGTCTACGGCTGGTGTTGAGTAATTTTTTTATACATCGATAATAAATTCGATTTTTAACGACCGGGTGACAAATTTACCCGGAAAATCGGCCGTAGGTCGAGAAGTATGTGTAGATCGTTTGTTTGAATTCACAGACTTCTCACTTGCAAAACTCGAACTGGTGCGAAAGAAACAAAAAAGAGGAATTTCGATTTTTAAACTGCGTTTACTGGTGTCAAAGATCAACAAAAAAATTTT
Organism: Hormaphis cornu; assembly: GCA_017140985.1. Taxonomy (NCBI): domain Eukaryota; kingdom Metazoa; phylum Arthropoda; class Insecta; order Hemiptera; family Hormaphididae; genus Hormaphis; species Hormaphis cornu. The sequence goes on from CM029357.1 coordinate 51,197,554, forward strand.
TAAATATTTTTTGGGGTTATCCTAGTACTACAATCAAACGAACCATTTTGGCAAAAAAAAATGATAGGATATTCCCCCTTAAAGATTTCCCCCGAACATAAAAAGTTTAACCGCATCACTTTTACCAATAATCATTTTTTTTAAAGATTTTTTTACTTTGTTTTGTTCAAACTAAATATCATAAATCATACATTTTAAATTGAATACTTTAAAATCATAAAATTTGACTAATACACATTTCGCACTCGTTTTAGATTCTGAGTGTAGCGAAGAATGTGTTGGTTTCAACACGATGTGTGTTTTTTATTATTTTCACCACTATGTTAATCACGATAACTGTTTCATCAATGCTCCGATTTTTCAAGTCAGTATATTTTCCTGATAGGTTTATGGACGCGGATGATACTTTGAGCCTTAAGGGGTCACAGAGTTAAGCGTAAAAAATTTTAAAAGAATAATTACAATAAAAAAAAAATTAAGAAAAAATGGTTAAAAATGTTACGGTAAACGTGTTTTTCGATATAATCGATTTTTTGCCATATTTTCCGAAATAATACTAGCTTAAACTTTTACACAACATAGATAAAATGCAGCTAATTATAGAATTTCGAAATTTTAAATTACTAACACTAATTTATTAATTTTAAACCTACCGAGTCTTTTACTTACTTCTTTAAAAAAAATTCTAATTCCAAAATGTTAGGTACCACATTATAGGGCTGAGGTGTATCGTATATCATACTCCTTAACCCTAAAGATTAATTATTTGTACCTTATAAAGTCACAGTCTCTAAAATTATAAAACCATATTAACTACTAAAAATAGTTACTGGATTACATCTTTTTTCAATTGCACACATACTGCACATACTGCACCTTAGTAAACTATACTTATACACCAAAGTATAAATTTAACTACCGAACATAAATATGTACCGTTGCCACCGATAACATCAAAGGATAAATGATAAAACAATCTCGTAATTTTACAAGTTAAGCGAAATTGTTTTTTGGCCAACACAGGCAATTTTGTAATTTTAGTCACGTCAATATCAATCGGGCCTTAACGACTTTTACTGTTACGTGTAAACAAAATAAAATAAAACAAAATAAACACCGTCTTTTTTTAAGTCGTATAGACCTGTTAACCGTGGTTCTAAGACCGAAATTGACGGAATGCCAACGAGTAAAACTTTTAACCAATGAATTCTTCGGGGTATTTCACGTATTTTTTCAGTTGCACTCGTACACATAGTTTTCTAGAAACATCAAATAGCAATAATTCCTATAATTTGTTTTATTTTGAACGGTAATGATTGGTAGGTATGATATCATTCGTTATAATCTGTCAATTATTTTTATTTCATAAACAATTCGGTCCATGTGGCGGTTTAATTAAAAAAAAAAAATAAAAATGCAAATTTACTACGCTCTCGAAAACCCCATTTCAATCCAAAGTCACTAGACCAGGTATTATGTACTTCGTGTTACCTTTAAAAGGAAACACGCTGTATTATACACGTATATTTCACAGTTAAATGTTACAATATATATTGTACGTGATTTGAGATTTATAGATTTATATTGGAGAATTATAGGTATAGAGATTTAACTGAAGAGGAGCAATAGTGAGAGTGGGAACTGCGGGAATATGTGTGTGAAGACGAAACACGAGCCTTGACACGTAATTGATATTATCATCATTACACTATTCGGAAACTAAGAGCGTTAATTAATTAACAACGAGCAACAGAAAACCGTCAAAACGTGTGAGCGAACGACGAGAAAATAAGTGATTTTCCGATCGAGGGATAAAGGGATAATGATTAACGGGAAAAAAAAAAAAACAAAATGAGTAGATGGCTGTATATTTACCTAGGTTAACTCGTTACGTTAAAAATTAAAATCAAGTTAAAAATTATAGTTGATTAATTCGTTGACTCGTTGAAATTTTTTTTCATAACTCTTTAAAACAAAAAAAGAAATTAGTAAGAAGAAATTTGCAAAATAAATTGGAAAAAATTTTTGACAAGGAGGATGTGTCAGAATACTATAGGTACAAAACCGTGCGAATTAATAATATAAACTATATTATTTTTGATATAATTAAAGTCGGTTGTTATTGTAAGTTAATCGAAAAACATTAAAGAAATTAACTTTTAACTTGACTTAATCCTTTGCTTTTTTAGTTAATTTGACTTGACGAGTCATAAAAAAATTGGCAACTTGCCCATCCTCGATATACTTACGTGTTCGTGTGGTAGAAAGACGATTGCATTGATTGCACGAATGTTCTCATTTCTGGAGTTCGAACCGATATCGAGTTTTTTTTCTCCGTATCTATTAACCCGTGCCAGATTTGGTCACGAGACACGAGTTTAACCTAAAGTCAATATAGACTCGTCTCGACATCTGCAGTGGTACCAATGTACATAATAATATGCTCTCTATACCTATAAAAAACGTAATATTCAACGACGAATTAACTCGAAATTATAGATTACAATTACTCACATTACAATGAAATCGAGTTTAATAATTATAACTCGTTTATGTAGTTGGATGATTCTATTAAGTATAAGATAGTATAAGAGTATAATATAAGATAGTATAAGATAGTATAAGTAGTATAAGATCATTGTCAAATATTAATGTATTTTTAAGTTATTGAATTTTATAAAAATAATGTAAATTAAAAAGAGAAGATCTCTCCATTACGACTGTTAATCTCTCAATGATCATTGAAATACCTATTGGTAAGTTATGAATCATAAAAAAAATGCTTTATGTTAGAAACATTATTTTAAGTTCATCTTACTACGTTCTAGTTAAAACCAAAAAACTGTGAACTCGAAATTAATAGAAAATATCGTGATAAAGATTTTTAATTTGTTTGTAATAGTTCTTATGAATATTTTTCAAATTTTATATTGGTAATTCACAAATTAACAATGCATTACTACCAAGAATAATTTGTATAGGCACTATCGTTGTATTTAGAATACACTATAGTATATTCTAAAATCAATCAAATAGATGTGATAGATATTTCTGTTGATTTCGACTATTTTCGAGCTATTTATAGAACTCTGAATTTTGAAAACATTTGTAAGACATTTGCAGTTTTCGTTTCATCTACGATATCTCGTATTTCAATCTTTAGTTGTCATCTTAAAAACGCGAAATTCAAAACATAAACTCGCGTCATGCTTAAAAACACATTTGCCCACACGTTTTACGAGCAATCTTGAAATCAGTAATAACGATGTTTGTTCTATACAGACGTTTTTACATAGAAAATTGACAATAACTTGGCGAAAATTCATTAACTGAGTCGGTATTTTGTTTTGTGTGATTCGCAGATGAATGTCGAGCTCGTTCGCGGTGTCATTGTATTTGAATTCATTAATTCGTAATTTTTTTTTAAAACGTAACGAGCACACGCCTTTTATACGTTTATACGGCACCGTTCGACGTTGTGACACAACCAAAGTACAGTGATTTACTTCAAACCACATAATTATTTTCGCGCTGTATAAAATATAATATAACTATTGTGAGTTGTACCTACGTAAACAAAATAGATTCATGAAACAAAACTATGTTATAGGTGTATTATTTATAACATTTTTTTTTTGTTTTGAAAACTTTGATTTACGCATAACTTTCTATATATTTTATTCTTCAAGATTTGGTATATCCTTAAAACAGGACGCGTCGGGATTTAGAAAAATAGTATAATCCTTGTCGTTTAATTTTTTAGGAAAAAAAAAAAACGAAAATTAATGGTCCTTCATTGTATTATTAATGTTACCGCAATGTGTACATCTGAGTACGGTAGGTCTTCTGTTCGTTAGGTGATCGCGTAGGTGGAAGTAAATGCGACACGTGTTGGTTGTGAAAATTCCGATTTGGACTAATACCTCAACTGCACTAGCGTTTAAAAAGTATTTAGTTTTCGACGGAATGGCGGGTATTATAACAGATTAATATAAGCCCACGCACGCCCGCGTGTAAGAAAACCATGTCAATAGCATATATAAAAGTCATACAACACAATTTCACGTAGTTTAATCACAAGTCTGGTTATTGACCACTGCACATAGGTACTCTGCAATAAATAACATTCATTTTTTACTCAATACTCTTTATATTTCTTGGACATTGTCCAAATGTAAACAAATATATATATAAATACATACCTATAGATGTGTACATTCTCTGTGGGCAAAGGTAGACCCTTTCAGATATACATACAATAAAGAAAAGAAAATCACAAAAAGTATATAGGTACCGTATAGTATTCGGTTCCAAACGTTATCAAACTTGATTTTTGTTTCGTCTTGCATTTTTGCGATCTACATTTGCAAATGAAACAGTAAACTTAAAAAAAACAAGTGAACAGCGTTCATCAAATGTTATAAGAATGTCGTCTGTTTAACAGACACCTACCTACATAGTGTATTTACTCCGGAAATTAGAAGTACAATAATTGTACTATTATTACTCTGTTTACTAATGAAGGTTAGACAAAAAATATTATTATAGGTATTTATCAAAAATATCAATTGCAATAGTTGTCTAAATGAGTGTTGATAGTTTTACGACGTTCAGCTGTGGTCTAAAACCACATTGATAAACGCTTTTTTTTTTGAAAGGGAGAGTTTTTACACCTAGGTATTTATGATAAATCAAATGAAAAGTATCACACGCTTCCAACAAACATACATCGTTCACAAACAAGAAAGACCCGAAACAAACATGGACCCTATAAATTACTAAGATACTGCTTTGAAGATGCAGCGTTGCTCCTTACGCATAAATTTCTAAATCAATTTCTAAATCAGCCAAAAGCTTATAAAAAATAAAGTAAATTAAAATAGTATTATATAATACGATTAATTCGCATACAGGAGCTGTGAACTTCCAGAACTACTAGACAAAAATAATTGAAATGAATACATAAATCTTAAGCGTTTTTCATGGTTGTCAATAGACTGATTGAATCGTATTCAGTATAAAGTGGAATTTATCTCAAACTTTCACATACCCACACACCAACAGCCCTCGTATCATGCTGAATCGTCACCGACCATCGCTTTTTTAGTCTTTCTCTCCCTTTTCCCCCATCGATAACTTTTGGTACACTTGGGAGGATGCTTGAACAGGGAAACCGATCGCATCACTCAGCTATTATTTTGTTGTGTTTTAACTTTTCAAAACGTCGTAAAACTTTATCTTTACTATATGCAAAACAAGGAAATAACAATAAGAAAATAAATGTATTTATTTTTTGTGGCGATTAAACTCTATCCTGTCATTAATGATACAGTTTTAAACAGTTGGTTAGAAAATAACGAATTTAAACAATTATTTGAAAGTGGTAAGAATATACTTAAATATTAAATACCTTTATGAAAAAGTCATTTAAAAAGTGCACGAAACTAGTATTTTAAATGAAATTATGTAGTCGGGTCATATTGATTAGAAACGCGTAATGAGTAATTTTTTTTTTTTTTTACAAGACTATACGTATTATGTTATTCTGTTTGTACAACGTGCGCGACTTTAATCAATCATTTGTATTTATAATCAGGTCAACACTCTTTTTGAGGTGTATTTTAAGAAATTTTCGTAAACAAATAAAACGATTAATAACTAGATGATAGTGCATATAGAACAACACACTGCATGTCCCGTTGTCCTATGTACCAGGCATCTAAAAAGGCTCATTTACCGTTTTATCTTTCCAGAGTATTTCGTTCTCATGTAACGGATTTTACTCCTTGTATTTGGTAATTGTTTAGTAGTAGTTACGACCGCAAATTATAAAAACAGTAAATAATAATTCATAGATACCTACCTACACCCATTGTGTTCATGCGTCTTGATTAATTGTACGTTTTATAAACTTGATTTTTTTTTCTTCTGCTAAATCAAAACAACTAATTCACGCTTATAATAACGAACAGTACATTTTACGATAAAGGAAAGAATTTACGCCTATGTTTTACGCATTATAAATCTGTAAACATAATTGTACTTTATAGACCTACTAAAAACATAAATAATGATTTAAGTAAACGCAATTTAAAAACGACCGTATTAAAAGTGAATTAACGATTATAAAATACTTCTTTTTTTTTTTTAACCGAGTAGAAATAATGGCATATTCAGTCAATTTATTTCGTGCTATACATTTTACTTAATAGTAAACAAAATAGGATTATTGATTTTCATCAGCACTTATTAATACTTTTTTTTGTTTCTCATTCTTAACATGGACAACTCATAATTTCAAGCCTACGTGCCTACATTTTATGCACCGACAACATTTCTTTTGTGTTGAAAAAATTTAATATACATTCCACGTTGTTATTACTTATTTGATATACTCGTATATTTATAATTATAATACATTATATAATTTTTTATACTTAAAGAGAACGGTAAGTTCTTATCACTTTTGTAGTATGCAAATTTGAAAAATTGTTGATTTATATTTGAGCAGAGGATAAAGCTGCAGTCTTAAGTGTATTCAAAAGACAAAAGTTAATCTCTAAATTGTGAAAACATTAAAAATTGCAAGTTTGTGAAATTTTTCTCAAAGTTATAATAAATATTTTTTATTAATTTAATATTAATTCACGCAGATTTCGCAGTAATGTACAAATAATTATTTATTCAAATTTTTCAATATATAAAATTGTACATCAAGTGAATGTTTTGAAGTTGTGATATTTCAAAATAACAATTGTCCTTAAACACTAAATAATTAACACTGTCTTTCTATTTTAATTATTGTTAAAAAATGTAGGTATATAATCATTTCGTATTTGACAATTTTAAACGGTTAACTGTCTGTTAACAGTAAACAACAGCATCTCCTCTACCATATTATTTTGAATTTATTTGCGGTGTAAGTGTATTATAATTTTTACTCAAAAATTCAGTAAAAAAGTAATTACAATATGTAGCAATCAAATAAAACCCCTTACACGCAAAAAATACATCAGTTACGAAATATATACATAATACTGTTTAATGTGTTATAAATTTACAGGACTCTTTCACAGAGAACCCGACGAACACATCTTAAAACAAGAAACTTGAAAACAAAAATATATTGGACATAATGACTGGAAACAAAGATATTTAATGTGAAGTAACACCAAAACACGCCGATGCTTTTGAGGGGTTAACCGATCGAATTATATATTACTAAATTTTTGTTAGAATTTGGAATAAGTGTTCCAGGCACTCGTTTTCTCGATTGTTAATTTTGTAAACTTACAACACACAAAATATTGCCCAGCTAATAAAAACAAAATTCATATGCATTTATCGTTGACTGACAAAATCTTGTTGTATACTGTACTTGGTGATAGTTATATACGATCCAAAAACAAAATAATCAACATTTTTAAAAGTGCTCCGAATAACTGGACATTTTCACACACTGTTAGGACGAGTACATAAATAAAGATACAAATCGATCTTGACCATTTTTGTTGTTATTGTATCATAAAACCTTGAATTTTCAGTTAAACATTTCAAACCATTAACGTATTTTTCTGTAAGTGGTGAAAAAAAATTTTAAAATCCGATTGATTTATTTTTACATTTCGTTATTTAATTTCAGCCATTATTTCACTGAAACTTTGTTTAAGTTAAATTTTGTTGTTTTCACACGTTGTCGGAATGAATGAAGTTTATACGTCATTCCAAACAATTCCGCTCGTTATGAGTTAAATATAGAGTTTTGAAACGTTCTATAATATTTAACAAGTTTTATTAGTGTTAAGTTTTAATATTTAAAAGTTCAAACGTAATTTACAAAATTTTGTCCTGTATGCTGTTGAACGAGTTTAACATTTTATTTTTTGACATTCTCATAAACGTATACAATAATGTTATTGTTTCGTTTATTTGTTTGCATTTACTCGTCCAAAACCGGTTCGAGTTAATCAAAACTTTCACAAACTTTTAGGACGGGTGAAGTAAGAAAAACGTTGGATATGTCGAACAATTTCAACCATCTTTCATGTAGAACGCGTTTTATTGAATAAGCCGACTGTTGAGCATTATATATTTTGACCACTAGGCCGAGCTGCAATTTTCGGAAGCAAAGAATTATTTTCGTTCACAAATTTTACGTCGATAATCGCAGTACGTTCCGGCCAGCGGGTGTAAAAATGATGTTTATTTGGTTGTCTAAGCCGTTGCCCCTTAATAAATGCCGGGACATTAGGTACCTAACCCACCTGTTAAATTTTAGCGTTCAAAATTGACAGCTGTTCAATCACTGTGGAATGGGCTTACGGTGGGTTATGGCGTGAACCGTATAAAACCCGTCGGTGAATCCGCGTCTTATTATTGTCACTATAATATGTCGTACCACATATTATTACAGTGTTATATATTTTCCGCGCGTATACAAACGAGAATCGTGTATAGTACCTACAGGGTGTTCACCGGACAGAATGTTTCGGATTTAAAAGTACCGAACGTTCAAAAATCAAGGATACGCAGCCGAAAATGTTCAAAGGGTTTTTTCGTAGTTTTTTTCCGTGTCACAAAATATGTTCGGACGTGATGTGGCCGTCGTCGTCGTCATACTGCACCGAATAACGAAATTTCCGATCATCCGACATCATCCGCAGTGCGATTGATTCAATGCGGTTCGCCGTTCTAGGCTGCGCTCGTCCAAAGTGGCGGCTACCGGTTGTTACGAAAAAACCGGATCGTGTGCAAAATTTCAACAAAAACGTTTTAATCCGATAAAAAATATCGCGAAAGGTTTTCAAAACCGAGGCATTCTTTCGTGAACACTCTGTACGATAAGCCTATTATACTATTGTTACTGTCCGCGTATAACACGTATCGCTTTGACTACCCCGTCGAATTTCCGGCTTAACACCCTTTTCTGAGCACACGAATACACATACTCGTGTGTATGGTTTTGTACCCGTGTGTAGAAATATGGACACACACGACGCACGTTCGTCGGCACGCATCACACAAGATCGGGTTGTTTATTTTTCATATTTCGTACGGGGCAAATATACATGATGTACCGATATTACCGTCGGCAACGTATCTTCGAAACGCCCGACGACGGTATAAACGAGGAAAATATGACGTGAAACTTTGACACCGAAATGAAAATAAATTTCTCTCGGTTGTCTACGAGTGAATTTCTTTAATCACGGAACAATGCGTAGAATCGAAACTCTAAAATCGGCTGTTCGAAATACGAGCGCTACTAAAGTTCGGTTGATGTTACGGCAATTCGTCATGGAATCGCTAAAAATTATGTTGCAAACGTTCACCATCGACGGCGGTGACTTTGCATGTAGATTACAACAAAATGATGACCCGCGGTTACGACACCACGCAATACGAAAAAACTAATTATAATTGATTTTGTCAATACACCATCGGTTTTGAAAAAATAAAAAATTACGATGAAAAACTACGTAGCTTTGTTTTCCCGAAAACAGAATTTGAACGAGGTTCAACCGTCAATTGCCACGTCGCGCCCGTAAATTTAGGGTGATTTCGGGTTCAAACTCGTTTCTACTTTATGAGACGGAACTCGTTTTTAACAAAGGAACGTTTGTCAGGGGAAAAAAACCGTACATTGTTTTGTGATAAATTTTGATAATTTTTATAGACTCGATAAGCACCTACCCTGAAGAGTCACTGATGTTCCAGGCATATGATGTCCTCAAACAAAATTATGAAAAATGTTTACTTAAGTTTTTAATTTTTGTACGAACAACCGGTAGTGATTTATATGACGTGTCACTATTTTTCTGATATATATATTGTTTTACATTTAAGTTGAAAATAAATGTGTGTTATACATGAAGAAATAGAAGTGTAAAAATTCTGACTAAACATATTTAACTACTAAATTGAAAGGAATAATAATTTTCTTTTAAATAAATTACAATAGTAAGCACTTTTATAATATTGTAGTAACGATGTAATCCGCGCCACTGTCTCTGCGACTGACAGCGATAACGAATGACGACCAAATACAATTCTGTAGATAGAAATTTCAAAACGCCTATAACTAAAAATTATTTATTTATTTAAATAAATTAACACGAAAAAAGAAAGAAAAAAAAAAAACGTTCCTACAAAAAATTAACGAAATACCATTACGTTCTTATAAATATCCGTTCCTACAAGACGAATGAAATCAAAGGAACTCGTTTCTTTGAGCTCGTTCCTTCCAAGCACTGGAATACGGAATATACGAGTAAACTGGAGGGTTTGGTGACAAAACCAGTTAACCTTAAAAGTACTTTACACTACTTTGAACTATTTTATACTGCTTAAAACTGTTTTACACTCCATCCAGGGACGAATCCAAGGGGGCCCCCCGACAAACACATTTTCACATTGTTTTTATTAGAAAAATATGTGTGTGTTTACATTTGTGGTATACCTAATTTGATTTGTGGCTTGTGCCCTCCCCAAACCTTTGAATCCAGAATCCGGGCCTGACTACTTTGCACTGCTTTGTACATTACACTTGGCAATGTTCTCGAAACTTTCGTCGAGTAAAGAAATTGTGACCAAACCAGTTCGACAATATTATGATATTATTCAAGACGATCACGCTGTATACCCACACGCCAAGCACGTGAACGCGCGCGACACCTTGTAACGATGGGTACCATTACTACCTACACCTACCTACCTGCCAACCTACCTGTATATCTACCTACTTCCCCCGTGTTTCCTGCGGCCGGAAAGAGAGAAGAACGATATGAATGAGAGACGGCGGCGCGTGGTATAAAATAACATAATAATATTATTATTCCTTTCTTAAGACGTAATCAAAATCTTGCGGACGACCGTCCGTCTTGCAAAGTCGAATAAAAGTTACGAATTTCACTATCTCGGCGTAAACGTGTCGATGGCAACGCGTATTTAATACTCTTACGATTTGTTTTTGTAGGAACACTGTGTATATTTAATCGAATCCAGAGAAATTCAGTGTGTGTTGTGAAAGATAGGAACGAAACCGAGATTACACCAGTATTATGATCAAGATGATCTACAGAGTCGAGAGCTTTGGAAAAGTCAGTGTTAGAATAAAACATAAACCCGCGTGCCCTGGTTAAAACAGTCAACATGTCGCTCCGAATCGGCGCGCGTGTGCAGTTCCGATTCTTTCATCGTTTTTCGTTAGGATTTCGTTTTCTACCTAGGTTTTATTCCTCCGCGGTCTTAAGCGATCGTAGAAAAATCAATCAGATTTTTTTCAAACGTCGTTTTTCGTCCGAACGGATTTCTCACCGCTAGTTATGGTACTTTATACTCGAGCGTGACGTATTTCGCACGAAACGTTTCGCACTCGCATCCGAAACAATGACCGCACAGTTAGCCGAACGATCGTACGGTAAAAATTGTGTGTTACTACGAACTAGAATTTATCTCGTAGACGACGTGCACGATCATAACACTTACATCGTGGTGTGTGCACAACATGACCTCGAAACGGGTGTACCACGACCTACACCTAACGATTGAAAAAGAAGCTGTTTTTCAAGTCCCAAAAACGCGTTTTCTTTACGGCATTGGAGCGGGTGCGCGCGCGCATTGCCGCGGTAATATTTATCAATCGATAAAATCGATACGAAGAACGTGGTGGTAAAGCGCGTGTTGATTTCATTCGATATTATATTATTTTTTAAAACTTCTAATCCGTTCTTATTTATTGTGATAATCGCGCGCAAACTCTCCGACACTCCGTCGGCCTAATATTACCCCGTCGCAGTGTGCAGCAACACAACAATACGCGTTTTGTTCGTTCCAGAAAAAGGGGATGCATCGGCAGCAGCAGCGAATCACTCGGGTGGCGCCACCAAGACCAGAGAGAAAAAAAAATACCAAACGTAGACACAAAAGCGGTGCACACGAGTTCTTCGTGTCGTTCGGATTCCAAAAAGGGATACACCTCGGTACAACAGCGTATTGTTATCGTCGTTATTGTCATTGTTATGGCGAGAGATCGTTTTCGCGTGCGCGTGTGTCGACGTGGCACGGTTTTACCCTACGACGGCTGCACGTACGTACGGTGTGCGTGCGTTCTTTTTTTTTTCTCACCACCCCCTATTGGTCGTTTAGGGTTGGCGCGGCGACACTAAAAACGCACTGTCGTTACACAGTGTGGCGGCACTCGAGGGTGGGGTCTCGTACGAGGTGCGTCGTCTGCTTGTCTCCGCGTCGCCCCGAACAACTCCGTTCTACCCCCGCGTACACTTGGTTCGGCGTCGATACAATAATCGTCGTGCGTTGTTGTTGTGTCGCGCGCGCATCGCACAGGACGGACGGAGAGACGCGTCATCACGTCGGCATCGAGGACGAACGGCGAGTACACACGGACGGGTACGTACGCGTTATGCTAAACTATACACGTTTTTTATATTTTTTTCGGGCGAAACGCGATTACAAGACGGACAGAGAAAAGTCCCCGCCGAATCGTACAGGTGTTTTTATTCGAAATGAATAATTTACGCTGCAATAACACATCGCCGCTCTCGTACAATACGGCGTTAGTTAGTTAGTTAGTTAGTGGGCGCGTTTTGATATTTCGGCTAACTGTTGTCAACGACGTTTTTTCGACGTCCGAGCAGTAAACGCATCGCGCTCCGTCCCCGCTTTAAACGTTTCGAGCGGAGCGCCGTGTTGTCCGCCGGCGGGGCCCGCAGCAGTTGCGCTAACCGTTAGGGGTAGTTTGTGTCGTCGTGCCGAATCTCGCGCCGACTGTAATGCGAATCCGTATTGTTTTTCCGTCCGTCATCGTACAGACTGCGTACACCACAGACACCACCCCGAATCAACGCCTGATATTATTCCGCGAACGACAGAAACGAGCGTACACTGACCATCGGAGTCATCGGTAATTTATCGTCTCTCCCGCGTGGATTCGTGGATCAGCCGCCCCCTCGGGTCAAGGCGGCCGGGACCGATCCCTACGAGAGACGTCCGTGTTTCGCCGGGGCGAATTTTCGATTTTCCGAGTTTTCACGAAAAATAAATTCAAAAAGAACAGCGTGAGTCAGGTTAGGTTTTATTCGTAAAAAAAAAAAATACTGCGCGAAAAAAACGGGCTCGAAATCGGTTTACAGATTCCCCTCCATATCGCGTGATCGGTATGGTAAAAACCGTCAAAAGTCCCAGTGGTGTTCACGCGTGACGGACAGAGAAAAAAAACCGACGTTTCCAAAACCGCCTTCTCGAGTATTAATTATTATCACTGTTACCTAATGACAATATATGTTTATTTATTTGTTTGTTTTGATAATCAAGTGTCTGCCGATTCTCTACTACACGTAACCGTACAATTTATTGTTTACGTTTCTATTGATACACGTTATATAGTTTGCTTCTTTCTGTCACACATCGTTAGATCGTTGAAACTATTTACAATAACTGCACAAACATAATAGGTAAATTGATAAAATTGAAGTTGATCGAGTACGCGGCGTGCTACTGCAGTGGAATGTTTTTGACTATTGTATTATTTTAAAAGCATACTTATCGCTACGGCAGAAACTACATACCTACCTATAATAATCAGTTTTTAAAATGATTAAACTTAATTATAATAGGTGTGTAGATAACTGAAAACAAATTACTTTGTAAAACATGCAAATAATGAGATTGATTATATTGTAATTTCAGTGTAGTATGGATGAATGACATCCATTTTTTATCCATTCTTTTATCATTGTTTTCATAAATAGATCTCTTCTGATGTTTAGTATTGCATGTAATAGTGTATATTCAATTCAGAACGGTACATCAATACTTCTAAAAATAACCAACACGATTAAATACATTTAGCGAAAATTCGTTAACGTTACTCACAGCTTTTTTTTGCACTCATGTTTATAAAAAAAATATTACGAGAACATATTTAAACACGTAGCACAACAAACACAGTATACGCACGACGGTCAAATGTAATTTTATGTCGTTAATTCTTAGTGTTCGAAGAAAATGAGGATATAAAATCATTTTTGTAACGGCTTTGGTTTTTTTTATGTGAACGATAAAACTACTATTACTGTTAACAAGTTAAGTCGGGTTCGATTCAATACGGTACCCTCCGACGTATTCTGTTTGGTTGAAATTCCGAGAAAAAATGCGATTTTGTAGGTAGACACTCGAATTAAAAATTTGCATTAGTTTTTCCAAAATCTTTTCGTTTTACGACTAAAAAAAGTCGGATAAGTATTTGAATAAATTATTACTCAAAGGAATAAACTTTTACCCACAAACTCGTATTAGTACATAAGTTATGAGACTTTGATTTCAAAATAATTCGTTACTTTATTCAACATAATCTAATAACTAATGGCAAACGCATTAAAAAGAGTTCAGCGGACTGTGACTTTCGATCGGCATCAGTTTTTTATCACTAATTTTTGTGATTTCAATGCATGGTACGAATTTCGAAAATTCTAATCCTAATCATAATGGGCTATGTAGGTTCTATCAGATTGAGGTAAATAAACAGTGTACGACAAAAAGCCTTGACGCGAATGCGATTGTAAGAAAAATTATAAATTAAAATTATATTAATTGTATTGATAACGAACTCGTGACGTTTGTTATACACTTTGTTAGATTGTAATATTTTAAGCGCATAATACGAGTGATTATAGGACATTTATGTGTATTATTTCAATTTTTTATTTGTCGGTCGAGCCGTGAAAATCCACAGTAAAACCTGTAAAACGAAGGATTTAGACTAACTGCACGCGTGTTTTGCCAATACTATGCTTTGTGTTTCGTCGACACAAAGAAGAATAAACACCCGTGTGCAACAAAATACGTTTAAACCGTACATAACACTACGAGATATCGTATTTCTCTTGGTTTCTATACGAATACGCCAGATAGGTAAAAAAGAAAAAAATGATTGGCGGTAACGAAATCTGAGTAAATCTCTAAATCTCTATCGCGTATTGCGAAAAGTAAACATACTCTGTAGGCTCTTCTCTGTCTGCTTTTTTTTTTTTTCAAAAAGATCTTTTACACCACCAAGGGCAAAGAAATATAAAAACTTGTGTTCAGTTTCACGTGAGATGGAAACGTGCAGTAGTCTTGTGCTGAATTTCGTACAAAAACAAACTGCGGTGTTTACTGCGGTGCAATTTGTCGTGCGATTAAATTTGGTAAACTCTATCAGGTCGACGTGAATACACTTTGAAGTACTGCGCGAAATGAAATGAAAGATGATTCGTTCGATACACGTTCTATGCTGATCTATGAAAGATCAGCACGGAACGTGTAAACAAAAAAAATCCGATCGAAACATCGTTTCAACGAGTAGTTTGGGTGCGGTTTTACGCGTAAAATCGCCATACCGTATTTTACTACAGTATAATTTCGTTGTGTTATAGACGCGTTATTGTGTGTACTACCTATTCGTTTTGTTTCTCGGACGTTATTTCAAAACCACTAATTTTCTGTCTTTTCCGTCACCGCTTCCGCACTCTATCTCTCAAGCCGCAGTGTGCTCGTGGATCCGAGACCGCGGCCATTACTCGACACCGCGCACAATAGACAGACGCCCCCGAAATCGCATGACGATTTCAAAACGATTCACGCGCACGATCTCGGGATTTTTCATTGTGTTACTTCAACGCGGGTCTACGCTGTTGTCGTGAAATTTAACAATTGTTACGTTGTTCCATCGTTATATTGTGTATTACGTTCTCGGTATGACGAATATAATGTCCTAGCTCGTGATATCGCGTTGCCGTCGAACGAACAATAATGTTGTTTAGCCGTGGACTGCAGCGGCGCCGATCGATCGCGAACATAATGATTGATAATTACGTACGTTCACTTGAGCGTGTGTTATTTTACATAGAGTTTTCGTAAAACAAACTGTATACTACTATGTGTATCCGCGAGTTCACCGACGTGAAAAAATCATAGGCCTTAAGTACATGTAATAATCAAACACGTCATCGTATGTTTACGTGTCGACAGCAAGGGAAGAAAAAAACCCGAGTCGTTATGATACAACGAACTGTTGTAGTGGAGTGAATACTCGACTCATACTTGGTGGATTCATAGAACCGAAAAGAAGAGGCAGAAACTAATTGATTGATTGACACAATACATCAGCTTTCGGTAAAACAGTCGAAAACTCGAGGTCCCAAAATAAATAACATATATCCCGTTAGAGCCCGCACTGTATAAGTGACATTGCTCCGAAATCAAACGTTGCACCTGCAAAACTGTTTATAGAGTTTTAGGTTCTGAGCGAGGAATGTTTTGTTTTTACAATGATGTTTTTTTTTTCCTGTCGACAACTTTTCGTAGGTATGTTCCGATTTTCAAAGTCAGCACCTCTAACGAATAAGGTCTCGGGCGGTACTTTGGTTGAAACTTTTTTTTGAAATTTTGTTTACTTTTTGAGTTTTACCTTGAGAAATAAAAAAAATCTAGATTTTTACGGCTAAAAACGTAAAATTTTCAGGTTTGCAATGGCGTTTTCTGGTAGAAACAGTGCTCCTCCAATCGATACGTTGAATGACACGTCAAAATTAGGGTTTTATTTTATTTGTTTTCAAACATTTTTCGATACTTTTTTTAGTTACGTATCGAAAACGACGAAAACGGCGTCAGAATGGCCGTTATTAAACTGTCGTTATAAAAAATTGTTCACGTCGTTTTCAAAATAATTTAATACGTTACAAAAGATTAAAAAAAGTTTTCACGGGGTATCTTATAGGTCGTTTTACAGGACTTAATGGATTAGATAGCTCGGCCAGAATCGTTTTTTTCCAAAAGCAATGACTTTAGCGTCGCTTTCAGACGTTAAATACAATACGTGATAAACCGCGACTACGTTTCAAAGTTACGGTTTAGGTTAGCCTAACTGCACCTTTACCGCGCTGCAGGTGCCGTTCTTTATTAACTAAGCGTTTTTCGCATTTCATTCAAAAAGTATTAGATTTTGTGCTTTGACTCGTGTCACATTTATTGATCACAGTTCACTATGTCTAACTCACGTCGTGAACGGTATTTTTGAAATTTTCGACTTTTTTATATTACGTATACAGACACATAGGATACTTTTATTTTGTTTTCTCGGCGCACGATTTCGCAGGCTGCAACAGGTTAGGTAAAAACAGGCGAACAGATAATGCGCCGCTTCTCCGTCGAACTCTGGGGTGCAGCTAAACCGTCGAACCTAAACAATAAACCCAAGTCTTCCGATCAGAATGTCTCCGCCAAATTACCAAAGCCCCACGCACAATGTATCCAACGATACTCTACACAAAGACTGTCCGAAACGTTGCGAAAACCACCTTCTACCTGTTACTATTTACTGCACTGTAATTTTCATAACCATCGCGATCCCTCCGAACTATCCACTAACACTGTTCCCAGAAGGCGACGTGAACGCGTACCTGGTGTCGCGAAGTTAAAACGATTGTATTTGCCTCCCTCTCCTCCATATTCATTCTCTCTCACTAACGCTCGAAAAACAAACTCCCACGTCCTCCACCGGGTGGCTCCTTGTCTCAGCTGTCGCTCGTGCCACGTTACCTCCATCGTGCGCTTATTGTAAAATAATAATTACGGACCGTGTGTGTAAATGTTGGAAAAGAAAAAAAGCGTTTTTCGCGTTCAAAAAATGTAGAGTTCTTAAACGTTGTGTTATTTTGTGTACTTTTACCATCTAAAACGCAATGCTAACGTCGTATTTTTGATATTTTTTAAAACTTTTATTTTTTCCGGCCGCGATTTCGCAGGCTGCAAACGGGTGTATACGGGTGTATTACGGATCATGCGCTTCTCCGTCGGAGCAGCGTCGAAGGTGTTGACGGCGGTCGTTGCGGCGGCGTTGGCTGCGGCGGCCGTGTTGGTCGCGGCGGCCGACCACCGGCGCGCGGAGACGACGGCGACGCCGAACAAGCCGGGCGGCAAGCCGTTCAGCGTGTGGTTCCGAGCGGAGCCCGATCTGCCGCGCAAACGGGACATGAAAGCCAAAAAGCTGAATCGGCTCATCGGGTCCGACTACGACGAGATGTGGATGAGCAAGACGCCGATGTTGACCGCGGTGAGTGGCCACATTATTATTATCTCCCGTTCCGTCAGAGTTATATATTATTCGAGTTTAACTGACGACTTTTTTTTTGGACTTTTTACAACGATTAGTTTTTTTTTTTTTTGCCATCACTTTTTCTAGTAGAAAAACACCGCTCCGATTTTAACGTACGACACGTCCTCAAAAGATGGATCCGAGATGGTAGCGGATTTGAAGCGTTTTTTTTTTTTTTTGATTGTTTTCCGAGCGTTACGAGCCAGAAACGAAAACGGTCGAATTTTCGACTTGAAATCATTATACATATATGTGTCGTTAAGAAGAGTTTACTGTTGACATTTCTCAATCGGTTTCGATCATTTTTAGCCATGGAACTTTGAAATTTTTGAACTCTGTTATTTCACGGCGGGTTATAAAACCTCTAGTTTTTACGTTCAAATATCGAAACTTTAATACGAGATAGCTTTACACGCGTGTGGTTAAAAAATTTAGAAAATTGGTTCACACGATTTCGGTTTATAGCCGATTTCACGTTGTTATTTTTTTCGTTAAACTCGTCACGCGGCCGTGTATTTCAACAAATAATTCTAAACACTTCTAGACTAGCGTGACCCACCCAAAGCGTAGTCACTACTCCGTAAAGCTACCCGCGCGACATAGATTGATCCCGGATTTGGATTTTTTTTGTTAATTTTTTTTTTTAAATTCAACTCGTCAGTTTTACGTTAATCCGGTCACAATAACCAATTTTTTTCGTAAAACTCTTTTAAAGAAACGTGCCTATTAGTAAGAAGAATTTTTCAATCGAAATAACAGACATTATGATGAACGTCGTGCTACCAAACTGCCCGCAACAAATACAGAATATAAAAACATAATTTTTCCGGGTTTAAAAATAAATTTATTCTTCGTAAACGTCAATATTGCTTCGGTCAACTGATTAACACTAAGTTTGTACAGCCATAGTTTGGTCGGACGCGTCGTGTTCGCTACTGTCCGGAAAGTTTTGCACGCTACGGAAAAATCGTTTTATAAACAACGATCGAATCTATAAAGAACATACACGTTGTCGTACGACATTTATTACCAGGATTTACCAAATTTACACCGAGAATCGCCGATAAAACGTTGGTTCTCGGGCTTTCCGCAAATTTATGCCACGAGGACGAGGTACGAATTTGCAAAGTTAAAAAAAAAAATCATCCTTATCGAAATTCCGTATCTACGACAGTCGGATTTATTCGTGCAGCGGTCACAGTGCTCGTAAATATTGTGCACTTGTGCGCATATTTCGTTTTCTTTGATACCGCCCGCGACGGAGACCGTTAAAATGGCGAAAACACAAAACGTTGATCGCGTCACCAGCGATAATATTTTTACGTTTCAACAGACGCGTTTGTCTATTGAAGACGAACAGTGTGTCGTTACATCGCTTGCCATTTTTTTCTTTTAATGTATTTTGCGCAGCGATTGAATGCGTCGAAACGAAATATGACGCAAAAACGTCCAACAGTTCGCGAATAGCCGCAGAATAGGAAGGAGTGTTGGTAACGAATAATTTATACTCTCGTGTCTCGGCGGACATCATGATAAACATTTTTAAACATCGTTGAATATATAGTATATCAAACGATACAGTACGATATAGTCAATCAGGATTCTAGCCGATGACTCTGATGGAACTGTAAAGCGACAATATAATTGAATGTGACAAACTGATGGTTTTTTTTAACGCTCCTTAACGGGTCTTGAGCATCAAAAACGAGTGTGTGTATGTGTTCGAATTTGGGACATTTAAAAGTGTGAGTTTTACTCGGAGAATATATTAAATAGTACGTTATCGATTTCAATAACGCGCTAAAGTTGACGCGTATGTTTTATAAAAAATACTTTAATCTTTGAAATACAATCTAGCAATATTTTTAAGACCCATAATGAGCTCAAAATCGGTTAAAAAAAAACGTTTGAAATGTACATCTCACTTGTGTTGGACAATACTCGGTTGGGTCACATCTATTATTTTAACACGTGTTACAGTCTGCCGTTTTTATACCGGTTTCAACCATAATTTTTTTTTTTTTTTTGTAAATATACATACATTTTTCATTCGTTTTTTTATGTTAGACATTGACTTTTAGGGCTGTTAAACGCAACGATAATACTGTGCCATTGTTGAACGCCAATATATTATATAGGTAATTAATCGAAACAAAAGACGGCTTTTGTCGCGGCGAGATCGCGAAAAACGCGATTGTTGTAATATCCAGCAGTGAAGTGCGACATAATCCATGCGACGGATCAGAAATAAATACAATTAAATCTCGTCATTGCCTTTTAGCAGTTTTAAAGAACTTTTCATTTATTTTTTTTTCATCTTCGTTCGGACTTTAAAAATACCTATTAAATTCTTTGCACGCAATTTTTCGAGATAAACAGCTATATATTGTACCGTGTAAGTGTGTGCGCGGGTACTGCAAGGTTCCACAGTGAAATCGGCACACGGTACAATATAACTACTATAGAAACGATTCATGTAACGAATTTAATTTCGCGCATCATCAAAATCATAATATTTCCATCGTTTTTCAAAAACTATGGAAATATTTGTACTAACTTTTTTAGCTGGCGAAAAATCGCGAATCATCGTTACGTGTGTATACAATACGGAATATTACGACCGTTATCGTATTTATTGTTTCTATGTCGTCTTTTCGTGACGTTTCTTTTTCTCCGTTGCGATTCGGTACGTATCGCAAAATCGTGAAAATTATAATGTGCGCATCTGCAAGCGCCGTATCGCACGCGCTGCACCGTTATAATACATAATATATACTGGCTTGGAGCGAAATGGATTTTAAGTTGCATGTTGTAAAAATATCGTTAGCGATTTAAAATTTAAATATCGAAACTCGTTTTTGTAAAATTATTTATTTATTTTACAAAAAATGATGTCTTATTTTATTTTTATACGTACTCACAGGCCAAATAAGTGAATAACATAATATTGCGTTCCGAGCGTGGGGAGTGCGAGCGCCCACGTAATCACAACCGTGACATTTCAAACGTATAAAATAATACATCCGTTTTAGCTTCTTGTCGAACATCAAAATACGTATATTGGTTCTATATTTGACTTGATATTGTTTCACACGTGCGCCTTCCACGCGAATGTGACGTACTATTATATTGTTTTCGCTAGCCCGATTTTTCGTTTAGAACTTGTAATATCGTTTTATACTGTCGAAGAGTATGTAAAAAAAAAGACCATACCAAACGTTCAAACGACGAAAAAACCCATCTACCGAAAACACTTACTCTTTATTGTATTTTTTTTTTTTTTCGAATTACTCGGCGTGATTATAGATATTCATCCATACAGTGTAGAATGCTTCAATAATAAACTGAAGCGTGAAAACCGAACGGAACAAGACGTTACAACTACAAACTATATTTACAGTATAATAAATACAAAGTACGGAACATTAATTACTATTTCAAAGATCTTCATCAGTCTTAGTAAAATCAACAGGTCCCTCGCTTCGCTCAGAATCTACAGACGCTCTCTAATTTGAACTATTCTACATATTATTTTGGTGACCACGTGGTTAGCGTGTACCATATCAGAAACGGACTAACACCGCCAGTGAGTCTCATCAACTACAGTTAAACTCTTATGGAATTAAACCATACATTAATATGACGAGCTCGGTTTCAAGACGATTTTGTTTTTGAATTTTTTTCCGAATTTTCGGTGACTACGATTTAAAATACCCACGATGAACGTACGTATAATTCCCATTTCGTACATAAATGTATTTATTTTACGCGATTAGGTGATTACAGAAACCGTTAGAAAAAAAAAAAAACATTCTACCCAATTAAAATGTACTATTTTAACGGAAAACCGCAATTTTATAGGATGAACTTAAACTTTCGACCTGTAGTATACTGTATAATGTGTTGATCTCGTAACTCACCACAGAGATTATTTTATTCGTTTAATAATAATCTTTATATTACACGTTTAAAAGAATTAATTTTATAAATAAAAATAATAACAAAAAATGAAATGAGGTGAGAAAAAAAAACGTAAAACACCGTTTGTT
Organism: Hormaphis cornu; assembly: GCA_017140985.1. NCBI lineage: Eukaryota > Metazoa > Arthropoda > Insecta > Hemiptera > Hormaphididae > Hormaphis > Hormaphis cornu. The sequence continues at coordinate 51,219,757 of CM029357.1, forward strand.
TCTCATCGACAGGCCGCTGCGAACGGGACCGCCGGCTGGAACAGACCCGTCACCCCCGACGTCCTGTCGTTCCCGGAACAGCTCCCGGCGCAGTACCACGAGATGCTGCGGACGTGGCTGGCGCGCAGGAGCACGTGCCCGGTCGAGTTCGTGTGGACGGACCTGGGAAAATCGTTCTGGCCACGGTGGATAAAACAGGGACGCTGCGGCCGGACGGCCACGATGAGCTGCAGTTGGCCGCCCGGCATGACGTGCATGCCTTCGTCTGTGAGGGTCCTGTCCCTGTTGAGGTGGCACTGTTGGTAGGTATTGTGTTGTTGCACAGTTGGGTGTTTGAAAATCTCGTGAAACAAAACTGTTTGAAATATTTCACGTTTAGAAGAGAAAAAAAAAGAAAAAAAACGAGTCGTCAATGTCTGTACTGTACCGTGGTGGAGTTGGTCAACTAGTTCTTGTGGGTTAAAACAGTATTCGAATTCGGTATTATATACGATCGAACTGAGGGTTACAGACTCGTAAAATCGTAAATTTCAAAGTTACATTCGATTCGTAAAGCGATTAAAAATTTGTTGAAATTTTTACCACGATTGAACTGTATTGATTCGTCCAACAATTCGTGTGTAATTAATAGGAGAGTTATTTCTAAAAAACTACCTGTACAACGCTAAACGATTATTTTGAGGGTGAAAACGTTCATAACACTTAGTTTGATTTTTGACGCTTCTTAACCTAGTACGGAAAATGTATCGTTTGGACTGTACTAAGGTTTAGAGATACTGTGAAAATTCGGATCGTGGATCGTTATTTAATAAACGTTTCAAATTAAGTACCATATCGACATTTTTTATGTAAGGAACTTTTTAATTTCAAACGAAATCATTTGGCGCCAAATGTCTTTAAAAATAAAATCATAATGCTAGCAGGTACTAAAAATTCGGTTTAAAGTTAGCTGAGCAAATTAATGACAAAACATCTAATAATGTAAAATTTAAAACTACTCATTGACAGTAAACGATATATTTTTTTACACTGATATAACACAGAATAAATTTACCCCCCAAAAACCCTCGACACACACGGTTTTCGATGAAAACGAGATTCCTGGCCGAGGTTCACGGACGTAATAAATATAGTAGGCGTAGAAGAAGGCTTTGTTGAGATTTCTTAGTAAAAACATTTTGTACGTTCTAAAACATTGAAACCGATAGGTACTTAAAATTAAAAATTTGTACGTATCATGATACTAAACGTTTTATAAATTTAGGAAATCTCAGTATAATTCTACACTGGTATTATGAATAAATTTTCGTTCTCAATCAAATTTTGTTTGAAAAAAAACAATTACTCCACTAAATACCTACGTATTTATGATTATCAGTTGAAATAAAAAATTCTTTCAGTTAATTTAGATATTACAATACTTTTATTCATATTCAGTATCATTAAAAGACATTCGAAAAATTATGCAACTATATAATAGTTTTTAAATTTTAAGTCGGTGTAATACTTCAACTATACTATATATGTAATGGAAATCGTATTTTAAGCCACAATTATGTGTTATACAAATCTGCTGAAACCGGAATTTTTTTTTTGTGTAATCAAAAGAAATTTTTAGGATTTGGACTTGAAATAAAAACTTTTCGTGTTTGGTGCTTTGTACTTTAAACGAGAAATTTGCAGTTTATACATTTTTTTAGCACTGCGACACACGTATTTATTGTGTTTGGTGCTTTGCGTACTTTAAACAGGAAACTTTCATGTTGTACATTTTGTAAGTACTAAAATACACATATCTCTGGATTTTCAGTTTATTCATTTAAACGTTCATAATAAAAGTCAACTAACATATTTTATAAAATAGTCATAATTTTTACCTTTGGCGAAACACTTTTATTCCAAATCTTATGTTAATCATTAATGATAATAAACTAAAACCGACCGGTGAAAGGGCGCCTGCCCAAAATATTTTTTAGACAATAAACGATTTTATTGGGTTCCAAATTACTAAATAATGAAATATTGTTTTGGACCCATCGTAATGTTATACCTTTTTAGATATTCAATTTTTATGTGTAAAATGAATAGTTAAGTATAATATTTTTGTACTTTATTTCTTACACCAACTCCTTGAAAACAATTTCTAAAACTTGATATAAATTCGAAGTTGTACCTTTACAAAATTGTTGTTACTCGCGTAACTCATTATCTCGTATCTTGCTTTGAAAGTATTCATTAACCTAATTTTAGCAAGACAAGTTTTAAATTTCTATAGTTCAAATTAAATATTTTTAATCCTTATTTCAACTGGGTATATACAAAATAAACGGCCAAATATTTAATTTAAACATCAATACGTTCGTCTTTCAGGTTGAAAAACAGAAAAAACAGAAGAAAAAATCGTGATAGAAAATCGATCAAATCTACAACAAATACTAGCATCGGAAAAAATAAGAAAACGAACAAGTTCAGATGTTTGTGGATAAAAGTGCCGTATCCAGTTACCGAAGATTGTACGTGTTCTTGTAGAAAACATGATAACTAAACTGCCTAGACTGAACGAAATGTGTGTCGTACTGCATAATTCCTAAAATTTTGATAAATTTTATATTTCGTTTTAAGATAGCAATATGGACTCTAGTACGTAAATATGGTGCTAGAAATATTAAGAAATAGTTGAATCACACTCATTATACATTATATTTTAATACATAACGGTTTCTGTGCACATTACACATTTTCTCGAACGCAATATCACACGTCAAAGCGCCTACATTTAGAAATATCGTTTTTATAGGTTTAAGTTGTGATAATTTTGTGATTTTCCCGAAATACATTTAAATAAACATTATTTATTAGTTATGTATGTTACATTTTTATTACTGATATTGAAGTTATACTAGATTAATATCAAGTATACTGCAGTTGACGGTGGTGATAATTATTACTAATTCAGAGTGTATCTATTAATAGTGTAAACAGGTATACTTATACGAATTATTTAAAAAAATTAAATAATTTTATGGATAGATTTCTAATATGAGACATTAAGTTCAAGTATATAATTAGTTGACTTTGAAAACTGTTTAGCCGGCCGATACTAACTGAATGCTATTTACGATACTTTCATTCATCAGCGAGTTTTTTTGGATCAATAAAAATACTATACAGTTATCTGAAATATTTGATGTCACTTGGAATAAATAATTTTTATACGATAAATGTTTATTACTCATAAAATGGACACATGTCATACACACACACACACATTGAAAAGGGTTAAGTATTGTGAAAACTTAAGTATTAATGGTTTTCGATCCAGAAGCCTACCATTATTATTGTTATGAAATTAGAATTTGTTCAGAAATAAATGTTACTACGATTATTTTTTTTTAAACGATTTATAGGTAACAATTTTCAATTTTCAAAATGAATGAACTAAATGAATAGTGTTTGAAACACGAATACATTTCGGACGTGATTTGCTTAGAATATCAAGATCAGTAGAAAAAAAAAAAATTACACAAATAAAATGAATCTCTTCAAGTTTTCACCAAAGTCTGATCACACCATAGGTACATTGAATACTGTACCGTACTAAGTACCTCATAAACGAACTGTTTAATAAGTTTGTTGGGTGCCAACAGAGAGACATTACATCAAACGATGTGTAGCGTGAGCCGAAGTCGGTAGGTACGTAGGTCGTAAGAAAAAGTAATTTATTACGACTATAAAACATGATATTATGAATGAAATTGGCTCTTCGGTCATACGAACTATTACTGTATGCAGTCTGTAATGATATAAAATAACATAACGGTTTTAAAAGTACTACGTATTATTTTTCCAATTTGAAATTAAATTAAATTTCATTACTTTTTTTTTTTTTTTCCGTTCTGCCCACCATACTCATTTGAATACGCATGAAATTACCCACGAACAAAACGAAGTGAGAAGACCATACGTTGTGACGACTGTAATAAGTCACGGAAGTTTGAAAATTCGAATTTGTTCTGGAAACGCCATGACGTTATGTTAACAGAAAACGTCATCGCGAGAACAGTACATTCCCAGCTAAGCTCAGAACCTAAAAATTGCTTTATGAATATAAATTGTTTGTTAGAACGCGTTGATGGTATTTCGCGTTTTGTTTTTCTCACACTCTACTCACTACGAATCAGACTTTCATGAGAATTAATAGAATACAATATCCATTATGCGAGCTACGCCCTCGCGGTTAGTGTAAATGTACTCGGTACCACGGTATTACATTATTACAGTACTATAGTAAAGCCGACTGAACAACAAACAATTATTTGGATTTAAAAGGCTAAAATAATCGATTTTCGTTCGATGGGAACAAGTTGATTCATGAGTAGAGTTCACGCTACTAATAGTTAATTTACTGAGCAGATTTAATCCGTCGTTAGTGACGTTAAACTTAACAACGCAATTGCAGCTGTTGACGCGCGAGCTCATTTCGCTCGCACGTTGAAAAAATTGGTTTTTTTAGTACGAAAAAATAAAAAACAAAAATGACACTAAAAAGGACAAAAGGAAGAATGAACGTGTTTCCTATATATTATATTGCAGACGTAGTGATGCCGCGAACTGGATGCACTGTGGCGCGGCGGTAATTCGTGCCGCCCATGCCCGAATGAACCACAGAATTCGGCATTGTCACTTTGGGACGAAATTGCCAAATTGTTTTAAATCATTATTTTGTTCCGTAGTTGTCTATGTTAACGAGCGAAAAATGCATATTTTTAATTTCGACACGATAAAATGACATTTGAACCGGCGTTTCCGAAAATGGCAATCGTGTGCGCGCGAACAATCGGTCATAGCGTCAACAACGACGGGTTGACGTGGGAGAGATGGAGTTTGGCATAGAACGATAGAATTGAAGTCGTCGGTGGTGTGGATAATATAAACTGTTGTAGTGAATTGGTTCTAAATGCTTGAAAAATATATAAACTAATTTTAAATACTACCCATGTTGAAAAAAACATTAATAATTTGTCAATTTTTATTTTTGAGTTCGGTTTTTGCGTTCATTAAGAGCGAACGCCCGAAATGTTCGCGTCATACAAATAAAAGTACATCAACGCGAGATTGTCAACGTTCTATGGTGTTTTAACATGGCACAATCGTTAAAGTATATCGTAGTATAGTTTTAAATAATTAGACGGTGTACAATATTGCTTTAGAACTTTTTAAGTAAAAATATTGTGCATAGAAAAATTGATATTTTACAGTCTTTTCTTTGCTAAAATATCGGCATAATATTATATTAGGTTAGCATTGATAAAATATTTAATCAGTAGGTACCATATAGGTGTTAAATAAAAAAAAAATCGTGATTTATCATTCCATAAGTTTAGCAGTACCTAGATGAATCCATTTTGGATTTTTATTATTTTTCAAAATGTATACATTTTTGTTGGATAAATCGTTACGTTCGGAGAGTTTTTAAACCAATAAATGTATGCATATATTTATCAAAAAGTCTTTTCAGTGTATTAATCGGAATTTAAAAGTTACAATTTGAACTATGATGGACGAATAATCTATGAGATTCAGTATAAAACAATTTGATGCATGGAACGATATTTTTGTAGTTGAAAATCTGCAAGTAAAAATTATATTTTATTATTTAAATTTTTTTACTCAACTTTTTTTTTATTCCTTAATTTTCAATCATAAAACTCACCAGTAGTAAAAGTGAGGTAGTAGTAATTTTCAAAAAAAAAAATTAAATTACGGTATTTTATTTATTCATTTGTAATACTTCAAACTTGTTCTGAATATTCATTTAAGTACCTCTCACAACTCACATGAATGTATGCACGCATAATGTATGTATCTATAATTATCTATCATAGTTTCTTTACTTTTGACGTTATTTTACTGAACAATGCAAATTTTAAACTAGAACTTTTTTTACAAAAAAAAAAAAAATCGTTTTATAGGTATTCAAATGATTATTACTATGTGTTATACCAGTTTTACACATTAAATTTACTTACTTACTTTTGTTCTTGGACGAATTCAAATTTATGATACATAAGTTATTACACAAAGAGCGAAAATAGTAGCTGTCAGTCAAGAAAAAGCACGGCGGGTAACTGATGCAACCAAAGAACAAATGTTTTCCATACCGATAACCAATTAAGTTTATGACAAATAGGCTGTAAAAATTATAGTATAACTTTTTACTAAGCCGAAATAAATGGCAAAATTCAAATTTTACCGTCTTATCACGTTGCAGAAAATAATTATCAAAAAATACTTTGTAATGAAAAATGAAAAAACATTTTATTTAACTTATCCGGACAGATTTACCACAAATAACATCTAATAATAACAGTCTATGAGAACATTTTTGACGACCGTGTTTGAGTTTATCCGGACAAGATAAAAGGCCAACAAAAATTATTACTTATCCGAATAAAAAAGTACCTACCCACCATTGATTTTACAACACACTATTAAAAAATAAACGTAAGTCTATCTACTTAATTAATTGTTTGATTCGGTGTGTGTGAGTATCCTGCAATAACCTGAATTGTACATAATCGAAGTTCGTTACATTTATTTATCTAATGACCCGATGACGTCAATGACTGTTCACAAAGTGAGTCACGAACTTGTAAATAAAAATGATTCGCTGCTGAAACCATTGTCGAAATAACATAATATTAGGTACCTATATCATTTATCAATCGCGTTTAAGAAGAACGGAGATCGCTACGTTTTGTACGGCGAAAAAACAAAATAAAACTCGATTTTTTTAACGACATAGGCGGGTTTTAGGTGATTTCCACTCGCCTTTTTGGACTAAATGTTTTAATACTTCAAACTGCATAAAAAAATTTTTTTCTTTGATAGTTCAATTGAAAAATTTTTTAAAAATTTTCCTCCCCTACGGATGACCAACGGATTCGCCACTGAACGTGTTTTAGTGATTTACAATTCTATTTTTTTGTCCGTTGGAAAAACGAGTTTTTCTATAGGGTATACCTTTGTTTTTCCTATTTTTCGGTATTGTAAAAATGTACCTACCTACCGATAAACTGCAGCAGATGTTTTTAAGAATTGTGAAATTGAATTAAATATTTCACTTCCTAGAAAACTATAGTTAAAAATCGGAAAAACAAGCACCAAACAAAACAAACTGGCTCTGTACATTTAACATATTATAATTGTTTTTTTCTTCAAATAAAAAAGAAATTGTTCAAATGCGTATATTTTGGTTAGTTCTGAAAGCGAATCCTACGGAACCACTTAACAGCTATATATAGGTACCTCGCTGCTAATAATATAATAGGTAGGTACCTATTACAGTTTCGACAACAAACATTTTACGAAATTTTCGACGACGTCAGTGGACACCTAACCACTGATTTTAGAGTTTTAGTTTTACGGATATTTTGCCTAGACATAAGCCTCTTAAAACGCTGCAACATTTTGACTTTTCCCCTTTAATACTTGGCAAATTACCATAATAAGGAAATCGATAAAACTGTACTAATGAAATATAGCATATTGATTGTGTGTACGTCACAACTGTTATGTCTAGACACTAACAATAATCAACGCTCATAATTTAAATGGTTAAAATAAAAAGTATAAGTACCTGGTTGCCTAATAAAAATGTGCAGATAACCTAGCTACATTTTTCTATGATAGGTAGTAGTACCTAGTTAAATACAACACCTATAAATATAAATTATTTTACCGAGGTCAGCTGTACTATCTATGATTTGTACCGGCGGAGGTAATAAATTAGGCCACCACATAGTCATACAGTTGTTGAAAAGAATTGCACGGTTAAACTACATTATAAAAAGTTATATTAACGTGTGATATTATGTCACACGTCATACCAACAATCTTGCACAACTGAAATGCCTGTTTAAAACCCATTTAGATTAAACTAAACGCACTTTAAAGCCTATTTCGCTATTTTCATCAGAACTATATAAAAATCTGAACAGTTATGCATTTTGAAAATGTATTAAGAAAGCTATAACAACGTTGTCCGTGTCACCCACTCATTACGTTTTTGAAAATGATTTACCAACGAACGGTTTATTATTTTTCTTGTTTACATTTTTGCTGTGTAATTTATCGATTACGAAAAAACAAAATTTTAAAAATCCGATACAAAGCATTAATAACACCAAC